>JAJPGS010001859.1:0-736153 GCA_028654335.1 Alnus rubra | reverse complement strand
TTGCTTTGTTGCCTTGTTAATACTCACCTTGTTAATACTCATTCAAAAAAAAAAAATGCTTTAGTTTTAGTTGAGCATGGTTACATCTTACTATGGTTTGTATCTCATTGGTTTGTTTAACATGTTGAATTTTACATATCAATAAAATCTGAGATCTTTTGACTCATCTTTGGATTAGAGAGACTTGATATGTTTAAACTGTTCATCACAAGCACATTATCATTTGTTTCTGTGGGGTATGAGATTTGAATTAAAATTTATGTGTCTTGAGATTTGTAGGATGACTTGTTGATGAAACCTTGGCTTATTGATATATATATATATATATATATATATATATATATATATATATATATATATATATATATAAATAAAAAAAATAAAAAAAAATATTTAGAATAATATCACCAACTTGACTTTTCATTGAGTAACCGGGCCCCTTGCCTCATTAAGCATTGGGTGTTCGCGTAAAAAGATGAGAATTTCAGCTTGGATGATTGTTTGGCTAGTTTGACTTCGTAGCCTTTTTGACTTGAGTAATTAAGCCCTTAGGGATGTTTTTACATCTAGTGCCCTAAGACCATCTGGTTTGGGAGTCACTGGCCCAACACTCGTTACATAGGTCAATTAGAAAGCTTAAAGGAGTCACACATTGCACAGCCGACACAAAATAATAGTAAATAATAATGAATGTAAGATAAGCCTTGGTTATTTAACGGAAGTCCTGCGAATTTTTGGATATATGTGCTTTGAGGAAAATCAAAACCCCATGATTCTATGTTATTCACACCTTACACTTTTGAACATGTGTTGTCTCAATTTTCCATCTATGAGTTGATCGATTTTTGATAACATGATAATGTGATATTCATTTTGTTAAACATGCTCATGATGTGTGAACCATGTGTTTGAATGATGATTTTCGCTCAATTGATAATACGGCATTTCAATGTTTGTGGGTACCATTTCTGGCAAACCCTCACGAGACTTCACTCGTCCACTAGGGAGTCCTAGGGGTTTAAAAGGCTTGTTGCATATGTTAAATGCAATCGTTTCTCCCACGAAAGAGGACTTATGTTTCATGCTTTGATTTTGTTTTTCATTTTGTTTTTGCTAAGGGACTAGCAAAATGTAAGTTTGGGGGTATTTGATGAGTGCCAAATATTGTGTATTTGGACCCTTTGATTTGCACTAGTTAGACCTTTAGCCTTGTTATTTTCTAATTTTTTAGTTAGTTTTTGTGTTTTCTGTTTCTGTAGGATAATAAGAGAGGAATGACAAATTTCATAAGGAAATAACTGGAAATTCAGAGACCCTGACAAGTCGATCGATCGAACTTAAAATTCGATCGATTGAAAATTTGCCCGAAGTCGATCGATCGATCGAAATTTCCCAGAAACTGCTTTTGCAGAGCGCGCCAGAACGCCCAATCAGAAGCCAAAAAGCAGTCCTCCCTCGGATTTCCGCTGCAGGACACGCTGGTTTCGTGTTTGTGGTTGTCTCTAGCTGCAGAAGAACCCTAGAGGAGGGTAGAGAAGTCATTTCTTGCCCTAGCTTTCTTCTATAAAAGCCATAGCCATTCCCTTGTTGAAAGAGTAGTAGAGAGAGTAGGAAAGGAGAGAATAGAGCAGAAACTCTGTAGATAGGTTTAATTTCGTGCTTCTTGTAGTGTAATTCAGTAGTTTATTTTCAGATACTTTCTCTTTGTAGAGTTTTTCTTTCATTTCCATGGTTGTTCATCATTTTCTTGTGGTGTTCTTAGTCATGGAAGGCTAGTAACCTCAACTAGGGTTGAGGATGAAACCTTTCCATTGATGACACTCACAATCTTGTTGTACCACTTGCACATTTAATGATATAACATGTTAGTTGTTCAAGTTCCATTCATTTAAAGCTTTATCTTTTGCAATGAATGTGGTTAGTGGTGGATAGAGGACATTTTATGTGTTTCAACCGACTAATACATTGTTTTATCGGTTTGAATGATGATATCCATTGTGATTGAATGATACATTGGATGTTTTGATTTCAATAGGTACTCTTTGTGATTTGTCAATGAGTTGGATTCATTTAATGGTTCTTGGGTTTATGGTTTAGAAACTTGAATAACACCCCAAGCTTAATGTTCTTTGGGTGTTCAAGTGGAAACCAAGAGTGTGAGTTGTAGGATTTGGTTTGGTGGATTCTTTAACCTTAGTTCCTTTTAATTTACATATTTCATTATATCTCTTTCCATTAGTCTTTTGTTCTTCAATCATTTCTCAAACCTTTGGAACTAGGTTAAAATGAGGTTGATTAAGCAAGACACCAATATTTGACCATTTCCCTGTGGATTCGACCTCGCACTTGCACACACTATATTGCAAACGATTCGTGCGCTTGCGAGTACTATTTAAAACACACATGAAGACATATTAATGCAATGGTTACTCTCAGGGGGTCGGTCTATTCGTGGAAGTTTACAGGGTTCTATGGGAATCCGGATTGTGCGTTGCGTGGTGCTTCGTGGAGCTTATTATTCGATCTTAGCCAGTTGACCCTTGACGATTAGCTATGTTTGGGTGATTTTAACAAAATTGCTAATCAAACTGAAAAGGTGGGGGGAAGGATCTGAAATGAAGCACAAATGAGAGCTTTTCAAGTTATTCTGTCAAATTGTTTGCTTAATGACTTGGGATACAGGGGCTCTAAATTCACCTGGAGCAACAAAAGGTATTCAAGGGAGTTCATCAAGGAAAGGTTGGATATGGTTCTAGCCACGGCTGGGTGGTGTGCCAATTTTCCAGAAACTACTGTGTAGGTGATGGCTGCCCGAAGCTCTGATCATAGACCTCTCTGGGTTTCTTTCACCTCTCCCCCAATCCGGATCCCCAGAATCTTCAGATTTGAGGCCAGTTGGAATATTAGTGAAGAATGTGCGAATGTGATCAAGAAGGCATGGTCTGAAGTAGAGGATACTGGGCCATCTATGCAAGCTGTTTTCTAGAAGCCGCGACAATGTCAGCAGGCTCTTTCTTGTTGGAGTTCCTCCAAATTTGGTTCTTTTACAAGAACTCTGAAAGGCTTGACTAGAAGACTTGAAGGGTTACAACATAAGGAGCATCCGAGTAATTTGGAGGAGATAAAACATCTGCAACAGGAGATCCACCAGTTGATGGAGATGGAAGATCTTAGATGGATGCAAAGAGCGAAGAGAAATTGCTACAAAAATGGAGACCAAAACACCTAGTATTTCCATGCTTGGGCCACTCAAAGAAGGAGAACTAATTTCATTCGATCAATTATTAATCAGAATGGGCTTTCTTGGTCGACTCCAAAGGATATTGGGCGGGCTTTCAACCAACATTTTTAGTCCCTGTTCACCACAACGAACCCGAATGGTATTGAGGAAGTTCTCTCAGGAGTCCAATCTCTGGTCACTTCTTAGATGAATGCAGGGCTCACAAGGTGTTTCACAACTGAGGAGATTAATGATGCCTTGACACAAATGCACCCTTTGAAAGCCCTGGACCAGATGGTTTTGGGGTTTGTTTTTAATCAGCAGCACTGGGACACAGTTGGTGAAGAGGTTAGAAAGGCAACTCTAGAATTTTTGAATAAAGGTACTTTTGACCCTTCATTCAATTCAACTTTTATTGTTCTAATCCATAAGGTGCAAGATTCTGTTTTTGTGGGCGATTTTCGTCCCATAAGTCTACGCAACGTGTTGTGCAAACTAGTGGCAAAGGTGTTGGCCAATTGCTTAAAGAAGGTGTTGCCGACTCTAATATCCCCAAACCAAAGTTCCTTTGTTCCTGGAAAATTGATCACTGACAATATCATTGTGGCATATGAAGCTCTCCATACCATGAACACAAGAATGAGGGGGAAAAAAGGGTACATGGCAGTGAAGTTGGATATGAGTAAAGCTTACGATAGGGTGGAGTGGGCTTTTCTGGAGAAGATGTTGAGGAAGATGGGTTTCGCGGAATAATGGATCAAGCTGATAATGAACTGTGTTTCCACAGTCTCTTACTCAGTTCTGATTAATGGCCAGCCTATGGGATAGTTTTCTCCATCACATGGACTTTGGCAGGGTGATCCACTCTCTCCCTATCTTTTTTTCCTTTGTGTAGAGGGTCTTAGTGCTCTTAATTTCGTGCTTCTTGTAGTGTAATTCAGTAGTTTATTTTCAGATACTTTCTCTTTGTAGAGCTTTTCTTTCATTTCCATGGTTGTTCATCATTTTCTTGTGGTGTTCTTAGTCATGGAAGGCTAGTAACCTCAACTAGGGTTGAGGATGAAACCTTTCCATTGATGACACTCACAATCTTGCTGTACCACTTGCACATTTAATGATATATCATGTTAGTTGTTCAAGTTCCATTCATTTAAAGCTTTATCTTTTGCAATGAATGTGGTTAGTGGTGGATAGAGGACATTTTATGTGTTTCAACCGACTAATACATTGTTTTATCGGTTTGAATGATGATATCCATTGTGATTGAATGATACATTGGATGTTTTGATTTCAATAGGTACTCTTTGTGATTTGTCAATGTGTTGGATTTATTTAATGGTTCTTGGGTTTATGGTTAAGAAACTTGAATAACACCCTAAGCTTAATGTTCTTTGGGTGTTCAAGTGGAAACCAAGAAGTGTGAGTTGTAGGATTTGGTTTGGTGAATTCCTTAACCTTAGTTCCTTTTAATTTACATATTTTATTACATCTCTTTTAGTTAGTCTTTTGTTCTTGAATCAATTCTCAAACCTTTGGAACTAGGTTAAAATGAGGTTGATTAAGCAAGACACCAATATTTGACCATTTCCCTGTGGATTCGACCTCGCACTTGCACACACTATATTGCAAACGATTCGTGCGCTTGCGAGTACTATTAAAAACACACATCATGTTCCACAAGATAAAATAACATAATCAGAAGAGAGAATTCAAAATGAAATATACCAAGAATGACTTAAATAATCTCAACCTTTAGGGAATTACGCTAACCTATCATATCCTTCATTCCCATAATGGGATTAGAAAAACTTTTGAGACTATAAAAGCATTTTTCCAATCAGAAAAATTATTAGCATAAAGTATTGGAACATACAACTTATTGGAACATACAACTACTAAAAGTAGAGTGATAGGAATAGCTGCAATAACAAAAAAAAATAAACAAAAGAATACTTTAATGCTATGAAGTAACTTTATTTTAAATTAGCCAATGCCAATTTAATAGTAAATAGTAAATTTCAACTTACCTGTGGGCAAAAGTTGCATCACGCAATGAATTTACCCTTTATTAATAAGACTAATAAATTTAAACATTAATAAATAAAATTCTCCGTATTTGTGGGCCTAAGAGAAATTTTATTTTTAACATTATATTTATTATCTTATTCTAATTAAGTCATAAAAATAAAAACTTCCATGTGGGGATTAGCAATTAAATTTATGAATTAATTACATAATCGATGTTAATTTTTCTATATGAAGTTCATGTGTATAACCTTGATGTAATTATTATTCTAAAATTGGGATGCTGTGGCTCTCCCAAAAATATTATAATAATTACTACTTCATTAACATATATTAACTGTATAGATGCTCACAAAAGTCCCAAGAATATAACAAACCAATACCTAAATGGGGTAAACAGTAATTTTTCAATGTGCAACCAGGTGAGTTCCTAGGAAAGTGAGGGGGGTCATAATGGACACATTTAAATCCCAAGAATTTCTTTAGCCAGAACTTTTCTAGACATTGCATTCTTAGATATTACTGTAAACACGCCAGCATGTATGGTATTGTTAATTATTCTTAGGTCTAGGCATCAAGCAAATTATATTTAAACAATATAATTAAAAATTTAATTATATTCATGAGTTCAAGTATTAAAGAAACAATAATTTTAATATTGAATAATGAAAATATAAGACAAATAAAATTGTAATATAAAAACAAAATAAATCTTATGACCCAATGGTCTTAGTTGTCTTAGACTCTTTAAAGAGTCCAAGTTCTAACCCCCACACCACATAAGCAATTTTCTTTTATTTTTAATTCTGGATGGGCTGCTAGAAATTGGGCTATTGGATAGTAAAATTCGGATGAGCCACTTGGGTTTTTGATAGTAAACTTATGACCTAATGATCCAAGTTTTTTTTTTTTTTTAAACTACAATTTGGGCTGACCCATTCGGGTCAGACCATATCCAATGGTCAACCCGACTCTCATTAAAAATACCAGCCTGACCCGTATTCACTAGATGGGTTAAAACCCTACCCGGATTCCCAAAACCCATTAACCCGAAAAATTTAACCCATGCGCCGTTACACTCCTTCCTTCTGTTTTCCTTTTCTTTTTCCTCTTGTGCCAGCCGCCCTTTCCTTCCACATTTACTCTGCCACCTCATGCAGCGGCCATGTAGGGCCACTGTTTAGCAGACACGGCGACCCACGTCACCATTTGTCCAGGATCCATGCAGCCCGCAAGGGCTGCCAGTACTGGCGTCGGGAAGAAACCGCTGGAAGCGGCCTCTCTTCAAACGGAAATGGCGCCGGCCTACTTTATGCAGTGGAAACCCGCTTAGCTTTATGCGGGTTTTCGCTAGCGAATGGCCGGCGTTGAAGATGGATTTCACGGCTGATTTTCCCACATGCCGATCATGCTGGTGACTAGATGGGTTTCACGGCAAAACACTGCAAGTCTTTTGGTTTCATGAAATAGCTTTTGAAATAACTGTAAGTTTTTTTTTTTTTTTTTTTAAATGCTTTAGCAGTAAAGCATGAAACCTGTACACTTACACTTATATCTAAAGCTAATTCTTCATTGTTGTTTCACGGTGTATTTGCAATGTTACAAGTTTCGGGTCAAAACTTTATTCACGGAAAATTTCCTCGATTCAACCAAAGAAGAATTAACCAAAACTTAATCCAGGATCGGCCAGTAGTGTTCGTTCATGGGTCTCTCGGTAGATCCGTGATTTTGTGAAAGAACTTGTGATTTTCACAGATCGGTGATTTTCACAGTAAAACTTTTACAGTTTCAAAAACTTATGATTTGCAGTTATTACAAATCATAAAGGCACAAATGTGAAAACACTACATAAACCGGAATAATAAACAGATATAAACTATTTACAGAAAATCTATTCGATTAAACCAACGGAAATTTAATCAAAACTGAATGCTGAGCAAATTGGCATAGAGGCAGGCTCTGATACCACATGTAAGCATAATATTAAATAAAATGCTAATTAAATAAAATAAGCAGCGGAATTAAATATAAATACCTCTAACCATTTTTTCTCAAACATATGAAGAAGCTTTAGCGATAAACATAAATCCTGCAAAATAAAATTTAGACTGAAGATCTTCTGACCTATGCCTACGGGTGCCAATAGATGGATACACATGTCTCTTTATATAAGTAGGTCAGGGACCCCCATCTTTAATGTTTAGTTGATTTTATTCCTCCCATCAAAGAATTAAATCAGAATAATTAATATAAAAATCGTTATTTTCATGAACCATAATGTGGAATATAAAAAACCGTTTAAATCATATTGAATACATTTATTATAATTATCATTACAGTAATTAAAAGCCGTAGACGTTATATCAAATTAAATATGACATAAGGGACACTTACGTAATTTCTTACGGTTGGAGCATTCTAAAACATATAGAGTTTACACATAATTAAGCTTGTCGTCTCGGCATAGTCTACAATCTTATACGCTTGTTTTGGTCCCGTTAAAGCATCTTGCACTCTCTGTCAATTCTTTAGATAAAAGGAGATTCGACAACACTTTTCTCTCTTGTAAAGGCAACAACATCAATCTATTTAGAAATGGTGTGTGTATATATATATATATATAGATAGCACGTTTCTACAGTACTAAAAAGAAATACCCCATACTTTTATGTACTGTTTATTTATGAATGAGGTCGTGTCTCTAACATGGGCGGCTCGAGTTTTAGGCGACTTAAGGAGTCGTCTAAGACTACAACTATATAAATATTAAAAAAAATTAATGCTCGAAAAAACATTTTAAGGCTTTAATATGGCAAAAAGATAATAAAATAGTACTCTTTAAGTAAGCCCCCACTTAATAATTGTACAATAAAGGTTATTTTCAAAACAAATATTAAGACTCTTAAATAGTAAAAATTTAGTAAATAATTTCTAATTTAGGCCCTCAATCATGCAAAAGTAATTACAAATTGAAAGTTTAAAAAAAATTCATAAATTTTTGTAAAGTCCCACTTATTTATTCTTTTTAAAAGCTATATTTTTATATTCATGAAATTAGTCCAACATCCATAAATTCTTATTATTTGTATTGCGCATAATAGATAGAATTACAAATCAATCGTTATATAACTTATTTCTATTTTTATTTTTATTTTTCTTTAAATCTTATTATTTTATGTTTTTGAATAAAATGATAAGCTATTCTATATCTAATAAGTTATTAAAAAAAGTTTTAAAATATATTTTACAAATAAAAAAAAGTATTTTAATTGAAATATTAAATAAAAAAAATATAATATAAATATTAAAAATAAATTTAATTTAATTAATATTTAAAGATCTAAAAACAGCCTCACTTAAATTTGTGGCCTTATACCTCAATATTTATCGAGCCTGCCCCTGTTGGAGGTGATATGGTGATGACGGCTCGTCCCTGAGAAGTGGTGACATGCTAAGAAGTGGATCATGAAAATGAGGACAGTGATGACAGCCGGAGAACAGCGGTGAAGTCTAAGAGTTCGTAGTGTCAAAGCCCGACGGTGGCCGATATACTGGGCTGTGGATGGGTGGTGATGGAGCCTGGTAGTGTTAGCCGTGGACGGCCTAAAACTAGACCATAATAAGCTGATGACTAGGCCAACTTGGGTCAACAACGACCTGGGCTGACATGGGATGATGAATGGTTTCAGAGTTTAATCTTATTACACGTGTTGTATGAACTGGATACTTAGTTACATGAGCTGGCAGGTATTCAGCTCACGTGTTGATTAGCTGTAATTCAGTTAGATAGCTTTCCTTACATTTACATGTATAAGTACTTAAGCATTGTATTCTATTCATAATTAGTCAATGAGAATCAGTTTTCCAATTCTCCCATATTTCTCTTTTCTTCCGCACATTATACTTTCATCAAGATACTCTGTTCTCTAATATGGTATCAGAGCTGATCTAGATTTTTTTTCTTTTCTCTCTTAATCCTTCTTCATCAAACCTTCATTTCTTGAAATTCATGGATTCCTCATCTACGAATTCAGCTGCAGATGCTTCTAATCCATTTTACTTACATAATGGTGATAGCCCGAGCTCCACTCTTGTCTCTCAACAACTTGTTGGAGATAACTACAATTCATGGAGCAGATCATGAAAATGGCGTTGATTGCAAAGAACAAGCTCTGTTTCATTGACGGCACACTGCCTAAATCCACAGTTTCTTCTGATGATAGTTTTGCATGGTCTTGATGCAACAACATGCTGCTTTCTTGGATCCTCAACTCGGTTTCGAAAGAAATCGCAGCCAGTATCATTTACATTGATACAGCTGAGGAGATGTGGAACGGTCTCAAAGATCGCTTTTCTCAGCGCAATGGACCAAGGATTTTTCAACTACAGAAGGCAATCTCTGCTTTGACTCAAGAAAATCTCTCGGTGAGTTGTTATTTCACTAATCTCAAAGGTTTATGGGATGAGATTAACAATTACCGACCTCTTCCATCTTGCTCATGTGGAACTATGAAGAAACTCATTGATTACCGTGATGAAGAATGTATCTTTCAGTTCCTTATGGGACTAAATGAAACATTCTCTCACATTCGAGGCCAGATACTGTTGATTGATCCTCTGCCTCTGATAAATAAAGTGTTTTCTCTTATTATTCAAGAGGAGCGTCAACGACAGATCATCTCATCTGTTGGTTCTCTGAATCACAATACTGCTGCTATGATGACCACTGCTTCTCAGAATCAATCTCAAGGTTCTAAGATATCCACTCAAGGATATAAGTCAGCATTCACTCGCAAGGAGAGACCTAAATGCACTCATTGTGGCATTTTAGGTCACACAGTCGACAAGTGTTACAAAATTCGTGGATATCCTCCTGGTTTCAAGTTCACTAGAGGAAGATCCACTTTATCTGCTAATCAGGTGTCAGATTCTGATGTTCCTCAACTACCTATCACTAATGAGCAATATGAACAATTGGTGTCTATGCTGAAGCAGCAACCTCCAGCTGAAGTTTCGGGATCTGTTAACAATGTTATCACTCAAGATCAACTCTTTGACATGGTAGGTAATCATTTTTTTTCATCTACTTACTTTTCTTTAGACATTAAACATTCGGTTTTTTGTTCTTCCACATCTTTTGATGTTGCTTCAAAAATTTCTCCAAAAAATCCATGGATTATAGACACTGGAGCAACCGATCACATGGTTTGTTCTTTATCTTGTCTAACATCCATTACCTCAATTGTTTCTAAATATGTCCGATTACCAAATGGAAAATATGCCTCTGTCACACATATTGGTACTGTCAAGATATCAGAAAATCTTATTCTTACAGATGTTTTTTGTGTTCCTTCGTTTTCCTTTAACCTGATTTCAGCAAGCAAACTTATTAAAGTTTTGCATTGCTGTATAATTTTTTTGGCTGGTTTTTGTTTTATCCAGCATCTATCAAGTTGAAGGACGATTGGCATGGGTAGAGAACAAGGTGGCCTCTTCTTTCTAATGCATAATAT
The DNA here is from genome assembly GCA_028654335.1 of Alnus rubra. Taxonomy (NCBI): domain Eukaryota; kingdom Viridiplantae; phylum Streptophyta; class Magnoliopsida; order Fagales; family Betulaceae; genus Alnus; species Alnus rubra. The sequence goes on along the minus strand of JAJPGS010001859.1, from coordinate 725,395 downwards.
GCAATCTTCTGCTTCTCTTTCCAATAAAGATGCTCAAGCTTTTTTAGTTGTTTCTGATAGTCTTTGGCATTTTCGTTTAGGTCATCTATCTGATGTTAGACTTAAACTTTTGTTTCCTGATTGTACTCTTGTTTCAAATAAGTGTTGCTCAATTTGTCCTTTAGCTAAGCAACATCGATTACCTTTTCATGTTAGCACTTCTGTTTCTAAGCAATTTTTTGATCTTCTTCATTGTGACATATAGGGACCTTTTTCTGTTCAATCTACTAATAATTCTTCTTACTTTCTTACTCTTGTTGATGATTATACACGTTTTACATGGGTGTATTTGATGCAAAGTAAGTCTCAAACCAAACCTATTATTCAAGCTTTTTTTGAATTGATTTCTACTCAATTCAATACTAAAATCAAATGTATTCGTTCTGATAATGGGACTGAGTTCAATATGGTTGATTTCTTTTCATCCAAAGGGATAATTCATCAATTAAGTTGTGTAGAATCCCCACAACAGAATGCCATAGTCGAACGAAAACATCAACATTTATTGAATGTTGCTAGAGCACTTCGTTTTCAAGCTCATCTTTCATTAAAATTCTGGGGTGAATGTATTCTTACAGCTGCCTATCTCATTAATCGCATTCCCACTCCCCTTCTTTCCAATAAAACTCCATATGAACTTTTATATTCTGTTTCCCCTTCTTATACTCATATTCGTGTCTTCGGATGTTTGTGCTATGCTTCTACTATAACTAGACATCGCTCTAAATTTGATCCTACAGCTCGTGCATGTATTTTCATTGGATATCCATATGGCATCAAAGGTTACAAACTATATGATTTACAAACTAAATCTATTTTTGTATCCCGAGATGTCATATTTCATGAAACCACTTTTCCTTTTTCTCATACCCCTATACAGTCTTCAATATCCAATGATAATATTGTTTTGCCTCATTCTATCATTCCTATTTCTAATGACATTCCTCATATTATTTCCTCAACACAGAATCCTCCTAGTGTCTCTCCTAATGTGTCTCATGAGATAACTTCTCCTAATGTTTCTCATGACATACCTTCTCCTAGTGTGTCTCCTAGTGTTTCCCCTAATGCTACTCTTCGCAGATCTTCACAAATTCGAAACAAACCAAGTTATTTGAATGAGTATCATTGTCAGTTGGCTACCTCATCTCTCCCATCCAATTCTATCCCAATGATAGATAATTCTGCAAGTATTCTTTATCATTTATCTTCTTCTTTATCCTATGATAAACTCTCATCCAATCATAAGCATTTCAGTTTACATGTATCATCTCATGTTGAGCCTAAATTTTATCACCAAGCCGTTAAAGATCCTCTCTGGAGAGATGCCATGCAAGCTGAAATTTCAGCACTTGAACATAATAACACTTGGGAACTTACCACTTTACCTCCACACAAACATGCCATTGGTTGCAAATGGGTGTTTAAAATCAAACACAGGTCCGATGGGACTATAGAACGGTATAAAGCACGTCTAGTTGCTAAGGGATACACACAATCCGAAGGGATTGACTACTATGAGACATTCTCCTATGTGGCCAAACTTACAACCGTTCGATGTCTTCTAGCAATTGCTGCTATTAAGGGCTGGTTTCTACATCAGCTTGACATTAATAATGCCTTTTTACATGGGGACTTGGATGAAGAAGTCTACATGTCTTTGCCACCCGGATATTCTAGCAAAGGGGGGTCTCAAGTCTGTCATTTGAAGAAATCATTATATGGTTTAAAGCAGGCATCTAGACAATGGTTCTCCAAATTTTCTAATGCCATGCTCACTCATGATTTTCTTCAATCAAAATCAGACTATTCTCTGTTTACAAGGACAGTTGGTTCTTCATATATTGTTCTATTGGTGTATGTGGATGACATTGTGTTGGCAAGTAATGATTCCAATGCTATCTTAGAACTCACCCAGCTTCTTAATGCTCAATTTAAGTTTAAAGACCTTGGAACTCTCAAATACTTTCTTGGTCTTGAAATTGCAAGGACTCCTCAGGGTATTTCACTCTGTCAACGAAAATATACATTGGAGATATTGGAGGATTCTGGTTTATTAGCAGCAAAACCAGTCAAATATCCCATGGAACCAAATGCAAAGTTTTCTCGTTTTGATGGTCCTTTGCTGGCTGATCCTACTAGCTACCGTAGACTTGTTGGACGTCTCTTGTAGTCACTATCACTCGGCCTGACTTGGCTTATTCTGTACAGACCTTAAGTCAATTCATGGATCAACCTAGACAACCCCATATGGATGCTGCTCACCGAGTGCTTAGATACCTCAAACTTAATCCTGGACAGGGATTGTTTTATTCTTCTACATCTAAGCTGCGTTTGAAAGCCTTCTGTGATTCGGATTGGGCTGCATGTCCGGATACTCGAAGATCGGTCACTGGTTTTTGTGTATTTCTTGGCGATTCATTGATTTCATGGAAGTCCAAGAAGCAACAAACCATTTCTCGTTCCTCAGCTGAAGCTGAATATTGGTCGATGGCTTCTACATGCTGTGAACTAATGTGGCTATCTTCCTTGTTGCCAAATTTCCATGTTACTCACTCTCAGCCTGCATTACTCTACTGTGACAGTCAGGCTGCCTTACATATAGCAGCAAATCCAGTTTTTCATGAGAGGACAAAGCACATAGAAATAGATTGTCATCTTGTCCGAGACCAAATTCAGAAAGGGTTGCTTCATACCTTGCATGTTACTTCCAAAAATCAGCTAGCAAATGTGTTTACTAAAGCTCTTTGTTTTACTTTGTTTTCAGATATTTTGTCCAAGATGAACCTGTTAAACATATTTGCTTCATCTTGAAGGGGGGTTTCAGAGTTTAATCTTATTACACGTGTTGTATAGTTTTATACCACGTGTTGTATGAACTGGATACTTAGTTACATGAGTTGGCAGGTATTCAGCTCACGTGTTGATTAGCTGTAATTCAGTTAGATAGCTTTCCTTACATTTACATGTATAAATACTCAAGCATTGTATTCTATTCATAATTAGTCAATGAGAATCAGTTTTCCAATTCTCCCATATTTCTCTTTTCTTCCGCACATTATACTCTCATCAAGATACTCTGTTCTCTAATAAATGGGTCGTAGGATCAGCTCAAACAACCGGAAAACGATGAACCCGGGGGTAGCGCTTGTTGGTGAATGACACGCTTAATTGAAAGAGACTCGCAGAAGAGGTGCGGTGTGTGAAGATAAGGCGATGCGGTGGCTGAGTCGAAGTAAATCTTCACAGTTCCATTAATCTACGATTGGGAACCAATTTTGATGGTTGCTTTTGCCAGAAATAGATTTGGTGGCAGCGCATGAGGCACGTCAACGAACTTCTAGAAACGCGAGGAAAGTCGACCTCTAGAGGACATTAAAGTTCACAATGGAGATTCTCTCTCCGTAATATAATGACACTGAAATATTTAAAAGAATAAAAAAAAAGATTGAGATAGTATTTTATGAAAAAGGCAAGTCTGTTTCAAAGAATTTTCATTTGAAATGAAATGAAATGAAGAGGATTTTTTTTCATGAAATAGACTTTCATTTTTTAAAGAGCATTCCAAAAATCACTACCCATTCCCCTCTCTTTAAGGTTTTTTTTTTTTAATGATCGAAAAATAAATTGATGTGATATAAAGTTAAAATAATTGATATGAAAAGAAGAAAAAAATTTGTATTGTAATGAGTTTTTTTATTTAAAAAGTAATAAAAAATTGTTGATGTGATATAAAAAGTAAAATAATTTAAAAATGATTTGAAATTAATTTTTTTTTTTTTTTTTTTTTTTTGGAGAAGTTGAAAGTAAGGAAAGGGAAGGGAAGGGAAGGAAAGAAAAGAGAATGGAAACGTAGTTTCAAAAAGAGGCCTGTACCTTTTCCACCATTCTTGCCTTGCTCCCTTTCTGTGTGCATGTACTCCTCTACTGTCACAAGCCACAGTCAAGGCACGAGAATTCCTGAGGCGATCAGTGTAGTCTAAAAGGCAACTGTAAGACCAAGTAAGTAAAGTTTATCCTTTCTTTAATTAAGTCAAAAATTCCAAATTAGCTTTCATGCATGTTATAACTGCCATGGCTTTGTACTATATACATGAATGAGTAATGCTACATATCATCCATTTGTCTTCCTTTCATCCTTCTAAAATTAATGTGGCTCTTAAAATCACTATTGGATTAAAATTCAATAATGATCTATCATAAATTTAATGGTGATTTTAAGAGCCACATCAATTTTGGGAGGATGAAAGGAGGACAAGAAAATGATATGTAGCATTACTCTACATGAATATTATAACCTATAAGCCTTTGAATTTAGAAATAGTACGTAGTAATGTTTGTGATATACTTCTCACTTGAAAAACGCACGATAAAGGGATATTTTTTAAATGAGATTTGCAAGAGTATTAAATATCAATTAAGGACAGAACAAAGAAAAAAGAAACAAAAAAATAATAATTCACAGGACCATTGAATCGAACACTGGCATTAGCTTATAGCTTTGATGCCATGTTAAATTACCATTTATCTCAAAAGATTAAGCTAATAGGAAGATGTAAATTTAAGTACTTAATCAATACTTTAACACACCCCTCACATGTGGGTTCAAACTAACTTTTAATAGGTGAGGCTTAACACGTGAAATATTTAATTGAAATAGAATAAATAACGGAGTAAATGTTAGAATTCAAGACCTTTAGCTTTAATATCATGAAAGAAAACATAAAGTTCCAAGAAAATAAAGCAGAATAATAAAATAGAGAAGAGATTTTATGTGGTTCGATCAATGACTTACGTCTATAGGATAAAGTTCAAAGAGCTACATTTTACTCTTATTTCTCTTAATATTTTTAGAATATGATAGACTTTTATTTATAGGAGAGTCTGAATAGATAAATATGGTAATCCATCAATGTAATTTGATTACCATCAAATCTACTATAAATAAATTAATCAAATTAATCAAATTTTATTACAAGTATAATATATTTTTCAAATCAAATTACCTAATATATGATGACTATACAGTGAATGGGGTGAAACAAAACACAACGTGCAATTATAAATGAAGTGGCACCCAGCTGTCTTCAACTGCCAACGATCCATTTGAGAACAAATCATGTATATGATTGACAGACGTCCTGCTTTGAACTCTCCGGAAGCCTCTAAACTAGATGATACACAGGTCATTGTCGTATCTACAGAAACCGTCGACAAGGACTGTTGATTGATGGTAAAAACGTGAAAAATGTGAAAAAGTGAAAAAAGGATGGAAATAGTGACGGAGTACTATCGTGTTCTGGCATGTTCTTCGCCAAACATCCCCATAACCAAACATCCCCATAACTAATACTGAAAAAGTGGAGATAAAACACAACCAAATAAAACAAAGGACGAGAAATATTTCTTGTCTTTTTTTTGTCTTTTAATGTCCTTTATGAACATACGTCCATTAACGTGTTTTTTTAGTGCAAGCAAGAAGGGTTTGACGTGACAATGAGAACTCGGGAGTGGTAGGGGGCGCTGAGACTTTTCACAGCTTTTTCGTTTGGTGAAAAGACCCGTCATCACCTCTATCTCTCTCTTTGAGTATACAGTGTAGAGGTGATGACGGGACCCAACGAGTGACGAATGATGTGATGGGACCCAATGAATTGTGTGTCAGCTTTTGTTCTCTTTGTGTGGTTCAAAGACCTTTCTTCTTCGAAAAATCATAGTTGGTACTTTTTTTCTTTCTTAAAAGCACTCATCAGATTGCAGTCAATAACTACATTTATTCCACATGTTTCATCATCCTATCCGGGTGCCACACCTTCTTCTTTCATCATGAACTAACGAAGGTAATACATTGAATGGGAAAAGCTTAACCGTGCATAATTGTCGTTTACCAAACACTTCTCCATATTGAATAGATATTAATTTATCATTTTCTTAAAATTAAGTACTCTGTTAACATTAAAAACATTCTTAACACATATGGGTTGATTGATTGAGAATAGGCACGGGCTATTTTTAATATTGAGAGATGTTATATACACATTTTTTTCATATCACTTTTAAAATTAATTATTAAATTTATAAGATTGACATAAAAATTATTGTAAATCCTATAAATTGAATAGTTGATTTAAAAAAATAGTGTAAAAAATATATATAAATAATGTGCAATATATTTGTATTTAGTATATCGTCGGCAGGCAAATAAATATCTCTCTCTGGGGTTTTGAAAATAAGGATAAAATAATAATGACACTGAAATATTTAAAAGAATAAAAAAAACAGATAGAAATATTCTATAAAAAAGGCAAGTCTGTTTGAAAGAGCATTCCGACTCTCTATCTTCAACATAGAGAATCACCTTTTCCTCCATTCTTGCCTTGCTCCCTTTCTGTGTGCGTATGTACTGATCTACTGTCGGAAGCCACAGTTAAGGTACGAGAATTCCTGAGGCGATCAGTGTAGTCTAAAAGGCAACTGTAAGACCAAGTAAGTAAAGTTTATCCTTTCTTTAATCAAGAGTTTTCATGTTATAGCTGCCATGGCTTTGTACTCTATGAATATTATCTATAAGCCTTAGAATTTAGAAATAGACGTAATGTTGTGATATACTACGTACTCACTAGTCATAGTGCGAAATTCCGCGTAAATATTTTGGTGTCACCGGTCACGGATAAAGCTCGAACTTTATCCGATCGTTTGGAGATAGTACTTTACACAGTATTACGAACATCTAGTCGGAGTAAAGAGCCCGGAATACTCCGGTAATAAAAAAAAAAAAAAAGATTCCGTCCAAAACAACACGTAATGGTGCTCCGAAGTGATTTCCTTTTGATTCTAATAAGGTCGAACAAGGTCAGAGCAACGACACGGACGGAGTTGTTGTTGGTTTCTTATTCCTGAATATTATTTTTGTTCTCTTTCTGTTTCGGGACAAAACATACTCCTGTTCAATGCTTGTTTTTCTTTCTTTCATCTGAAGGAAACTAGTGGTTCAGCAAGGTACACGAATGCTAGTTTAGAAACATCTATAACCTATTTATAGAAACATGTTAATATTTGCATCAATATATACCTAGCTTTTTTATTTTTAATTAAAATACTTCAGTACCGAAACATGCATTAACACATTACGACATTTCTTTTTTAACATGCCATAAATGTTGAATAAATATCTACCTATATTCCTAACTACTCCGCGCGCGCAAGAATGGAAGATATAACCTAACAGTGTGGTTGCGTTGTTCTTGTGGAAGAACAAGTAAGCGGGCCGTTTCTTTATATTTAGAAGGTTTCAGCAAAATATATCGAATTGGAATTGGTGAACGGCAAGAGGGATCTCATCCAGACACGAATGTTACGAATGTATGCAGTTGAAAGCAAGCTCCAGCGAGATCCGTCGACAGGGAGTTTCCGGCCAGATCGATCCGGCGAAAGAGAGCGTTTCGGGTGAGAAGAGAGAGACTTTCCGGCGGAGACGAGAGAGAATTTTTGTTTCAGACGATTTTCTACGCTTTTTGTTTTACAGGACCCCATTTCTACCCATTGTCGTTTATTTTTTTAACAAATAAAAGAATAACCCACGTGGGACCGGTTGTCCGGAAAGGAAAACTATAAGAATCTCAAGACACTCCCAATGGCTTTTATATATTTCAATTTAAAATAATTAATCAAAATTTACTTTATCTAGTTTAGTTAATGAGTTTTAAAGAGTACCATACATCTAATTATCTATTCTTAACTGTATTTTATCTAGATATGGTTTTTTTATTATTTTTTATTACTTTTTTAATTATCGCATTTTTTTACTCTTTTTTTCTTCTTTTTCTTTTTCAACGCCGTAGGTTCATCCAGCGTAATTGTTTGAAAGGCCACCAACGTCTTTTCTTAGATTATTTTGCAGAATCGCCGGTCTATCCGAAGAAGGTTTCGAATGCAACGTTCTCTCTTTAATCGTATTCAACTTGCAATAGAAGCTCACAAACCATATTTCGTCGAAAGAAGAGATGCTGTTAAAAAACTCGAACATTCTTCCCTTCAAAAGATAATTGCCGCACTTAGGATGCTCGCTTATGGAGTATCAGGTGATTTTATGGATGAATATTTAAGGATTGCAGAAAACACTGCAACATAGTGTTTACAAAATTTTGTTAAATCAATAATTTTCATTTATTATGACAAGTACTTGAGGTCACCAAACATCAATGATATATCTAGACTACTAGAGGTGAACACAAGACGTGGATTTCCAGGGATGTTGGGGAGCATCGATTGTATGCATTGGAAATGGAAGAATTGTCAAAGAGCATGGGCAGGTATGTTTTCTGGTCATATCCATGAACAAACAATTATTTTAGAAGCTGTGGCGTCATACGATCTCTCGATATGGTACGCATTTTTTGGGTTGCCAAGCTCTCATAATGATATCAACGTGTTAGAACATTCTTCTTTATTTACCGAGCTCGCTGGAGGGCGTGCTCCTCCAGTGAACTACTCAATCAACAGTAATGACTACACAAAGGGATATTATCTCGTTGATGGTATATATCCTTCATGGTTAACATTTGTAAAAACAATTCATGCTTCACAAGGAAATAAGAGAAAACATTTTGCAAAAACTCAAGAGTCAGCAAAGAAAGATGTAGAACGTGCATTTGGAGTGCTTCAAGCACGATTTGCTATTGTGCGAGGACCTGTTCGTTCTTTTGATTATGAAATGCTTAAAAACATCATGATGACGTGCATAATATTGCACAACATGATTGTTGAAGATGAGCGACATCTATACCTTGGAGCAGATGATTTTGTTTACGATCAAATCGATGAAAGTCTTTACGAACAAGTGCCACACACTACGAATCAACAACTTACGGACTTCATTGAACGTCATCATCGCATTAGAGATAGAGAGACTCATTCTCAGCTACAAACAGACCTCATCGAGCATTTATGACAAATAAATTTCATTTCATATGAAATTTGTGGATTATTGGGTCAATGCTAATGGTTGTTGTTGTTTTGATTTCTAGGATAATTTCTTAATTTGTCTATTTCAATTTTGTGTTTCTGAACATGGGGTTCACGATTATATAGGATTATGTTATAATTTTTTCTTTGCTAAACCCCCCTCATCCACCCAAAAAATAAAAAATAAATAAAATAAAATTTGATTGGGGCATCCGGTTTTATTTTACCCAATTCACTAGTACCAGATGTAGCCTTGGTTTATTTATTTATTTATTTTTGCTAGGTCTACATTTTATTTTGACCTGATCGATGTTTATTTCTGATTTCTATGGCATCTTAGGTGTGTTTGGAATTATTTGGCTCTCTGTTTGGGGCATTTCTAAACAATTTGTTTTTTTGCTTTTATAATATGAAAGCCACCTTGACTATAATAAAAGAGTTGGCCTAGGAATAAATAACAAAAACTATCTCTTTAGTCCACAACAAAGACTTTGAACAAAATACAGAACACAAAATACATCAAATACATGTAAAACCATTTAGTCAATCTCAAATGGGAATGACCGTACGTTTTTCAATGATTTCCATTTGACGTGAACAAAAATATGTTTTTCTCATTGGAGACATGTTGCTTGTATCCATACTCTTAATTTATCCGTCCTCTCTTGATTGCTCCATCTTAAGCCTTTTCTTACTAAGAATATCAGCCTCTTTTTCCCTTTCCTCTCTTGCTTGCTCAAACACAAGCCTTTCTTTTGTAAGACGAATATGCTCTTGTCGTTCTTCAATTATTTGATCATGAGATTTCTATTTTTCTTCCTTCATACCATTAATTACCTCTGCAAGATTCACAGACATTTGGTCTTGCCTCCTTCGTGTTTTCTCTCTTTTTTGGCCTTCTTGCCAATTGGCCTCTCCATAATCTACAATCACTGATGGAGACCCATTGTCGTCCCCTAATGAATTGAATCTGGAGTATAAGAAGATTCTTGTGCAACTGTTTTTCTTTTCCTTTTTTTGACTCCTTCGATTACAGTTTGTTTCCATTTTGGATGAAGTCTCAATGTATTCCAACAATGTTAAAAATTAAATGAGCCACCGTGGATACTGTGATACATCACCTTCGCTTCCTTAATCTGAAAAATTAACAAAGATTCAATAATTTAAATATTTATACTAATTAATCAATTCGTTCATTGACTTTAAGTTATAACAATTTATCCATACCTTGTCTTGTTCGGTAATGCCACTTGGATGCCTTGCTTCGATTTGAGCTAAACATCTACAAAATTTGTTGGTGGCAAACTTAGATCGTTGACCATCGATTCGTTAAAGAGTTCACAGAACGTTCACAATAGTTAGGCTTCCTATGTTCATCATACTCTTCATGAACTCTCATCCAAAATTTTGAAGCTTTTTGATCGATACCATGAATTGCGTCCATACTAGTAGTGAGCCAAGCCGATACTAGTACGTTATCTTCTTCCACACCAAAGTTTCCTTTCGGTGGAGTTTTTTAGTAGTGGATTCCGTTTGAGGTTGGAGTTGAATGCCTTGAGAATCAATGTTCTCATGAAAAGAAGCCGGCGTCATATATGCATTGTAACCATATTCTCCCTCATGTATGAGAGGAATGAAGAATGTATCGTCATTTAAATTCATCCTTCAAAAGTTGTTGCTGGAGGTGAAATTAAATTAAACATGAGCATAAAGTCAGGAATTTAACAGACACAAGCTGGATAAAAATGTTAAAATTTCTTCAATATTACTAAGCGAGCTTTCCTTCTCACCTTCTCCTTGAAATTTAACAGACATAAGTGTTGTATTCCAGTATTACAGACACCAATAAGTCAACCGGCATATTTCAAGTGTTGATGCAAGAAGATGGATGGTTGGCGATGTACCCAGTTGGAACTCGATCTATACACGAGTGAGTATGGGTATTGGGGAGGTGGTATACTTGGGCAAAACATCTTGAAATTAAAGCAATGGTCATCTCTATTTGATCAATGGCGCGGACATTATTATAAAGAATATGACAGATGTCTCTTTTGAAGAAAAGGCTTTGATATGAAGCAAAGAAGACCTGCGGGACTCTGTTTGAAACAAAAACAAGAAACTGAGGTATACATTTAGGCATTTTCAAGGGCTTTTTTTTTTCCACTCTTGTCATCATCTGATAAGTGCACTTTCAAGAAGCTTATACAAATATAAAAAACTAAAGAAATGAAAACTCAGCTCCATCACAAACCAATAAATAGCTCAACAGTTATAGAAAAAAAAAGGGAAATTTTTTTTTTGCCAAAAAAAGCAAATAATAGCAGAAACAGACAATACTTCGCAAGTGCCACTATTCAGCCATCAAAAACATATATCAAGCTTAATTTCATTTGCAAGTGCTAAAATTCAAACTACCAATAAATCCAATGCAATGTAATCTTCCAAACGTAGTTCACACTTCCCATTCAAGCAAGTGGGCACGTCTACCTAACTCAGTCTAAAGGCTTGAAATGAACAGCTTTAAATCCTCATTTCCCGTCACTGCTTGTCCAACCCAGAAAACCCAAAACAAATGTAAAATCAAAACCACGCTAGAACTCATAGATCGGCCACATAAATCATCCAGTTGCTAAAAATCACATAAACCACGCTAGCACCCAAAAATCATCCTTCAATCAGCTCCTAAACAAAACTAATTACAATAATTTAATCAAACATTAATCGGGAAAAAGAGAATAACTCACGTTTATGCCCGATAGCCCAGACGTTGAGGTCTTATGCTTCAACTACCCATCATCCAATCTTCCAAAGCACCAAACACCAAGATTCCTGCGTCAAAACAGAGAAGAGAGACCATAGAGTGTGAGAAATCAATAATGAGCGAGAGAGAGAGAAAATGAGAGAGAGAGAGAGAAAGAAGACCTTCAGAGACAAAGAGAAGATGGGGAATGAAAATGAGCTCAAACCTTAAGATGAATCAAATAGAGACAGAGAGACGCAGAGAGGAGAAAAAGAAGTGGGAGAGAAGATGAGGGAAAAAGAAAGGTGGAGGGAAAGGAAAAAACGTGAAAATGCAACGCCCATTTTCGCCCCTGTAGCGTTGGTTGTGCAACGCTGCAAGTGGCGTTCCCCTATTTACGGAATTAAGGAAAATGTATTTTAGAGTGGGAATACATAATCCGATGGAGTATCTTTTTAACACTTTTATTATCTATTCTAACTTAAAGTTGCAAATACATAAGCCATTGTGAGTGCTCTAACATGAACAAAAGTAACAGCCATGTCGGAAAGAACAAAAAAGAATGCTTTCTAGGAAGACCAGTACTATCATGTTTTTTCAAGAATAAAGCTAAAAGCTGCGGGATTTGTAGCAAGTAGGGTAAGGTTGTCAATGGCAATACTATCAAACGGATTTAAGGAGGTAAGAAGGAAGACATCAACTGTTCCTTCCAAAGAATTTAAGACAACTGGTCCAGAGTTGCATAATGCAAATTTAAGACAACGTGCATGGATCTCCATAATTAAGCTTGTTGTACGATTAGAAAAGAGAGTAATGCTCCGTTTGTTTGAGCGTAAAATGATTTTTGAAAAATGATTTAAGTATTTTACGGTGTTTGGTAGGAGCAAAAATAATGGTCAACGAAGATCATTTTCAATTTGACCGTAAAAGTTTTTTTAATTTTTGGAAAACGATTTACGATTTTCAAAACCGTAAATAGTTTTCTGAAATTAAACTCTTTGTTCTTGCACACACGTTTGATATCCGATTGCCGGAATCCGGCAATGGTTAGTCGTCGGAATCCAACTGGCGACCGGAATCCTGCCGGTACCGAAATTCGGCTACATCCGGCAACCATCATGGGATTCCTACGGACCAGAATTCGGCCGAAATTTGGCCGAATTCCAGCTATGGTCAGAAGTCGGCCGCCATTGATCCGGCCGAATCTAGACGGATCTGACTGGATTCGGAGGAGTCTAGCCGGATTCGGCCAAACTTGATCGTTGGAATCCGGCATCGGCGACCAGACGTTGTCAGATTTCGGCTGCAGTTGCCGAACTTTGATTTTCACATTTCGTAAGTTTTTCGTACGAGCCAAACGTCGTAAAATATTTTCGAAAAAAATCTTTTTTTTTTTTTTTTTTTTTTTTTTTTCTGAAAATGATTTCGTTAAAAATATTTTACGACGGAAATCATTTTACGTCGAAACAAACAGAGTATAAGAGTCATGTAGGCCAAATTTGTAGTAGTTGGCCGAGCTTGTTATTTTCTTGTTCAAATTGGAGAACACTAGCCGACTTTTTCCTTTAATACTTTCTCCTACGATTTAATTTTTTTTTTAATAGATAGTTCAGTGAACAGTGATCACACAGTATTTTTTTTTTTTTCAAAATCAACAGTGACTGTTGATGGTTCATTGTACAGAGAGTGATCGATCACTGTTTAATTTTTTTTTTTTTAAAAAAAATTATTTTAATCCATCAAATCACGAAATAATTTTTTTTAATACAGTACTGTTCACTGAATAGTGAACACGGTCCACACGAATTAAAATTTTATCCAAAGAAAAAGCATATATATATATATATATATATATATAAAGCATATAGAAACATTATAGAATATTCATAATATAAGAGTTCCTTTTACCAAGTTCAAAACATGTACAATTAGGTATATAACAATTCAATCTAAATGAAAAATAAATTTCTTCTTTTTATTTTTTAGTAAAATGATATTTTGTTTTAGTTTGTACACAAAAATAGTAATTTGTAAGTCATACTTTGGTTTGAAGAGGCGTTGAAATGGACGCTTATACAATGTTAGTTATTTTACTGTTATAAACAAATGTCATTGTTGGTAATTTGCTTATGAAATCGTACTTTTATATTAATGTTATCCAAACACTCAATTGACAGAAAAAACACTTTTAATCAATATTACCATACGCTAAGTGCGATTTTAAAAATTGTTTTTTTATAAATTGCATTTTGAAATCGTACTTATTAAAATTACAATTTCAAACGGACCCTTAGTGTATTAGGGTTTTTATTTTGAGTATTTTTTCTTTAATACTATTTGTACTTCCATCTTTTGATAGTGAAATTTTATTCTAATCATCTCTACCTATATATGGATGTTGGATGTGGGCTTGTTAAGATGAACCATGTAAATCTTGGTATTATGTGCGATTGACTTATTTTATTCACTTCTTTTTTATTCCTTTGTGATCCGAAAATTAATTTGTCACAAAAAAATTAGCAACGGAGTTTGGTTTTTTTTTTTTTTTTTTTTGCGGGATGACTATGGAAAAAAATGATGGTCATAATATTTTTGGCCTTGGATGCATGAAGATGCATGCGTTGTTGTGACAACAAGGTTCGACAAAGATTGATTTTGGATGGCGATGCGCCATCAACATATATAATCAAAGGAAGAGATTGCAAAACTTGAAGAAAAAGCCCATGTTAGACTTTGTACTCTTTCTAAAGGAGTTTTGAGAGAAGTCTTCGATGAAAAAACTACCGCTGATCGTTGGGGTAATTAAGCTTGAAAGTTTGTACATGAAGAAGTCCCTTGCTAAATGATTGTATCTAAAGCAACAAATATATACCCTCAATATGAAAGAATGTATGCCTCTTTGTGATCCTCTTGATAAATTTAATAAAACATTATGGATATGAAAAATATTAATACTAAAGTTGATGATGAGGATAAAGCCCTGATTTTATTGTGTTCACTGTCGAATTTCTTTGATAAGTTCAGTAATTTAATGTTGTTCGATAGAGATATCATCTCCTTAGTAAATGTTAAGTCTGTTTTGAATTCTATCGAGTTAAAGACAAAATTGAATGAGAAAGGTAGTGATGATCAGCCTAAGGATTTATTTGTTAAGGGTCCTTCAAAAAAATCCTCTAATTCCAGAGTTTGATTCGATGAGAGGTATTCAAGAAAAGGTAAAAGAAAATGAAGACTGATCACAATTTTTTTTCCCCCCATTTTTAATCGTTTAGACCGGGTATTACCTATACAACATTGACATGCAACACCATTTCCTACTCCACCCAGATAAATCACCATATGGAGAAAAATCATTTATTATTCACATCAAGGCCGTACACATCATGAAGTAACGTTTTGAGGTTACATCATAAGTCCGTACTCTGATATCTCATAATTCCTTTAATTCGGATATTAGGGGCTCTTAGTAGATATCTATCTTCCTTTCAGTTGAACTTGGGCCTGGGATAATCACAGATAACATAATAGAAGATTGTCTTATGATCATCCAAGGACGTAAGTTGTACGGTACCAACATTACCGGCCAAGTACTGTGAGTATTGCTCATATTTCCAAAAGAATTAAATCCATCTAACGCAAAGCCAGGCCTGACATTGCATGGGTCAAAAGCAAAATTTTGAGTACCTCTCATCAAATGTCTTCCAAGCTTCACCATCGGCCGGATGCCTTAGTACCCCATCATTTGTATGCTTATTAGCGTGACATTTTATGCATGAAACGGTATTCTGTGACATAAACAACATTTGCAACCTTAATATTAAAGGAAACCATTGCAATACATTCATCGGTTTTCTTTCTAATTTTTGTGACGAATCATCATCCACACTCATAGTTTGCTTCCACTTTCACGCATCGCATTTTGTACATTTTTCTAACTTTTTGTTGTCGTTCTAAAACAATATACATCCATTGTGACATGTCGGGATCTTCTTGTATCCCAACCTCAAGTCCCTTATAGCTCATGTACTTTTTTCGCCTCAAATGTGTCTTTAGGTAGCTTTGAATATGGTGGAACAATACCTTTAAGAAACCCATAAAAGCTTTAATAATTAAAATGCTTCTATATATGATCACAGGCTAGTTTTAGTATATACTTCAATTCTAGAGCATAATGATTGGTATCTAGCTGGAGTTCATTAGGATTTGATACTTTTACTTTCTCTCTTTTTTGGATGAATAATTTGATACTTTTACTTAGCCATTACTTTATGAGTAAGGCTAAAAGGAAGACTTGTCTTTTTTGTATCCTTCGAAATGCCATATGACGTTTAAAATTATCATTGGATCAAAATCTAATAATAATCATATCAAATTCAGTGATTATTTTAAAAGCCACATGGCATAAGAAGGACAAGAGTCATCATTTTAATTAGACTTTATACATGCATGATTTATAAGAACGTCAGGGCAGAACTAAAATTTTAGGTGTGGGGGACAGAATTAAGAGGAAAATTTCTGAAGTGGTAAAATTTTGATTTTAAAAGAGTTACAAAGATATATATATTTTTTTAAAAAATAAATAAATAAAAAATTGAGAAACACGTTGAGGCTTTGGGGATCAGGGGGGTTGAAGCCCAAGCCTCAACGTAATTCTAATTTTCCTGAAGTATTAACATTAATTAGCTCTTACTTATACATTGTCTGAGTTATACAATGTAATCCAATCTATTTTCCGTCAACTTTTTCTTGAAAAAGAACCGCATTAGATAAAAATGGTGCCGTGACTTGCTTTTGATGGATTGGGATTCATAGTAATTAGTTGTCTAAAAGTTAGTAATTTGGGTACTTAATGTGACAGAATCTATATAAAACCCACATTTCCGGATAATTGATCGGGTAGCCCAAAATTTATTTGAGCAGGTGACAATTTAGGCAGCTAATATAGAAGAGTTCATATGAGACCCCACCTGCTCAATCGAATAAACGATAGGGCAAACAAAAATTTATTTTAGCACGTAGGTCCCTAGCCATTCGAGCAGGTAATTGCTGTGAATCTCAATCTGCAGTCAAATGAGCAATAACTCTAATTCAACTCAAAGACCATAATCTAAATATATATTTTGGTATAATATTTCTTTTTTTACAGGATTAGTAGGATGGACGAGATATTACTTGGATCAGACCCAAAAGATATTAGTAGTCTGTCAAGGAGGATATGGGTGGAAATGAAAAAAACATCCAAGGTAGCATTTCCTGCTATGGTAGCAAGGGTTACTCAATTTGGAATGTTTGTGGTGACACAGGCATTTATAGGACATATTGGTGAAGTGGAACTTGCGGCTTATGCACTCATACAAATCATTACTGTCCGATTTGTGAATGGGATAATTGTAAGAATCTTTATCTTAGTAATATAATTTTTTTTTAATGATATTTGGAAAGCTTATAATTTTAATAAATTACTTTTTCTTTTCTAGCATCAGTGTAGTCTTTAATTCATAACCTTTTGAAAAGATGGACTACAGCACATATATTGATTTTTTTTTTGACAGTATTTAATTAGCCTTATCCTTTTTTTTCTTTTCTTTTGGTTATAATTATTATACAATTTGTTGTCATAAATCAGAATATGAATCGAAGTTACGTCGGTTACCAAAAAACTTTAACACCATTTAATCATATACTGACACGTGTCAATATATAAATAGAAGAATAGTGGGATCCTTTATTCTTAACTCATATACATACAGAATAAGTCATGTTAGGTTATATATTATAAATTGTATATCGTTCCATACTGGTTACTGGTGGGTGTGTGTATTTGTATTATATATATATATATATATATAGGCTCTTTCTATAAAGTATTATATGTGATTCAATATATAGTGATATTCTTTACATATTGTGAGAGCCTAAAGGCCTTAATTCAAACATCGTCTCCATCATTTTCTTCACATTTTAATTAAATATTTCAGGTACTAGACCTCACTTGTTGAGGGAGAGTTTAAACCCACACATGAGAAAGAGTGTTAGAATATAAATTAAATGATTAAATTCATATATTCGTAAGTTTAAATTTTTGAAATAACTGATAATTTAACCGGACTCTAGAAACATTCTTAAAAATATTGAACATGCATTTATGGAAATCATTTGGAGAAATGCGTAACACTTATTGTTAATTTTGATGTTGTAGCTGGGCATGTCAAGTGCCACTGAGACTCTATGTGGGCAAGCATTCGGAGCAAAGCAATACCGCATGATGGGAATCTACTTGCAAAGGTCATGGATCATCAACATTGCTATTGCAACAATCTTACTCCCCGTCTTCATCTTCTCAACACCCATCTTCAAGCTACTCGGCGAGGAAGATGACGTCGCAGAAATCGCTGGATATATCTCTTTTTGGTTCATTCCAGTTATCTACTATTTTCCCTTTGCCTTCAGCATCCAAAAGTACTTACAAACGCAGCTCAAGAACCCAATTGTCGGTTGGCTGTCTGCTCTCTCTTTTGCGCTCCATGTTCTCTTGTCATGGATTTTCGTGAGCAAATTGAGCTTGGGGATTTCTGGAGCAATGGGTGCGATGATCATATCGTATTGGTTGGTGTTAATTGGAATGTTCGTGTATGTCTTTGGAGGTTGGTGCCCCTACACATGGTGCGGTTTCTCAGTAGCTGCTTTTCATGATTTATTACCAGTATTGAAGCTCTCAATTTCCTCGGGTGTGATGCTTTGGTAAGTCTTTTTTCTTCACGTATGCGATGAGCTTAAAAATGGGTCCGTTTGATAAAAAAAACTTTAAATCATTTTTTTGACATTTTGTTCTAAAAAGCTTAAAGATAATAGGATGGTACACACTTATTAGCATGTGAACACGTTTTCAAAGGCTTCAGTAGTTTAAGATTCACCGTATCCTCTCTTTTTCAAGTTTCTTTCTTTTTTTCTTTTTCAACAGCTTAGAGTTATGGTACAATGCTGTTTTAGTCTTACTGGCAGGATACCTGAAAAACGCCACAGTTGCAATATCTGCCTTTTCCATCTGGTAAGGGCACATCATCATTTCGCTTTTATGGTTTGGATTTTGATCCACCGGTAATTAATCTCCTAAATTGAATTGACGTTGCAGCCTCAATATCATAGCTTGGGATTTTATGGTTTCCGTTGGCTTCCTAACTGCTGCCAGGTATATATTATATGGCTCTTATTACCCATTTTCCTGGTTTAATTATTAGTTAAATTTGCTTAAATTGATGGATTATGATCATTAATTTCCTTTGCCTAGCGTCCGGGTTTCGAATGAATTAGGGGAAGGAGATGCCGAAGCTGCAAAGTTTGGTGTTAAAGTTGTCACCAGCATTTCAGTATGTCTTGGAGTGGTCTTCTGGATTCTGTGCCTTGTTTTTGGTCGTAAAATCGGCTACTTATTCACAAGTGACGAGGAAGTTGCAGAAGCTGTTTCAGACCTCTCTATCCTCCTTAGCTTGTCAGTCTTGCTCAACAGTGTCCAGCCAGTTCTGTCAGGCATGCATGTTTTTGATTTCATAATATGATCATGACATGGAAGCTTCTTTGGTTGAAGATTTCTATATATTTTTCTTATTCTGTAACTTGTGTTTTGCAGGCGTGGCTGTAGGTGCTGGTCGCCAAAGCATGGTTGCATATATCAACATAGGTTGCTATTTTCTGATTGGTGTGCCAGTAGGAGCACTTCTTGGATACGTGGCCGATCTAGGAATCAAGGTAAGACGTTTTTTATTTTTTTAAACCGGGGTGTCAGACTGCGCCCCGACTAGATTTTTGGGATGCCGTGCGTACAATGCACTCGGCCCCTCTATATGGGTCAGATAAAGTTTGAGCTTTTGTGTTTGCACTTAATGAGATCAAACTTTAGACGTGATGCATCATATATGAGACACTAAAACTGAGTAATTTACCGCTTGAACCAACCCTTGAAATTAGTTTTCATAAAGTGTAACATTCTAATGAGAATTGTTGGTTAATTACGGCTAGTTTATGAAAAATAATTAACCAACAATTCCCATTTGAGTCTTCCACTTTATGAAAAATAAGCTAGTTTCATATATAAGATGGGATTTTATCAATGCCAATTGAGATATCACTAAATAATTCTTGGGCTACTAGTGTACTATTGATGAGAACTGACCTCCCATGAGTAAATAGATTTCTGTGAAAGTCTTTAGAATATTATTTAAACAGCAAAATTTACTAGTGTCATTTGGTTTAAGTTTTTGAGACAAATGTGTGAATATTACATAATATTAGAACTAAAGGTCTTGACATCAATTCACCTCTTATTTTAATTAAATATTTTACGTGTTGAGTCTCACTTATTAAGAAGATGTTTGACCCCACACGTGAAGGGATTAAATTTTTTCTTTCCTATCAAGATAAATTTTGGGACAAATAGTGGCTTAACAGAGTACTTACAATTTAATTTGGTCGTTTCAATGCTATGGCAATATTGTCCGTGATATTTCACTATCCAGGAGGAGGAAGATATGCCTTCGTTCTTCTAATTATTCCTCTTAATAAACTTGTTAGGGACTATGGATTGGAATGATCATTGGTGTCATGATGCAATCACTCGTGCTTGGCTATATTACCTTTAAGACTGATTGGAATGAACAGGTAAATTACAATGATTACAAATTGCATATACGTACCATCAGTGTCAATGGTTTTGTATAATAGAAATGTCATTTAGGACGATAATACATTTAATGACAGTTTTTATTGATCTTTTTATCTAGGTGAAGAAAGCATCGGAACGCCTGAATAGGTGGCTCTTGAATCCTTCCCATGAATCTAATGGAAATTTTGCTAAGGGAAGATTTATGGATGAACAATAGTATTTTTCCTTCTCTCAATTTTGTGTTTGATGGAAACCACGGCCTTAAGTGATATTTCTTAATTAGGTGCAGGGTAATTCGAGATAAGATTGAACCCATTAAAGTCATTTGTTCGGTCGAAAGATCGAGCTAAGGAGTTGTTAAAATCTTGATGTTTTCATCCCAGCTATCCGTACTATGAACAAGTTTTTGTAACTGCATTAGCAAATCAATCTACGTTTTGGGAGCCTTCTTGTTGTAAGGTCTGGAAGAAAAATTAACTAGTAATTGATTTTCCAACAGATTATCTTATTCTCATTCGAACGAAATGGAAGCACAAGAAAAATTTGTACAAGAAAATAACATACAACAAAAAACTTATCACTTATCATACAAGAAAATAGGCAGTTAGCCACTAATCATATCACATCAGTTTTGGCTGGTGTAAAACCGATCATTAAGTTGAATGGAAAATATTACAAACCAAATATAAAATCATCGTCTTAAGTCATCAAAGCAAATACAAAATAACTAAATCCATCATAAGTCCCACCTACTCAACATAAGGTACAATACCACGCGTATACAAACCCATCTTCTCTTGCTCGTGAGTGTATATGTACTCTACCATCTCAGTGTTATCCACGAAGAAGATTCTGACGAGGTCATCAATAAATAGTTTCATGTGTCGGTTTCCATACCGAATCATCCTTGAAACCGTTGCTAACTATAAAACAACACATATTTTACAGGTAGAAAGATACGAGCATAATTTTATGACTTAATGAGTACAAGAGTAAAGTGTTATCACAAGTTGAACTCATTAGTTTAAAATAAGTTTTGCAAACCAAAAGTAGAGACAAAGTGACGTTCTCACTTCAATGATAGAATAACATCATGATGAATTGAAGTATAGATGTAGTGCATCAGGATTACAAGAAATGTGACGATCCAGTTCAATACATACTTTGTTTTTGAACCCAATCATCACAATAACATGTACATACCTAATAGTATCTCATAACATGAGTATATCACACCATAGATCATAACATCTGTAGCAGAAACATCTATACAATAACATTACATAACATACACAGAACTGACGTAAATATCTACATTTTTAAAACTTAAACATTATAAATGTTACATACAAAAGAATTGTTATACAAAAGTTTCCCAGCGATACAATGCCATATACATCAAAAGTGTTTATGTGCACAACTGAATGATGTACAACTACAAACGACAGACTAAAGCTAGCTTAGCCTAACCAAAACATACTCGACATCCTTTGCTATATGGGGAAGATTAAGCTCCTTGCTAATTGACGAAAAACATGTGACGAACCTTTAGATCTTCTCAACAATGATTGATGAAAACCAAGAGCGTCGGCTCTCAATTTACTCTTCAAAATATGAAACTTATTCTCGAGAGTTAACTCAAGAATATTAGTTCTTAGTTTTAAAAAACTAGAAAACTGTAGCAAAATTGCTTACCTTTGAAGACAATTTATCTTAGCCTTTCACCATTTCATATGTGACGCATGAGTTAGGGATAAGTTCTTTGGCCAATGCGTCCTATACAAACTACTGGGCTTGGGTTTTATCCCAAGGCCTAATCTCCCATTACATCTAACGCATAGTTTCTCTTTAACCCATATTTTTAATTAAATAGAAACGAATAACCCATTAAATAAAAAGACTGATCTGGTTAAATTAAATCAGCTTGATGAGGGACCTCTAAAGGAAAAAATAAAAAACTAGCCAAAATAGTTCCGACTCTTCCAATCATTATACAATTGATTCTACTAAACAATTGTAATTGCACTCTAGTATCTATTTTTTATTAAAACAATTAATTCTTTAAATTTACTTAATTTTGACTTTTGATTCCTCCATGCATGCCATTAATTCTCTACCTCTTTTTCCTTGAGTCCTCTGATTTTATATATCATTCTCGTATTCATGAAAGTCTTATCACATGTACTTTGTATTTCATACCAAAATGCTCTAGCCAGAGACTTAGAATAATCCATACCATAAAATTAACCTCAAGGAAAAATTTCTTATCATTTTAATAAAGGACTTAGATTCCTTCTTGAGAAAAGCTTTCTCACAATGTTAATTGCGATTACCGAACGCACTGAGTATTTTGACCATTAATTGGATCTCACCCATAAATGCATCAAAGTGATCTACACTTCACATCTGAGTACATAATCATCTCAGGATTTAGGATCAATATCATAAGTAATATTGGGAGTATGAGTTTTTCCTTTTGACAATATTTTCATGAAAAAACAACTTACAATGTCCGTTCAGTGTATAACACCTACACATCAACCTGAAGCCTCCAAATGGAATGCCCAATTCCATTACTGACTACGAACTATCCATAAGTTTTAGACTACTAGATTTATGGACTAAGATCTTGTGTGATAACTTTTTACTCTCACCGTAGACCATATTCAATGAAATCTAACGGTATTTCACTTGCAAAATATACATTCAATAATATTAAGCATGTAAAATAATATATGTGATATACTCAAAAATATTTTAGTGAATAATAACTTTTTTCATAATAAACTTATATGTTTATAGTACATTGGGAGTTTGGGCATAAACCCCAACACAAACTACCAGTCTATTGTCAATGTCCTCCAAACTACCAATTATGTCAATGTTCCCCCCACAAACTTCAAAAAAAAAAAAAAATGTCAATGTCCTACCAAGATCAACAATAAGACTAAAACTACAAAATAAATAAAAAAATAAAAAATAAAAAACTTTTAATTTTTTTTTTGAAAAAATAAATTTAAAAACCAAAATTAAAAAAAAAAAACTAAAAAGATAGAGGGCTTGTTTGACAAACCATTCTCAACTCTCCATCTTTTTCTTTTCACTTATCTCAAAAAAATCAAATAAAAAACATTCTAATTTTTTTTACACTTTTTATATCATATCAATCTTATTTTACTACTATTCAAATAAAAAAACCCACTACAAAACAAAATTTTTTCACTTTTTTATAAAATATTCTCAAATTTTATATCACATCAATCACTTCTTACTATAAAACACACAAATATTTCACAACACAATTATTTATCAAACAGGACCAGAATTTTTTATTTTTATTTTTTAAAACGAATGAAAAAAATAATTGAAAATTTACAATTTTTTTTTTTTAAAAAAAAAAACAAACAAACCAAACAAAAAATGAAAATAGAGTTTTTTATTTTTTATTTTATTTTTGTATAATTTTTTGTTATTTTGGATTGTTTTTAATAATTTTTTTTTTTAGTTTTTGAAATTTTAATAATTTTATGATAGATATTTTTGTCATTAGAGGGAAGATCGACATTTTTTGGTAATTTATGAATGAACATTAATACAATTGGTAGTTCGATTGGGACATTGATTATAATAGTTTGAGGGGGGTTATATATACTTTTTCCAATTTTTTTTTTCAACAAGGTTTAATTCAATAAGTGGTTGAAATTGCCACATAAGCATTGTGTGATATTTGTGAAATAAAAGTCTAGTTTGTAGCATTACTCAAAACGTTTTACATAAATCAATTGAGTTATGCAAGAATTTACATTTTTATTCAACAACGACTAGCTCAAAATGCTGATGTGGTTGTCCACACCAATCCTTGGATCAGTACTTGTTATAAATATATATATCTAAGGCTTAGTTTGTACTGACGAGCAATGCTACATATCACCATTGTGTCTCCATTTTTTCCCCCAAAAATTGATGTCTCTTAAAATCACTATTGGATCAAAATTTAATAGTGGTCTATCATAAATACAATGGTGATTTTAAAAGTCACATCAATTTTGGAATGATATAAGGGTGATATGTAGCATTACTATATACTCTAGCTGATACGTCAACATTGTGGGTTAAAAATGTGGTATATAACATTACTCAAATAAATTTCTGTACAAAAAAAAAAAAAGTCAAAATAAAGATATAGACCCACGTCTACAAAAAAAAAAAAACGAATTGTGAACGGTATTTTTCTAGACGGTTTTTTTAAAACCTTCCGTAAAAAATTTAATATAGACAGTTTGATTTAAACCGTTCATAAAATTTCAGACGGTTTGTACAAAACCATCTGTAAGTGTAAATTTTCAGACGGCTATATTTAAACAGTCTGAAATTTTATAAACGGTTTAAATCAAACCGTCTAAAAATTTACATTCGTACAAAACGGTCTGAAATTTTTAAAGACGGGTTGAAAAAAATCGTCTAGAAAAATAAATTTCTAGACGGTTGTCTCAAACCGTCTGTAAATACAGTAAATGTTTTAGATTGAGATATTTACTGAAAACACGCTGCCTATTAATTTGTTATTTCTCCCGACATATTTTTTTTTCTCTCTCTCCTGTCTTTCCTTCTTCGTTCTTTTCTCTTTTTTTCGACTGAAACACCGAGAGAGAGGGAGATCATAGAGAGACCGAGAGAGAGAGAGATTCGCCGGGAGAGAAAGAGACCGACTGAAAAATGTGGTTTCTTCAAGGTAGATTTTATCCCTCTTAATTTAGCCTTTGGTTCTTAATTTTTTGTTCTCATTTGGGTTGTTTGAAGCTAAAATGTGATTTCTGGGTTTGACAGAGAGAGATTCGGCCGGTGTGCGTGGATTTCCGGCCGGATCTCTCTTCCTCTCTCTTTCTCTGTCGCCGGCCGGTGTGTGTGGGTGCCGGATCTCTCTTCCTCTCTCTCTTTCTCTGTCGCCGGCCGGAGTGCGTGGGTTGGAGTGGGTTGACAGATTTCCGGCCAGATCCAATTTCTTCTCTCTTTCTCTGTGGCAGGTCGGTGTATAGTGTTGTAGATCTGCTTTGGTTGATGTTGTTCTTAGTATTCTTTGTTTATTGTTGTAGATCTGCTTTGTTGCTGTTGTTCTGAATGATGTGGGTTCTGAATATTTGTTCTGAGTATTTGTTTATTGTCGTTCAGAGAGTGAAAAAGATTTGGGTATTTCTGATCTTTGTTCATTTTGTTTTAGTTAATTGGTTTGAATTGTTTGCAATTTGTTGTCTGTGCAGAGTGAGGCTGAGCAAGAATGTGGCTCATCAAAGGGGCAGGAAACCGATCGGTTTGCGTACCGAGAGAAAGAGAGAGAGATTGTGGAACTGAAAATGGGGTTTCCGAACCGAGAGAAAGAGAGAGATTTTTAATTCTGGACTAAAATGAATATAAAACCATTATATCATTAATGAAAATAATACCAAAAAAAAAAATTATTAATTATTAATTCTGGACGATTTGGGCAAAACCGTCTAAAATTTTGGACGGTTTTGCAAAAACCGTCTAGAATTCGAATTCTGGACGAAAAGTCCTGAATGGAAAAACCGTTTTAACTTTATTCCAGACGATATTTTTCTTCTTAAAATCAAAATATTAACAAATAATTTAAATTCAGAATACTCTTAAAACACGACAACAGTTTCACCTTCATATCAACTCAAAACATTTTCTAAAATAAAAAATAAAAAACACTCTTCAAAACACATTACCAAAAGAGTCATATTTCAGCTATTACTAATTTTCACATAAAGATCAAGTGATTAATGTTTTGAAGTTCTTGGCACAACAATCATGCTGAAACAAGTGCAGTATATGTGTGTTTAGCTGACACATTTACTTGTCATTTTTCCTTTTGCAAATTCTCGCAGACTCCATAAAGGCCGGTGGAATCATATGCTGTTGGAGCATTCTAAAACATAAAGGGTTTACGCATAAGCTTGTCGTGTCGGCATAGTCTACAATCTTATGCGCTTGTTTTGGTCCCGTTAAAGCATCTTGCAGTACTCTCTGTCAATTCTTTAGATAAAAGGAGATTCGACAACACTTTTCTCTCTTGTAAAGGCAACAACATCAATCTATTTAGAAAAGGTGTATATATATATATATATAGCACGTTTCTAGGGTGAAAAGAAATACCCCATACTTTAATTACTCTTTATTTATGAATGAGGTTGTGTCTCCAACATAGCGGCTCGAGCTTTAGGCGATTAGGGAGTTGTCTAAGACTTCAATATATATATATATATATATTAAAACAAATTAATGCTTGAAAAAACATTTTAAGGCTCTAATATGTCAAAAAGTTAATAAAATATTTTCTAAGTAAGGCCCCCACTTAATAATTGTACAATAAAGGTTATTTTCAAAACAACTTTTAAGATTCTAATATAGTAAAAATTTAGTAAATAGTTTCTAATTTAGGCCCTCAATCATGAAAAAGTATTTACAAATTGAAAGTCTAAAAATAATTTATAAATCCTTGAAAAGTCCCACTTATTTATTCATTTTAAAAGCTATATTTTTACATTCATGAAATTAGTCCAATATCTATAAATTCTCATTGTTTGTATTTTACATAATAGGTAGAATTACACCATCAATGAGTCTTTAATGTGCAATAACTTTTTTCCACATTATATTATATTACAAATCAATCGTTATATAACTTATTTTCATTTTTCTCTTTATTGTTCTTTAAATCTTATTATTTCATGTCTTTGAATAAAGTGATAAGTCATTCTATATTTAATAAGTTATTAAAAAAAGTTTTAAAATACATTTTACAAATAGAAAAAAGTGCTCTATTTGACATATTAAATAAAAAAAAATATATAATATAAATATTAAAAATAAATGTAATTTAATTAATATTTAAATATAAAAAAATTGTCTCGCTTAAACTTGTTATCTTATGCCTCAAAATTAATTGAGCCGGGCCTAATTAGAGGTGCTATGGTGATGACGGTTCGTCCTGATGGAGGGATGTCATACACGGTGGAGGACAGTGGTCGCAAATGGCAGTTAGTTAGCAATGAGTCAGCCGATGGTGAGCCAAGCGGTGGTCAGTGGTGACATGCTGAAAAGTGACTCATGAAAGTGAGGACAGTGATGACAGCGGGAGAACAGCAGTTATAATACCCCGAATTTTAAGATATTAAATAAAATATCTTAAAATATGATTTATGACCTAATAATAAGGTAAAAGAATAAATATGAATATTTATGTAAATATTCATTTAGAAGCATTTATAGTTTAATAAAAGTTCAAACGGACTTTAAACTTTGGAATAATGAAAACAGGGTCAAATGGGCTCTGTTTTAGTTGATTCAAAAACCAAAACGTTCGTCTAGAAGTCCTCTACCTACTCTCCAAATTTCATATTTTTTAGATTTTGTTAAGGGAGCGAAAACACCTATGAAACACACTGTCCTTAAATAGGACGAAAATTCAAATATAACATTTGTAGGCCCATTTCTATTTCTTAAAAACCCAGCACAACTCATGTGAGATTCAGCCCACATGATTTAAAGGACCCAACCCTCGTGTAAACCCAGCCCACGTTCACACATCCATTTTATTCCAGCCCGTTCAACCTGCAATTGAAACATAGAGCAACCCATTTCTACCTCTTCAAGTGAATCGGCCAGGCCAGGGAAAAAGGGCAAAAAAATAAATAAAAAAAATGCAGAAGCTTCCATGAAGATATTTTCTCCTCCAGCGCATCCCCCTTCGCCACGACTTGATGTCTACGCCTGGTGACTCACCCCTACATGCCCGAACTTGCTCCCCACGTGAAATTCCCAGCCCTTGGATCAATCTTGATCCAAGCCATCCCGACCGATCATTTTCCTATAAAAGAGAAGCAGCCCTTCACGCTCATCGCACAACTCCTTCAATTCTCTCGATTCTAGCTCTTTCTCCTCTCTTTCTCTGCATCACTCTTTGTTTGATGCAGTAGCTGTAGTTTCTCATCTCTTTCTCCTCACTTTCTCTTGGTTAGAAACACTCTCTCGGATTGGCTTTGACAAGAAGGAAATCAGGAGCCTTTTGGGTAAGACTCTCTCTAACTCTCTCTCGTTTCTCTCTGATTTGTGTGTATGTTTGGTTGTACAAAATATAAAAAGAAAAGAAAAAGCGAAAGAAACGAAAAAGAGGAGGAAGTAAGCGTACAGCATGAAGAAGAAGAAAAAAAAAAGTAATAAAGGAAACAAAGGATGACAAAAGAAGTCTCTAGACTGTCTCTTTCAATCAAACTGATAAAAAGGATTCTCTCTCTCACGTCCTCTCTCTAGGATGTTCTACCTTTTTCTTTCTTTGTCTTATATGCTTTCTCTTAAGAAAACCTGATATGTATATATATAGTCATAGTCGGTCAAACACAACAAATAAAAGGAATAAAGGGAAAAGCATAAAAAGGAAAAGAAAAAGGGAGCAAATCTCAATCAATTCTCGATGTTTTGAGATATTTGGTAAGATGTTAAATAAGGATATTATTCTATGTTTTGAAACATAAAGATTGATCATTATTTATATTTAGTAAGTTTCTAATTAAAGATTTTGATTTATTTTATGTGATTTTTAAGTTATTAACTTTGTTTTAATATTTTCTGACTTTACAGTTTTTATTATTTTAAGTATCTAATATTTTAAGTTGTGTTTTAACAGGGTATTTCAGGTGGCGTATTTAAGTAATAAATCATGTCGTTGTGATACTTGAGTAAAAAGTGAGTAAAAAGTAATATTTTACAAGAGCGTTGTTATGTCGCCTAAAATTCTAAAAGTATTTTTAGGCATTAGTAACACTAATGCCGTCATTCCACCCAAATTTTATAAAATTAAAATAATGATTATTTATACTGTACCGCTTGTGTACTTTTAAAATATAAAATCTATTATTTATATTAATGGAGTCATTATGTTTATTTGATAAAAATATATATAAGCTTTTAATGTTAATGCCGTGGTAATACTCCTTTTAATTAAATGGTATTTTAGTTTTTAATTAATAAATGTCGTAATAATGTCCACACGAAATACATGGTAATATAATTAACCTATTTTATATGCTGTTATAATATCTATAAGCAATATTAGAAATTGGGTTAAGTGGTTTAAAAGTCGAAAGTGATAAGAGTGTCAAAATAAGTTCTTAGTATTTTATACTAATATATTATCAAATGTATATAACTGTGCAGTCATTATTCATGTGAATCTCTCTTTGTAGCAGAAAACTGTGAGTATTCTTACTCACTGAGGATCATACGTGGTTGTTTTCTATAATGTTGTGATTTCTGCTTTATTTAATTATATGCATAAGAATAGTATATTGCATACTGTTAATAATTCTTATGCAGGGTTAATAACAAGTTGGTTGTTGGGATGACCAATAGACATGCATACTGTCTGTGCGAAAAACAATAATAAGTACAAATTGGCTGTTGGAATGGTCAATGTGCTAGGCAAGTTATGGCTACTTAATTGACTGTCAGGATGGTCAATGTACTTGGTTGTCGAGATGACCAATGTACTAAGTATGCTACTTTGACTACTAGTGCGGAAAAGGTAAGAAAACATGGTAAGGGAGTTTGTGCTCCAATAATTAGCCACTTAAATGAACAAGGATTTAATGGCCCTGGTATGAGAGGAGTGCAAGAAGAAAATAATTAAGACTCTGCATATAAAACTGTCATTACATCATATCATTGCATTGTGTATTGTTAAATAAATCAGTAATCATCATATTATTGAAAGCAGTTGACTCATTAGGTGTTTTTGTATTATTGTTTATCTATGTATTATATATTAATACAGGTTATGAAGAAGATGAGTATCAGGATTGTCTTGACCTTTAGGTGATCTTGATAGCAGTGTCTGAGGCTAGGATGCCTACCATTTTTGTGGACTACTATGTCTAGTCCATTATTATTATTATATTCGGAAAACAATATTTATATTTCTGTTGGTATGTAATAATATTATTATGAGTGTTTTGGTTGTAAATTATTCGTGTCATGTGGCACAAATACTATTTTTAATGTGTAATTATTCAATTATACTCTTTCTATATATTTTGAAGTATTTTTGTTAGAAGCTCTGATGTGTTATCATTAAAAAAATATATATATATTCCGCTGCCAATTATAACTCTGATGATGTCATAATGTCACGTGAAAATCAAAATTTTCACTTACGCCTTTTTGTAAAAGGCATGGCATTACAGCAGTGAAGTCTAAGAGTTTCGTAGTGTCAAAGCCCGACGGTGGCCGATATGTTGGGCTATGGCTGGGTGGTGATAGATCCTGGTAGTGTCAGCGGTGGACGGCCTAAAACTAGACCACAATAAGCTGATGACTAGGCCAACTTGGGTCAACGACGACCTGGGCTGACATGGGATGATGAATGGGTCGTAGGATCAACTCAAACAACCGGAAAACGATGAATCCATGGTTAGTGCATCACTACAAAAAAAGGGCTATTTGAGCCCCTTTTTTTTTTAGCCGTTTTAAGGCCTAAAAACGGCTCAAACTGGTTTGAGCCCTTTTTTTTTGAGCCGTTTTAAAAATGACTCGAGAGCGCAAGTATTAAAGTGTTAATTTGAGCCCTTTTTTACTAAAAAGGCTCTAATTAGAGCCGTTTTAATTAAAACGGCTCAAACATGTTGGAGCCATTTTGGTTAAAACGGATCTAACGGGTTAGAACCGTTTTAATTGAAACGGGTTAGAACCGTTTTAATTGAAACGGCTCTAAAAAAGTTAAGCCCTTTTTTTTTAGCTGTTTTATCACTAAAACGGCTCAAAATAATTTAAAAAAAAACCACTATTTTCTGTTTGAAATCGTTTTAGGAATCCTAAAACGACTTTAATTATTTAAAAATAAAAAATAAATTTCCTAAAAGACCAGATTCAAAAATACTCAATTCATTGCAATTTACCCAAATTTGTTTACAAAAACCATACCCATATGACCCATTTGGCCATTAACAGAGGAAGAGGAAACCCCAACATCTACATATTAAGTTCTTCAACCTATAATAATCCATTTATACTCTTAAGCAAACCAAACAGAGAGTGAAGACACTTAAGCAGCAGCCACAGCTTTAGCAAGCTTCTCTTCAGATGCTGCTGGAGCTCCTGCTTCCCAGAAGCTAGTCTTCTTCCCAGTTTTTGAAACAGTCTGTAGAGCTCCCTCAGGCTGCACACTACCTTTCACTGTCACCTTCTGCTCCTTCAAATCAATATCATATGATTCTACACCTAGAGATGGTAAAAAAGGACAGAAGTATTGTTATACAAGATAATTTCATAACAACTAATTTAGGACCAAAAGTCCCCAGGGAATTGTAGAAAAAGTAGTTAATAACAATATTCCAAACAAGCATGTATAGCTTCCCAAAATTTATAGATTAGAGTAATGCTATATACCACGTTTTTATTCTAGAACTATCCCACAATACGGACGGGTTGATTGGAACTGTCATGTCAGCATTACTCTTATAGATTAGAATCACTATGGTTTCCTCAAGCTTAAGTCTGCATCAATCCTACACCTATGATAGGTTGAACATCAAATCTCCTCCTTTTATAGGAGAAGTAGGACTAGGCAACAGTCTCATGCCTCTGCCATAAATTTCCAAATCAAGTATAAGTGTGCATGTTTTATTACAAACACTACAAAAAAATCAAGAATTCTAGACGGTTTGAAACCGTCTAGAAATTGGAAAAAACCATCTAGAAAACGTTCTAGACGGTTTCAAACCGTCTAGGACTAGGTGTCGCTAATTCGGATTATGGACGGTTTGGGCCAAACCGTCCGCAATTTTAGACGGTTTGACACAAACCGTCTAGAACTGATTCCGGACGGTTTTGCCCAAAACCGTCCAGAATCATTAATTTATTTTTTTTAAAAAAAACAAAATCTATGCGTGAGTTTGAATATGATTTTTTTTTTGTCTGATCATCTCCCTCATTTGCAAATCCACCGAAAGTCACTGGGTGCACCGTTCATCTCCCTCATTTGCAGCTAGATCTAAATATCTCCCTCATTTGCAAACAAAAACTAGCACTTAAAATCACTGGGTTCATCTCCCAAAAGAATCACTAGGTTCATCTCCGAAAATCACTGTCTCTTCGTCGTCAACCGATTTCTCTTCCTCTTCATTCGATTTCCTTTCGTCTGTAGCGATTGTTGTCTTCGGTGTACGTTTTTCTTCGTCTCGTCTGAAGGATCTACTCAAAACGCAAAACACAACAATGAAGATCGACCCAAATATTTCATCATATTTTAGTAACCCAAAAAACGAACAACAAAATCACACCCAAAAGCAAACCCAAAAATCAACAAGAAGAATAAGGGAAAGATTTGGGGGAACTGGACGACGATTATACCAGTCGGTGTCAATCTGCTTGAAACCCATAAAGCAAACCCATTTGCTGTCAATCTGCTTCAATTTCTGATTTTGGATTCTTGAACAAGCAGAGGTGAAGAGGCTATACAGAAAAGGCATGATTTGGGGTTTTTAACGGAAGATTTAGTGCAAATATACATGATTAGGATGAATGAAAATGAAAAGAATGTCTGGACGCGTGCGGAAGAATGCGCAGATGTGTACAATGGTGTTCATGTGTTTATTGAATAATGATCAATAGCATTACTCTGTTTTTAACGGAAGAATGCGCATATGTGTACAGACGGTTGTGATTTTGGTTTGGAAAAAAATCGGATGGATGTGGTGAAATTTGGAGGCATCACACGGATTGATGACATGTCATGAAAAAAAAAAATTCAGACGGTTTTTTTTGAAACCGTCTGGAACTAAAATTTATTATGGACGGTTTGGTAAAAACTGTCCATAAAATTCCAGACGGTTTTAACTAAACCGTCTAGAAATAACATTTACAGACGGTTTTGAAAAAAACCGTCTATAAATTTATAGATGGTTTTTATAAAACCGTCTAGAAATAGAAATTTCCAGACGGTTTTAACTAAACCGTCTGGAATTTTATAGACGGTTTAATCAAACCATCCATAATAAATTTTTTACAGACGGTTTCAGAAAAACCATCTACAAATTTTGTTTTCTAAACGGTTTTAGAAACCGTCTAGAAAAAAACCGTCCATAAATGCTTTTTTTTTTTTTTGTAGTGAAAGCAAGTAAAATTGATGATAGAATATCAGCCAAAAAGTGTTCCTTAGTTGAATATATTCTCTACCGCATAAATTTTTTGGTTAAAAGAAAAGAAATACAAAACACCATAAAACCCAATAGCTTGATAAAAAGATTGCACAAGTGCCAAAGCCTTCAACCACCTACAAGGGATACATTCACAATCGACCAAAAACACTAACCATTTTACCAACAATAATTAGGACTGGAGGAATAAAAATACACTGAATTTTGAACAGTGTTCCTGGTCAATCAAAGGCTTTCTTTACACATGAGTTGTCAGCTGGTAATAACATTTATTTAGATTTTGTTTCTTGCTACTTGCTACTGATGTAATAATCCAGGCCTTGTATGTCAAAACATGCCACAAACATAATTTAGATTTCACACAGAATGAAGCTCTACAATCACACAAATGCAAGCATGCACGCAACGCCATAAACAACATATTGACAAACTTGCAAAGCATCTTTCAGAGAATTTGGCTGTAGGACAAAAACTGTTATTGAGAGAAAAAAATAAAAGAAAAGGGGCACAACAAGTTATGAAGTTCATTACTTAAACTAGTGCCATCATAAATGAGCAAAAGCAAAACAATGGGGACAAAAGCTAAACCGAAAAAGAGACCATAAACCTTCCATTTTGCCCAGAACCCTTTTCACGGCTCCAACACAGCCTTCACATGACATACCAACCTTGAGGACAACAGTATGCACCAAAGCAAAAATAGAGACTTCAAATCAAAATGAAAGAAAATTAACATTTACAATCACAGCATTAAACCTTACTGTTGAAGCATAATAACACAACATAACTTAGATTGAATTCTTTACTCATGCTCTGAGGTGTAAACCTCAAAAGAATTTGAGCACATTTTGGCTCTTTCAAGAAAAAACACATATTATAAAACAAGAGCAACCCACAAAATTAAGTAAACTTTTCTCCTCCCATTATCTTTTCCAACGAATCTGATCGTATCCAACTGATCCCATGTCTACGATTTCTACATATACTATGTTAAATCCTTCTTTATTTTCTTTTTTCAATAAATTTACACCCATTTGTTTCCTCTACCGGAAATCCTCCACAAACCCTAAAATTTCTCAATACCCATTCAGTTTTTCTAAGGAAAATCCTCCAAAACAAACTAAAAATGAAAATCAAAGCCTTACTTACCCAAAAATGAGTTCCCCCTTGTTTGGGTACCGAGAAAACCCTGGTTTTTCAAACTCCCTTGCTTCACGGCGTCGAGTTGTGCCCACCGGCCTCCAGCGACAAGCTTTCCGGTGCGGTGAGTGGACGGGTGCCGCTGGAGGGGAGAGAGAGAGAGAGAGAGTGTGTGTTCTTTCTGTCTCGGTCTCTCTCTAGTCTCTCGGGGTTGGATGAAAAGAAAAGAAGAACAAGAAAGAAGGAAGAAAAAACAAATAAAAGAGGGTTTCAAAAATTTTTTTCAAAAAATGGGGCTGTGCGCGGGACATGAAATTTGCAGCCCCCCCCCCCCCCCCCGGCAACGACTTGGAGTCGTTTTGGGAAAATGGCTCCAGTTGGAGTCGTTTTCTCCAAAAGGGCTCCAACTAGAGCCGTTTTCTCCAAAAACAACTCCAATTGTATTAATAAATTTATTAAAAATTAAAAACAATTAGAGCCGTTTTCTTAAAAAACGACTCCAATTTTATTAATAAATTTATTAAAAATTAAAAACAATTGGAGCCGTTTTCTCCAAAAATGACTCCAATTGTATTAATAAATTTATTAAAAATTAAAAACAATTAGAGCCGTTTTATCCAAAAACGGCTCCAACTAGAGCCGTTTTCTCTAAAAACGACTACAATTGTTTTTAATTTTTAATAAATTTATTAATACATTTTTTACTCCATTTATTAATATTTGTTACTTAATCTATATATATATATATATATATATATATATATATATATTATATTTATGTGTGTGTGTGTGTGTGTGTGTGTGTGTGTGTGTGTGTGTGTGTATTAGTTAACATATTTACTAACTAGTTAGTTCATAAACTAACATATTATCTAGTTAATTCACATATACTAAGTAAACAAACCGAATTTGAACACACATTAGATCGAACATTTACAGTGTTAAATTTGATTGGTCGAACTCTATTACGATCGATTATACTAATGCACTATGATTGATTGGATGTTCAATCGATCAGAGTAATACACTTAAATCGATCAGATCTTCTATCGATTCTATCATGATCAATCAGACTATTACTTAGGATCAATCGCACATTAGATCGAAATTTCACAGTGTCGAGTTTGATTGATCGAACTCTATCACGATCGATCAAACTAATGCACTAAGATTGATTGGATGTTCGGTCGATTGTGGTACGATCAATGTAATAGGTCGTGGTACGATCTATATGATCGATCGTAGTACGATTAATGTGATAGGTCATGGTATGATCTAAGCGTGATCAATCATGGTACGATCAATATGATAAATCGTGGTACAATCATGTGTGATTGATCGTGGTACGATCGAGGTACGATCAATGTAATAGGTCATGGTACGATCTATGTAATCAATCGTGGTACGATCAATGTGATAAATCGTAGTACGATCATGTGTGATCGATCGTGGTACGATCTCAAAGCTCGCCTTGTCTTGATAGTATATAATGAGACCCTTTTTTTTTTTTGTTTAAACGGCTCCACTTCGAACCGTTTTTGTTAAAACGGCTCAAGTTAGAGTCATTTTAACAAAAGTGGCTCTAATTAGAGCCGCTTTTGTTAAAATGGCTCAAACTAATTTGAGCCTCTTTAGTTAAAACGGTTCAAATTGGAGCCATTTTTATCAAAACGGCTCTAATTAGAGCCATTTTCACTAAAATGGCTTAAAATTAATTAGAGCTGTTTTAGTTAAAAGTAGCTCTAAATAGAGTCGTTTTGTTAAAACCGCTCCAACAAAAAGGGCTAAAAAAGCCATTTTTTTTGTAGTGCATGTGGGTGAATGACACGCTTGAAATAGACACAGAAGAGGTCTTCGGCGAGTGTGGTGTACGTGCATGAGAAGATAACGTTTGTGGCGATGAGCGGTGCGTGTAGGCACCTGCGGTGGCTGAGTCGAAGCAAATCTTCACAGTTCCATTAATCTACGACTGGGAACCAATTTTGATGGTTGCTTTTGCCAGAAATAGATTTGGTGGAGGCGCATGAGGCACGTCAACGAACTTCTAGAAACGCGTGGAAAGTCGACCTCACAATAAAGTTCAAAAAAAAAAAAAAAATGGTTTTGATCACGTGTAAAAATTTATGTAAAATAGATAAAGGGTTACCAAAAATATTAAAAAGATTCTTGAGAGGGTATGTACGCATGTGTTGGGTTAACCGAGAGTTACGTGTTAATTACTTAGTATTATGATCATGGTCAGGAAGTGCATTTAACCCCGTGACCCCAGTCATCAGTACCTTCTTTATTGTTATTTGTTTCTACCGATGGAGATTCTCTCTCTGTAATAATGACACTGAAATATTTAAAAGAATAAAAAAAATAGATCTATAAAAAAGGCAAGGATCTGTTTGAAAGAAAAGCGAGGCGGAGATCGAGATCGAGCATTCCAAAGACTCTCTCCATCGTCAACCTAGAATCTCCTTTTCCTCCATTCCTGCTCTCTTTCTGTGTGTGTACTCTCCACTGTCAGGCAGGTAGTTGGAAGCCATAGTTAAGGCACGAGAATTCCTGATCGAGGCGATCAGTGTAGTCTAAAAGGCAACTAACTGTAAGACCAAGTAAGTAAAGTTTATCCTTTCTTTAATCAAGTTAGCTTTCATGTTATAACTGCCATGGCTTTGTACTCTATGAATATTATCTATAAGCCTTAGAATTTAGAAATAGACGTAATGTTGTGATATACTACGTACTCACTAGTCATAGTGCGAAATTCCATAAAGCTTGAACTTTATCCGATCGTTTGGAGAAAGTACTTTACACGGTATTACGAACATCTAGTCGGAGTAAAGGACCGGAATACTCCGGTAATAATAATAAAAAAAGATTCCGCCCAAAACAACACATAATGGTGCTCCGAAGTGATTTCCTTTTGATTCTAATAAGGTCGAACAAGGTCACAGCAACTGCTGATCACTCGAAGATGATACATTACGACACGGACGGAGTTGTTGGTGGTTTCTTATTCCTGACTATTATTTTTGTTCTCTTCCTGTTTCGGGACAAAACATACTCCTGTTCAATGATTGTTTTTCTTTCTTTCTTCTGAAGGAAACTAGTGGTTCAGCAAGGTACACGAAGGCTAGTTTAGAAACATGCTAATATTTGCATCAATACGTAGCTTTTTTTGTTTTCTTTTTTCTTTTTTCTATTAAAATACTTCAGTACCAAAACATTAACACATTATGACATTTCTTTTATAATATGCCATAATTGTTGAATAAATATCTACCTATATTCCTTGTAAAAGTCTATGAGCCTTACTCTTCCACAAAAGGCACATTGAGAGAAGATGTTTGCTCAAGGCTTATAAAGCCCACAACTTAAGTATATCTTGACAATGTGGGACTCTTAACACACCCCCTCACGTGTAGCACTATTATCCAAACACGTGTACAACGGGAGGAAAGACCCAACATTGTCCAAGGCCCTGAAGCTCTGATACCATGTAAAAGTCCATGAGCCTTACTCTTCCACAAAAGGCACCTTGAGAGAAGATATTTGCTCAAGGCTTATAAAGCCCACAACCTAAGTATACCTTGGC
This sequence comes from Alnus rubra, assembly GCA_028654335.1. Taxonomy (NCBI): domain Eukaryota; kingdom Viridiplantae; phylum Streptophyta; class Magnoliopsida; order Fagales; family Betulaceae; genus Alnus; species Alnus rubra. Next base: position 687,059 of record JAJPGS010001859.1, on the reverse strand, counting down.
AATGTGAGACTCTTAACATTCTTAACTACTCCACGCGCGCAAGAATGGAAGATATAACCTAACAGTGTGGTTGCGTTCATCTTGTGGAAGAATAAGTAAGCGGGCCGTTTCTTTATATTTACAAGGTTTGACCAAAATATATCGATTTGGAATTGGTGAATGGCAAGAGGGATCTGATCCAGACACGTACGAATGTTACGAATGTATGCAGTTGAAATCGAGCTCCAGAGAGATCCGTGGACAGAGAGTTTCCGGCCAAATCCGGCAAAAGTGAGCGTTTCCGGTGAGCAGAGAGAGAATTTCCGACGGAGACGAGAGAGACGGAGAGAGAATTTTTGTTTCAGAGGATTTTCTACCCTTTTTGTTTTAGAGGACCCCCTTTCTACCCATTGTCTTTTATTTTTTAAACAAATAAAAGAATAACCCACGTGGGACCGGTTGGACAGCAGTTTGTTTGTTGTGCATAGGTAGGGTAGCATTTCTCTTTCTCAAATTAATATGGCAGATATCTGCCGGAAAGAACAATAAAGGATGCTTTCTATGAAGACCAGTATTATCATGCATGTTTTTTCAAGAATAAATCTAAAAGATGCGGGATTTATCACAAGTAGGGTAAGGTTGTCAATTATGACAACACTATCGATCAAACGGATTTAAGGAGGTAAGAAGGAAGACACCAATTGTTCCTTCCAAAGAATTTAAGACAACGTGCATGGATCTTCATAATTAAGCTTGTTGTACGATTAGAAAAGAGCTCGGCCAGCGACTACAAATTCGGCCTACATGACTCTTATTCTCTCTTTCTTTTTTTTCTTTTTTCAAAAATAAAAAAAAAAGAAAAGAGAGTAAGAGTCATGTAAGCCGAATTTGTAGTCGCTGGCGAGTGGCCGAGCTTGTTATTTTTTTTTATCAAATTCGAGAACACTAGCTAGCCGACTATATCCTTCTAATTTTTTTTTTTTTTTTTTTTTTTTTTTTTTTTTTTAAAAAAAAAAAAAAGGTCGGGCAAGAATCTCTTTTGTGAGAGAGTAAGACTTAATTAGGTGTATTAGCTAGGGTTTAATTTATTTTGAGTGATTTTTTGCTTTAATACTATTTGTACTTCCATATTTTGATAGTGTAATTTTATTCTGATCATCTCTATCTATATATGAATGTAGGCTTGTTAAGATGAACCATGTAAATCTTGGTATTATGCGCGCGATTGACTTATTTTATTCACTTCTTTTTTATTGCTCTGTGATCCGAAAATTAATTTGTCGCAAAAATATTAGCATTGGAGTCTGGGTATTAATTAATTAATTATTTTTTTTTTTCGGGGTGACTACGTACAGGAAAAAAAATTATGGTCATAATAGTTTTGGCCTTGGATGCATGCATGAAGATGCATGCTTTGTTGTGACAACAAGGCTCGACGAAGATTGATTTTGGATGGCGATGTGCCATCAACGTAATCAAAGGAAGAGATTGCAAAACTTGAAGAAAAAACCCATAATAGAATTTGTCCTCTTTCTGAATGAGTACTTTTGAGAGAAGTAGTCTATGAAAAAACTACAGCCGATCGTTGGAGTAAGCTAGAAAGTTTGTACATGAAGAAGTCCCTTGCTAAATGATTGTATCTAAAGCAACAAATATATACCCTCAAGATGAAAGAATGTACGCCTTTTTGTAATCATCTTGGTAATTTAATAAAACTATTATGAATATGAAAAATATTGATACTGAAGTTGATGATGAGGATAAAGCCTTGCTTTTATTGTGTTCACTGCCGAATTTCTTTGATAAGTTCAATAATTTAATGTCGTTCAATAGAGATACCATCTCCTTAGTAGATGTTAAGTCTATTTTGAATTCTATTGAGTTAAAGACAAGATCTAATGAGAAAGGTAGTGATGATCAGCCTAAAGATTTATTTGTTAAGGGTCCTTCGAAAAAACCCTCTAATTCTAGAGTTCGATTCAACGAGAGGTACTCAGGAAAAGGTAAAAGAAAATGAAGAGACTGATAGTAATTTTTTTTTTCTTTCCATTTTTAATTGTTTAGACCGGGTATTACCTATACAACATTGACATGCAATGCCCTTTCCTACTCCACATAAACAAATCACCATATGGAGGAAAATAATTTATTATCCACATCAAGGCCGCACACATCATGAAGTAACGTTTTGAGGTTACATCATAAATCCATACTCTGACATCCCATAATTCCTTCAGTTCGGATATTAGGGGCTCTCGGTACGTAGATATCTATCTTCATTTCAGTTGAATTTGGGCCCGGAATAATAACAGATAACATAATAGAAGATTGTCATATGCTTATCCAATGACGTAAGTTGTACGGTACCAACATTACCGGTCAAGTACTGTGAGTATTGCTCATATTTCTGAAAGGATTAAATTCATCTAACGCTAAGCCATGCCTGACATTGCATGGGTCAAAGCAAAATTCTGGGTACCTCTCATCAAATGTCTTCCAAGCTTCACCATCGGCCGGATGTCTTAGTACCCCATCCTTTATGTGCTTATTAACGTGACATTTTATACGAGAAACAGTATTCTGTTGTTAAACATATATACCACTAAAGCTGTCACAGCTACAGCTCAATCAACTGCCTATGAGGCAGCATACACAGCAGCACCACCATTGGCTGCAGATAAGGCAAGAGCAGCAGAATCTACTGAGCAACAATGTGGAGATATGGCAGCCACCAATTATGGAAATCATCAGCCACCCTATGCCACTAATTGTGGAACTAATCTGCCAGTCATTACAGATTGTGTAGCCATTAATTATGCAGCACATCTTGCTATGATACGTGCCATCAAAGGAAACCAAGAAAGTCAAGTTGCTTATAACCCGGCCATCCAATCTATTTTCCGTCGACTTTCTGTTGAAAAAGAACCGCATTAGGTAAAAATGGTGACGTGACTTGCTTTTGATGGATGAGGATTCATAGTAATTAGTTGTCTAAAAGTTAGTAATTTGGGTACTTAATGTGACACATAAAACCCACATTTCCGGATAATTGATCGGGTAGCCCAAAATTTATTTGAGCAAGTCGCAATTTAGGCAGCTAATATAGGAGAGTCCATATGAGACCCACCTGCTCGATCAAATAATTGATGGGGCAAACCAAAATTTATTTTAGCATGCATGTAGGTGATTCCTAGCAATTCGAACAGGTACGTAATTGCTGTGAATCTCAATCCGTAGTCAAGTGAGCAATAACTTTAATTCAACTCAAAGACCATAATCTAAATATATATTTTGGTATCATTTTTTTATTTTTTATTTTTTACAGGATTAGTAGGATGGATGAGAGATTACTTGGATCGGACCCAAAAGATATTAGTAGTCTGTCAAGGAGGATATGGGTGGAAATGAAAAAAACATCCAAGGTAGCATTTCCTGCTATGGTAGCAAGGGTTACTCAATTTGGAATGTTTGTGGTGACACAGGCATTTATAGGACATATTGGTGAAGTGGAGCTTGCGGCTTATGCACTCATACAAATCATTACTGTCCGATTTGTGAATGGGATAATTGTAAGAATCTTTATCTTCCTAATATTTTTTTTTTTTTTTTTTTTTTATGATATTTGGAAAGCTTATAATTTTAATAAATTACTTTTTCTTTTCTAGTATCAGTGTAGTCTTTAATTCATAACCTGTTAAAAAGACTACAGCACATATATTGATTTTTTTTTTTAACAGTATTTAATTAGCCTTATCATTTTTCTTTTTTCTTTTTCTTTTTTAATAATTATTATACAATTTGTTGTCATAAATCAGCATATGATTGAAGTTACGTCGGTTACTAAAAAACTTTAACATTATTTAATCACATACTGACACGTGTCAATATATAAAAAAAAGAATAGTGGAATCCTTTATTAATCTTGACTCATATACATACAGAATAAGTCATGTTAGGTTATATATTATAAGTTGTATACCGTTCCATATTGGCTTTTGGTGGGTGTGTATTTGTATTATTCACCTATCTATATATATATATATATATATATATATAGGCTCTTTTTATACAATATTATGTGTAATTCCATATATTCTTTATATGTTGTAAGAGCCTAAAGTCCTTAATTCGAACATTGTTGATCTCCATCATTCTCTTTACATTTTAATTAAATATTTTAAGTGTTGGACCTCACTTGTTGAGGGAGAGTTTAAACACACACGTGAGTAGGAGTGTTAGAATATAAATTAAATCATTAAATTTATATATTTGTAAGTTTAAATTTTTGAAATAAGTGATGATTAATTAACAAGACTCGTAGAAACATTCTTGAAAATATTGAACATCCATTTATGGAAATCATTTGGAGAAATGTGTAACACTTATTCTTTATCAATTTAATTTTGCTTCTGTAGCTGGGCATGTCAAGTGCCACTGAGACTCTGTGTGGGCAAGCATTTGGAGCAAAGCAATACCACATGATGGGAATCTACTTGCAACGGTCATGGATCATCAACATTGCTACTGCAACAATCTTGCTCCCCGTCTTCATCTTCTCAGCACCAATCTTCAAGCTACTCGGCGAAGAAGACGACGTCGCAGAAATTGCTGGATATATCTCTTTTTGGTTCATTCCAGTTGTCTACTATTTTCCCTTTTCCTTCAGCATCCAAAAGTACTTACAAACGCAGCTCAAAAACCCAATAGTCGGATGGCTATCTGCTCTCACTTTCGTGCTTCATGTTCTCTTGTCATGGATTTTTGTGAGCAAAATGAGCTTGGGGATTCCTGGTGCAATGGGTGCGATGATCATATCGTATTGGTTGGTGTTAATTGGAATGTTCATGTATGTCTTTGGAGGTTGGTGCCCCAACACATGGTGCGGTTTCTCAGTAGCTGCTTTTCATGATTTATTACCAGTATTGAAGCTCTCAATTTCCTCGGGTGTGATGCTTTGGTAAGTCGTTTTCCTTCACCGAATTACTTCACCTCAATTTACTTTGATGCTTTTTTTCATTGGTATGTTAATACTATTGCTGGACATGTTTAATTAGTTGCTAAAAAAACTATATTTGAGAAACAAAGTGCAGTAGACACATAATATGTAATTTAATGCAGATATATAATAGAGATAATATTAGGTTAATTGATACCTCACTTATCAGCATGAAGACCAAATTAATGGAAAAATCAACTACATCTGTTAGATTTATGGTTGAAATTGTATGAAACGTTCGGATATTAAATGACTTCTGTGCATTTTTTAGTATTTTTTTAAGGTATTTTAGGTCTTTATTTTTTAGCTCATTAACATGCAGTTATAAAACAAATTTGGTTATCCAAAGTATAACCAATTTTTTTAAATTATTATAAACATTATTGGCGTTTTTCGAAATGCTGATTGTCAGGATTTTATCGACCGGAAATGGGACAAATAAAAAAAGTATAATTAAATCTAAACCATTGAAAATTTTACTGCACACAAGCCAAATTCCTTTTTCAAAAAAACTTCTCTTTGATAATTTTATCACACTGTTACAATCACCTTTTTCTTTTTCTTCTTCTTTTTTCTTTTCTTTTTTTTTTTTTTTTTTTTTTTTTTTTTTTTTTTTTTACATTCCCAAAGTACAGCTTAGAGTTATGGTACAATGCCGTTTTAGTCTTACTGGCGGGATACCTGAAAAACGCCACAGTTGCAATATCTGCCTTTTCCATCTGGTAAGGGCACATCATCGTTTCTCTTTTATGGTTTGGATTTTGATCCACCGGAAATTAATCTCCTAAATTGAATTGACGTTGCAGCCTCAATATCATAGCTTGGGATTTTATGGTTTCCGTTGGCTTCCTAACTGCTGCCAGGTATATATTATATGGCTCTTATTACCCATTTTCCTGGTTTAATTATTAGTTAAATTTGCTTAAATTGATTGATTATGATCATTTCCTTTGCCTAGCGTCCGGGTTTCGAATGAATTAGGGAGAGGAGATGCCGAAGCTGCAAAGTTCGCCGTTAAAGTCGTCACCAGCATTTCAGTATGTCTTGGAGTGGTCTTCTGGATTCTGTGCCTTGCTTTTGGTCGTAAAATCGGCTACTTGTTCACAAGTGACGAGGAAGTTGCAGAAGCTGTTTCAGATCTCTCTATCCTCCTTAGCTTGTCTGTCTTGCTCAACAGTGTCCAGCCAGTTCTATCAGGCATGTTTTTGATTTCATAATATGATCATGACATGGAAGCTTCTTTGGTTTAAGATTTCTATTTTTCTTATATATTCTCTGTAACTTGTGTTTTGCAGGCGTGGCTGTAGGTGCTGGTCGCCAAAGCGTGGTTGCATTTATCAACATAGGTTGCTATTTTCTGATTGGGGTGCCAGTGGGAGCTCTTCTTGGATACGTGGCCGATCTAGGAATCAAGGTGAGATACTTTTTCTTTTTTTAAACCAGGGTGTCAGACTGCGCCTCGACCAGATTTTTGGTACGTCGTGCATGCAATGCAACCCCTTCATATGGTTGAGATAAAGTTCGAGCTTTTGCTATTGAGCATGGCTCAAAAAAATTGTTTGGACTTAATAAGATCAAACTTTAGACGAGATGCTTCCTGAGGCACTACAATTGAGTAATTTACCACTTGAACCAAACATTGAAATTATTTTTCATAAAGTGTAAAATTCTAGTGGGAATTGTTGGTTAATTACGGCTAGTTTATGAAAAATAATTAACCAACAATTCCCATTTGAGTCTTCCACTTTATGAAAAATAAGCTAGTTTCATATTTAGGATGGGATTTTATCAATGCCAGTTGAGATATCACTAAATAATTCTTGGGCTTCTAGTTTAATTACCATAAATGAGAACTGACGTCCCATGAGAAAATAGATTTATGTGAAAGTCTTTAGAATATTAATTAAACAGCTAAATTTACTAGTCATTCTGTTTAAGTTTTTCAGACAAATGTGTGAATATTACATATGTAATATTAGAACTAAAGGTCTTGACATCAATTCACCTCTTATTTCAATTAAATATTTCACGTGTTGGGTCTCACTTATTAAGGAGATGTTTGACCCCATACGTAAAGAGATTAAATTTTTCCTTTCTTATCGGCTTAAATTTTGGGACAAATAGCGGCTTAACATAGTAGTTACAATGTAATTTGGACATTTCAATGCTATGGCAATATTATCAGTGATATTTCACTATCCAAGAGGAGGAAGGTATGCCTAATTAGTTCTTCTAATTTTTCTTCTTAACAAACTTGTCAGGGACTATGGATTGGAATGATCATTGGTGTCGCGATGCAATCACTCGTGCTCGGCTATATTACCTTTAAGACTGATTGGAATGAACAGGTAAATAACAATGATGACAAATTGCATATATATATGTACCATCAGTGTCAATGGTATTGCATAATAGAAATGTCATTTAGGATGATAATACATTTAACGATGCTTTTTATTGATCTTTTTATCTAGGTGATGAAAGCATCGGAACGCCTGAATAGGTGGCTCTTGAATAGTACTTCCCATGAATCTAATGGAAATTCTGCTGAGGGAAGACTTATGGATGAACAGTAGTATTTTTCCTTCTCTCGATTTTGTGTTTAATGGAAACCACGGCCTTAAGTGATAATTCTTAATTAGGTGCAGGGTAATTCGAGATAAGATTGAACCCATTAACGTCATTTGCTCGGTCGAAAGAGCTAAGGAGTTGTTAAAATCTTGATGTTTTCATCCCAGCTTTCCGTACTATGAACAACTTTTTGTAACTGCATTAGCAAATCAATGTACGTTTTTGGAGGATTTTTGCAGTAACCTAGGTAGCATGTTAATGAAGGCAATAAAGAATTTTCTCTGCTATCAAGATATAGAAGATATTGTGAGGCTTTTCCACCTCCTTATGAGGCTTATCCATCTCCTTGTGAGGTTATCTATTGGGTTTTTTTCCCCAATTTTCCCTGTCTTCCCTGTTTTTGGGTTTCAGTTTGAAATTTCAGAATATCGGTGTTTCAAGTGCTAATCAGTTGGTCTTCACCGAGTTGCTTTACAGTTATTCGGTGTTTCTGCCCTTTGGTTATTTGACTTCTAGAATTCCAGGAGTGATTTGCAGAGCTTCGGATTCCAGATCTGAACTTTCTCTGTGTGAGCTTGCTTTGCGATTCGGTTTCGCACAGTGATTCCATCTTAGCTTCGGATTCCAAGAGTGATTTGCTGAGTTTCGGATTCTAGATCTGAACTTTCTCCGTGTGGGTTTGTTACGGTATGTTACTTCACGAGCTGCTGTTTTTCTAGATTTTGGTGTTTCTTGTGTGATTCTGTAAAGATTTTTGGGCTTTGCTTTGTAAGAAGAAGTGGGTTTGAGATTTTGGTTGCAAATTATCGGGTTTATTTGGTTGCTGGATTCGGTTGTAGCTTGAGAAAATCCAACTGATTGGTTGTCTTGATTGGGGTTTTCGGTTGTTTTGGAGGCTCTGAATCTTTAATTGTTGTATTTGCACTAGCACAAATTTGTATAGGTGGATTTCTGTATTGGGTTTTTTGGGTTGGCCATTTTATTAGTTGTGCTATTTTGAGTATCATGTATAGGTCTCCTTGAAATTTGCCTATTTCCTGCAATTACCCCAATTTATGCCCCTTAACCAGGACTTGCTAGAAGAGCCCGTCCCCTCAATCACATGAAAATATTATCTTGGAACTGTCGGGGATTTGCCCAAGCCCCGACAATTCGAACCCTCAGGGCCCTTTGTCGTCTCCACAGTCCTAATATCATCTTCATTTGAGAATCAAAGTCTCATTTGTTCTCTGATCAAAATCATTTTTCTTGAATGGGTTTTCCTCAGTTGTTTCAAGTCCCTCCCTCTGGTTCTAAAGGTGGCCTAGTGGTGGCTTGTAAATTTGGTATTGATGACGAGCTTGCGATTCAGAATAACCATCAAATTTCACTTTTGATTTACTCAGATCCGGTCTCTACCCCCTGGATGGTCACTTTTGCCCATGCCCCTTCCGTTTGGCATGATCGTAATTCGTTCTAGTACGTTAGATATTAAACGCACTGGCAATCGGTTTCGGGGCCCCTGGCTTCTAATAGGTGATCTTAATGCAATTCTCTCTTCTGTTGAGAAATTTGGTGGTCGACGAAGCCTTGGATCTGCATCTCACAACAATTTCTTGGATTTTGTTCAATCTAATGGTCTTATAGACCTTGGCTATTCTAGCAATCCTTTCACCTGGAACAATAAAAGACAGGGGCGAGAAAATCTTCGAGAAAGGCTTGACTCTGGGCTCTCTAATAAGGACTGGGTCCTTCTTTTCCCCAATGCCCAAATTTCCCATCTTCCTCCTCGGATCATAATCCCATTTTGTTGTCTACTTCAGGAAATACCCCCCATCTACCCAAACCTTTTAAGTTTGAAGAATTTTGGACTCTGGATCTTTCTAGTCATACTGTTATAGCTGGTGCCTGGCAATTCAACCCCAATGGTCCAGCAGCTTTCTTGTTGTATAGAAAATTTAAAGCCATCAAAGCTGCCTTGAAGCTCTGGAATACTCTCCATTTTGGTAATATTCAGAAAAATACCAAGCATCTTTTGGAGCGGATCAATTCCATCCAATGTGTAGCTTCCGATCCTTGTTCTTCGGCTATAGAAGAGAATCTCCATCTTAATCTTCAAGAAGAACTTCTCCGAGAAGAAAGTCTTTGGAAACAAAAATCTCGGGAACTCTGGCTTACCAAAGATGATCTAAATACCAAAAATTTGCATGCCTCTACTGCGATCCGGCGCAGGTATAATTCTATCACTTCTATCAAAAAGGAAAATGGCTCATTTTTGAATAACAGGAATGATATAGGCCTTTATTTTTCTGAATACTTCCAGAATCTGTTTACTTCCTCGAATCCCTCTTTTGATGATGAACTGGATTCTCTTTTCTCCCTTGTGATTTCTGATGCAGAAAACAATTCTATCTGCAGTATCCCTGATGAATGTGAGATCAGAAAAGCAATCTCCCAGCTTGGCCTCACAAAGGCTCCTGGTTCAAATGGCTTTACTGGTCTTTTTTTCGAAACTTATTGGAAAACAATCTGTATCAGTGTCATTCTTTTTGTCCATAACTTTTTCCGGAATGGTTCTCCTCAAAGAGTTTAACCATACTCATTTGGCCCTTATCCCCAAGATAGATAATCCTTTTAAAAAGACCCAATTTAGACCCATCGGTCTTACTAACTTTTCTTATAAGATTATCTCCAAGATATTGGCTAACCAGTTTAAGCCTTTGCTTCATAAAATTATTTTTCCAAATCAATTTGCATTTCTCCAAGGTAGGTCTATCGAGGATAATTCTATACTTGCTCATGAACTATTCCATACTATGAAGCAAAAAAGGGGTAGAGGTGGTCTTATGGCTCTGAAATAAGACATGGAGAAAGCTTTTGATAAAATGGAATGGAGTTTCCTCGTCCGTATTTTGAAATCTTTGGACTTCCATTCTAAATAGATTCGTATGATTGAGCAATGCATCTCTACAGTGTCTTTCTCTATTCTACTAGATGGCTCCCCTTTTGGTAGATTTTTCCCACAGCGTGGTCTCAGACAAGGGGATCCCCTATCTCCTTTCCTTTTTATCATTGGTTTGGAAGTTCTCTCCAGGCTTATTACCAAAGAAGAACTAGCTGGTAACATTCATAGCATCAAAATCTCTCGGCACAACCCTTCAATTTTTCATCTTCTATATGTGGATGATTTGATGGTGTTCTCTCGGGCAAACTCCTCTAAAGCATCCAGTATTTTGAATTGTTTGACAAAATTCTCCACTTGGTCTGGGCAAAAAGTAAATATAGAAAAATCTTCTCTGTTCCTCAGTAAAAATAGCACTACTACCATCTTAAATTCCATCCATTCTATTCTTAAACTTAAATCCATCCCTACCAATGCAAAACACCTTGGCCTCCCCATTTTCTTTCTCAAAAATAAGAATCTGGCCTCTACCAATGCTAAACTCCTCTCTCAAGCAGCCCGTACTACCCTTATCCAGACTGTTGCCAATTCCATTCTCAGCTATGCCATGTCCCTCTTCTACCTTCCCAAATCCTTTTGTCATAATATAGACTCTATTTTGAGAAAATTTCGGTGGGGTTTTCCCCAAGATAAATCCCATAATTTATCCTTATTCAGTTGGGATAAAATCTACTCTCCCAAAGCGGTTGGGGGCCTCAATCTCAGGTCTCTAGAATATCAGAATATTTCTCTCCTCTCCAAGCTTGGTTGGAATATGTTACATGATCGAGGCTTATTTTGGGTTGAAGTTCTTGTTTCAAAATATCTTCGCAATGAGCAATTTTTTAATTCAAAGCCTTCGCCCACAGATTCCTGGTTATGGAAAGGTATCCTTAAATGTATGCCTTTTGTTCAAAAGGGTGCTTGTTAGATGATTTGCTCTGGTTTGAATTTGAAGATTTGGAAAGAACCTTGGATTTCTAATATTGAAGGTTTTAAACCTACCCCTCATCCCTCTCTCCCTTCTCTTCCCAACCTGAATGTTTCTGACCTCTTCTCTTACCCCTTTAGAGGTTGGAATACCCCCCTTATACATTTTCTCTTTGATGCCCTCACGGCATCTAAAATCCTTGATATCCACCTTCCTCACAACCCCTCTCCTGATCGATGGTCTTGGATCCTTTCCCCAACTGGCAGATTCTCGGTTAAATCAACCCATGAAGTGATCAATCCTTTATCCAGTTCCACCATCTCTCCCTTATGCCCTTCGGATTGGAAGTTGCTGTGAAGTCTTAAGATCCAGTTTCGACTTAAGCATTTTCTATAGAAATTAGCTTGGAATATCTTGCCTATTAGACCTAATATTTTCAGGTTTTTGAATCAGCAGGACCTGGATATGCTTTGTTGCCTTCTTTGCCAACTCTCAGTGGAGTCTCTTCAACATATATTCTTGAGCTGCCCTTTCTCTAGAATTATGTGGCCAAATTCCCTCTGGCTTTTGCACACGGTTTCTTTCTCTCATATGCCTTTTGTTGATTGGATTAAGGTTTACTTCGGCCTCATTTCTCTCTTGGCATCTCGGTGCAAGATGTGCATAGTTTTCAAATTTATGCTTTTGGGCTAATGGATCAAATCTGGTTTGCTAGGAATAAACTTATTCTTGAGGCCATTACCCCTGTTCCTTTCAACACTCTTAAATGTATTAAGAACACCACTCAGCATCACTTGCTGGCTTGGCAGAATAGTAACTTGGCTGATTGGGATCCTCCTCCCTAAGGTTCTTTTAAAGTCAATTTTGATGTGACCATTCGTCCTACTTTTGCAATTGCTGCCGCAGTTCTCAGAGATCACTCTGGAAAATTCCTGGCAGACAATACTCTGAAGCTGCCCCCTTATGGATGCTTTGATGGGTTAAGCCCATACAGCCTTATTGGCCTCCAGATCGGCTGTCTCAATGGGTTGTTCCCCCCGGTCATTGAAGGAGACTCTCCTCACTATTCTGGCTTTGAAGGACCCTTTGCTTTTTGTAGACTAGATATCTGCACCAGTAATTTTTGACTTTCTTGTTAAATTGCATTCCATAAATGTTTGGAGTGCTCTTAAAATATCTAGATGTGCTAATTTTGATGCACACATTGTAGCTGGATGGGCTGCTTCCCACCTTGTGTTCGGAAGCATTCCCACTGTTTCACATTTCATTTCCTCTATCAAATTAAGGAGTGGAACCGACACTCCTTTGTAATTTTCCCCTTTCCCCCTTTTTCCCATATTTGAATAGGTAAAAAAAAAAATGGTACGTTTTTGGAGCCTTCTTATTGTATGAACCAGAGGAAAATTAACTAGGAATTGATTCTTCAACACATTATCTTTTTCCCTTTTGGACGAAATGAAAACACCGGAAAACTTTGTACTCTCATCAGAGAGCATACAACAAAAACTTATCACTTATCATATAAGAAAATAGCCACTAATCATATCACATCAGTTTTGGTTAAAGACTAATCATTAAGTTGAAAGGAAAATATTACAAACCAAATCTAAAATCATCGTCTTAAGCCATCAAAGCAAATACAAAATAACTAAATCCATCATAAGTCCCACCAACTCAACATAAGGTACAATACCACGAGTACACAAAGCCATTTCTTCTTGCTCATGAGTTGTATGTACTCTACCATCTCAGTGATATCCAGGAAAAAAATTCTAACTAGGTTGTCAATAGAGAGTTTCTTGTGTCGGTTCCCATACCAAATCATCCTTTAAACCGTTGCTAACTATAAATCAACACAAATTTTACAGGTGGAAAGATACAAGCATAAGTTCATGACTTAATGAGTATAAGAATAAAGTGTTATCACAAATTGAACTCATTAGTTTAAAGTAAGTTTCGCAAACCAAAAGTAGAGATAAAGTGACATTTTTAGCTCAATGATAGAATAACATCATGATGAAGTATAGATGTAGTGCATCATGCTTACGAGAAATGTGACGACCCGGTTCAATAAATAATTTGTTTTTGAACCCAATCATCACAATAACATGTACATACCTAATAGTATCTCATAACACGATCATATTGCACCATAGATCATAACATCGTAGCAGAAACATCTACACAAAACCATCACATAACATACACAGAGCTGACGTAAATATCTACATTTTTAAAACTTAAAAGTTGTAAATGTTACATACAAAATAATTGTCATACAAAAGTGTCCCAGCGACACAATGCCATATACATCAGAAGTGTTTATGTGCACAATTGAATGATGTACAACTACAAACGACAGACTAAAGCTTAGCCTAACCAAAACATACTTGACATCCAAGGCCGTAGTCGTAGAAGCCTAAGTTTGAGACAACTGAATCCTCATCGATGTTCTCAATACTTGCATCAATAACATAAACTATGCGATTGTTGGGTCACCACATTTGCACAGGTGGATATATGAGTCCACAATATCAATAAATATAGAAGTTACCGACTTTTCTAATTGAGCCGACTTTTCACTTTCTACGTGAGTTTACAATGACACCTACCTTTGGGTATTATATACTTTTAAAAACAGTTTGTAGCTAATAAAGTAAACACTGTAATTATGAAAACCTTTAAATATATTATCTTAGCTGAGCGTCTATGTGCACGATCCAGACTCACACCCGGAAACATTGTAACGCCCTAGTGAAATTAATTAATTGGTAGCTAACTTCATGGTTCGTCTCCGAGTCTTATACTAAGAAGAACAAGACCACTGGGATCTCTTCCTCTCCGAAAAAAGTTTGTATCGGAAGACTTTCACGTAAAAGAATAAATATAACATTCTAAAAATCTACAATCACCACAAGAACAGCTAGAGTAAACTAAAACACCCTCATAAATAGCTAAAAGTTTCAAACTCTGGTCAAAAGACCAGTCATCAAAATATTAAGTACAGATCTAAAGCCAAAGGTCTAAGAGTTACCAACATTAAAAGTCAAATCCTACACTTAAGAAGATAAAGCATAGAGATGATATCTATCATATCACCACGGGATTCACTAGGTCCACTACACATCTGCCCCAGCCAAATGGAATCTGACACCTCAAAAATAATCCTGAGTACTCCTCCAGCAGGACGATATGCTATTCCAAACTCCTCATCACAAAAAAAAAAAAAAAAAAAAAAAAAAAAAACTATCTATAAAACAATACATATTTCATAGGTGAAAAGATACAAGCGTAAATCCAGTACTCAATGAGTAATAATAAGTATGATATATATATATATAATGGTCTACCTAGGATATTAACCATTTCCTAGCAAGGTTGGCATTCTCCCGAGGGACTTGTAATACAACACCGATTTCTTGGATATGTACTCATACAGTCATATGCTAGCAGCCCAATTGAGTCTGACCTCGGATGGCCCACGCTGTGACGTCTCACATCGCCTGGGAATGAGGATGTGATTATATGTATAAATGCACCATTTTATGACACAACGCGTTTTAAAGCTGTGATGATCATGAACCTATCAGAACTCCGCAGTTAAGCGTGCTTCTGCGAGAGCAATCCCAGGATAGATGACCTCCTGGGAAGTCTGGTTTGAGGAGCCAAAAGCGGACAATATTGTGTCATTGGGGGTGGGTCGTTACAAATGGTATTAGAGCCATTGCCCAGCCTGAGATGGTGGGAGCGTGCACAAGCCCAATGAGGGACGCCAGCGGGGACGCTGGGTCCAAAGAGGGGGTGATTGTAACGTCCCACATCGCCTGGGAATGAAGATGTGATTATATGTATAAATGCACCCTTTATGACACAACGCGTTTTGAAGCGGTGATGGTTATGAACCTATCAGAACTCCGTAGTTAAGCATGCTTCTGCGAGAGCAACCACAAGATGGGTGACCTCCTGGGAAGTCTGGTTTGGGGAGCCAAAAGCGGACAATATTGTGTCATTGGGGGTGGGTCGTTACAAATGGTATCAGAGCCATTGCCCAGCCTGAGATGGTGGGAGCGTGCACAAGACCAATAAGGGACGCCAGCGGGGACGCTGGGTCCAAAGAGGGGGTGATTATGACATCCCACATCGTCTAGGAATGAGGATGTGATTATATGTATAAATGCACCCTTTATGACACAACGCGTTTTAAAGCCTTGATGGTCATGAACCTATCAGAACTCCGCAATTAAGCGTGCTTCTGCGAGAGCAATCCCAGGATGGGTGACCTCCTGGGAAGTCTGGTTTGGGGAGCCAAAAGCGGACAATATTGTGTCATTGGGGGTGGGTCGTTACACACGCTACTAGGAAAGCTTTAACCGTGACCCCCATTCAAGCATGGTACACCGGTCATAAAACAACCACTAGTTCCAACGCCCATCATAACACAATATAAACTTTTGATCATAAAGAACAACCCATATAATAGTAAGCCCATGACCCTTTTTTCACACGAGACGGTGTACCATGTCATACGATGCAATTTAGTCTTCACCATATTTTACATACATGCTTTCATAATCTCATCATTTCATTATCTCTTCATTAGTCACACATTTTAAGAAAATATAGTTCACAGTAATAAAAATAACATTTCATGTGAGTTGTAAACATGCATGTTTTGATTTACAAAATATTATTGCTGTAACACCCCAGTCCCATATTGAGAATAGATAAATAACTCACATAGAGTGAGTGGTTTATAAAAGATAGATGAGTGCTAAGTCCCACATTGCCTAGTTACTATGTGAAACTGGGCTTTATAATGGATTCTAGGGAAGCTTCAAATTGACTAGTCATTTTGGGGTGATAGCGCAGATGTGGCTAGCGCTTTTCCTTGGGTCGTTACAAATGGTATCAGAGCCACCTAGTAACGCCAGGTCATGTGGTACTGGAGCACTGCATGATGTTGCTCTGACGAGGACGTCAGGAGTTTAAGGGGAGGAGTTTGTAACACCCCAGTCCCATATTGAGAATAGATAAATAACTCACATAGAGTGAGTGGTTTATAAAAGATAGATGAGTGCTAAGTCCCACATTGCCTAGTTACTAGGTGAAACTGGACTTTATAATGGATTCTAGGGAAGCTTCAAATTGACTAGTCATTTTGGGGTGATAGCGCAGATGTGGCTAGCGCTTTTCCTTGGGTCGTTACAAATGGTATCAGAGCCACCTAGTAACGCCAGGTCATGTGGTACTAGAGCACTGCATGACATGGTTCTGACAAGGACGTCAGAGGTTTAAGAGGGGGAGTTTGTAACACCCCGGTCCCATATTGGGAAGAGATGAATAGCTCACATAGAGTGAGTAATTTATAAAGATACTGATGGGTGCTAAGTCCCACATTGCCTACTTACTAGGTGAAACTGTGCTTTATAATGGATTCTAAGGAAGCTTCAAATTGACTAGTCATTTTGGGGTGATAGCGCAGATGTGGCTAGCGCTTTTCCTTGGGTCGTTACAAATGGTATCAGAGCCACCTAGTAATGCCAGGTCATGTGGTACTGGAGCACTGCATGATGTTGCTCTGACGAGGACGTCAGGAGTTTAAGGGGAGGAGTTTGTAACACCCTAGTCCCATATTGAGAATAGATAAATAACTCACATAGAGTGAGTGGTTTATAAAAGATAGATGAATGCTAAGTCCCACATTGCCTAGTCACTAGGTGAAACTGGACTTTATAATGGATTCTAGGGAAGCTTCAAATTGACTAGTCATTTTGGGGTGATAGCGCAGATGTGGCTAGCGCTTTTCCTTGGGTCGTTACAAATGGTATCAGAGCCACCTAGTAACGCCAGGTCATGTGGTACTATAGCACTGCATGACATGGTTCTGACGAGGACGTCAGAGGTTTAAGGGGGGGAGTTTGTAACACCCCGGTCTCATATTGGGAAGAGATGAATAGCTCACATAGAGTGAGTAGTTTATAAAGATACTCATGGGTGCTAAGTCCCACATTGCCTAGTTACTAGGTGAAACTGAGCTTTATAATAGATTCTAGAAAAGCTCCAAATTGACTAGTCCTTTTGGGGTGATAGCGCAGATGTGGCTAGCACTTTTCCTTGGGTAAGGAAAAGTGCTAGCCACATCTGCGCTATCACCCCAAAATGAGTAGTCAATTTGAAGCTTCCTTAGAATTCATTATAAAGCCCAGTTTCACCTAGTAACTAGGCAATGTGGGACTTAGCACCCATGAATATCTATATAACTACTCACTCTATATGAACTATTCATCTCTTCCCAATATGGGACTGGGGTGTTACAAACTCTCCCCTTTAAACCCCTGACGTCCTCGTCAGGGCCATATCATGCGGTGCTCTAGTACCACATGACCTGACGTTACTAGGTGGCTCTGATACCATTTGTAACGACCCAAGGAAAAGCGCTAGCCACATCTGCGCTATTACCCCAAAAGGACTAGTCAATTTGGAGCTTTTCTAGAATCCATTATAAAGCCAAGTTTCACCTAGTAACTAGGCAATGTGAGACTTAGCACCCATGAGTATCTTTATAAACTACTCACTCTATGTGAGCTATTCATCTCTTCCCAATATGGGACCGGGGTGTTACAATTGCTATGCGGAAAAATAATAATTACAGGTATCCATGTAAATTTTACTCACTTCTATTGCAGGGCTCCTGTAAAAAGTCTCCTTGACACTCAACAACCTCAAAATCTAAGAAAAACCTATCATTAGCCTTAGTCTTGAGCCATAATAGGTTTTGAAGTCCTAAACAGCTCAAAATAGGTTTTCTAGGGTCTGAACATGATCTCTAACAGAGTCATAACCTCGATAACATCTCCATGCAATACTAGGTACATTAAATGTCCTCAAACTAGTAAACAAACAATAATCTAGTATTAAAACCCAAAACTAAGTAAGGATGTACAACTAGCTAGAGATATAAACAAAATAGTAAGCTAAGTTACTAAAACTAACTAAACAACGTAAGAATCATCTAAGAAACGAGTTAGGTTAAGGATATTACATCTCTTGAAGATCAAAGATCAAGAGAGCTTCTTCTCTTTCTCCAATACACCTCAAAAATGCTCTCTCACTCTCCCTCAAGAATTTACTGACGGAATATGTAGAAATGAGATGAAAAGAGCGAGGGTGTGATTTATAAGAGAAGAAGTCAAAGTTGATAAGAATCAACTGATCTGGCTTTTGGCGAACGTTTGTTTAAAATCTAGGGTTAGGCAATCGTTCGTCGTACGACCGCGAACGTTCCTAATTTGGTCAAAGTAAAAGTTAAAAGGTCCCAATTTCCTAATTAGGACTTAATTATCCTTTGATAATTATATGGGGCACTACAAACATACTCATTCAAGCACATATACATATTGATACATCTAGCATGAAATATCATATATGATGTATTCATAAAACATCCTCACATAAAATTATTCCATACATGCTTTATCATACCTCATTCATTTACTTGCAGTATCATTTACATATCTTTATTTTTTGCATATCACTTTGGGAACTAGTTCCTGACAGCTTTTAGGATATCCTTGCCAATAAAATACATATCATCATAAGGGATTGTTCCCTTTAGTAGTGAGAGCTGGATACTCACATCTTTAAGGACTAGTCCTTCATAACATCATTAAGTTAACAACATTGAGGGCTAGCCTGAGGGATTAGTCCTTTAATAACGCTAGAGACTAGTCTCAATACGTTAATCTCTTATGCACATTTCTTTATCCATATTCATAATCATGTTTCATGCTATTAAACTATCATACTTTATTTGCATGTTCATGCATCATTGAACATCATTTCATCACTCACAATTCATCAAAACATATCTTTAACATACTTGAAAACATCGAAAACAAGCTTCATACATCTATCAACACAACATACTATCAGATCGATTTCAAGTCATATATCATGCTTTTGAAAACACTTTTATATCTGTTCTTTTGATTAGTACGTAAAATACTTATTAAACATAGTATCTTTGCTTAGTAAGTAATATACTCACAAGTTTTCACTTGACGTTCGAGATGGATCCCCAACTCGAGCTTTGCAATGCCTAGATGCATTTATACATTGAAAATATACCATTAATCACAACTCACAACTCTAAACAACTCAATGATACTTGAACATCTCAAGCATAAAAAACCCATGGTACACGTAGAAATTCTAGTGTTCACATTCACTATCTATAAGTTAATGAAGCTAACCCATAGAGGAACTCTAAGGTTAACACTAAAAAAAAACCTCAAATTTAATACTTAGGTAAAACTAGGGTTTAGGTCATTACCTTGATTTCTGAAGAAATTCAAAGTTTCTATTTACAAAACTCCCACCCGTTGTTTAGAACTCTCCAACAAGTAAAAAACCTAAAAAAATTACCACATTTAAGCACAACATTCAAGAAATGTGGCTCAACTTGATAAAAAAAGAAACTAGGGTTCAAGGATTTACCTCAAATTGATCAGCCAAAGTAGTGTTCTAGCATCGAGAATCACGCTTCCGATGTTATATTTCACTTTGGATGCCTCCAATGATCAATATCATAGGGTTTGAGTGAGCTAGATGGAGTGAGGGATGTATGACTGAAGAAAATGTGAAGAAATGAGCTGAAAAATCGAGTTTCAACTATTTACAGTAGACCCCAAACTGCCCTATTCATATCGATATATAACCCGTTCGAATCAGTCATCATTATACAGTCTTGTCTGGACTTGCAAAATGCTCGTTCAAACGAAACACAGAATTGGAGCTTCGTTTGAACTAAATATAGGAGGAATAGGATGGACCTCTGGACTTGTCTTAACACACCCTCCATTCGAACCAGAATTGGAACGAAGGTTAGGACAAAAGTCTTGAGGGCTCCTAATTTTTTTTTTGTTCAAACTGCATTTGGAACGACAATTAGAATGAGGGTCTCTGGAATTCATTTTTAACCCCTTATTCGAATTGAGTTTGGAAGGGGAATTGGAACGATGGCCTATTCAAACTAAAAAAACTCTCAATTTGAGATGAGGGCTTGAAAAATATGACTTTTTTCCAAACTTCTCTTGGTGTTTCACTTTGGTTATTAATTCTATTTGTCCTACTTATTTAATTTTATTGAAAATAAGCAATTTAACTATTTTCTTAGGTGTTACAAGAAACATGTCATAGTTCAACTCCATATGATCTATTCAAGCCCTCAACCCTTTCTTGGTAGGCTTGGCACTGTCCCGAGGGACCTGTAGTAGAACATTGTTGCCTCAGATATTGCTGCGTACAATCTTTGTTAGTGGCCCGACTGTGTTTAAACCCAGATGATCCACACCCTTAATGAATCCATAGTTGTGACCCCATCCATACATGGTGCGCCGATCACCTATAAAACTATTGGATCCAAGGCCAAGCGATAAAACTAAATCACCTTTACCATAGGCTAACATGGATAATAGTGAGCATGCATGTGGCCGTTATACCGCATAATACGGTGTACCATATCATACGATACAATTAATCACATTTCTTTTATATTGCATGCATTTACAACCTCATATTTTTAATCTATTCATTAATCATCAATGATTTTCATAAAATAGAGTCCAAATCGTTCCAAAATCTATTTCACACGAGTTATAAGCATGCACATTTGTTACTTAAAATAGTCATGTCATAAAGAATTGAAAAAACAAGTATCTGTGTGAGTTTTACTCACTTTGATCATGCGATTCCACCGGACAATCCACCAAACAATCACCAACCTCCAAATATGTGAAAGGATCTATTATCACTCTTCAATGTAAATGAAAATACCATCAAATCTATACTAGGAAAACGTTGTCATTGTACCTAACCATCAAACGTTCCGTTAACCTATAGATCCTTTGACCTCAATCATTTGGCAACCCTACCAAACATTCGGTAATCGTGCAGAATCTCTATTCTTAAAGGGTCAAAATTTTACCCATCCTAACACAACCTAAGGCTCTACTAAGGTATTAACCACGATTCTAAACCACAATAGCACCTCCATGCACAACAAGGTACGTCCATCATCATTAAGCGAATAATCAACATTAATCTAATCTTAAAACCTTAACACATGCTTAAAATAGCAAGCCCAAAACCTAGATTTGCAAGTTGAGGTTGTTTAAACCATGAAAAATCATTAAAAGAACTAAACGTGCTAATATTAAAAAGATAAAGAGTCTAATTAATCTAATCTTAAAAACTTAGCACAAGCTTAAAATAGCAAGCCCAAAACCAAGATTTGCAAGTTGAGGCTGTTTAAACCATTAAAACAACATTAGCAAAACTAGCAAAACTGAACATGCTAATATAAAAAAGATAAAGAGTGTAATGAACACAATGTTAAGCTAAAGAAGTTACCTCTTTAAAGAATAAATCACAAGAGAGCTCGTCCTCTCTTCAAACCCACTTTCTCAATCACTCTAGGGTTCTCTAAGCTCAAGAGTACGAAAATTGGGCTTAAGGGGTGGAAGGTCACTTCCAAAGAGGTAAGGTGTCTTAAAAAACACTTCAAGACAGGTATTGAACATTCCGAGCCCAACTTCTATCGTTCGAGATACAATTTGAACATTCGGCATCCATCAAACGTTCTGGCAACACAGGAATTCTTAAAAACCTAAAATTCTACCTCTAAACACTTCGAATTAATCCCAACACTTACTTATACCAGTTGGAGTATACTTAATCTGTATTAAATTTCGGGATATTACACTTGCCCCTAGACAAGTGTCATACTCCACAATGCTTTACAATCAAACAGATTAGTTGTCAAGAATAAAATATTTAGTAATCTTTCCTTTCAAGTAATGTAATCTCTTATGAGAAAATTAGTGAGTATCTTTCTTTTCAAATAATGTAATCTCTTATGAGAAAATTAGAGAGTTTCTTATGATAAAATTAGGTATATTTTTCCTAATTACCTTTAACAACTTGTAAGGGTTTATCTATATGGTTAGGTCTACTAGATAAAAAGTATCGTGCACTTTCTTCAACATATTTCATCTTGTACGAAATTTAGGAGGCTTTAGCTTCTTTGGAGTAGCCAATATATTTTATGTAGCAATAAATGGAGGAGGTGCCCCGCCAACCATTTTGGAGTAACGTTTTGAACGTTACTCCACATAACAAGCTAGTGTGTAATGATGCACTATGTACAAATAAGCTTGAGAAAGCTTTTGAAAGTACATGTAAAAAATATGAGAAATAACTTTCTTTCTCATTTTTTTTAATTATTATTTTATTTTTTGAGTAATATGAGGCTCTTATTCTCCAAAAGACATGTGATTTGCTCTAGTAGCACACTACCACGAGTTGAGAATAAATTGAACATGAATTGATGATCCGATTGTGAAAAAAACTAGTCAAAAATCTTGGAAGTATGTTTTCATATATGTCATCTAACATTGGTATCAATAAGACCTTTAGTCCCTAGTCCTACAGATGATTTCTCTTTCACTGATGATTAAGAGTGAGTCTTCATACACTTCCAACGTCATGATATCTTCTTTGACAATGCGGGTAGACTAACTTCACACATTAATCCGAACCAATCCATACGCTCCCATTTTTGAGCTTGTGAACTAATTGAGGACGAGATTTATCAAACCCATGAGGGATTTCCAATTAGAATTCATGAGTAATTCAAGTTGGTAGGATTGGCTTCGTCCTTGTACAAAAAGTGCCGTAAAAACTAGCCCACTTCTTTATCAAAAGAACCACTCACTACCAGAATGATACAAGTCTTGGATAAGAATGTACAACGCATTAGAACATTCTACAATTACATGGAACTAGGCTTGACTTAAATAAAACATAAATAGTCCTGCCCATGTGGAGGTAGAAGGCCTACGGGTCGCAAACAAGTAGAAGAATTAACTCGATGGCTTATTTTCATATTTGTCATTCTAAAACATCATAACATCAAAGCTAAGAATGTGAATCAGAGTCGTCTATGCCTATAGAAAACCATTTTTTTCATTGGGCTAAAAACGAGCATAGTACACAAAGAATATAACTTCTACGAATTCATCAAGTTGAACCTCAAACCCCAACCACATATAACACCACATGTGAGGGTCTATCTCCTCAAATACTAGCATGGCTACAGCCGCCACAGTCGTAAACTTTCTCACAGGATTTTTCATCTAAGAGCTCACTAACTGTACTTCAAACGTGTTTTACAGGAGGAAACAAATCGAGTGTAAGTGCAAGATTTGCTGAGTAAACATTACATGGAAGGTAGTAATCAATGCAATGTACTCATAAGCTTGATAAAAAGGCTTCAAATTAAAATATGTCATTGTGTAACACAATTCTTGGTAGAATATCAATGCAAGAATGCTATGTATTGTACATAATTATATGGTAAGCAGTAATGTAAACTCATAGCTTAACTTCATATAGTCTATCCGAGCTCTTAACTTCTTCTTCGTAAGGTTTACGTGTCTTGAGAGACCTTTGGTACACCATTGGTGTCCCGATGAAGAATAATAGTGGTCATCAACTAGTAGTCCGACCGGGTCCAACCCCAGGTGCCCCATACTGTTAGCGATGTCGTTCCATCGTGACCACCACTACAAAAAGTCAGCTTCGTAGCAGCACAAATGCACTAGGATTAATCAAATGTTCGATCAAACCTTCTATTTTGTCAAGTTTGATAGATCATTTGATTGTATCGTGATAGATCGAACTAATGCACTGTGATCGATCGAACATTTGATCAAAACCTTCAGTAGTGTGAACTTCAATTGATTAGACTAATGCACTAGGATCGATCATATACGTTTGATCAAACCTTCAGTCTTGAGAAGTTTGATCGATCCTTCAATCTTATCATGATTGATCCAACTAATGCACTAAGAACGATTGGATTTTCGATCAAACCTTCAATTGTATCAAGTTTAATTGATCATTTGATCATATCATGATCAATATAATGCATTAGGATCAATGATGTCCAATGAAAAGATGCTCAATAGATTATCAACAATCAATGATCTTTTATAGAGGAAAGCAAACATGACATTTCTGCAAACTATACTTTGAAAAGCCATCAATTAGTGAGTTACTTGGGCAATTTGAGGATTGAGTACCCATTACAGAATGTCTTGATCCATATGACATGTTGAGATCTCTTGACATTGTGAGAAAGAACAATAATTCTTCATCGAAAGGGGAGAACACAATTGATCAGACTAATGTACAAGGATAATATAAAATCTATAGATGCACGATTAATCTGACTAATGCACGAGGATCGATCAGATGTTTGATCTAACCTTCCATTGTGTCTAGTTGGATCGATCTTTGGATTATGTCATGATCGATCGAACTAATGCACTTGGGTCAATCTATTGATCTTATCATATGATTTATCGAACGTCCGATCAATCCTACAACCCTATCACGATCCATCAGACTAATGCACTAGGATCAATGGAATATTCGATCAATCCAACAATCCTATCATAATCAATTGGACTAATGCACTAAGATTGATAGTGCAGAAGGACCAGTCTTATGAACAAGGATCGTTCAGATTGTCTGATCACAATTTATCAGAATAATACAAAAGGATCGATTGGATGTTCTTATCATGATTGATCAGACTAATGCACTAAGATCAATGATGTTCAATGGGAGGATGCTCAAGAAATTATCACAATCAATGATCTTGTAAAGGAAATCAAAAATAACATGATTTTTTTTTTACCACCCATTTTTGTTAAAAAAAAATATATATATATATATATATATATATATATATATATATATATATTTCCTATTTTTCCTCATTTTTTATTTAAATTATTATTAGTGGCGACCCTTGTCACATCTAATATCTTCCCAAAACAGCCTACTAATATCTTCATTATTATTGATGTTTTTACTAGCGCCAACTATTAGCGACGATAAGGGTCGCTACAATTATCTTTGCACAAAATTCAGCTAATATTTTTATTATTAATAATTGTTTTAAGCGTCAACAAGTAGCGGCGGCAAAATCTCGCCACTAATAATAGACAACTGAGTCACCGCTAATGGCTTTATTATTAGTGGTGACAAGGGTCACCGCTAATATCTTCTCACAACGTATAGCCAACGCGTGGTAAAATAAACTCCTACCAAGTCATTAACGACAACATATTAGCGTTGACCCAAAAGCATAAGCTAATATTAATGATTTTGTTCATTAGCATCCACTATTAGCAGTGAAAAAAATGTTGCCGCTAATATTCAATTATTAGCTAGTAGGCCGCTAAAAGGTTGGAAGCTTTTGAATTAGATTATTGTTGTGCACCATCCATACATGGCTACGCCGATCAATTACATAGCCCATTTGATCTAAGTAGCAAAACCATAATCATAAAACTAGATCATAGGGTGAGGCCCGTATAATGGTAGCCTATGACTAGGCGTCATATAATACGATGCAATTATTATCTGTGTTTTATATGTATGCAATAGTATATTACTTACACGAATTTAAATTGTCTCATAACTGTTCTCTTATTTATCTCTTAAGCTTTTATTAAAGCGTTCTTAATCCTAGTTTAGGTAAGAAACCTTCACTCCCTATCTCTTAAGCCTTCATAAATCCATCGATCTGCGGCTGGTCAACTGATTTCCATGGTTTCTTTTGCCAGAAACAGATCTGGTGGCACCGCGTGAGGCGGGTCAACAAATTGCAAGAGATGTGTGGTGGCACGTGAGGGTGCTTGAGAATGCCATTGATGTTTGGTTTTCCATATATAGATTGGTAGATTAACACCTTGGGACCCGTTTCTAGTTTTAATTTTCCAAAATCATTTTTGATGAAGGCTAGGAAAGCTCCGACAACGGCGGTGGAGGTGCGTTGGAACTCGACTACTACAAGAAAGTAAAGTCCACAACAAAGTGAATAATACCATGTAGAAATTTATGTGAAATATAAAATAAGAAAAGCAAAGAGAAGAAATAGAACATAAGAAATTTGAGGTAGTTTAACCTTAAAGGCCTACGTCCACCATTTTCTTAAAGCTACATCTTTGCTTATGGAATTGTATGAAAATAAAAATAAAAATAAAATAATAATAATAATCTTTTACTGACGAAAATTTAGTGACATGTCTCTCACGTCACTAATCGGGGTTTAGTGATGTGTCAAATTTACCACGTCACTAATTTTTTCCATGTCACTAACTTTAGTGACAAGGCTATTTTGTCACGTCACTAATTTAGTGGTGTGGCTATTTGTGCCATGCCACTAAATTTGGCAAAAAAACCAAAAAACAAAAATTAGAAATAAAAAAACCAAAAAAAATCCAACATCAATCAACAAAAAAATAAGAAAAAAAATTAAAGAACAAAAAAACTAAACTTCCAACATGCATGCATAGATCAACAGAAAAAAAAAAAAAAAAAAAAAAAAAAAAAAAAAAAGGACCCCTTATGCATGGCCGAACCACCATACCACAAAACCCAACAATATTTTTGCAAAAACCGAAAATCAACAAGCTCAAACAGCAAAACCCAACAAATTTCTTCACCCGACCAAAAATAAACGAAATACCCCAAAATTGTTCAACCCATTCGATTATGTACAAGCATGTGAGCTAGTAAAACAAAATAATTATAAAAAATAAAATAAAATCATAATATAAATACCCAACATCGATCAACAGAGAAAAAAATAAAAATAAAATAAAATAATAACCATGAAACGGGAGAGAGACGATTAGAGGGTGGCCCGGGTGGTCGTGAGTCGGCATTGGTGGCCTGTCGTCGATGGAACTGTGACAGAGAGAGATCAGATAGAGAGAGAGTGTGAGTCAGAGAGAGCTAAAGAGGGTGAGAGAGATCGCACGAGAGAGTGAGAGAGCTAGAGAGAGGACTTACTGGTGATTGACAGAGAGGATGACCGGCGGTCTGTGAGAGAGAGAGAGAGAGTAGAGTGAGAGAGAAGGAAATGTGAAGGAAAATTTTAATTGGGGGGAAGGGGGGGGACGCACGGATCGAGTTGTCCCGCGCAGTGCAACGCCCCATGAAAATTTTAGTGACGTATCAAATTTGACAAGTCACTAATAATTTCAATTTCATTATATATATTATTGACTTAATATTTAGTGACGTGTCATATTTTAGTATGTGCCAATTTGCCACGTCACTGATTACTGACGTGTTAAATATTGACATGTCACTAATAATTTTAATTTCAATTTTTTTTAAAAAAAAAAAGAAAAAAAAAACCTTATATTGAATTAAGATTTAGTGGTGTGGAAAATTTCACATGTCACTAAAAATCTTAGTGACATGCCACTTTCTGACACGTACTTCACTAATTACTGACATCTCAAACATTTGGTTATTGTAGACACGTCACTAAATGCACAATTTTTTGTAGTTAATTAAGTTACATCCTTTATTTATTGAAAAATTATGGTAGGTAAATTTGACCATAAAAGATACGAATTTGATGATACTCGATAGACCTAAAACAAACAAAATTAAGGCTTAGAACAAGTACGCATGTGTCGATTTGACTGAGTATAGGCATGAGCTACTAATGTGTTACCAAGGTCAGACAGAGAATTTATGACTAAAATTTAACTCCGCGACACCAATCATTCACTACCTTCATCACTTTTTGTTCTTGTATTTTTATTTTTTTTTTTGGGGGGGGGGGGGGGTTAAATACCCTATACACCCCTGTGATTTGCAAACTTTATTTTTTGTCCCATGAGTTTTCTTTTTTATCATAGGTAATACTTGTGGTATGGGAAAATATGGGAAAAGACAGAAATAGTACCTCCGTCCAATTTTCGATCCAAAACTAACGTCCAACCATGTCATCCTACAGGTGTCGGCGTAAATGCACGACACATGTCCCCGTGCACACCTCAGACATCCTACATGCTTATGAAAATCCACATAATCACATACTATTATTTCAAAATGAGGGAAATTTAAAAACTGAACAAGCCGTCTTCCTCCTCCCCTTTTTCCCCAAATGTCTGAAAGCCTTGACCCCTAACCCTAACCAGCTCCAGCCCGACGAATCTCCCCAAATCAAGCTTAGGAACTGAAGCAGATAAGGTCGACACATATTTCTGTGGCATCCCACAGGTCCTGCACGACCGTTTCTCCCGGGCAACTGTTGAACAATCGGACGAATGACATTATCAAGTCGCCTACGAGATTCGGGAGGGAAAGAAGTTTCCCGTTCTTTAGACATGGTGTGTTCTTAACCCATTGGTTTGTTTTTGAGTTAGGGATTTTTTTTTTTTTTTTTTTGTATCAGGCTATTAAAAAAAAATTATCTTTTGTTTTGTTGTTTTGACATTTGAATCAAACATAGATATCAACTGGATCTTCCTCGGTGGGGCATGCTGGGATGTCGTACATATGTTATTGCAATTTACCAACACCATTAAAGACCTCCTGGACTGAGGAAAACCCTGGAAGAAGATTTTGGGGTTGCGCCACCTACAACTCAAGAATAAGCAGTTCCAAGAAATTTTATGTATGCTTTGTTGTTGTTATGATTGAAGAACTTCCACAAGATAATTTGAGTGAGTTCTTACAGACTTCCTATACTTCAACATGTAGACAAAATCTGCATGCAAATTTTTCAAATGGCTGGACAAACCAACTTGTGCAAGGGGTGTGGAGGTCTTAAAACAGATTATGAAGAAGGTTAATGACCTGAAGGATGAAAATGGTACATTGGTGACAAGGATGAAAGACTTGGAGAATGAAATGGAAATTGCATGGAAAGGGCTAAGCAATTGGAGACAGCAGATGATAAACACATGGAAATTATCAAATGTCTAGAGAATGAAAATTGCATATATAGGGAAAGAGAGAAAATTTTTATGTATGCTTTGTTGTTGTCATGGTTTACAATGTTCTTAGTTGCTTGTGTTGCACTTTTAAAGTGACTTTGTAGTTTGACATATGTATGTGAATTATGTAAGTTTTCAGTTGTCTAAGTTTGAATTGTCCTATATCAAATTAACATTTTGAAACGAAAAAATTCATCCATTTGTAAGCAAAAAATGAACAAGACACAATCAGTCATATGCAACAATTGGGAACACAAATGCAATATGTGTGGCCACTTAATTGTATTTCTATAAAATTTCTATACAAAAAGGAAAAAAAAAAATTGGTCAAATGTATTTCAAGTTATACCACAAATGGCCCCTAGGGTTTTCAAATGTACCAAAACTGGTACATTGGCTTTTAAAAGTTAAAATAAATGGTACCTTAATTTTGGTACATTTACCATAAATGCTACCTTTTTACACAAAATTGTTTGCGTACGTTTGGTATGTATGTTTTGCAACATGTTGTGTAACACAAATAGCATTTTGAAACAAAACATGTATCAAAGTAGCATTTTGAAACAAAACATGATAGTGACACAAATTATACCTAAGTTTTGCAAATGTATTACAAATGATACATCGGTTTTTTACTTTTACCATAAATGGTACCTATTTACACAAAATTATTTGCTTACGTTTAGTATTCGTGTTTTGCAACATGTTGTGGAACAAAGAAGCATTTTGAAACAAAACTTATATCAAATGTATCTGGGATTTGTAAATGTATGACAAATGGTACCTCGATTTTTTACTTTTATCATAAATGATACCTATTTACACAATTATTTGCTTACGTTTGGTATTGCATGTTTTGCAACATGTTATGTAACAAAGTAGCATTTTGCAACAAAACTTGTATCAAAGTAGCATTTTGAAACAAAACTTCACAGTGACACAAATGATACCTGGGTTTTGCAAATGTATCACAAATGGTACCTCAGTTTTTTACTTTTATCATAAATGGTACTTATTTACACAAAATAACTTGTTAAGAAACCAACCTGATAAAACAATTCATTCTGTAAACAAAAAAAAAAAATGAACAAAACACAATCAATCCTGATTCAAAAAATGACCAAAAACAATAATAACATGTTCACATGTTTCACAACTTCACATTCATTCACATTCAATTTCTAGATCTCAAAATGTGCGTACACCACTTTGAATGACCAAAACTAATAATAACATGCCCAACTGGTTCATAACTTCACATTCATTCACATTCAATGTCTAGATTCACAAAATTTACATCCACCACTTTGAATGACCAAAACCAATAATAACCTGTTACAATTAAAACTGTTCAAAAAATGACCAACTTGTTGCACACACTCAACCTGTTACACTTAAACCTGTTCAGAAAATGACCAACCTGTGCACTACTCTACATATCTACATCTTTCACAACTTCATAATCATTCTCATTCAATGTCTAGATCTCAAAATTTACATATACCACTAATGCACCAAATGTCAAAGACATAATCAGTTTTCTAATCCCGCAGCGATCCTCCTTACAGCTGATGCACTGGGTTTCAATTTTGTTCCCGACGCAGTAATAAGTAACAAATTAATATTTTGTCCCTAAAGGAAAATCCATACTAACTTTATGAGAAGCTCACCTGTCCCAACGTCTGGTATAGGTCAGAGACTCGCATTTCTCTATTCCTGATGGGTTGAGATGTTGTCTGAGGGTTGCCTGATGGTTGACTTGTAGATGGTTGACCAACAGTGTTTCTAAGGGGGCAGTGTTTCCAGGGGTAGATACTATTTTCGAGGGTCCTCCCTAAGACATAGAAAACACATAACATTCAATTATAAATCAATTTATGGTTATTTCATAAAGTTATGAACAAAAAAATTATATTATAACTCACAGTTGTTGGCTTCGGCTTCGGCTTCCTAACCCTCTAGGGATACTTCTTCCTGTTTAGATTTTTAGGTTGGCTGTAACTTCTAGCATTATGGCCTTTTTTGACCACAATTTCCACAACATACATCATATCCCTTTCGAGTGACCTTAACACTTTCATTTGGCTGTCTCATCAATGCCTCTTCTCCTGAGCTTTTTTGGCCTACCGCGTTGTGGCTTTGGAATCGGTGGCTCTATAGGGTCTACATCGC
Organism: Alnus rubra; assembly: GCA_028654335.1. Lineage (NCBI taxonomy): Eukaryota > Viridiplantae > Streptophyta > Magnoliopsida > Fagales > Betulaceae > Alnus > Alnus rubra. The sequence continues at coordinate 655,617 of JAJPGS010001859.1, read as the reverse complement.
AGTCAATGGGCCAGTCACTGGGTCCAAGCATTGGATAAATACTAGGGGCATATGACAGTCTATATGTGTCCATTAAGTACCATTTGCTGATGTACTCTTCAGGGTATCGCCTGTTTCTATATATTGCACAAATTGCATGACGGTAAGGAATACCATTCAACTGGCACCGGCCACATCCATAAGTTTTTTCTTTAAGGTCAACGATCCTCCTGGGCTCATGGTTGTGGTCAATCTCAAACTGGAGGTTATTACTACAGTGACATATGTAATCATCAGCCTTCTTCTTATTTCGCTCCAGCTTTTCCATGATCTTAGGGCACATTATATTAGTTACATTTGCTGTTCCAGCCCTTTTCTTATCAAACGAATTCATCAGCTGCCTCCGTATTGTCTCCAAACAAGATAGAATCGATTGGTCCCTTGCCTCCATCACCCATGCATTGAAGCTCTTTGCAATGTTGTTTAACAATATGTCACTGTAGTTGCTCGTTCCGAAAGCATGGCATGACCACATCTTAGGGTCAACCTCTTCAAGGTAGTTGTATGCACCCTGGTCCATTCCTTTGATTACCACAAGGTAATACTTGAATTGTATCTTGTTGGGTGCCTTGGATGCACCCTAAAGAGCATCCTTGTACTCCTTCCCCTTAAAACCTTTCCTCTTCAGGTTGGCATGCAAGTGCTTGACATAGTATCTGTGCTCCAAGCCAGGCATCAGTTCCTCTAAAGCCAATCAACCACTATTTGATAATATTCAGTAGAGACATGTTAAAATATTTTTTAGTACATTTTGTAGGAGCACAAGACAATTACACTAAATATTACCTTTTGGCGGTCGAACATGAATGACCACATATGCTCACGAGGGTACCCAATATCTTCCAACAGTGCCCGCAAGAACCAGGTCTATGTTTCCCTGGTTTCAGAACAGGGAAACATATGCTATCGAAAAGATGTCATCATTTGCATCCCTTGCAACTGTTGCATGCAGCTGACCTCCCCATTTCCCCTTCAAGAAAAAAGCATCTACACAGATCATCAGCCTATAGTCTGCCAAGAAGCCTTGCTTATAGGCAGCCAACGAGACATACATCTGCTGGAAGAACACTCCATCCCGCTAAATGTACGCTGAGGAACCCTGATTCCAATGTAGTAATGCATTGGCATACTCCTTGGTGTGCCTGTACTGCTCACCATCTATACCATCCAAGAGCTTTAGTGCCATTCTTTTTGCACGGTGGCAACTCAACAGTTTCATCTCAACATGGTAATCCCTCCTGATCATTTCCCTCAGAGCTTTCGATTTCAAGTCCCTATGGTCCCGAAAACTATCTATATATCTATTAGCATCCCAAGGTATTGTTGCCTGCTTGTTGTGGTAATGGCTGCCACAATTATGATCTGAGTGGAAGGTTTTGATCTTGAAGAATGATTTGCAGTTAGACCAGCTTGCATGTATTCTCCATGGACAATTTTTCTTGCAAACTACGGAGACCCGCGTCTTTTCATTGTGCAACCCTACTGATAATTGCACTATTTCTTTAAGGTCCCGCTTAGACTTCCACTCGGGATACCTCCTCACTCTTCTCGGATGATGTTCACCTTCATCATCCTCCTCGCTGCCTATACTGTCAAATGTCTCACTATTTGAGGACATGTCATTTGGGTCATTTATTACATCACATCCCTCCTTTGATGTAAATGCTTTATCCCATGACTAATACCATTTGCTAGTTTCTTCCCTTGCCTGGCGTAAAACATTTTTTAGTGAAGATGTCTTCTTCTTCTCCATCAGTGACTTTAAAGTCACTCAACTCAAGGTACTCATCATTATCCACATCTTGAGGCTACTGTTGTGGCTGCTGTTGAGGGTACCAGACTGACTGCCTCCGAGGTTCCCAAGCAGACTTCCAGACAGACTTCTGGGCAGGCTGCTATGCTGGTTGCTGTGCTGGCTGTCGGACTGACTGCCTCAAAGGTTCCCGGACAGACTTCCCGGCAGGCTACTGCGTTGGCTGTACAGTAGGCTGCTCTGCTGGCTGTGAACTGTGATTTGGCACATCATCGTTGGAATATTGAATCTCCACCTCTGAAGGAGTTTGAGAGAGAAGCAACATTGGGGCCACCACTTCAATCAGGACCGGTTCAACTGGTTCCTCCTCTTCATGGTCTACAAACACATGCAATCTCTTCCAGCAACCATTTATGATCCCATTTATCATATTCTCAAAATCTTTGTTTGAATTCAAACTGTGTATATTTTCGTTGCTTTGATCGTCGTACTTGTAGTACATTGCCGGTATGTCATTGTATCGGTACCCCAAGTACTCTTCTAGTACATTTGTAATGTCCCAACTGGCAAACTTGTTTGCATCCAGTTGTTGAATTTCCATAATGTCTCCTCCTATACATTCCATCCTGTGTCCGGACAAGGACCCATGATGGTAAATGATTAGATCAAACACTGGATCCATTTATGCACAAAGTACAAAAATTATGTTATGAAGAATTGAAGCAGCACTAAGTTAACAAGTAATTAGCACACTTTTATACAGTAAATACAATCTAGGACAAGGACAAGGAGATAAATATATAAACAATTCATTCGGCAATAAGTTAATAATGTCCTAACAAGTTTCAATGTTTTGAAAAATTGTAGTCTCCCAATTATCAAAAAGTTGGAAGTTAATGAGCATATTCCAATTGCAATACTAAGCAACAAATTAGCACACCATATTACACATCACATCTGGTATCCATTATTTAACATGTGCTACTTAGTATTGAATGTGTGGATGAGCATCCACTTAATTGTCTTGAATTTGTATTCTTGAGCACTTAATTCTAACAAATTGGACCTATTAACCAAAAGATCAGTCATTCCTCACTAGTCACTTCTCATTATTTACTTCTCTTTCATAAATATTGATAAAATTAAATAACTAAACTAAGAGTAATAAAGCATAAACTTGCAATCATTTTCACTCACAAAAACAACAGAGTGCCTCATCTGTTCCAAAAGAAAAAAAGCCAGATTGAGATGAGATTTGTCCTAAATAGCCTTTGTCAACCAATAATAACATGTGATATATATACTCTTTTTATTTTAATCTTAAGTGTAAAGTAATGGCAAGATTGGGATGCTAATCTAACACAGTGCATTGGGGACCACAAAACACATACGAATTCAAGACCTTTTAAGAAACACACAAAACACAGTGCATTAGGGACCCTACATAAAGCTCGGCACTTTATGCTTTGCCCATAAAACCAAACTCATATATATATATATATATATATATATATAAATTACTTTACCTAACAACCAACCCCAACACAAAAGATGTATATAAAGCTTATTGGGTTTCCGCATATCACAAAAAAAGTTCACACAAAGCATCAAGAAATATCACATTTGGGTCTCAGAAATACCTTCTGTCTTTTGCTGGTACTCTGTCACAAGTGGGTTCCGAGAAGGTTGGCCAAGTGGGTTCCGAGAGAAGGTTGGCCGAGTGGGTTTCGGGAAAATCTAACTGCAAATCTACTTCAGCTGCCTCTGACAACAAATCCGGCCTAAATGTTGGAACTAGCTTTGGGGGGAGATTGAACGGAGCAAGAAGTAACGAAAGAGATTTAGGGGTGAAAGACGAACTTTGAGGATTTAGGGCTACAAATTATTGGAATTTAAGAAAAATGGTACTGTCTACATCAAAAAAAAAAATATTTTTACTCTTTGTTTTTTTGAAAATTCGCCATTTTTCTGAATATTCCCTCTTAAATGATGTGGCAGTGGAGAGAGGCTGGCGTGGATGTCTCTCTCACGCTAAGGTCATGTGTACGGGGACAGATGTCGTGCATGTACGCCTACATGCACCTGTAGGATAACATGGTTGGACGTTAGTTTTGGATGAGAAATTGGACGGAGGTACCATTTATATCGATCTTTTCCCGTACCACAAGTATCATCTTTAATAAAAAAAGAAAACTCAATGGACAAAAAATAAAGTTTGTAAAGTACATGGGACAATTAGGTATTTAACCCTCTTTTCTTTTCTTTTTTTTTGATAACAAATGGGAGATATCTCTCTCTGTCGGAGTTTCAAAATCAGGATAAAATAATAATGACGCTGAAATATTTAAAAGAATAAAAGCGAGGCGGACAGAGCCCAATACTCTCTCTATCTTCAATTAATACAGAATCTCCTTTTCCTCCGTTCTTGCTCTCTTTCTGTGGAAGTGCTGTCTAGTACTGTTGGGCAGGAAGTCGGCCGGAAGCCATAGTTAAGGCAGAAGAACTCCTGAGGCGATCCGTATGGTCTGAAAGGCAACTGTAAGACCAAGTAAGTAAAATTAGTTTATCCTTCTTAAGTCAAATTGAAGTTCCTATTTAGCTTTCATGTCATAACTGCCATGGCTTTGTACTATATATATGAGTACTATCTATAAGCTAGCCTTAGAATTAAGAAATAGAAGTAATGTTGTGATCTACTGCTCGATCACCAGTCATAATGCGAAGTTCCCCGCAAATGGTGCTCGGAAATGATTTCGTTTTCATTCTAATAAGGTCAAATAGGCAGCGATATATAGGAACGCAGTTCTTGGAGCTTTCTTGTTTCTCAATATTATTCTTGTTTTCTTTCCATACTCTTCATCAATGCTTTTTATTTTATTTTTTTTGTCAGCTCTCATGGTAAATCACTTGAACTTAGTGCATATGAAAACTTAGATCTAAGATTCGAAGTCCTTCTAGTGTAACCAATTATTTGGAACCACGTCCATGGACGAAAGCTCGAATTTTACCTAATCCGTATGAAGAGAATGCTTTGTACAGTGTTTCAGAACCTGGTCGAGGCGAAGTCTCCGATACCCGGTTATTAATTAAAAAAAGAAGAAGATGATTTAAGAAAGGAAAAAAGACTTGTTAATATTTGCGTCGATACCAAGTTTGTTCGTGTGAATATATTTTTCCTTTTTAATCTGCTATAAATGTTGAGTACTATTTATGTTTGTTCCTGATTATCTCTGTTGATCTGCTCCTAACTACCCCGCGCAAGAATGGAAGATATAACCTAACTGTGGTTGCGTTGACCTGGAGAATGACAAGTAATTAGCGAACCGTTTCTTTAGATATAGAAAAGTTTAACCAAAATATATCGAATTGGAATTGGTGAATCACAAGAGGGATCGATCTGATCCGGACACGAATTAAAAAATATGAAAAGAATTCTTTGCCAAACACGCCCTTAAATCTCAACTAACAGGACATAAAGTAGCTGCAGCCATGTTGGAAAGGACCCAAAAAAGCTGCTTTTTGGAGTATAAAGCGAAGTTTCAGAATTTGTAACCAGTGTCTTATTCACTATATAATCCTCAAGTTTCCCCTACAAGATGCATCTTTCTGTCGTGGAATATGTTCATTTCGGATCTTAATGAAGGACAACATTGACGAGAATTAAAGGAGTTTCTTGAGAAGGTTAGGAGACTATGATGATCTCCAACGTACATAAACGGACTTCGGGATGCATCTTTGTTAATTATTTATATAGAGTGAGAGTGGTCCTCAATCTGTGTCTTTAGTATATAGATCGAGTAGAGAGAAATAATAGCAGTAGGGTAAGATTGACAACGACAATAGTATCAAAAGGACTTTCAGTAGTGGATCGACAATCATCAAATGTACGTCCTAGCTCCAATCAAACACCACGATTTTGAAATTAAAAATAGAAAAAGAGAAAAATCATATTTAACCCGACGACGACAGAGTGAGAAAATAAGAGAAACTGAGAAGCTTACCTTGAACGTTTCTCTTTCTGATTCGATCGACTTTCGGAAATTTTCCGTAGATAAAGAGAGAGGAGCGGGAGAGGCAAAAATTTTGTTCGAGCGATCGAGGAAAAGAAGAAATGAAAAGAGGAGCGAAATTCCAAATGCATTTTGTTTGCATAATTGTATGGAATGACTTTTCAATGAATTGATTGATTAGCCAATAAAAAAAAGAGGCTAAGCAATCGAGAGTTTGGAAATGCAATTTTTTTTTTTTTTTTTTAAAGTGATATTTTTTAACTTTTTTTTATCCAAATAAAAAACGTACGTTTAGTTCTAACATAATAGTATCATAGATACATCGTAAAATGGCCATCATCCAGGTCTCATCATGAATGTGTCGTACTGTCTGATTTGCCAAGGCATGGGCAGCAAAATAATTACCTTCCCGTTTAAGATGGCAAATATTTTTTTTTTTTTTTTAAAGGGTTGGTAATGCAAATTTAAGACAACGTGGATCTCCATAATAATTAGGCTTGTCTTGGATTAAAAAAGGCCCAGCTAACTTGTTTTTTTAAAGCAAGAGAATAGAGTCACGAAGTTTTCTTTTTCAGTTTTGGGCCATTCAGTTAGAGAGCCACTGGCCCACAAGCCCTATTTCTCTCTTTTCTTTTCTGTTTTGGAGAACAATTTCTTTTGTTTGAGAGTGAGATTTAAAAGTATTAGCCTATTAAAGCTTTGTATTTTTAGTTTTCTCTTTAATACAATTTTTGCTGCATCTTTTAATACTGGAATTTCTTTATGTTCTGTGCGATTGACTTACTTTATTCTGAAGGGTTCGAAATCCAACTCCACAATACACAAGCACAATAAAACAGTAATATATACAAACTAAATTACCGTAATAAAGAAAATATAAACAAACCACAAATTATGAACTCACAACAATCAAAGGTAAAACCGCTTCGGAGATACGAAACCAATCTTCAAAAGAATCCGATTGAGTCAAGACTTGGATTGATACAAGTTCTATAGCTTTATTGTGGTGTGGTTTTGATCTAGTCTCCGTCAATGCTTGTTCTGTTGCTGCTGCATGTGATGTGTCTCTTCGCAATCCGCAACTATTGCGAAGTAAAAAAAACAAAAAAGCAATATCTTCAATTCAACTCTAAAACTATAATCTAACTAGATATTTTGTTACAATATTTGTTTTTACAGGATTAGGATGGACGAGAGATTACTTGGGTCAGAACCAAACCATATTAGTAGCCTGTCAAGGAGGATATGGGTGGAAATGATAAAAACATCCAAGATAGCATTTCCTTCTATGATAGCAAGGGTTACTCAATTTGGAATGTTTGTGGTGACCCAGGCATTTATTGGACATCTTGGTGAACTGGATCTTGCAGCTTATGCACTCATACAAATCATTACCGTCCGATTTGTGAACGGGATAATTGTAAGAATCTTTATCTTCCTAATTTTTTTTTGGATGCATGATATTTGGAAGGCTTACAATTAATTGTTATCAATAACCTTTCTTTTTAATTTTTATTTTTTTTTTGGTCATATGTCAGCATATGATTGGGGTTACATGCTGACACATCTCAGCAGATTATAAAAAAGTTGTGCATTTATAGAAATTAATTTTTTTTAATAATATTTCTAAGCCATAACAATAACACAATAACCTTAAGAGGCCAAGTTGGCTCAAGTAGTGAAGGTTTTGAATTTGATGGTACACCATCGAGTTTAAAGTTCGAATTTCCATGAATACAAACAATTCCTTGGGGTCACGTAGACTCATGATGAAGAAGCCGAATCTTACTCGATTTGCGTGAGGGACGCCTTATACGGGTCTGGAGTTTTCTCTACATAGTTGGATACAGGAAGTGGCCTCATGGGGAGATTTCTCTTCATAAACACTTTTTTTTTTCATTTAATTTTGTTTCTGTAGCTGGGCATGTCAAGTGCCACTGAGACTCTGTGTGGGCAAGCATTCGGAGCAAAGCACTACCACATGATGGGAATCTACTTGCAACGGTCATGGATCATCAACATTGCTACTGCAACAATCTTGCTCCCCGTCTTCATCTTCTCAGCACAAATCTTCAAGCTACTCGGCGAAGAAGACGACGTCGCAGAAATCGCAGGATATATCTCTTTGTGGTTCATTCCAGTTCTCTACTATTTTCCCTTTGCCTTCAGCATCCAAAAGTACTTACAAACGCAGCTCAAGAACCCAATTGTCGGATGGCTGTCTGCTCTCTCTTTTGTGCTTCATGTTCTCTTGTCATGGATTTTCGTGAGCAAACTGAGCTTGGGAATTCCTGGTGCAATGGGTGCGATGATCATATCGTATTGGTTGGTGTTAATTGGAATGTTCGTGTATGTCTTTGGAGGTTGGTGCCCCAACACATGGTGCGGTTTCTCATTAGCTGCTTTTCATGATTTATTACCAGTATTGAAGCTCTCAATTTCCTCCGGTGTGATGCTTTGGTAAGTCCTTTTTCTTCACGTTTGGGATGAACTTAAAAATGGTACACACTTATTAGCACGAGAACACATTTTCAAAGTCTTCAGTAGTTTAAGATTCACCGTATCCTCTCACTCTTTTCCATGTTTCCTTTCTTTCTTTTTTTCAACAGCTTAGAGTTATGGTACAATGCCGTTTTAGTCTTACTGGCGGGATACCTGAAAAACGCCACCGTTGCAATATCTGCCTTCTCCATCTGGTAAGGGCACATCATCATTTCTCTTTTCTGGTCTGGATTTTGATCCACTGAAAATGAATCTCCTAAATTGAATTGGCCATGCAGCCTAAATATCATAGCTTGGGATTTTATGGTTTTCCTTGGCTTCCTAACTGCTGCCAGGTATTTATATACATATGGCTCTTATGACCCATTTTCCTGGTTTAATTACTAGTTAAATTTGCTTAAACTGATGGATTAATATGATCATATTATTTGCCTAGCGTCCGGGTTTCAAATGAATTAGGGAAAGGAGACGCCGAAGCTGCAAAGTTTGCCGTTAAAGTCATCTCCGGCATTTCAGTATGTCTTGGTGTCGTCTTCTGGATTCTGTGCCTTTGTTTTGGTCGTAAAATCGGTTACTTGTTCACAAGTGACGAGGAAGTTGTAGAAGCTGTTTCAGACCTCTCTATCCTCCTTAGCTTGTCTGTCTTGCTCAACAGTGTCCAGCCAGTTCTGTCAGGCATGCATGTTTTTGATTTCATAATACGATCATGACATGAAAGCTTCTTTGGTTGAAGATTTCTATTTTTCTTATATATTCTGTAACTTGTGTTGTGCAGGCGTGGCTGTAGGTGCTGGTCTCCAAGGCGTGGTTGCATATATCAACATAGGTTGCTATTTTCTAATTGGGGTGCCAGTAGGAGTTCTTCTTGGATACGTGGCCGATCTAGGAATCAATGTAAGATTTTTTTTTTAATCTTGTTGGTCATTTTCTTTTTCCTGTTTATAATCGAAGTCGGGACACCGTTCATGCAAAGCGTCCCTTTCACATGAGTTAGGTAAAGCTCGGGCTTTTGCCCACGGGCGTTTGTGACCCCAAAAAATTGTTTTCACTTAAAGAAGTCAAACTTTAGATCTGAAACTTCATGGAGCACTAAGACGAAATGATTTCCCAATCCTTGAAATTATTTTTCATAAAGTGGAAGACTCTAATGCGAATTGTTGGTTAATAATAGAGCTAGTCTTCCACTTTAAGAAAAATAAGTTAGTTTCATAAGATGCATGGGATTTTATCAATGGCCATTTAGATATCACTAAAGAATTCTTGGGCTACTACTATTTTATTATAAATGAGATCAAAATCGACCATCCATGAGAAAATAGATCTATGTACGTGGACATTAACTCTGTTAAACTATTAATTAAATGATTAATTTTTTATTATTTTTTTTAATCGGTTTAAACTTTTGAGACAAGTAGTGATTTAACATCATATCAGAGCCAAAGTTCTTGATATCAATTTACCTCTTATTTGAATTAAATATTCCACGTATTGGGTCTCACTTATTAAGGAAGAGTTTGAACCTAAACATCAGGGAACTAAATTTATATTTTCCTATGAACTTAAATTTTTGGACAAACAGAAATTTAACTGTCATTGCAATGCAATGTAATTTAGTTGTTTCAATGCTATCATATATGGCAATATTGTCAATCGTATTTACTATCTAGATGGAAGAAGAGATATGCCTTAGTTCTTCCAAGTTTTCTTCTCAATAAACTTTTCAGGGTCTATGGATTGGAATGATCATTGGTGTAGTGATGCAATCACTCGTACTCGGCTATATTACCATTAAGACTGATTGGAATGAACAGGTAAGCCACAATATATGATTGCAAATTGCATACACCATCGGTGTCGATGGTTTTGTATAATAGAAATGTCATTTAATTAGGATGATAATTATACATTTAACGACGGTTTTATTGATCTTTTTATCTAGGTAAAGAAAGCTTCGGAACGCCTGAATAGGTGGCTCATGAATCCTTCCAATGAATCTAATGAAAATTCTGCTGAAGAAAGACTTGTGGATGAACGATAGTATTTTTCATTCTCTCAATTTCGTGTTGGATGGCAACTACGGTCTTAAGTGATAAACCTGAAGTGGTGACTAGATAAGATTAAGTTCATAAGGTGATTTGCTCGGTCACAAGAGCTAAGGTTTTGATTAATTCTTGATGTTTTCATCCCAGCTATACATAATGTGAACAACTTGTAATTGCTAGGTGTGTAAACCCCGCTGCATGGTTATAACCTAACCAGTAATTGGGTAACTAGCCAACTGGCTTGGTACCTAGTTGAAATAACCGATAACTGATCCTACCGAAGTGGTTACCGGTTTTAAAAAATATTAAAATAGGTTATAACCAGTAACCGGGTATATATATATATATATATATTTGAAAAACTAAAATAATAAAATTTAAGGTTTTACACTTTTACTTCCATTCCAACTTAGGCCAACAACATACTGGGCCAAAAAATTATGAAATATTTTTTTAATTGGCTAAAAAATTTTAAATTAAGCCCAAAAAGTAAGCCCAATACCTAAATTAGGCCAAAAAAACCCAGTTTTTTAAAATTTTAATTACCGCTCCGAATAACCGGGTACCAACCGATTAACCGTTAGTAATTAAATAACCAATTAATCGGCTATCTGGTTACCAAAGCTGGTTGGTGATTTTGGCCAACCGGCTACCCCAATTACGATTACCGGTTTTAGTCAATAACTAGTAATCTTAACCGGATTTTACCCCTAGTAATTGTATTAGCAAATCAATGTATGTTTTTAGGAGCCTTTTTGCCCATAGACAGCTGACATACTCTACAGCTTTGTTATAACCCAAAGACTCAAAAGAAGACTTAGAAGGTGGGTTGAATATCTGTATGCTAATCTAATGCGGAATTTAAAATTTTATCACTACACAAACATTCACAAAATATAATGAAAGCAGCAAATCAATCAAAACAAGTAATTTGGTGATGAAGTATGAACTTTTTGAAGAACCCTTCAAAAGTAAATGAAACTATTTCGGGGCAGCCAAACCCAGGAAATCAATTCATTAAAGAAGAATAAGAAATTACAAGATGTTCAAACTTACAAAACCTTTGCAATTGACACACCCTAGTACTAAACAAATGACCCGCTTGCTTGCTACCGCAGTAGTTCTTTAAGAACCTTTGGACAATAATTCTACTTGATCGCTTTTATCGGAACTCCAATAGGCTTAATACTTTTTGTGAGATCTAAGGTTGTGTTGGTTAAAATAAATAAATTCTACGAGGTGGAACAACACGAAGGCTCTAAGAACAAAGAGACCTCTCTTAGCACAAAGTAAAATAACCTAAAATTGTGTCTATGGACATGCATTTGGTATCCTTATATAGACCAGTTTGAACTGTCTTGGAACGACACCTAGAACGAGAGCTTTTGTCAAACTTCAAAGTCATCTCAAGGTCATCAATTCAAACCAATTTAGGACTGAATTTGGAACGGACAGTTCTGTGAAAAGATTCAGAGTCCTTAAGACATTGTCAGTTCGATTTAACTTTGGACGAAGCTTTGAATGGAAGGTTCTGCCTGACTTGAATTTACTCTTTTTACACTATCTAGTTCGAACTAAGACCAAAAATATGAATTTTTACAACCACAAAAAAAAAAAAAAAAAACTTAAAGTACACTTCGTCTAATTTAAAACCAAATTACACCAAAGTGTTTTGAACACCGAATTAGCCAACCTAAAAACTAACAAACCGGCTCAGTTTGGCAAGAATAAAGATTTAGTATTTCTTCTTCCAAATAATGTAATCACTTAAGAGAAAATCAGGAAAAATCTTTCTTTTCAAACTAAAGTAACATCTTAGGAGAAAAATAGAGTGTATTTTCTTTCAAATTACCTAATTTCTTTGGAGAAAATTATGGATATTTTCCTTAATTACCTTTACCAACTTGTAAGGGTTTTTCTTTAATACCCAAGTTTTATTAAATAAGAGGTATCGTATAATTTCCGCAACATATTCCATCTTGTATGAAATTTAGGAGGCTTTAGCTTCCTCGAAGTGGCCAATATATTTTCTATTTGATTTTGTCATCATTATAGGTTCTAAACCTTATTATACCACTAGTTCCATTCTAATGTACACTACAAAAAAAAATAAGTCTTTAGTGACGTGTCACTATATTTAGTGACCTGTTAAACATTAACATGTCACTAAATCATGTTTTATTTTTTTCTCAAAAATATATATATATTAAAAAAAATATTTATATTTAAGACTAAAATGAGCATGCCTGAAATATAAAAAGCAGCAAGAAGAAGCCTAATGGGGGCTAATACAAAAGAGCATATTCAATCATGTCGGTAGTAAATGATACGTTATTTATGAGAAAATGATAGTTTTGTTTACATTAGGGGACAAAGAGTGTTATATAGGAGCAGTGTACGAGGAAAATGAGAGAGGAGGACCTGAGAATGGCTTCACATATGGCTTTTGTAATAAGGATAAAACTCATAAATAGCACATATCATATCAAGATTAAACTTTGAGCCAAAGGAAAAATCAAAACTAGCAACAGAAACCACCTTTGGAGTTTCCTATAGTGCACATATAAGGGAAACATAACCTTAATTGGAGATTTTCATGTGAATGTTTCAACATAAAGTCAGGGGCAAAGACTAAAATCCTAAGTATAAAACAGAATCAAGTATGGAGTACCTGTCGTCTAATTGATCCAGACAAGCTAAATGTGCCTGATGACTCGTTATCCGTAGTCAAAGATAGCATGACCGTACTGGTTAAACGGTAATGAGCTGTTCCTTCCTCCTCTGGTCCCACCTAGATAAATATGAGTTGCAGTGTGACTGAAGGAAGGAATGACAGGAAAATGCACAGAGAAAAGAAGGATAGGAGACAGAGGGGGAGGGCAAATTACAATGGCATCTCCCCATCTATACTTGCAGTCCATGGAAAATAAACTTTACCTCAATGACATGTATAGCACACCATGCTCCCTCCTGCAGGTAACCCCCTCGACCCTGCCCTGTCTTTGAGCCATCTTCATCCTCAAAAACAGTAGCAAATCAGTAACAGGCACAAAACTGTCCAGACTGCCAGTTCGGGTAAAAACTTACCTTTCTTTATTAGAAAGAAACTGATGAAATGCCACATATAAACTGATGAAATGCCACCTTCATAGTACCTACCAAATTATTGTTAGAAATAATGCAGAAGTTAGTGTTCCTATTTCTTAGCTTGTTATGTGAGTAGTGTGTTAGTGTTCCTATTTCTTAGCTAATTATGTGAGTCATGTATGGAGCATTATCGTTTGTTATAGTTTAGAGTCCTTTAGTTTAGGAGTTCTAGTTACATAATGGTCCATGTTGTTATTAGTTGTGGTCAAGTGGGTCCTAGTTTGTAGGGTTGTTTGTTTCTTAGTTGGAGTCTATTTAAATGTGTTTCTCAATGAATTATTCAGATCAGTTTTAATCCATACTATCTCATTTGTTGTTACCTCTTTTCAACCTCACAGTTGCATAGAGAAGACTATTGTTTATTCATCTTTCATCCTAATATCTAACAATTATTGGTTAATCAAACTGCTACATTTTTCCAGAACAAGATAACTGATTGAACAAGAAAATTTGCAAACAGAAATTTGGTACTGTAAAAAAAAAAATCAAAACAAGGCAGAAGTATTTGGTACTGTTGGCAAAACAACATTCAAAACCTCCCTAATAATAACTAATTGTTTCCAAAAATGTCAACACAAAGATTTCAGGAAATTTCAAAAACTAATTAGCAATTACTAAATAATATGAACCAATTCAATCCCACATACGTATAAACACAGTTCAATTTTCTTCTCCGCTCCTCTCTCTACCACAGCCGCAACCAAACATGAAGTAATAAAGACAAACTACAGCAAGCCCTAACGAAAACACAACAATCCATTAATTTCTGCTCCAAAAAACCCCAATTAAAACAATTTCACAAAACTCAACGAAAAGCAACTCAACCAACTGAAATTCAAACACGATTTAACAAGCCAAACCAAACAGAAAACAAAAAAAAATTAAAATTAAAAGCATCGAAGAGATACATACAGACAAATGTTGCTTTTTTGTGTGTATTGGAATACGAAAGAGAGAGATGGAGAACCTATGCATTTAATAAGCCATATTTCATACCCATTCGGCCATAACATAGGGAAGAAAACTCAAAACAAAAACCATCTACTCATTCGGGTTTTATCTTCAAACAAACCCAAAACTTTCACCTAAATTCACGATACCCATGGTTTTTCTACTGAAAATCTTCCCAAACAAACAAGAAAATGGAAATCAAAGCCCTACTTACCCAAAAATGAACTTCTCCATGTTTGGGTAACGAGAAAATGCCGAGAAAATACGTCCCTTAGCTTTTCCGGCGCCGTCGTCCACCCCCAACGGTGGCTAGCCCACCGAAATTCTCCCCCAGATTCTCTCCGGTTTTCTCTCCAGCTCTCTCTCGGTCTCTCGGTGGAAAAGGAAAGAACTAGAAGAGGGAGCAGGGGGAGAAAGAAAGAAAAGAAAAAGAGGAGGGAAAGAAGAGAAAAAAAGGAAAAACGCTTTTCTTGAGCCAATTTTGGCAAGTCACCACATTAGTGAAGGACAAATGATTCTCGTACACAAAACTTACAACAACGATACAACAGGCTTACGTGGAAAGTGATTTTTTATTATTTTTGTTTTTTTTTTTCTTTTCTTTTGGGTTTGAAAACTGGTTGGAGGGGATTGAAATTTTCATTTCCCCTCCAACGCAGCTCTCTCTCTCTCTCTCCTCTCTCTCTCTCCTCTCTCTCTCTCTCTCTCTCCTCTCTCTCTCTCTCTCTCTCTCTCTCTCTCTCTCTCTCTCCTCTCTCTCTCTCTCTCTCTCCAACTACCGTTGCCGCCGCTGGTCTTCCCCTTCCTGGTGCCGCTTCACTGGCGGTCGGTCTCCTCCGTCCGAAACCGCCGCTGGTCTCCCGCTCGCTCGCTCGCTCACCGGTCGTGACCGACCCTCTCGGCGGTCGGCTTCTGTCTTGGTGGTCGGCCACCCTCCACCGGGCCATCCTTCACCGGCGTTCTGTTTCCGGCGGATTTGGCGGCCGGATCTGTATCCGTCGACGCAAAAAAAGGTACTCTCCGGCGACGCTCTCTCTGTCTCTCTCCGTGCATCGCATTTCCCCTCCTAACGCGTCTCTCTCTGTCTCTTCTCCGGCCGGCAGTCCGTGGAAAGGCACTTTTAATCATTTTTTTCTTTTCTTTTTTTTTTTTTCAGTCAAAACCGGTTGGAGGGGAAATGAAATTTCATTTCCCCCCAACGCACCCCCCCTCCCTCTCTCTGAATTCTCTCCGTACAGTCCCCGTCCCAAATCGGCGTCCGGCGTCCCTCTCCGGTCGTGGGTAGTCTCCTTGCCGGCGCTGCTTCACCGGAGTTCTCCTCCAGTGTCCGTCGGAAACCGCAGCCCGCAGCCCATCCCTCTCTCTGGCCGGATCTGCCTGTGAGTACCGTCGGAAACCGCAGCCCCTCAACTGCCCCAACCGAAGTCAAGTGGTGGATTTGATTTGCCTTCCCCAGATTCAGTTTCAAGGTACTCTTTTGATTCATTTTACTTCCAAATTTCTGTAATTTGATTGGACTGTTTTTTATTTGTTCTTTGTGAAGGGATGATCAAATTCTGAATTGGGTATTTGGTGTTTGTTTTAATTCCACAGTGATAGTAGTAGTATTACCAATCCATTGTCTCGCACAAATCCTGTAAGTTATCAACAAGACCCAGTTTTTCAAATCCCCTCTGGAAGTTATCAACAATACCCTGTAAGTTATTTGGTGCTGAAAAACTATCAAATGTTGCGGAAAACAAATTGGAATCATTTGGATATTATGGAGTTCTTGTTCCTTGTATGTTATGATATGCATTTTAGTCTTTACTGCCCTTGGTTAGAGACTTTTTGTACCTTAGTTTTTAGAACCAATTCTGTAGCCTTGTCAAAACAAAAGTATTAATCTGTTGTCTGTTCCAGAAAAAAAACAAAAAAGAATAAAATCTGATTTTGTAGATGTGGAAGCCTTTCAGAACCCAGATTTTTCTATGCAAATTTGTTCTAGCTTGTTTTCTGTTAAAATTTTCTAATTTGTATCATTTTCATCAGTTTTTTATTTTTTTGGTAATTATCTCGAGTAAATTTATTTCCTTTCAATTAAGCAGTATGTATTTGGCTCAGGTTAGGATTGCTTTGATTGTTGATTTTTAACCCATGATTTGAGCTAATAGTGTCTTTGAATTAATGAATAATCTAAACAAAAAGAAAGAAAACAAGTGAATTGTTCATTCGAATCTAATATAATAAAAATTGAATTTGCTTTTGTTATACAGGTAGGTAGTCAAGACATTGGACTATGCCGAAAGTGTAAAATTGCAGTATCGCTCACTCGCCAAGGTTTCAGATGACCCATCCTTGAAGCCAATGTCAAGCAAGATGGCACCAAACTGGCTCTAGAGTTGCAGCAAGTTGTAGAATTGCAGTATCGCTCACTCAAGTTGTAGTTTAGTCTGTCGGTGTGCTGCTTGTAGCAGTTTGAGTGTTCAGAACCTTGGTGTGTTTGTTGTTGTTTTAGGCTGTTTGGTTTTTAGCCTTTCTGTTGTTGGTTGATGGTTAGGCATGTCTGTGTGGCTTGCATTGTTGGGTGAAAAAAATGTAACAAATATTCATGTTTTTCAACACCTCTAAAAGCACCCTCTTCATAACGAACAAATATTTTTTTCAAACAAAATGCATAAAAATAGTATATGATCAGAAGCTACAGGTACAATATTCTCAACCACAATGTGTTTGCACGCAGAATATATGGCAGAAAACTACTCATCCTTTATATTACACAACAATCAAATGAACCACTAATATCAATTTTTTTTTTTCTTTCCCATAGAAATCAATAATTGTTAGTACAATCCAAAAATGGCAGAATGCTTGCCAATCCTGGCTACATATTGTTGTGATTCAGCTGCGACTTAACTATACAAATATATATACATTCAGCATCAAATATACATTCACATGGAGTTAAGAGTTTCTTATGGGTTTTTCTGGATACCAAATGCACCAGCATCTTTCCTTTCTTGCAGAATCTTGATCCCTTGGGAACCAGCTTCTAGACTCATTGTCTGGCCCTCCAAGTTGATTTACTCCAGAACTTCAACAAATCTTTGATGAAGTTCTGGAGTCCACTTTAACCTGGGCTTTGCATCCGTGGACAAAACCAAATTCACTTAAAAGATACCAAGCAACTTGGGAAAAAATTCTGCCTTCAATCCATAAACTAGAGCTCAAAATGCCCATCAAATTGTACATAAAATATACATTCTGTGACTTAACTATACAAATATATATACATTCAGCATCAAATATACATTCACTAGAATCCTGCTGAAGTCTGTCAAGTTCTTGTTTCTGTGGCTCACACATGAATATCATTGCTGGACCAACTGCAACCATGAATATCAGAGATGCATGATCAGGGGGATGAATCATTGCATATATCTGAGTCAAAATTGCGCCACCCAATCCAGCAAAGCCCTTTAGAATTCCGACCACAGGACCCCGACTTTTTGGGAAGTTTTGCACACAGGAAATCAGAGCAACTGTGTTGTAGTAAGTCTCACCATTTGTTCCCACAAATATAAGAACGCACATCTGCATACTGATATCTGTTAATGATACAAGCAGTCAAGGTTGTATATAAGATTGGAAAGAAAATCTCAGACCGAGAGAACACAAGTACTAATGTTGAGCCTTCAGATAATTATCCTAAGACAGTGGGTTGATACTCAGAATCCGGAAAAAAAAAAAAAAAAAAAAAAAAAAAAAAAAAAAAAAAACTTACACAGTAGGAACATGAGCCACATGTCAACTGTCCTTGATTGCAGTCAAAATATGTAAAATTTATTACATCCAAAACGTCACTCTAATGGTCTCAAGGAAGTGTGCACATTTAAGATGACAACCAGGAACTAACAATGAAAGATAGAAAAAGAGAGGAAAGGAACCACCCCCAATTAAGTTGGCTAAGGCTCATTTAGCAATAAAGGCTTATGAGCTTTGCTTGCTTGTGCTAAGCACAGCTCACAGCTCATCCTTTGGACCTCAAGATTGGTTCACAGGATTTCACTTGTTGACCAGCCCCACTACACTCACTGCACAAGGGCAAGTTTAGGCAAAATGATGAATTTACCAACCTAAAACCAATAGCCCTTAGAGCATGATAAACGAAAAAAATAAAATCATTTAAGTTTGGTGGAGAAAAAGAAGAACCAAGTCCTTGCATCAGTTGATCTGTAGAATTGTTTTTCTTTACCGAAATTTATGTTCCTTTCTTTGGTTGGAAAGAGGCATGGAAATCCTCTTCTATCACCAAATAAAGCAATTTCATGAAGATCCACCATAAAAATTTTCAGGTCGAGATACATAGCCAAATAATTAAGCCATAATTATAAAGCATCCCAATCCTCATCAATGGTCATTGTATATGTATTTACCAACAAAAAATCACAAACTTGCAAGAAGCATACCTACCTTTAAGAGAGAACAACTAGTTGATTGATTGCAGATAAATCAGAATTAGATAAAAGTTTCCGCAAAACTATTAGCTAAACGCTTTTAAACTTTCTTCACTATTAACTCAGTTCCTTAAAACATCAATACGAAAGAAAGTCAAGAGCTAAATAGAAAAGATGAGATCAAAAAAGGGTAAAAACACGGCATAAAAAGAAATGGTAATCTTCTAGCTCATTGCAATTTGATTTCTTGCATTCTAAGTTAGTAAACTGAGACAAAACAAAACAAAAAGGAAAAAAAAAAAACAGGGATATAAATGGACTACCACAAATATAAATGGAGTATTGGAGTGGCTATTCCTGTAGCACAAAAGGTATTTTGGTTAGTCCGGAGAAATATGGCTGATACTAGTTTAGTCTGCTTAAGATGCTTACATTGCAATTGTTCTTTCAATCAAAGATACAAACTATACTAAAAGAGATTCTAAAGTTTCATTTCAAAAAGGCTTTTGAAACTAGAAACAACATCTATTTCCAACACCACCTCCTATTGATAATAATTTTCATTGATAAATCCTTATTTATTTTTTCTCTCTGTCCCAATCACGCAAGCGAATAAGCTCCAGCAAAGGAGATATAAAAAGAAGTGAAAGAGTTGAAAGGTCATCATTTCCCCTCCAACCGGTTTTGACTGAAAAAAAAAAAAAAAAAAAAAAACGATTAAAAGTGCCTTTCCACGGACTGCCGGCCGGAGAAGAGACAGAGAGAGACGCGTTAGGAGGGGAAATGCGATGCACGGAGAGAGACAGAGAGAGCGTCGCCGGAGAGTACCTTTTTTAGCGTCGACGGATACAGATCCGGCCGCCAAATCCGCCGGAAACAGAACGCCGGTGAAGGATGGCCCGGTGGAGGGTGGCCGACCACCAAGACAGAAGCCGACCGCCGAGAGGGTCGGTCACGACCGGTGAGTGAGCGAGCGAGCGGGAGACCAGCTGCTGTTTCGGACGGAGGAGACCGACCGCCAGTGAAGCGGCGCCGGGAAGGGAAGACCAGCGGCGGCAACGGTAGTTGGAGAGAGAGAGAGAGAGAGAGAGAGAGAGAGAGAGAGAGAGAGAGAGAGAGATAGAGAGAGAGAGAGAGAGAGAGAGAGAGAGAGAGAGAGAGAGAGAGAGAGAGAGAGAGAGAGAGAGCTGCGTTGGAGGGGAAATGAAAATTTCAATCCCCTCCAACCAGTTTTCAAACCCAAAAGAAAAGAAAAGAAAAAACAAAAATAATAAAAAATCACTTTCCACGTAAGCCTGTTGTATCGTTGTTGTAAGTTTTGTGTACGAGAATCATTTCTCTTAGTGAAGTGCCAAATTTGAAACGCCAGTAAAGTAGTGGCATGCAACTTTAACACGTCATTAATCAGTAATGTGTAATTAGTGACGTTTTCAATTGGCACGTCACTAAATTAATGACATGTCACTTATTTAGTGACGTGCTACAACAACACGTCACTAATTATTGATGTGTCATTTTGACATGTCACTAATCCTTAACGTGACTTGTTAAATTTTACCACGTCACTAATAATTTAAATTTTAATATATTTTTTAAAAATTATAGACTTAAAATTTAGTAACGTGCCAATAATCGACACATTACATAATATTTTAGTAACATTTCACTTTTTGACACATCACTAATTAAAAACATGGCAAAATGTGAATTACCGTAGAATCATCACTAAATGTTAGGCTTTTTTGTAGTGTACGTAGTATCAAAGCTAAGCATATCATAGTCAGGCATGGAGACGCAATGATTGCGATGCTTGGGAATGAGATGAAAGTTATATTCTCGATCTCTAATGGTTGATCAATTGAAAATGCCCAAGAAAATGGAGGCCATATATATGCAAATCTTTGCGTTTGGCTAGTCGTGGCCATGAGCAAAAGAATCCAACTAAGGAGGGTGATCATGATAAGCAATGCAATTAAGCTTGAATATAGGAAGGTTGTGTAAGCTCCACAACAATATCAATTCATTTCAGCTTCACACAACCCCTAAGGGCAACAATTCTAGAATGAGCTTGAAGACGTACATTTTTGCCTGCAAAACGTACGTACTTCGTTTCCCCGTGATAATCCCACTTCAACAACTCATCACAGTTGTTAAGGCATTTTTCATTGCCAACCAAGAATAAATGCATGTTTTGGAATTGTAAGAGGGAACCAAATTAAAAGCCACCAATCTACACACCCATGTTTCTATCAAAGCATCCCAAGTATCAAAAGCTAGAATAATAACAAGTAGCTAGCATATTTCTTTTGTTAATTACCCCTTAATTTATTGACATTGATTAATTTCCTCCGTGCCGTTAATAATATATAACATTGTTTTGTGAAAAATATGACTGTTTGAGTGATGTGTGTGTCTGTTTTTTTGTTCTTGAGAGAGCACTCACACTTAATTGGGTTCTGCACATATTCCATTTCTGTTTGACCATATGAGTACTGGTGATTGTTTTTCATTTGCGGAGTGTTAGAACAGTTTTCAATCCGGTGACGTGTAGATTTTTGATTCGCCGTGTTCTTCATAATCTGCAAGGAAGAACAAACAATGCGTCAGAGGGGGGGTCTCCCGACGTCCCCTCTCCGATGCCTAAGTCAGTGGGCCATTTTGAAGTGTATTGAGAGTCGAGAGTTTAATATATTTTCAGCATATATTCAGAGTGTATTTTGTACCTGGGGTAGCAGCTTATTTATAAGCACATAATTTTTAACCGCATTGTTCCACGTTCATGTCATGGCTGAGTGGGACCCTTAGTGGGATGAGATAGAGATTAAGTGGGAGAGTGGGAGAGTGGGACACTTACTCATGGGATAATGTATTTATTCCATGTGTTCCAAACATAGCCTTCAAGGTGTTATAAGACTCTGTTAAGCCTTAGTGACTTAGCGGGTCAAGTTGGGCCAGCAATATCAACTGGGCCCTGGTTCGGGTATAGACCCATTTGCCTAGGGGATGATAATTTCCCTAACACGGAGAATTATATGAATTAGGTTATCAAAGCAATATGTTTTTGTTGATATAATTGATATCTAAATTAGTATTATCTAATTTAGATAATGTGTGTGTGTGTCCTTTCACAATGTGATGTTATTTTGAAAATTTACTACATCATAGATGTTCAAATACGTAATTTTAGTAAATTCACTTGCATTGATCGCAAAAGCTCTTAGAAGAATTGGAATATATGGTGCTTATAAGAGCTTAATACCTCCCATTTTCTGTAAAATTTCCACTTCTAAGACACAAACATGATTATTGTGTCACAACCATAAGCTTTAATTGCATGGTTCGACAATGTTCGGAGAGATTTTCGTAATTCGCAAAAACATGACTCTCAGAATGTTTGCATATAACATTATTATTTTATTTTATTTTAAGAAAAACTGTAATTTCAAAGATGATCAGCTACAATAAGTTCAGCATTTACAACTCCCAAAATGCAGGATGGAATATAATCAAACCAAACTTGGTTCAATTGACAAGAAACAGTAAATCTAGCAAGCATATGAGCTGCGACATTCCCATCTCTCTGGACATGCCCCACATTTGAAGAACGATATTGTTGAAGAATTCCACGAGTTTCGACAATAAAGTTGCCATATTTGCCCACACCCTCATCTTTGCATATAACTAAATCTCCATAAATGAATATAATACTGATTGCTTAGAAAAATAAAAATAAACAAAAAAAAAAATTGATATATATATATATATATATATGATAATTATTACATATATGCATGCACAAGATGTAAAGGTAAAACTTTTGAACTTATTTATATCAGTGAATAAAACCTAGCTAGTTAAGAAGTTGATTCAGTTCATGAGTATAGTAGTAGTAGGGTTTTCAAGCAACTCTCTTAAAAATATTCAAACATATATACTCTTTCTAATTAGTCAAGTTTTAATTACAAGACACAAGAAATATGTGTTCCAATCGTAATAAATTTAGTTCCAATTAATTAGAACAGAGCCCAAGCCAAACACCTTGCAGTAATAATGGTGACTGCATGTTAATTAATACACTCCGGATTAAGTTGCTAGGTCATGAGAAAAGTACAACTGCAATTAAATGTTGGGATTATAACATAAATTTACAGTGGAAAACATCCCAAGAGCAACATCAAGAAAACATGGGCGATATCAGACTATAGAAAAATAAAATAAAATAAAATTAGGGAGAGCATACTCACATAGCATAAGTCTAGCTATCTCTTGGATGGAGGTTAATTGATTTGAATTTCTCTTCACCAAACTCGAAGCACACGCGTATTTAAGAAACCAAGAGTGTGGGCTAGCTATAATGCTTACAAAAGCTCCCTTTAAGCAACAAATTAATGTTTCATATTAGAAGTAGGACTTGGCAAAACCTTAGCCTCCACTTATACATACACGACCTAAGGGTTGATGTTAATTGGTTGTGCAATTAGGTCAAGCCTAATAAAGATAATACTTAGCTTGAAGAGAGATCTAGAAGGAAATTAAAACTAGCTCAATGTAACGCCAATTAAATTAGTTAACTAGTAATTAACTCGGTGCATGCATGTGTCTTTGATCTGAACATATATCCCAATTGAACAAGCCAAAGTTATGACTCTACCTCTTAACAGAGGGTTAAACAACGAAAATAAGCATCTCTCACGATCACTAGATAGTCATCAACACGTATAACGAATAACAAGAGCAAAATACTATTCATCAAAGACAATAACTTAACGATATAAAAGTTACACACTAAGTATATATCTTGGTCAAAGACCGGTCCCCAGAAACAATCTCCCAAAAGCATTACATAAAAAGTACCAAAAAATAAGTATATGAAATATCAGAAATGCCAAGTCCTTGAGCATGAGTGAAATATGCGTCACAAAAAAAAAAAAAATTAAAATACCCCATAAAAAGCCTAAAATCAAATCATGAAGAGGGTGATAATGATCAAGCCACATGATATATATAATCCAAATCGTGATGTAGCTCCTCAAAAACCAATATATAAGGCCAAATCCTCCCATGCCTTCGATCTCCCAGATTCCATCTTCAAAAGGCTGTCAAACTGTAAAATAAGAATGTTTTACATGTGAAAACGGATCAAAGTATAAGTCCATGACTTAGTAAATAATGAACACACGGAAAACATATTATCATGTAGAAAACTCAATATTTTATAAAAGAGACGTACAATAAACCAAAAGCGGCATCGTATAACAAAGCCTGTGTGAGAACAACAATGCAGAGGATCATGATGCATCATATTTATATATAGTATATGGTATCACTTGAATTTAAGTCATAGTTAATACTCTATATAGTCTATCCGTACCCTAAACATTTTTACAGTAAGGTTTGCGCATCCCGTAGAACTTTTGGTACAATCTTGATGCTCAAGCGAAGTACATAACAAGCCATTGCTAGTGGCCCGATCGGGTTCTGATAGGAATCGTGCCCTAATATCCAATTTATTGGTATGATATTCTAGTTTAAATTGAATAAAACTGATTTACTTAATATCAGTGACGACATTTTGATCATTAGTGACAGCTATGACAGAATTTCTTGTAGTGTCAAGATTAGGCCTAACCCCTCATTTACTTTGACCCATTCAAATGAAAAAATTTTATTTCGTCCCTCATTGTTGGTGTGCCGTAGTAGTACTTGGACTTCTTACTTCCATACATGGTTCAGTACGTACTATAGGGCTGGGTTTTATATATATATATATACACTACAAAAAAAAAAAGTAAATTCTAGACGGTTTAAAACCGTCCAGAAATGCAAAAAAAACCGTCTTGAATCAATTCCAGACGGTTTAAAACCGTCTAAGATATAACGTCGCTAAATGAATTTTCAGACGGTTTGGGCAAAACCGTCCGAAATTCCAGACGGTTTGGCCCAAACCGTCCGGAAGTAATTCTGGACAGTTTGGACAAAACCGTCCAAAAAAATTCTGGACGGTTTTGCCCAAAACCGTCCAAACTTCTTCTTTTTTTTCTTTTTTTTTTTTTAATTTTTTTCCTGTTTCAATTTATTTCCTTTTGTTTTATATTTTAATATCATTAATGTCCAAAATTTGTCTCGTTGCTTCTTCTTCTTCTTTTTTTTCATCGCCGGCCGGCATGCTCTGTTTCTATCTGTCCTTGCCGAAAAATTCTTTTATTTTTTTTTCTCCCTCACCGGAAACTTCTTCAAAGGCCGGCCGGCAAAATCTTCTCCTTCCTCCCCAAATGAAATCCAACCCAAAATTAAAATCGGCAAGGCCCCAAAATTAACCCTTCATCTCCGTCACCGACAAAGAAGACCAAAAATCACTAACTCCGGCGACCAACAAAAAGGACCAAAAAAAGGAGCAAAAATCATCATAAAAGAGGACCAAAAATCACCATAAAAAGGACCAGAAATCACCAAAAAGGAGGCCTCTTCCGTCGTCGCCGGATCTTCTCCCTCTCTCGATCTCGATCTCTGCTTCCCTGAGTCGCCCGATCTCCCCGGCTGGGTGGTGGCAATGAGTCGTGTAGGTGGGGGTAAGTGGTCCGATCGATCGTCCTGTAGTGAGAAGGATCAGAGAGACGAGAGAGAGAAGAGAGATTTGGGGAAAAGAGTTTTTCGGGGAGAAGAGAGTTTTGGGGGAAGAAGAAGAAGATCGAGAGATCAGAGAGAGAGAGAGACAGATCGATGGTTCTGATTTTTTTTGGAAATAAATCCGATGGACGTGATGAAATAAGGGGGCATCACATGGATTGATGACATGGGGTGAAAAAAAAAAATTTCAGACGGTTTAGTTAAAACCGTCTAGAAAAATTCTAGACGGTTTTAACTAAACCGTCTGGAAATAAAATTTACCGACGGTTTTAAAAAAACCGTCTATAAATTTATAGACGGTTTTTAAAAAACCGTCTGAAAATTTTAATTTCCAGACGGTTTAGTTAAAACCGTCTGGAATTTTATGGACGGTTCACTCAAACTGTCCATAATAAATTTTTTCCAGACGGTTTTTTGTGTTTCAAAAAAACCGTCTGCAAAATTTATTTTCTAGACGGTTTTAGAAACCGTCTAGAAAAAAACCGTCCATAAATGCCTTTTTTTTGTAGTGATATAAACGTTTGAGAAAGAAGAGATTTTTCTTTCATTTTTCTGATCTTCCTCATGGTCTGTTGTATTATAATTTATAAGTACAGGGCAGTATTATCAGTAAGCTAATAGAGATTACCGCGACGAACTGGGCGACGAGCTTTTGTCTTCAGGTCTTTAGCGTAACTCTCTTTTTCTTTTTCGTTTTCTTTTTCTTTTCTTTTCTTTTTTTTCTTTCTTTTTATTTTTTTTTATTTTTTAAGACATTATAGTCATATGTGGGTAATATGAGAAGCTTTATTTTTCGGGATTTAATTCTTACACTACACCATCACAACAACTGCACAACAATCCCTCACATGAGGGTGGGCCCCAAACACTGGGATTTGCCCTCATGTGAGGGGTTATTGTGCAGTTGTTGTATTTGTGTTGTAAATCTAACATTTTCCTTATTTTTATAAGCTTTCATAAATACACATACGCATTGGCGGAGCCACGTTAAGGCTAGTGGGGGCACAAACCCTTTTTTTATTAAAGAAAAAAAATTAAAAAAATAAAAAAAAAAAAAAAAAACTCTTAACAAAGTTTATGACATTATATATGTTGCTAGTGAACCATCTTCGTTTATGGTGAGTTATATTGTTTTGGTTGCATTAAACAGTATTTGTTACTTAGATTAAAGAATAATATAAGATATTAAGATACATATAAAATTAGTTTCTAGAAAATTTCAAGAGACATAAGTATAACGAAAAAAGTGGGGAAGTAATGTGACGTCCCACATCGCCTGGGAATGAGGATGTGCTTATATGTATAAATGCACCATTTATGACACAACGCAAAGCCGTGATAGCGATGAACTTATCAGAACTCCGCAGTTAAGCGTGCTTCTGCGAGAGCAATCCCAGGATGGGTGACCTCTTGAGAAGTCTGGTTTTGGGAGCCAAAAGCGGAAATATTGTGTCATTGGGGGTGGGTCGTTACAAATGGTATCAGAGCCATTGCCCAGCCTGAGATAGTGGGAGCGTAAACAAGCCCAATGAGGGACGCTAGAGAGGACGCTAGGTCCAAAGAGGGGGTAATTGTGACGTTCCATATCGCCTGGGAATGAGGATGTGCTTATATGTATAAATGCACTATTTATGACACAATGCGTTTTAAAACCGTGATGGCGATGAACCTATCAGAACTGCGCAGTTAAGCGTGCTTCTGCGAGAGCAATTTCAGGATGAGTGACCTCCTGAGAAGTCTGGGTTGAGAAGCCATGCTAGATAGTATATTTTTATTCTACAATGATGGCCTAACAACCTCAACCAACTATTGAATATATTTTTTTTTAATAAGAATTGATCAATGGTTAATTTATTATGTGATTTATTCCATGATTATTTCCATTTATACTATTATAAATTTGTTTGTTTCTCTTCTATGATTATTCATTTGTTATTTATCAACCCTAATTATCTCTTCTGGAGTTGTAATTTAAGTTCATGAATTATGTCGAAATTAAAAACTATCGATTCAAAAGAAAAGAAGTTGAGTTCAAAAATTAATTCGTCGTTAGATTTTAATGACGTAACTTCAAATCTTAAAGAGCGTCTTCTTAAATCTTCTAGGGTTAAAGCTAAAAAAACATCCTTCTAAAACTCTAATCGTGAAATCTCAAGGGTTAAAGTTAATGAACATACATTTTTTATTTTGAAATTATATTTATCATACTTTTAATTGGTCCCTAGCTACAACAGTAAGTTTCTGGCTCCCCCACTTATATACGTCAGTGAAACTTGAAGCTCAACAAAATTCTTGATTCTAAATGGCATTTATTTCTCATTTTCCTTTTAATTAGTTTACTTGTACTGTGATCGACTTGGTGCAGGCTAGGTTGTTTATTTTTTTTAAAAAAAATAATAATAATTTCCAGTGAAATGTTACAGAAATTTTCTTTTAACTTTTGATATATATTAAGAGGAGTTTCATGGCATGTATGCAATGCACTTATGCTTCAAGATATATAAATTTATTTTATTTGGTTAGATAATGAGGAGATATTTTCTTATAGGATCGTCTTCCTTTGTTGTTAAATAACCAAAAAAAAATGTTTCATTGTAATTTTTTTTTATTTTTAAAATAATACTTATAGCTAGGCATGAACACTTTCATGGCTAATACCATTCATACTACTTCTTTGTTAATAACGAATGTGTTTTTTTTAAAATAATAATAATAATCGACGTAATTCGTGGTCCTAATTATATTTTATAAATTTAATTGTGTACATATTATTACATAGTAAATAGGAAAAACTACATTTAAACCTCTTAAATCATTAGCCCTTTTTTTAGTAGCACCTTAAACTACCAACCCTTGCATTATGACCCCCAAACTACTAAATAGTGCCAAAAAGACCCGCTTTGGCAAAATATTCCTATAATACCATTGTCACGTGTCATATATTCAATTTAAAAATAATTGAAAATTTTAAAAAAAAAATTAAAAAAGAAAAAGAAATATGAAGAGGTGGCTCAAGCCACCCCTTTGGGCCAAATTTTAGCCAATGGGGTGTCCGCCCACCACCCATTTTGGCCAAAGGAGCCACTCCCTTGGCCGGTCTGGCGATGGCTAAACTACCCCCGTGTCCCTTGGAGATGGTTAAGCCACCCCACAAGGCCAAAGAGAAGAGAGGAAAAAAAAAAAAAAAAAAAAAGTTAAGGATGGCCAAACCACTCCCATGGCCCATAGGGGTGTTTCGGCCACCCCATAAGGCCAAGGACCAAGAAAAAAAAATGTTGAGGGTTTAGCCCTTGTGGATGGCCGAACCATCCCCAGGCCAAACAGGGGTAGCTTGGGCTGAACCACCCCAGACCAGCCATGGAGCCACCCATCATTTTTATTTTTATTTTCAATTTTTTTAACTATTTTTTAAATATTTTTATTTTTTATTTTATTTTAAAATTTAATTTTTTAGTATTATTAATTGAATATATGACACATGACATGTGTATTATAAGAATATTTCAAGAAAATGTGTCTTTTTAGTACTATTTAATAGTTTAGAGACTATAGTGCGAAGATTGGTAATTTAAAAGACTACTTAAAAAATGGTCGATAGGAATATCAATGTAGTTTTTCCAAGCAAATATGTTGTTATATCACTCGACATATACAGCGCTTTTATTCTGGGCGCTTTATTATGTGCTTTTTAGAACTTTAAGGCAAAAATAAAGTAATTACAATTATCGGAATAAAGAAAAAGCTTAATTAAAACCAATAAAGTAATTATAGTTAGCGAAAAAAAAGGAGTTATTTATAGGTTTAGAAAAATAGAAAATCCAAAATTCAGATAAAAGAAGAAGAGATCATTAATTGTATTATAAAGTAATTATTGTACAACCTCGCATAGACACAATTTCCATCTAAATTTGCCCACGTAATAGGACCTACCATGTGAGACTCACTCATGTCTCTTGAATATTTCACAACGATTACACAATTATTATGCAGAAATTATGTCCAACGCGAAAAAGGACACGCTCCATTGAAAACATGAGTAACGTGGGTCCGTTCAGTGCTCACAGAAACAGAAAACGTTTAAAAAGTTTTTTAAAAAAAAATCGTGAGCTGTCATTGACTTTTTACTTAACTTTTTTGTCTTATGCGTTTTTTTATTTTATTTTATTTTTTTATTTTATTATGTCTTATGCGTTTTTTGTCTTGAGGTTTGAAACTTTGAATCATAAAGTTACCAAACCATAAGTCTGTTGGGTACGGTAAATTTAACAAATTTTTGAAAAGGTAATAATTATGATAATATATATAAATAGGATTTTTTTTTTAAAAAAAAAAAATGCATGATTTGAGAACTAATATATATATATATATATATATATATATATATAACTTATGCGTGAAAATAAAATTATATTTATACGATAACTAATTAAATTATTTATGAATTTTGTTACTTATACTATTTAATATTTGTAATAAATTTTTTATTTTTTTTAAAAAATCACTTTTAATCTTGCCCCTGTAACTCGATATTCTGGTTTCGCCACTAATTTATGATATGCTTAAAAATTACATATCATTTTTATATGTGGATCGTAAAAAAATTTTACAAATCGATTTGTGAAAAAAAATTTGTCTATTTTTTTTTTATCTTTTTTTAATTTTTGTGTCTTTAAAATGAAAAAGTTACAACTCATGCGCACTCACGGCGGATCAAACACGTGCCTCACCTACCATTTGCTTATGTAAGGGGATGTCTTTTGGTCGGTCTTGAAAATCAACACATGGATTCTGTGGTGGGCATGAAATGGTTTAGAATTTAACATGGGATGATAGAAAAGGGATCGTACTAAATAATATAGAGATATGTTAATTATATAATAATACTAATTTGTCTAGTATGTTTTAAAAATAAAAAAATAAAAAAATAAATTGCTATACACATCTACGTTGTCGTTCAAAATAGTTATAAAGCTAATATATCCCAATAATATATCTCTTTGTATATGTGATATGGAAAGCAAAGCATGACAAATATTAGAGCATTCAGCCCACTTTTTAAATTTTAACTAAATTTTAGTTAAAAATTTTACTCTTTTTTTTTTAATTTTAACTACTAACATTTTAAAAACGTTGTACATTTTACTCTCTAAATCTTTTTTTTACTCTATTTAAATAATATTCATTTTTTTTTTACTTACAAATCCATTTGGGGCAAGAGAGAATGGAAAATTAAAAATCAAAAAATCAAAAAAAAAAAAAAAAAAAAAAAAAATTCTTGAGGAACTTCACTTAACCCTCTGAATTGTAGTTGCTTTTATAATTACCATTATAAACTTCAAAAACTCTCAATTTAGTATATCAATTTTTCAATTTCACCTCTCCATTATGATTTTCCGGTCAATCCTATCAAAATTTTCAAAATACCTTAATTTTTTTTTTTGAAAAAAAAAACAAAATTTTCAAAGATCCAAACGTGGGTATTTTTGCAAATTTCAGACGAAAGCCTAACTCCTTTCAATATTTTTTTTTTTCTGAAAAAAAGAAAAAAAAGAGGGTTATGTTTGGAATTTTGACACCTTTCCGTGAGGATTTTAACTTAAAATCGTAACAATTTGTGAAATTGAAAAAAAAATTGAAAGATAGATACGTTAAATTGGGAGTTTTGAAAGTTTAAGGAGATAATTGCAAATGTGATAGAAGTTTAAGGAAGTTGAGTGAAGTTTCTCATTTTTTTCTTCTTTGTTAGGTGTTATAGCACAAGTAATGCTAGAAGTTACTCTATTGTCACTCTTGTGTCCCTCAAAAAATGATGTGACTTTTAAAATCACCATTAAGCTTGTGATTGATCACTAATAAATTTTAATCAAATTGTGATTTTAAAAGTCACATTATTCTTGAAGGGACGCAATATGAACACAAAAGTTATTTCTATAATTACTCACTACGTACAGCACTCAACAAAATAATATCTCAAATTAGAGAGCCCCATGTAGTCATCTCTTAGGTGAGTTTTGTTGTTGTGTTACAAACAATAATTTTTTCAACCATTTATAAACGTTTTATTATTTGATATTATCTTCAAGAGATTTTATGGGAATGGAAAAATCAGCTTTAACAATTTTAGTATATAACCGTTTGGTGTTTACAAATCATTAAATCTTGCTTTAACTATTTGGTCATTAACATGCATTAATATTTTAAACGTTTTTATGACTGTTTATATTTATTACATGGTGATGTACTTACTATATTTATAAAATAAAGAATAATGATTCAATGCCACCTAAATATACAACTTTTCACCACCTTGCCTATGTGGCAAGGTGGTCCTCCACTACTTTTTGAGTTTTTTTTTTTTTTTTTAAAAATAAATTAAGGTGAGGGACCACCTTGCCACATAGATAAGGTGGTGAAAAGTTGTATATTTAGGTGGTAGTGAATCATTACTCTAAAATCAATTCTTCTCCAAATATCACCAGTGACAATGACACATGTATGCAACATGTGTGTTGAAAAAAAAACACATCTTATTTTTAAAAATAAAAACTACATTTATACAAATGCTTTTATCCCAAACTCTTTCAATAAAATAATAAAAAATAAAAAAGATATTTACTTTTCTCAACTTTGCATTTCTCTTGGAAAACCATACAAGAATTATTCTATTAGCCTTTGTTCTTATAAGTGTGTCATTAACGAAGATAGACATTATAGTCTAATTTTGAGCAGTTGCATGTCAACGGATCTGATCACACCGAATTATATGCTCCGAGATGTACGAATCAACCTTTAAGGACAACACATTTTTCATAATTTTGTAACATTGTAAGATCATTGTTTACTCTAATTTTATTCTATTGCATTCTTTTTATTTTATTATTATTATTTCGGATTGATATTATTTTATATCAACAAAAATATTTGGCACAATGAAAATTATTTCTATTATAAGGCTAGCCAAATTACTTTTAGTAAGCAAAATGTAAATGCTCTAAACTAAAGCAAACAAAAGGGCCTCCTCCATCCCTCGACCTTCTCCACTATCCACAAAAGAGTTGGGGGAGTGAAAGGGTGGGGAGACCCTCCATCACTCTGAGTGGTTTTTGGGTTTCTTCTTGTAATTTTTTTTTTTTAATTTAATAGTTTTAGAAAATAGCTGAAATTCGATATGAATTTTAGTAGAACAATTAATATATATGTAAGAAATAGTAATTTAAAAATAGGACAAAATCCTTACAATTAATTACAAAAATTAAAATCTCAGGTAGAAGTTTGTAGTTGGACGAAAACCCAAGGATTAGTTTTGAATTTTCCTTAAAATGTCAAATTTTTAGTAAATCTGTTTGGTGAGTCAATTTGTAGAAATGGTTTAAAATGCCCGTAACGACTTGTATTAGACATTTGTGTCTCACAATCTCGCACAACTTGCATTGCATCTCCTTCTAGGCAGACATAAAAAAATCATCTACTCGAACAAGTAAATCTAATATAGACTCCCTCACATTATTTATCTAAATTACTAATATTTTAAAAAAATAATTATTATGAATCTCAATCCAACGCACCTATGAGCCATAGACCACTATTATTTCTCATATTAAATATTTTAGAAGGGAATGATCTCAACCAAGGAAAGAACTTGGCCGGCACACAACAATATCACCACAATTAACAGGTCAGTATCCAACCGCGTATATATCTGACACTACTTCAATTCTATTCCCACTTGAACAATTTCTTTCCCAAGTATGGAACATGCCAAATGGTAGATTTTTTGTTTTGTTTTGTTTTGTTTTTTAATAAATAAGTAAGTTGATTATTAAATTGCAAATTTCAATACAACACAAAAAAAAAAAAAAAAAAAATTAAAAGTAAAAGTACTTATGAATTGCATGCAAGAATGTGGTTGTTTTTTTTTTTTTTTTTTTAAAGATAATATAAAAGGAAAAGTTAGAAACTAAAAATTTTATTGTAAAGTTCGGTTATGGTCCAGCCTACCAAGTACAAACCGTAAGAGCAACTTGTCGGCTAAACATTTTAAGGCTGCCCGGATACAGTGGTCCCGCTGGACAATGATCTTTTTCGTTTCTAATGGGATCGAGATGAATTATTTTATAATAAAATTTATTGTTTTTTGTATTTAATAATATAAATAATGTTATATTATTTATTTATTTTTTAATAACAATGCAAACATTTCTTTTTTTGTGTCATTATTTATACTTTTAGATGTAACATTAAATCCTAGATTGATTATAATTAGGTTGTTTCAATATTATAGAAATTCAAATGAATTTAGCTTAGGTACTGTAGCAAAAATATACAATATGTTTACTATAATTTTTTCTTGAAAAAGATAATGAAATTAAATCTAAATGGTTGAAATCTTCAAGGGGTAACTTAATCAGCTGGGAACCACACTTCATAAAACGGAAATCACTAGTTCGAATCTTCTTCAATTCTTGTGTAACATACATGTAAAAAAAAATCTATTCGGTTGAAAAAAAACTATAGCATATATGTTATAGTTTTTTTATGGAACCTATGTCAAATCACATTCGATTAGGTTAAGAGAGAAGGGTTATAAGATTTATCTGCCTTAGATTCTAGATTGGTTGAAACATATGGTCTCCACCTAACACGAATTACTATAAAATTCGAATAGTGAGATCTCGGGAAGCTCAATTTTTATAACACATAATTCCCTTAACCGAAGACCATCTCAAATAAGAGGAATTAAGAGGTAATTGTTGGGAAATATTCTCAATAGTTAGTAAATGGGCCCGACAATTCAAGTCGACCCATTTACTATTTACGATCCCAAGGAAAGTCGGCTATAGGGTCTGTTAACCGAGCCCATCAATTTATTGAAAAGGCTGAGCCGCATGATCCACTGTGTGGCAAAGCCAAGCCCACTCGAAAGTAATCCCCAAGAAGCTCTTGAAGAGATTGAGATCCCGAGATACCCGGAAGCATCTTGAGAACGTTGAGGCCCACGTTCCGGATACATAGGAACCCCATGTTCCAGAACATAGATACGCATGATCCTAATGGGCAAAGAACACACAAGCCAGACACGTGGAAGCCCACGTTATGGGTACATGAATACCCACGATCAGAGGATCAGCTCCCTCTATATCCGGGAGAAACCGATGCTCACCCTTACTATAAATACCCACAGATATACAGGTATACTCTAGTTGAAATTATTGTTATTAAGGCATTGATACACATTTTTCCTAAGAACTGACTTAAGCATCGAAATGGGACCAACTAGCACCCCCATCAAGCACCTTCCTCGGTCTTTACTGTTTTGCAAGAAAGAAAAGAAGAACTTTCTAGAAGCTTGTGCAGCCATATCGGAAATTGTCTTAACAATATGAGCTCCACCTAACACGTATTTCTATAAAATTTGAGCAACCTCAGCCTAATTATATCAACCGGTCCATATACCTAATTTGGTAGTTTTAAGTCTACAATTGTATTTTTTTAAAGAGAAATGTTTAGTTTGACTCTCTTACATGTCTCTTATTCATGTTCGTACAAGAGATATATAAATTGATCATTAAATTTATGAGACTTGCAAAAAAAAAAACATGTGAAAGAAAATGACATCAGATATATATATATTTTCATTAAGGATGTGCTAAAATGCAATGTTGATAAGCAAAATCACATTGAATAACTTAAAAAATTAAAAATAAAATAAAAATCACATGGAATAGGGCTCTTAAAAACTAGGGTTGGCAAAACGGGTACTCGATACGACCCGTTAAGACCCGCGACCCGTTTAAGCTAGACCAAAACACAACCCATTTATGTTAACGGGTCAGGGCTCAAACATGACACGACACAACAATTTAACGGGTCACTTGACATGACCCATGAAACCCGTTAAGCATAATGAGTCGTATCGGGTAGGCACGACCCGACCTGACCCTTTTGAACATTCATAGCTAAGGGCAAGCCATTATCTCAAAACCAAATCAAAATCCACAATCAGTACCTCAAATTTCAACTAAATGTTTCACTTTTAGCAATCAAAACAAAATCAAATCGACAATCAGATCGCAAAATCCATCAGAAACGTCGCCTGCTTCTTATAGATATTGAAGTAGATGTTGAAGAGGACCAAGAGGTACGAGAGCCCAAACAACGCCCAAGCTCCAAGTCTCCAACGTCTTGAACAAGCTCCTGGATTTTGCGCTCTCGGGCACTGAGGTTGCTCTGACCTCCAAGCTCTTCGTGTCTCTATCGGACTCAGGCGCGGGGACCAAAGACCAGGGCCTGAGCTTGAACAAGTTCGACGAGGACAGAGATCACGACCGCGAGGGGAGTTAGCAGAGACGGACACATTAGGGAGATCATGGGGCTTCGAGGACAACGAGGACGACAAGGATGACGGCGCAACAGAGAGACGGGGAGAAGAAGAAGAATAAGAAGAGGGGGCGGCGTTGAAGGAAAAAGAAAAGAAATTAGGTTTTTTTTTTTTTTTTTTTTTTTTTTTGTGTTTTCAATGTTTAGCTAATAATAATAAATTAATAAATTAATAATAATATTTTTTTTTAAAGAAAAAAATAATAATAATCGTGTCTGGCGTGTCACCTGCGAGTGACTCGTGACACGACCTGTCAAGCCAAGATAAACAGGTCGACCCATTTATAACCCAAACCCGTTTAAGGTAAATTCAAACCTGCTAATTTCGTGTTGTGTTTGTGTCGGATTATCAGATCGTGTCAAAATTGCCAGCTCTATTAAAAACACAAACCCTAAGAAAACTACAAGTGTATATGTCTAGCCAAAAAAAATAAAATAAATAAAAATAGGATTGGTGCATATATATGTCAATGGGAGGTTGCACGGTTGCACCATGTTAAAGTTAGGAGCCTATATGAAAGAACAAACTTGTATGTTCCTAATTAATGACAAATAAATTAATTGGCCTTTGTAAATTAATTAAATAACTCAACATCAACATGTTCTCCGCATAACCAGAATTTTTTAATTGCAATTTAAAGATATTCTAGGAGTAATGGAGGCCTTGAAACGAATTGTAGTAATATTATAAAATTCTAGAATTTAAAATACAAGCCAAACAATATTCCTTTTGATAGTTTATTTATTTATTTATTTTTCAGCCTTGGATTGTTGAATAAATATAATATTAGGTCTACCCATATATCCAAAATCAATAGCTGCCCAGCTAATTTCTAATAATAAAAAGCCCATCAATGCAAATTAAACAAAGTTGAAAGCTTCACTTTTATAGCTATATTACGAGCATTAATTTCATCTTTTTATATTAATCACAAGCAGGACAGGACGGAACCAGCATTTAAAATTTACAGGGTAAAACTGAAAAATTAAAAAAATATTGAAAAGGTAAAATTTCAATTTGAATTATTAGAGTATTATAAAAAATGAAAAAAAAAATAAAAAAAATGATGACCATGTAGCTCCCCCCCGGTGGTTAGGCACACGTGCAACACATGTGAAGCATTTTCCATAAATTTGATGCTAACTTGGACGAATAGAAAAAATTCAAACTAAAACTTTGAACTCAGGTCCAAGTTTCAACGAATATCGATCCATTATTTACGAATTTGTGAGAATTCCAATTCATCAATAACATTTGTTTTTTAAATACCACATTCATTCATCAAGGAGAATAGTTATACAGAAGGATCAAGATGCTTTGCTCAAAAAAAAAACACTAATTAGAAAATGGGTTTTTTTTTTTTTTTTTTTTTTACTCAAAATGAGTCAAAAATTTTCCGGTCCTCTTTGTGGCGACCCAATTTTTTATTTTGTTTTACAAAACAGATCATCATAGTAACATGACATTTGGCCATGAACCAACATAAAATACACACATCTCATAACATGTATTTAACACATCAAAGGTAATTTACATAACAGCATATCGAAACTAAATTTATTAACTAGAAAGAGTAATTACACCCTAGGCTATGGGGTGGCCGTGCGCCACCCTAAAGCCACCTCTGGGGGTGGCTCGAGGGCCACCCCGGGCCTACGGGTTTCATCCCGGGGTGGCCACAAGCCACCTCCCTCCCATTAGTGGCAGCTACCCCCTTTTCTTTACTTTTCTTTTTTTGCTCTTTAATTTTTTTAAATTTGTTTAATTTTAAAGGTATTTTATGTAAATTTTGATTTCAAGTTAGGATATTTGAGTCTTTTCACAAATTTGATTGATGAAAGGAAGGTAATGGTATGAAAATAGTAGTTTCATACTCTCTTTTGGTGGAGGTGTCAGTTCATGGTAGTATATTGACAATGATCGGTAGTTAATGGATGAAAAGGTTACCCAAAAAGAATGGCTATACAAAAAGAGTATCACATGCAACACAAGCCATAAATATATAAAATCTATACAAAAAGTGAACTATCCACAAGTCCAACACATACGACTGTTGTGAAGAGTTTCAGTCGTAGTATCCTAAATACAACGTCACAAGGTCCTCATCAGCGTTTACTTTACGTATAGCCAAAACATCATCATCTACACGATTGTGGTGGTTGCCATGTTCATATAAGTGGATTAATGAGTCCACAGTCTCAGTAGTATAAAACTCACTAAATTTTACAATGAGATGACATTTAATTTTTTTGCTATATGTTTACGATAATATCTACTCTTAGTAAAATATTTTTTTCTTAAAATATTTCGTAGTTGATGAGGTAAACATTGGCACCTTAGAAGCGAATAAAATCACACCACACACACCACACACACACACCACCACACACACACACACCATATATATATATATATACATGTTCCAAGCGGGATATACATGTTCCAATCTCCCGCTTGGTAGCACATACATATAAACCCATCCGCCACCTTCTTATATATATATATATATACATACACACATACACACACACACACCATATATATATATATACATGTTCCAATCTCCCGCTTGGTAGCACATACATATAAACCCATCCGCCACCTTCTATTATATATATATATATATATATATCATTTGACTCAACTATACTCATATACAAGTTTTTCTAACATTCGGGAAATACTAGCAGATGAATACATCCAAGAGATAAACAAGTAACATCATATCTTAGCTATACTCGTATACAAGCTTTCCAAACCTTCAAAAAATACAAGCATACACTACAAAAGCAAATGATTTTTGTCACTGAGTTTTAGTGGCTTTTCAGGATGTCTGAAAGGTCACTAAACAATAGTGACATTTGATTAGTGGCCTTTCTAGAAGGTTAGTAATAAGGGAGTCAGTAATTATGATTTAGTGGCGTGTCACCAATTAAGGTAATTTGAAAAAAAATAAAAAATTCTACAATTCATCTGTTAAAAACCTTGCATTTTTACATGTCCATTTTGCAATTCATTCTATTACATTTCCATCAATCTATGATATAGTCAAAACAAGCCTACATTTTTATCTATAATCAACAATCACAACTATTAAAAAATCAAAACAAAAGTTTCTACAATCCATTACATTTTTATCAAACCATGATCAACACAATCACAACAATTTGCATTTTATCGATGATCAACAATCACAAACATATATATATATATATATATATATGTGGTTCATAACAAATTATACAGATTACAATACAAGAACAAAATAATCCTAAATGTTACCCAATATAAGTTGTCAGCAACATTTTCTTGACCGAGTAATTGGACAGCAATTTCTGTAGCAACTGCGAGTGATAAAACAAACATAATTAGTAAACAATATGATCGACTCATATCAAGTCCTAAGCATTGAGCAACGTGTGAATTTAAACAAACGTAATTACACCAAGAAAAAAAAAGTCATTAATTATTACCTGATTGGCTATCAACAGACGATATGACATTGATCTGATGTGTGGAATTTTTGTCTGACGCTGCGTTATCATTAGATACTTCGGGCACGGATAATGACTGGCGCCACAATGAATCCATTTGGCTAAAATGGGATATAATTTGAGACTCTGCTGCCAACACCTCATCCATTTGTGCCTTGTGTTGTGCCGGCTCACCCTCAAGTGCTTTCTTGATCTCAAAATGACCATTTCTTGCAAGAAGATGGCGAGCGATTGATTCTGTGATCGTGGTTGTGAGGGTGTATGCTATGAGCATATGGACTCCTGCACAGGCCAAATATTTGGCCCAACATGCCGAACTCTGCCTGCGTACTCCGGCTTATTGCCGAGTGCCTGGGCTTACGCGTCGTCATATCTTCAACGTATTGTTCCTTGTGTTACGCTTGACAATTCGGCAGGGTTTGTTGGTATTAACTCTGCCATCCTCTCCTGCATGTTGTATTAAATGTTGGTGCGTCAAACAAATGTGCATCATAAATAAGTTATCACACATAAATAAAGCAATATATAAAAGGTGAGTAACATACACATCTCTCATTCACTATGTCATTTGGATAGCTTCCATCATTCCTTGTGTGAGTTTTTATGTACGATTTTGCTCGTGTCGGAGGAGTGTCATCCTTGACAGCCTGCCGAAGGAATAAAACATTATAACACTCAAGATTATATATATATAAATTGGTGCATATACTTCTTCGTGTGACAACCTCGCAAAACTTTTGGTCCCCGTGCAATGAGGAGTATTTTGCAATGTTCATAATTGCTTCATATGGTCAGCATACTCCTATACAATTAACATTCTTAATATGTGAACACTAACACAACTAAATGAAATTAATGAAACTAAATAAGTCCTTGGGGTGGTAGTTGGAGAGTTTTCTTCCCCCTACTCTTGCTCGCAAAACCTTTGGTCCCCGTGCAATGAAGAGTATTTTGCAATGCTCATAATTGCTTCATATGGTCAGCATACTCCTACACAATTAACATTCTTAATATGTGAACACTAACATAACTAAATGAAATTAATGAAACTAAATAAGCCCTTGGGGTGGTAGTTGGAGAGTTTTCTTGCCCCTACTCTTGCCCGTATCATTCACAATTATCGCCCCGCCGAATGCTTAGGTCTTTTTTTGCGATGTGTTTTCAACTCGTTTTTTTTTTTTTTTGGTGATAAATATATATATATATATATTATATATATATATATATTTATTATATATATATATATATATTATTTCTTGTTATGTAAACATATCATCAGTGCTTCCCATATATCATCCTTCGTACGAGCCGGTACATACGCCCGGTCGTTATGTAAACATACCATCAATTTTAAAATTTGAATATTTCAATGAGAAAAGAAGTTCAGTTCAATTATTCTATTAAATATCTAAAAGGTTAGCACAAAAATAAAAATAAAAGGCGTGTGGACACTAAAATATCTAAGGTGACCAAACATAAAATAATTTAATAAATGAAAACAATGGATATTTATATCCACTATATGATCGGAATAATATTTATCTCCTTATTTTAATTTATTATTGAAAGTATATAAGTTTAAGGCAAAATGATTTTTTATCTCTTTGTTTCTTCTTCTTCTTTCTTTTCTTTTTTATATACATATTTTTTTTAATCTTTTAAAAGTCTTTGTTTTTATTTTGTGCGCGGAAGATGTATTAGGAATGGCTAAGATATCCATCCATAGGGAGAAACTATGATTAATATTTATTTTGAATATTAATCTTAATTACGGTTTACACATTCTTATCTTTATTGATAAAAACTTGTAATAATTTAAGATATTCAATAGAACAATTTTCATATTCCAAATAATTACACGAAAAATAGTAATTTACATTTTTTTTATATATATTTTAAAAAATAGATACTTAAATATTATCACTAGTTCGAATTAAATTTAGAAAGTGTTTATTATACATACTATTTACATATTTATTCGAATGATTTTAATCAAGAAATCATCTCACTAAATTTAAAATGCATGTTGGTTATTGCAATTAAAATACATGTTGGTTACTGATTAGCAACAATTACTATCAATACTAGTAATAAGAATTTGATCCTCCTTGAAAGCCTAATTTCTAAAAATTGCATCCACTCATTGTATGTTCAGAGTGTATATTTATGCAAAAATTGCAATATCCAACATGTCAATAACAAAAATAAAAAACCAAGCAACAGAACAATGCCTACAATTCAAAACAAAAAACCAAACAATAACAAAAATAAAAAATTGAAACACAACACAAAACAATAAATGTATTTTACATATATTAAACATATATAAAGATATTGAATATATAATTGAAAAAAAAAATGGGAGAGGCATACATGCACTAACAGTAGGTGGTCTTGGGCAGTGTTGGTGGGTAGGTGGCGTCGGTGGGTGGCCGGCGTCTTGGGTGGAGCTAGCTTAGAGAGTGAGAGATGAGAGAGAGAGAGAGAGAGAGTTAGTGAGAGAGAGAGCTAGAGAGAGAGAGAGAGAGAGAGAAGCTTACCTGTGGTGCATCTTGCTGTGCGGCGGTGGCTCTTGTTGTGTGGCGGTGTGGCTTGCCAAGAGAGAGAGAGTAGAGTGATAGAGTAGGGGCGTGTGGGCATGGTGTTGCCGCGTGGGACTGCATGGGATTTAACCACATTTGTGGCGTGTCAGTGATTGTTATGCCACTAAAATTGTGGCTTGTCGGACTGACACACCACAAAATTGTGGCGTGTCAGACGGACATGCCACAATTTTACTAGCGTGTCGGTCTGACACGCCACAAAATTAGTGGCGTGTCTGCCAGATACGCCACAAATTTAGTGGTGTGTTCATCTAACACGTCACTAATTATTTTAGTAAGGTGTTACTTTTTAACACGCCACTAAATAGTAAGGTGTCAAAAAGTACTTTACTGTAGACACGCCATTAAATGCAGAGTTTTTTTGTAGTGATACGAATACATCTAAGCATAAAATCGCATGAAAACCATCATATGCAATCTAATTGTAATGATATACATATGTTCCGTTCCATTCAAACTTATAGACATATAGATACATTTAGCATGAAAACCACTCAACACATATCATAAAGCATCATCATATAAAACTATGTCATGCTTACTTTCTTGCACATACGTCTTTTACATTCTTTCTTTCTCATCGCTTTGGGACTTGTCCCTACGGCTTCTATGATATTCTTTTGTATACATACTTATCATCATAAGGGACTTGTCCCTAGGTAATGAGAGCTTGCAACTCACTCCTTTTGAGAACTCGCCCTCCATAACATCACCATTTAGTTAATAGCATCGAGGGCTCGCCTCGAGGGGCTTGTCTTATAAATAATCATCAACATCATATCTTAACATAATTCAAGGTATTAGAAACAATTTTAAGAACACGTAATCACAAAATATTATTGGCTCGGGTTTAAGTAAATATAACATTTTGCAATATCCGAAAACCACAAAACATAGTATCTTTTCTCAGTGAGTTAAATACTCACATTGGTTGTTTGATTTACAGCTTAAGAAGGAATCTTCAATGAAAGCTACGCAATGTACTTATGTACAATACATTGCAATAACACATTAAAACTAACTTAACACATTTCTAACTCTAAATCCCACTTCACTTAGGTTCTTGATTTTCCTAAGAGCCATAATCCATGGAAACTCATAGAAATTATAGAGTTCCATTTGATAACCCAAAAACTAACATTACTAAGCCATAAGGAATTCTTAGGGTTAAACACTTAATAAATAAAAAAAATTAGGATTTTGTATCTTACCTTGCTTTCTCACCAAAAGTGAAATCTAATATTTGTAAATGATCTAGAACTCCACAAAATACCAAATAACTATAGAAAATTGAGAGATCAAGCTCAAACTCTCAAAATCTACACAAATCTAAGAAAAGCTAGTGTTTGTGGATTTACCTCAAATCGATCGGTTAAAACAATAATTTGTATCAAGGATTGCGTTTTCAGTGTTAGATTTGAGTTTGGAAGCTTCAAACTACAAAGATCTAAGATTTAATATCAAACCCGAGGAGAGAGAGAGAGAGAGGAGCGAAATGGGCTAGGGAACTCACCCATCAACTTAAGTCTTGATCTGCTTGGACAGGTTAGTAGGCTGTTCAGACACTCAAGCGTGATACGTGCATCCAACACTGGGTCACACTGTCCGAATGTATAAATGTCTCGTCTAGACACGCGTGAAGAAAGGACTCTCAGCCAAAGTTGTCCAGACATGAAATTGTCATGTCCGGACATGCGTGAATTGGGACTCTCGATACAATCTGTCCGCTAGCCGTCTAGATACAAAAATGGTCCATCAAGACACTTAACCCAGAAAACTCAGGTTTAAGCGATTTCTAAAAGTTCTTTCTCAACAATTTTTTCACTTAATTAGTCTAATTTATGTTTTTAATGCCT
Source organism: Alnus rubra (assembly GCA_028654335.1). Taxonomy (NCBI): domain Eukaryota; kingdom Viridiplantae; phylum Streptophyta; class Magnoliopsida; order Fagales; family Betulaceae; genus Alnus; species Alnus rubra. Next base: position 611,779 of record JAJPGS010001859.1, on the reverse strand, counting down.
AATTAATATCTTGGACGTTACACTCTTTACGTTGGACAAAGCCAAGGATTAGGCCGCATAAATTGGATAAAGCACCAAAACAGTAGAGGGCAGGGGCATGACCCTCATAAGAGCCTTCCACCCTGCCGAGAACCACAATTCCTTTGGAGAAGCTGAGGGGTGGGTACAGCTAAAGTAAAGGAAACAACAACCCCTTTGCATAACATTTATGAAACATATAGAATTGGTTATGATAAATATGATATCAAGTACTTCAATATATTATTGGCGAAACCAGAAATGCTACAAATTGTATTTTTATTTCATAATATTGATATAATAATCTCATCCAATTTTTGAATATGTTCTTGTTAAAATAAAAATATTAATAATGACATGTGTCACTCTAATAAAAAATATACATATATATATATATATATATATATATATATATATATATATATATAAAGTAAAAAAAGAAAAAAGAAAATGTTATATAATATAAAAATATGGCATCTCTAAGAAAAATTTTTGTGGCTAGTGTTGGGGCAACAAAGAGGAAGTACTTTTTGCAAAGGACAAACTAATTAATTAAGTTTCCCCCAAAAAAAAAAAAAAAAAAGTTTCTCTCTCTAGATCTCTTCGGGTTCAGCATGCTGCTCCTTGGTTGACCCATCTGTTTATAAACAAACAGGTTCCATCCTACTACTCTCTCTCTCTCTCTCTCTCTCTCTCCCTCTCGCTTGATCGAAGAGAAGTTGGGTTCACTGAGAAGGCATCTCTGCTCCCAACAGCAAGCTATCTATTCTCAGAAGGCCAAGGTAATCTATCTATTCTCCTACTCATATAAATTAACGAAGAAGTTACCCTTTATATATCTCTCTTCTTTTACTTTAGCATATATATATGTTGCTCTACTTCTTCTTTACATTTCACTTTGCTTGTTACACACTTAAGCACTCTTCAAGCCTGATAACAAACCTTGTCTCAAAAGCTTCGTAGAATCATATGTTAATCTACCGAGTTGACTTAAGAGCAAGACTCGGTTTTTCGTTTAAACATATCAAGCTAGCTAGTTGTGTGAACGATTGCCCCTTTTTCAGCTCTTTTTTCCTTTAGGAAGAGAATGGGAGGGTAGACCAAATATGGTCCTAAGCTGTCCGGCCGTCACGACACCGCCATTCTCATCTACCACCAAAATAATTATGGGCCGGCCATCAAATATGGTTTAGCGTATTATTTCGACCAAAAATGATATATTACACCTCTATATTAATGAGCAACAAATGATAGACCGTAGACGTTTAACCGTCCTTTGTCCTTCTTTTAATATTAAAAAAAAAATATTATGCATTTTTTTATTTATCCTTTATACATTTTTTTTATATTAAAAGACAAACAGGAGACGGTTAAACGTTTCATATTTATCATTTCTCCTCAATGAGCTGACGTATCCGTGTCTATCATGAACCATTTTCTAAAAACACAAAGTTTAGAGTTTATAGATGACGAGAGCGCTGACGTACCGTGCCTATAAGCTTTTACATCGATTTTTATTAGAAAATAGAATTAATTGAGAGTTGATAGATGATGAGATAAAAGAATAGTATATAGCATTTACTCTATCCCGTCTCATGAAAGGTTAAAGGCCAGCTTAGACATTATAAAAGAGAAAAGAAAGATTGGTCATTTGAGTATAAAGATGATGTGATCGAGTAAGTACGTTGTGTTTTCTTAGGTTTCAATCCTGACCCGTGGCCGAAGTCCCAACCACATAAAGGAACAACCAAAGAGATCGAGAAAGTCACTTGTTTATTAGCTTTTATTCAATTTTCAACTACCAGTCTGCTGAAGGGCAGTTGGAACTTTTTATTCCTTTTCTGTGCGTGATGGCGGCTTTTGATCCTGGTCTCTATCATATACTTTCTTGGTTTTTGTATGTTTTTTTTTAGAATTCCAATGAGGTTAAACATTGAGGATTGAAACCTAAGAAAACACAACGTACTTAGCCTGAGCATTTACGTCCGGTTCAATAAATTTATTATTTTGTTTTAATTAAAAAATAATATTTATTTATTTTAATTATGTATTTTTCAGAGCACATACTTTTGGCTTTCTGTTTTAATTATTTATTTTTATTATTCTATTTAAATATTTATTTTCAATAATTTTTTATTTTTTCCTTTGAGAGAAAATAGAATGTTAGAAATTTTTTTAATACTGTTTTTTTTTTTTTAATTATTTTTTTCAGATATGTTGAGTAAACAATGATTAGCAGTTCACCAAATGTTTTAACAATCTGTTGAGTCGGTGTAGATCACTTTAATCTCAATTTAGTATTTTGACTAATCAAAATAACATTTTGATTATTTTCACTGGCGGGACGAAAATGCCCTTATTCAATTTTCAACTACCAGTCTTCTAAGCATGCAGTTGTAGTTGGAACTTTTTAATCTCTTTTATTTATTTATTTATTTTTCTGTGAGTAATCATGGCTTTCCAAATTCCAAAGAGACCTTTATCTTTCTTTCTATAAAATATGAAAAAGTATGAGATGGAACCACGAGCCAGAAAATTAGGATATGAAGAAGCACGTGGGAACAGAAAGACATAGTACGTAGAGAAAGATAATTCTTAAGTAAACTATTATTTAATCTTGGCTTTTTTTTTTTTTTTCTCTCTCTATTTTTTTTTTAATGAATTAAATTATTAAATTTACTTATTCTTATAAGTTTAAACTTTTAAAACAAGTGATAATTTAATATGGTATGAAAGGAAAAGTCTTAAATTCGAACCTTGTTTAAGCCTCACTTATTAATTGAGCCCACACGTGCAAGAAGTGTTAAAATATTGATTAGATGATTACATTTACTCGATCGTCTATGAGTATTTGTCCGAAGTGTAGAGAATTTGAACATGTGATTGTGAGAGACCATTTATAAGACTCATCTGACTAAATAAAAATTAGGTTGTCTATCCAACTACTTACTCCGTCTACAAGTATCTGTTTGAAGTGTAGAGAATTCGAACAGGTGATTGTGAGATACCATTATGAGATCTATTTGACCAAATAAAAAAATTAGGTCGTCTATCCAACTATTTATATGGATAAATCTCATAAGTGATTTATTAAAATTACGTACATGAATTCCCTACATTTCAAGTGGATAATTGTAAAGATCTTGCTTGACTGAGACCAGTTATTAGCTATACTCAATTTTCAACTACCAGTCTCCTGAAAGGTAGTTGGAACTTTTTACTCCTTTTGTTTGTTTTTTTGCTTTTTGTTCTTTTATGTGAATTATGGCTTTCCTTTGGTCTCTCTATCACTTTCATTTTTTTTTTTTTTTTTTTGGCTTTTTGTTTTCATAATCTTCTGTCCCTTGGGACTCGTTTGGTACCGCAACCGGTGTTTGGATCTTCTAAATTTTATAAACCACTTTAAAACCCTTTCATTGGTGGTTTGTTTTAAGGCATCATTGCCAAGAATTATTAGGCCCGCATATTAGGAAGCATTGCCCTCGCTTACTTACGTTCTTAGGCTTTTATTTGTGTTTGGGTTGCTCGGCCCTAGTTTCTGTAGTTTCGTTCTTGTAATTTCTTTTTCAAGTATCTATAAAAAAAAAAAAAAAAAAAAAAATTAAACAGTGACGATACCAAATTTGTAAAGTACAAATCAACGGAGACGACCTCTAATATATTCATTTATATATAAAAATACAAATATACATATATATGTTGGATATTATGAAGTGTTTGAGGCAATTCATGGCTTTTCCGAGGGGCCAATTTTTTTATTTAAAATATGAAAAAGTATGAGGAGCCCAAAATTAGGATATGAAGAAGCACGTAGGAACAGAGACACAGAAGAGAAAGTTGTGGAGAAAAGTACCAACTAAACTCTTCTTTTAATCTTGCCTTTTTGGAAGTATATTTTTGCTGCATAATATTAATAGTTAAAAAAACGGCGATTAATCACCGCAAACCTTTAGATTTAATTAATAGTTATATATTTTGGGTACTATAATTTTTATTACAAATTTTTGGCATTTGATTGTAGTTACATGAAACTGACACTAATTTATAAGTAGTTATAATAAAATTAGGAGCGGAATCCATAACAATTATCTGTCTGAATTACTAAAAATTTGAAACTCACGTGTCCAAATAAATTTTAGGTTGTCCGGCCATTGACCCAGACAAGTGAATTTCATACAACAATTATCTGTTTGAATTACTAGAAATTTGAAACTCATGTGTCCAAATAAATTTTAGGTTGTCCGGCTATTGACCCAGACAAGTGAATTTCATACACAATTATCTGTCTGAATTACTAGAAATTTGAAACTCATGTGTCCAAATAAATTTTAGGTTGTCCGGCCATTGACCCAGACAAGTGAATTTCATACAACAATTATCTGTCTGAATTACTAGAAATTTGAAACTCACGTGTCCAAATAAATTTTAGGTTGTCCGGCCATTGACCCAGACAAGTGAATTTCAAACATCAATTATCTGTCTGAATTACTAGAAATTTGAAACTCACGTGTCCAAATAAATTTTAAGTTGTCCAGCCATTGACCCAGACAAGTGAATTTCATACAACAATTAGCTGTCTGAATTACTAGAAATTTGAAATTCACGTGTCCAAATAAATTTTAGGTTATCTAGCCATTGACCCAGACAAGTGAATTTCATATAGAGTCTCTCACATTACGTGTTCAAATTGCTAACAGTTTGAGTAGATACTTGATGTGAATCTCAATTTAATAAAATCTATAATAACAATTCGAACAAATAATTTGTGTAAATCTAAATCCAATAAATCTTAAATGTCTAAAACATTTTTTCTTTAATAAATTATTATAGGTAAATGACATGTAAGACAGCGAGGTGGCTTGAATGCTAACAGAACACGACACAATTACCAGGTCACACCTTTGAGTAGTGGTTCTACGTGCAATAATAATGAGATATAAATGCGTAGAGCTCATATAAATGTTTGTTTTCATTTTATAGAAAATATATGTTGATGCTTTCACGAGGACCGTACGTTTCTTGGAGCCGATCGATATATAGGCACCGTAGATCCAAAATACTTTTGGGACCACATACTGAAAAATTTATGTTCCGACATTGAATTCCAAATTAATTAATTCAACAATATATAAATGAAAGTTTGTCATTATTTGTGAGATAAGGTTTTTTTTTTTTTCCACAAATTTTTGTTGGGTTCCAATCGTTGGAGCTTCTCTCTTTAAGGCCTTTGTGGCTTGAGCTCCATTTTGTTCCTAGAGAAAGCAAAATAACTAATCAATTTCTATTTCCGAGAAGGAGAGAGGTCTAATATTTCTTTTTCGTTGTCTATGTATATTGATAAAATAGGTGTGTATATATATATATATGGGGGGAATTAGAAAAATAATTTTGGGCGGTCCATTTTATAAAAATACCTATAATTTAGATTTGTTTTTTTGAAAAAAATTTACGAGTTTTTTGAAAATTTGGAGGGCCTCGAAACCCTCCAAGCCTTGAGGTGATTCCGTCCTTATATATACACATATTAACAATTGCGCAAGCTCCATTCTTGGTGGTGCCCTTTTGTCAATTCCGATAAGAGCAATGAGTTATGGAGAAGTTTCATTGTTGTAGGCAAAATAGAACATGTATTAATTTCTTCGTAACTAGTTTTGAGTAAGAGTAAGATATTTAGGAGACTGTTATATTACTGGTATACAATTTAATGATATGATAGTGAATGATAAATAAAAATTAATTAATGGCTGATTTTTACTATCATGTCATCCTATTTGTATAATAATCGTATACCAGTCTACTTAATAGCATTATTCACTAGTTTTACGAAATAGTTTGATTGGTATAAGAAGATTGAAATCCAAGTCGACTCAATTGGCTCATTTCCATGCTCTTTTGCAGAATTGAAGAATGGAGAGTAATGGAGTGGATCAGGAAAGGCTTCTTGGATTGGAAGCAGCAGAGCAGAGTGGTTTAAAGCAAAGGACCTGGGCGGAATTAAAACTCATGTGGAGGATTGCATTTCCTTCCATATTGGCTAGAGTGACTTCTTTTGGAATGATAGTGGTGACACAAAGTTTTATTGGACATGTTGGCGAACTCCAGCTTGCTTCTTATGCACTCGTACAAAGTCTCATTTTACGATTCTCAAATGGGATACTGGTAAGCCATTATTATATGTTTTATTTTATGGAAAATTGCATCTTCATCCTCAAGATTTGCATATTGTTTCTTTGTTCCCTATTTTTGAGAAATATTATATATTGTTAAACCCACCACTTGTCTCAAAAGCTTAGTTATTTAATCAATACTTTAATATGATTTCTTCACGTGTGGGCTAAAACTCACCTTTAATATATGAGGTCCAACTCGTGAAATATTTAATTGAAATGAAAGATAAATGATGGAGTCAGAGTTCAAACTCATAAGCTTTGGCTATGATATGATGTTAAATTACTTCTTGTCCCAAAAGCTTGAGCTAATAAGAAGAAGTAAATTTAGTCATTTAATAAATACTTTAACATATGCTATACCCATTCCACCATCATTTCATTGCATTGATGTGGCGGTGTCCATTAGCCTTCGAATCAACCCCTGTTAAAAAAAAATGGGGATAACTTTATATAAGGATACCGAAGTATCGACTGTTTTGATTTAGGAGTACTGAACTTTCAAACATCTCAAATTAAGATATCCAAGTTTCCAAACGTCTCAATAAAGGGTAATCCATTAAGATTTGCCATTAAATCCTGTCAAAATTCTCATAATACCTTTGTATTTATTTTATTAAAAAAAAATTATAAAATTTTTCAAAGATTCAGGCATGGGTACTTTTGCAAATTTCGTTAAATTCTGACCAACATCTGAATCTTAGATTTTTTTTTTCCTAAAAAAATGAGGGGTATTTTTTAAATTTTGGTAGGATTTAACAGTAAATCTTAACAGAGTACATGTAATTGAGACGTTTAGAAAATTAAATACTCTAGTTTAAGACATTTAGAAGTTCAGTACGCCTAAATCAAAATGGTCGATACTTCAGTACCCTTACATGAAGTTATCCAAAAAAAAAATAAAAAAATTAAGAGTTGATGAACACTATCGCATCAATCAAATAAAATAAGAGTGTATTATATTGCTTTACTTGTATTTTTTTCGACCGCAAGAATATCTATTATAATCAACAGTAGGAATAATTAGGAAAGCACTTAGCTAGGGTATTTATCTATCAATCTTTACTTGCTGGGGAATAATTAGTACAAGAAACAGTGCTAATTGATTGCGACAAACTCCAACCCTAATAATTGATTTAAACTTTGATGAATAACCTTTGTAATAGGTTCTGATGTCATCCCTCAAATAAGCCATTAAGAATGATTGGTGCAATTTTCAAAAAAAAAAAAAAAAAAAAAAAAACCCTTTAGGTAATAGGAATCATTTCCCAGTCAATAAAAAACAAGAGGTAAACAGGTAAACAATTTGTTTTTGGAATGCCATGACAAGGCTTGGTAGATAAGAGGCATGTTCTATTCCCTTATCGCCACAAATCGATCCTGACCATCGATCGTGAGAATGAAGATGATCGAGGCTACTCTCTCACCTAACTATCCTGAAAAATGACATGTAGATGACTAGTTGGTGTGCAACAATAATAGCAAATTAAAAGTATATATGCAGCAAAATATATTACAATTAACAAACCACAGCAAAATATATGACTATGTCCACAAAGAAATTTTGCTAACAAAGTAAAAATTCGAATTTCTTTGAATAATGCATTAAAGGTAAAGTTACACCAAAGCAGTCAAACTTAGAAAATTAACGACTTAGACATTTGTACGCAAACAAATACCCCTATTTGCCTCATGTCGCAGCAATTCCAGTTCTTCACTAAGCAATTCCTCTTCTTGATCTCCTTATCGACCCGCTAGCAGTAGACTTCAAGCTATTGTTGATGACAAACTCTTGTGGTTTAAATGAAACATATCAAACACAAGTGGAATAGGAAAAATCAGAGTATCATCAAGATAACATATTTGAATAGAATATTGTCATTGAAAAATCACAAAATTCGTTAGATAATAAGATAAGCTAATAATTTCAACATAGATGAAAACACTCTCAAAATTACTCGTCTTTTTTGTCACGAAATGACAAAGGAGCAATACAACCAAGACAATCAAAATAAACAAATACAACCAAAGACAAATCAATCTCGAAGCTCGCACAAATCTCTAATCTCACCCTCCAGACGTTCAAAGCGCTCTAGCATCAAGTTTATGATGTGAATTGCGAATAACATAGTGTTGTAACTCAGTCTGACTTTGCATCAGCACCGCTAAGCAATCTATAATGTTAGATAAAGACAGCTCAGCTCGAGATCGAAGATGATGAGACAAACAAAGGACTAACCTCGATTCTTAGCAACTCTCTGTAGTAAAAGTAGTTGCAATGCCATCAATGTCCCTATCCAAGTCATCATCTTCATCTACTCAACAACATCCTCATCAGAAACCTCAACATCATCATCATCAGCATCATTGACGGCAACTCCAACTCAACTAGGATTTGCCACATGAGCACGACTCCTTTAACTAGCCACAAGATGTAACAACTCACTTCCAATAATATAATATTGTTCGTTTTTTACTCTCTCAAACCAGACTTTCTAAGAGGTTACTATCCTGGTACTACTCTTGCAGAACCACGCTTAACTACAGAGTTCTGATAGGTTCATGACCATTAAGGCTTTAAAACGCGTTGTGTCGAAAAAGGGTGCGAATATACATATAAGCACATACTTATTCCCATACCCAGACAATGTAGGACGTCACACAAAACTTAGGGGAGACCGAAGAGGTGCTCAGTGCCCGGAATCAAAAAAAGTAAAATGTGCAAACTAAGCCCATCGAGTGATCAAGCAAGTATTGGAAAGGCCATGTTTCTTTTTAGCCAAGGACCCGAAGCGATCAACTAGGACCCCACAAAAGAGACTCCCAAAATCAACAGTTAAACTGTTGCTAAGAGCATATTGCAAGTAAGCTCTTTCTATCCCGATTGTACCACAATGCTTGATGGGAACAAGGTTAGAACTTAGAAGTGATAATACGAGAAAGAAATCGATGAGAGAGAAAAACAGCCTATGTGAACTACAGATCTCAAACGTGGTCACTCTCTCACAATGGAGAGAAACAAGACATCATCAAGCACACATGAAATGAATAATACTCCCCGATATCGTAAATTTTGGAATAAAATTCAGGGACCAGACTAGGCACAGGAACAGAGAGATTTGTAAGGATTTGGAATGGAAAAGACTTGCAGCCTTGTCATTATGGAACCATGGAATGCTCGTATCAAGGCGGGGGCGCACATTTCCATTGGAAGATGCCATGAAGATCTGAAAATAACAACACAAAAAGCAACAAAACATCTCCATCAATCAACCATGCACATAACAAACCCATAGCCCATTGAAGTAAAACTGCCTACACTTCCTATGACTAACTGCCTAGACACAACACTGACACTATGACATTGACAGGAAAGCCAGCATAATGAAAACAGGACACCTAGACAAACAAAAAAAACATGTATTAAAAAAAAATGCATGATCACAGAACAAAGTCACAAGTGAAACCAAACTGAAAACCAGATTTGAAGTGAGTGCATTTTGGATAAAACCATAATGTAAATGAAGTACCAAAAATTCCTGAATGACAGAATTACTCTGCTCAATGAAATAACAAGAATGCCCTCTTGACGGATGTGGTCTGATCATACGTACGTTGGTCTCCAATCATTCTGTGGTATGATTGAAACGAGGTGGCATTGAAAATTGGCCATTGATTTTTCTTTTTACAAGTTCTTGTTGATTTTTTTATAACGTTATTTTAGTTGTATAAGAATCGTATAACAGTATACTAAATAGCATTAGTACTCTTAATTTATATTGTCATATATTTCTAGTACTTTAATTGATCTCTCTCTTGATATCTTTTGTGAAGTTGGGCATGTCAAGTGCGACAGAGACTTTATGTGGCCAAGCATTTGGAGCCGGACAGCACCACATGATGGGCATTTACTTGCAAAGATCATGGATAGTTGATGTTGTTTCAGCAACAATTCTGGTCCCTCTCTTCGTCTTCACAACTCCCATCTTTAGACTATTTGGGGAGGAAGAAGAGATAGCAGTAGCATCTGGACCTATAGCCTTATGGATGATTTCTATTCTCTACTCCTTTGTTTTTGCCTTGACTATCCAGATGTTCTTACAAGCCCAGCTGAAGAACATGATTGTCGGAGTTCTATCTGCTTCCTCGTTTGCAATTCATATACTCCTGTCGTGGCTATTCGTGAACATACTTGACTTGGGTGTTTCTGGTGCCATGGGGGCTTACTGCATTTCTAGTTGGTTGATGGTCTTTGGAGAGTATGTGTACGTCTTCGGAGGTTGGTGCCCAAATACGTGGAAAGGATTCACGAAAGCTGCCTTCTATGATATATTACCTGTAATAAAGCTCTCAATATCCTCTGGCGTCATGCTTTGGTAATTTCATTAGCCTGCGTTTCTTCCTTGCTATGGCACATTACATAAAAATTGTCTTCAATATTTTGCCATGATCCCTTGATTGCCTTAATTAAGGAGCATATGGTCTATATAGATCATATATTTTGTTTTGAAAAACTCAAAGAGAGAGTAAGGATTTGGGTTAGGTTTTGTAGTTTTTTTTTAAAAAAAAGATACGGATTTAATTTCAAGGTTTTCACGAGAAAGAAAGAGAGAGAGGAGTTAAATTTGGGCAGTTGAAAAAACTACAGCACATAGGTTGTAGCTTTTTTACAGCACCTAAACTTCATCCCAGTGGTCATGGATTTGGCTTAGATTTAATTCCAATTTTTTTACGAAAGAGAGAGAGAGAGAGTTTAGTTAAATAGCCTTTATTCTTCCTTTGTTAACAAAAATTTTCCTCATCTTCTCCTTGAAACCAGCCAATAGATGTCAACATACTAATTATAAATGTTCTGCATCCTCAAATGCAGCGATGAACACATCCATTCACTCTAATTTAGATGATATATCCATAGATCTTTTTTCTGTTTGGGCTGAAAAAACCCAAAAGTCTTTTTTCGCACAAATCGTTGTCTTGTCTTTTTTTTATTTTTTTATTTTTTTTTTGTTTTTTATGTCATTCGTTGTAGCATGGAACACTTTATATACATTTTAGGGGGAATTATCAAATGCATTTTATTGAATTTTATTTTATCTTCAATAGCTTAGAGCTGTGGTACAATTCTGTACTAGTTCTGTTCGCTGGATATTTGCAAAATGCAACGGTGGCGATCTCAGCTTTCTCCATCTGGTAAGATTTGTATTATTTTCCATCTCTCTCTCTCTCTCTCTCTCTCTCTCTCTCTCTATCTATCTATATATGTATATATATTCTATTCAATTTACTTGAGAGATTCTTCAACTTTTAACCTCTTTTTGTAGCCTCAATATCTGTGCATGGGAATTTATGATATGCCTCGGATTCTTAGGTGCTGCATGGTAAGGCTTTTATCACCATATATGCCACTAATTTTTTATTTTTTATTTTATTATTATTATGTTAAATCACCACTTATCCTTGAATTCTTGTTATGTAATTTGTACAGTGTGCGCGTATCGAATGAGCTCGGGAGAGGAAATTCTACAGCTGCAAAATTTGCCATCAAAGTTATCCTCTGTACATCAATTGGTATCGGATTGATTTTTTTTGTCCTCTGTTTTTGTTTTGGGAAACAAATTTCATACATTTTTACAAGCGATGAAGAGATTGCAGAAGAAGTTTCAAGTCTCTCTACTCTGCTTGCTTTCTCAATCTTACTAAATAGTGTTCAGCCAGTACTTTCAGGTAATACTTTCATTTTCTTTACTGTGATTCCACAACTTCGTTACACAAATATGTTTATCAAAAGACTCACCACTACCTAGGTTCTTGTCATCAGGTGTGGCTATAGGTGCTGGTTTTCAAGGCACTGTTGCCCTTATTAACATTGGCTCCTACTATGCTTTTGGCGTACCCGTGGCATTGTTGCTCGGTTATGTGGCCGATCTTTCAGTAAAGGTACGTAAAAACTCAATAGTCCACATGCAGAATATCAAATCATCACAGTGCTCTGGATTGCGTTGAAAAATAGAGCTTTCGTTTATGAAAAAAAAAAAACTTAAAAGAACTTTTTAAAAAGACTTCATTTTCAAGTTTTTCCAAAAACGCAGTTTTGAACTTTTTTATCCTACGGGCCACTACAACTTTTGATGTACTGCTTTTAAAACTGTTAACGCAATCCTAAACAGGATCTAAGTTTATAGTAATCATTGTTCTGTTTTAACTGAATAAATTTAAAGCAATTAGGAATGGTCTAACTACTTGGGAGGGATTGCTGCATTGGGGTTTACTAGAAAGGAGAAATATTTTGTACCTTTTGCAGAGGATGTATAGAAGGAAGGACCACCTATATTTTCAGTGGGGCTTCAGCCAGAGAATCTGGAGGGAAGTATGAAGAAAGTGTGATGTGGAGAATCCTAAAATTATATGGGATGAGGTTGTGGAATGGGGAGTTGAAGATGAGAAAGGAAAAACTCTAAGAGTAATATTGTGCATATTAGCATTTGGGACTGTGGTTTATCGCATTTGGAAGCATAGGAATGATATTAGGCATGATAATGTGCTGAAATTAGTGGAAAAGATCCTCAAAATTATTTATTGGGAAATTAGAACTCAAATCATGGAGATTGGGAAATTCAGGAAATTTGATATGAAAGCAGATGGGGGCTGCAAGATAGAATCCTTTGTAAATGATCTGCACAGTTTGATTCAGCAAAGATACTGTTAATTGTAGCTGGTTGGTTTCTACAGAAGGTGGTCTGTTTGTAGGAATTATAGTAGTTGCCAATTTGTGTCAAAATTTCAATGTAAAGGGTAGTTGGTAGGTGGTTTGCTCTGTTTTGTTTAGCAGAGGATTTGTAAGTAGGTTGAGTTGAGGGGTAGGTTTGGATTGTTTTTGTAATGGTTTGTTTGTTTTAGTAAATGAAGCATATTCATAGAAAAAAAAAATATTTTAAAACAAAAATCGTCATGGATAGTGGTAAAGAAAAGATTTGGCCCTTGGGGCCATGATTTGTAGATATGTGGCAAAGCTGCCTAGGGAATTTTACATCTAATTAAGACCTATATAATATATATCACCTTCTTAATTAAAACATTCTCAATGACTTAAGGAGATTTAATTTATATATTCAGGGTTGGCTTCTACATGCTGAACAAAATTATATAATTTGTTCTTTTTTTTTTTTTTTTTTTTTTTTTTTTTTTTTTTATACTATAGTTTGTATTTTATGCTTAACTTCATTTTTCTTTATTTAAATTTGTAGGGCTTGTGGATTGGGTTGTTATCCGGAGTGCTGTTGCAAACATTTGTGCTTTCCATCGTGATATGGAGACTGGATTGGGATGACCAGGTACGTTGAAGTAGATCAATAAGTGTAGCCAAAATAGAATAATTCTTTCAATTTTAAGCGAAATGAATGATTCATTTCATGGTCAGGATTTTATATCATTGTATTTAACGGTGTAGATGATGCTACGTGATAAATATGTTGGTGACTTAGCATACCATTCAAAAAATTTAAAGGATGTGGCATTAATGTTTACACTGTTAAATACAACAACATTAAATTCTGACCATGAAATGACTCATCTCTATTTTGGATAGAGATCTTCAATAATTTTGCTGCTCAGATTGCTATCAATTCAGACAGCAAATATGAGAGTCCCTATAGCAAGTGAATCCTATAAGAATTATCTTAAATTTTCTACCGAAATTACTGGATATCCAGATCCCTCAATTTCACTTGTTTGTATTATAGGTTAAAAAGGCATCCGAGCGTCTCAATAGGTGGTTTTTGACTGATTCAGAGGATACCCATTAGAGCTCCGACATTCTACATGTACTTGGATATTATTCTTGCTCTCGGTGATTACAGCATAACTTCTAAGACGTGGTAAATTAATTGGGTAAATTATTCAAATTTCATACATTTTTTTGCTTATTTTTTTCCCTCTTGCTATAGTATATACTGGTGCCTCCAGATTTTTGACTGTGTTTTGTTATTTTAGCTTTAATATAAAAGAACAAAAGATGAGCTTTAAGTAGATATTTATCTTCTGAAAATGATTAAAAGCTTGAATATGCTGCATGTAAAAAGAAAATCTGTTAATATTAGAAGATCTTCAAGGTCTATTTATAACGGCAGGTATTCAACATCAAGTTGTTAATTAACCTGAAAATAATTATAGTTATAGGCCAGTGAACTTTTTTCTATAACTAACTGCTTCAAATCTCTTTTAGGCTTTCATTTTAAAAAAATGCTAGACCTCATTCTAGCGTTCTTGTGATATCCTTCTGGATGATATGAATTTAATAAAAAAAAAAAAAATTATCTCAAAATGTGACGAAATGCAATTTTTTAAGCAAGAAAATTAAATTCACGTCATTTATAAGGACACCAAAAAGGGCCCAGAGATCTTTTTATTATTCTAATGCAATTAGGTAGGGGTGTTCAAATACCCATGGATCTTTAATTATGTTTAATAAATATTTTACTTGGGCCCAATAGGTGAAGTTAGTTTAGTGAATCTTTAATTTAAAGAAAAAAATGGAAAAATATATTTACTCCTCTCAAATTGAGACCCATTTTGTAATATCATTAAACTACTATTTGTGACACTTGACTCCTTCAAAGTACCATTTTATTGCAAAAGGGCCATTCCATTAGCTATTGGTGTTAAAACAGACAGAAAACGACACACGTGACTTACATGTGCATATTTTAGACTTGAAATACTGAAATTGCCCTAAACTATTATTGGGAAATACACTCTAATTAAACTACCAACCAATGACATTTGGCCTCTTCAAACTATTATTTCGTTTCGATTCGGTCCCTCCATGAGATATTTGTATTAAAATAGATAGACAATGTGTATATAACTTACACATCCATATTATATTTTAGACATTTAGGCATTTCAAGTCCAAAATATACATGTGTAGTAGGTCGCAAACACCATTTTTTCATACAATTTAATGCTAACAATTAATAGAGGGACTCTTTTGCAACCAAATTGTAATTTGAAGGTAGTCAAATGTCACAAACGGTAACTTGATGTAGTCTTTGTAAAAGAGGTATTAGTTAGAAACACAAATGCATGATCATAAAATATTAAAATATTAAAATATTAAAGCTTTTGGGTTTTATTTCATAAACACAAATGCATGATCATAGGGTTATTACTTATTAGTTTATATGATTTAATTATAATTGATAAAACAAAAATCAAAGAAAATGGTCTAGATCGACATTTCAGCCGTGATAGACTTTGTTTTCAAATTAACCAAAAAAATTTATTGAAAAATTTCATTCTTTGGTTAGATCTAAATATTTTTATTCTTTATTATATTTGAATCAATTTAGAATTAACCTAAATTTGAGAAACCAAGTAAAATTTAATGTGTTTTGGGCAGTTTATTTGTTTTGGATTGAAAAAGTGTCTGACATAAAACTGAAAACAATTTTGACACTACCAAAAAACCGGCATTTTGTGACGTTTTGGTAAGGTTAACATTTAAGAAAATATATTCTATAAAGCACACCTTTATTTTGATAATAATAATAATAATAAAACCAAACAGATATGAATCCCTACTTGTGAAAAAAAATAAAAAAAGGAAAAAGGTAGGGGTGGCCGTGTAGCCACCCCGACTAGCACTCGGGTGCCCGCATGGCCACCATGACCACTGTAGGGGTGGCTGCGACCATCCCTCCTTCACTTAGTCCATCCTAATTTTTTTAAAATTTTATATTATCTTATCAAGCAAAAGATAAGATAACAAGGAAAGAAGACAAAAAAACAAAAGTATTTTTATATTTTGAATTGTTTGTTAATGTATTTGTCTTAAGATGAAAAAACAAAAACTTTAATAAACATAACCAGTTTATTGTTTGGTTGTATTTTATGATGCGTTTCCAAACTCACCATCTTCTTTTTCCTTCCACAGAGTTGAAGATGCGGTAAAACATCGGGATAATCAGTAGACATGGGAAATACAGAAATTAGAATAGAATAAGTGTCTTGTTGGCACATGAATCGATGTGATGTTAAAGACTATTTTTATTCTTCTTTAAGTTTATTAAGATAACAAGATTTTGTAGCTTTAAATTATCGCTCTAATTATTAGTTTAAATCTTACTCTTGTTAGTCAAGTATTTGATCTTTATATTGGGCATTTGAATGCAAGAGATTACAACATTAGTACTTTTGGGATTGTGTTGTCACTACTCCCCAAACATAAGACAAAATTCTTTTTCTCAATCAAACCTTCTCGTCATGGTTACGAAATCTCTAGGCATGGTCATGTTGTGTACTTGTTCCTGAAATGTAAACTCCGAACCCGTGCAAAGTGCCCCCACACGAATCTGATAAAACTCGACTTCGCCGCGGGCGTAGCCCCAAAGAATTGTTTACATCTAAAGAGATTCGAATTTTAGGTTTGATGGGAATGCCACCAAGTTCAAGGCTTTCACCATTTGAGCCAACACCTTAGGGCTTGTAGCAGCTTAATTTCCTCATTTTTGTATCCTTATTGGCAGGATTTCTTTGATTCAGGAGGTTGGACAATTAACTCCTTCTTTAATGACTCGTGAAAAAGTTGGTTGATTTATTTTGTTTTGATCCTAGTTCTTTTTGAGGCACAAAACATGGAGTACAAGTGTGCCTTAGATGGAAGATCAAGCTTGTAAGCAAATTTCCCAACTTGCTGGATAACCTGCTCAAGCTACATCGTGTAGTAATAGAGTATTGTCATTATGCTTGCAAATAAAGGTACACACAATCTCAAACCTAAAATACATTGCTTTGCCCAGTGCAGATAAACAAATTTCGTCACATGGATTTGATCTCTATATTAAAATTTTGGTTAAATGATTAAATTTACTTCTTTCTATGTAGTGCCTCAAATTATTTTTTAGGATTTATTGGGTCTTAATTGAAAATTAGACCTTCTTGACTTTTTGCGTTGACCGAATTTTTGCCCCAAGACAAGAACGTTCGAAGTTCTCACCAGGAACGTTTGAAGTTCCCACCGAGAACGGTTGAAGTTTCCACCGAGAACGTTTGATGACATGTACTGGTGTTCTGCTTGTGGCTTCAAGGGTTACGTATTCGCGTTCGGCATGTGTGTCAGATCGTACAACAAATATTCGTCTAACCCTAAATCGTATACGAATGTTCGAGCTTCGCTTGGCTAACGTTAGCCAGCTGGCAGATTAGTTTATCATTTTCCACCTACGACCTTTGCCCTATACAAGAAGGGAATTGAAAAATCCATGGGGGATGCTTTATCACGCCATAAGGAAGGAGCCTTACTCGCTATTACACAACCAGTACTGCAGTGGATAGAACCTCTCCATGCCGAAGGGAATCATGATGAAGTGCTCCAGGGGCTGGTCAAAAGAATTCAAGAGGATGAGGCTGTAGGGCAGTGGTTTTACCAATCAGGGTTGTTCTTTAAAGATAGAATTTCAGTCAAAGCAACATCTCCAATAGCTCACGCCATCCTTGAAGAATTTCTTTGATGAAGGGTACCAAAAGGGGCTACAACGTATCCAAATCTGTCTTCTATTGGCAAGAGATGAAGCAACAACTCAAGGCCTTCATCAAAGAATGTGATTGGGTCTATTTACGTCTTCAAGTAAGTAAAGTTTATTACCAACACATTTTTCCAAAGCTGCCTATTCCCAAGAAGAACGTTCTCATAAACTTCAGATAATACAAAGAAGATAACCTCTAGCAAATAAGAAAAGAAAATATTGGATATTTAGAAAGGGAAATAAAATTAGATCCTAACAAAAAAATTATTTGAAAATTTAATTAAGACAGTAAAATCATCGAACACTTGGGGTGGGAAGATTCCAATCTATGCCTTGTCTTGTCGACCTATACGGCTTGTGAAGATCTGCCGAAGGAGGTTCCAGTTGTACGCTGCAAGAGCAGATCCAGTTAAGAAACAAGCTTAATTAACTCGTTAACAAAAAAATCAAACAAAATAGAAAAGAACGAAAGAACTGAAACCCATGAGGTTTAAAATTAGTAGGAATGTTTTGTTGGAAATGATAAACATATGATGTAACACCCTGGTCTCATATTGGGAAGAGATGAATAGTTCACATAGAGTTAGTAGTTTATAAAGATACTCATGGGTGCTAAGTCCCACATTGCCTAGTTACTAGGTGAAACTGTGCTTTATAATGGATTCTAAGGAAGCTTCAAATTGACTAGTCATTTTGGGGTGATAGCGCAGATGTGGCTAGCGCTTTTTCCTTGGGTCGTTACAAATGGTATCAGAGCCAGGTTGTAACGCCAGGTCATGTGGTACTGTAGCACTGCATGACATGGCCCTGACGGGGACGTCAGGGGTTTAAGGGGGGGAGTTTGTAACACCCCGGTCATGAATAGTTCACATAGAGTTAGTAGTTTATAAAGATACTTATGGGTGCTAAGTCCCACATTGCCTAGTTACTAGGTGAAACTGGGCTTTATAATGGATTCTAAGGAAGCTTCAAATTGACTAGTCCTTTTGGGGTGATAGCGCAGATGTGGCTAGCGCTTTTCCTTGGGTCGTTACAAATGGTATCAGAGCCAGGTTGTAACGTCAGGTCATGTGGTACTGTAGCACTGCATGACATGGCCCTGACGGGGACGTTAGGGGTTTAAGGGGGGGAGTTTGTAACACCCCGGTCATGAATAGTTCACATAGAGTTAGTAGTTTATAAAGATACTCATGGGTGCTAAGTCCCACATTGCCTAGTTACTAGGTGAAACTGGGCTTTATAATAGATTCTAAGGAAGCTTCAAATTGACTAGTCCTTTTGGGGTGATAGCGCAGATGTGGCTAGCGCAGACAATTTTTTAGATTAGGATTCTCTCAAATTATCTATCCAAATTTAAGAAAATACAATTGGTTGATTACATATGAATGCGTGGCATTGACAATCACTGAATCTAAAAACCAATTTTTTTTAAAAAAAAAAAGAAAAAAAGAAAAAGAAGAAGAAGGAATTGAACGGTATAAGATATGATCAATCGCCTAGGAAGCGATGTTCGAACATATGGAGAGGCAAAGGTTGAGTAGACGGAGACATCCGACTCTGATGCAGTTTTGGAGAGAACCATGGCTTTGGTCTTCTAATAAAGCATATATATAGTGGAACACGGGACCAATTATATTGCGGCATTTTTAATAGTACAAGTGTCCAACTACTTTCAAAAATAATATCTTAACTGTTAGTGTACGTATCTCCTCAACACCCAATAAGGAAACTCTTCCCCAAGCAGCATCTCCCAACATGGCAAGTCTCGCCTATGCAGCGCTTGTGCATCATTCCAGCAATATACATCCCAACAATCATGCAACCAAGAATCATGGCACTATCAAAGGAATTATACGCACAACTGCCAGCATCATGAAAGAAAGGAAAGGATCACAGCAGCATAAGGAAAGTGTTGCTGCTGTGATCCCAAGTCTACCCTCAACATAAATAGAGAATGCATATTAGTTGCGCAATCCCTGTAATTATGCTGTCCCATTTATTCTTGTAATGGCTATACTGTCCATAGATAGAATATAGACAACTTTGTAACACTATATATACCCGATGTACCATGATGTTTTCATTGAGTAATAAGAATATATTTCCTGCAATATTCTAAGTCTTTCATGGTATCAGAGCCATTATTGGCCAACGCCCATCCTTTGTCTCAATCCTCTCTTTCTCAAACAGTTCCCATGGCTTCCTCATCATCATCTGAAACTCCTGTCTCTGTCCCTGCCTTCACTCTCCCAAACCTCACTCATTTCACTTCTATCAAACTTGAGGGTCCAAATTATCTTGCATGGACCACTCAACTTGCTCCCATTTTTAAAACTCATGATCTCATGGGCATTGTGGATGGTTTTGAACCCTGCCCACCCAAATTCCTGCCTGGTGATGACGGCAAGGAGGTGCTGAATACTGCCTACTCTATTTGGCAGAAAAAGGACCAATATGTCCTGAGTTGGATCAATGTCCATCTCAGTGAATCAGTTCTCTCTACAATTTATGGACTCCAAACTTCTCATCAAGTGTGGACTTCCTTGGCAACAAAATTTGCCTCCTCTACTCGATCTCATGTCTCTCACTTGAAGCGACAGCTTCAAACTCTCAAGCAAGGTTCTAAAACCTGTTCTGAGTACTTGAAGAATGCCAAGTCTTGGTCCAACCAACTTGCTGCCATAGGGAAACCCATTGATGATGAGGATCTCATTTCCTACATCATCAGTGGCCTCAATCCCTCATTCAATGCCTTTGTCACAGTCTTTTCCATGACTTCCAAAGACAAAGAATCCTCCTTTTCTGATTTTCAGGATGAACTACTATCCCATGAGATGCTGCTCAATCAGCAGCAAGAAGTCTCCTCAGATGGCAGCAACTTTGCCCTTGTTATGCAGAAACAGAACAGGCCCTTTAGACCAGGTCCTCCCACCTATAACAGGAAGATGAAAAATTCACCCTTCACCAGATTCTCACCAAGACCCGGCCCTCCAAAGCCCTTCAATCCACTTGGTGTTCACCAAGCTCCTCCACTGCTGCCGACTCCTCCTCAGCAAGGCTTGCCTTTCAGCAGTCCTAATCGGACCCCATGCCAAATTTGTGGCAAAACAAGTCACCAAGCACTTGATTGCTTCCATAAGATGGATTACTCCTTCCAAGGAAGGCATCCTCCTTCCCAATTAAGAGCAATGGTGGCCCACATCAGCTCTGAACTTGAGGATCAGCAATGGCTAGCAGACAGTGGGGCCAATGCACACATTACTAATGAGTTGGAGCATCTCTCGGTCCAGCAACCCTTCCAAGGCAATGACTCAGTCGGTGTTGGCAATGGAGCTGGTATGAAGATTGAAAATACTGGTTCCACCATTCTCAACTCTCAAAACGATCACTTTCATCTTAAAAATATTATGCATTGCCCTCACGCTGCCACTAAACTTCTCTCAATCCAAAAATTCTGTCAAGATAATTTCTGTTACTTTATACTAAATGCATCTCATTATTTTGTGAAGGACGTCCGGACTCATGCAACTCTGCTGGAAGGAAGGAGTGAACATGGCTTATATCCATTGCGGTTCCGGGGCTCCTCATTTCCAAACAACAATAAAGCCTTCTCTGCCTTTACTGCCTCACTTGGTTTTAAAACAACTCTAGATGTATGGCACTCTAGGCTAGGCCACTCCTCTATGTCTACTATCAATCATGTAATAAAGGCACATCATTTGCCTCTTTCATCCAATAAATTCAATAAAAATCTTTTTTGTGATTCCTGTCAAATTGGAAAAAGTAAACAACTTCCTTTTAATTCTTCATCTCGGATAAGTACTAGACCTTTGGCACTCATCCATACTGATATTTGGACCTCCCCTATACCTTCAATGAGTGGCTGCAAATACTATATCATCTTCATAGATGACTTCTCTCGGTATTCCTGGTTTCACCCTTTCCATTACAAATCTGATGCCTATGACACCTTTGTCAAGTTCAAACTTCTCACAGAAAATCAATTCTCTTGCACAATTCAGCAACTCCAAACTGATGGAGGTGGCGAATTTAATTCCTCTCGGTTCCAAGCCTTTCTCACTAACAATGGAATTCTCCATAGGAAAACTTGTCCTCACACCTCTCAGCAGAATGGAATAGCTGAGAGGAAACTCCGGCATATCCTTGAAACCGGCCTTACCTTGCTAGCTCACTCAGGTCTCTCTAAAAAGTTTTGGGTTGATGCCTTTCTCACCTCCATCTATGTCATAAACAGGTTACCGACCCCAGTCCTTGACAACTCCTCTCCCTTTGAAAAACTCTATCACCGAAGTCCAGATTATTCTTTGCTAAAAGTCTTTGGTTGCAAGTGCTTTCCTTTGTTGAGACCCTACACTGCCCATAAATTAGATTTTAGATCGAAGCCTTGCATTTTTCTTGGCTACAGCCACAAAGGGTACCGATGCCTTGATCCTCTCTCCCATAAAGTCTACCTCTCGAGACATGTTGTTTTTGATGAAGCCTCGTTTCCAGCAAAGGAGAATGCTTCTTCACACCTTTCTGCCACAGGGAATGCTGCGTCTGATGCCTCTTTTCTGCCACCTGTAAGTTTCCCTCCTCCTGTTTTACCACATTTAATCCCTGCATCTCCTGCTACACACACAACACAGTCCCCTTTGCCTGCTGAGTCTCCTACAGCTATACCTACTGTCATCACTGATCCTTTTTCCCTTGATCCCAACCTTGCAGCACCTCTCTCTCCTGCAGCTATACCTACTATCATCCCTGATCCCTCACCTCTTGCAGAACCTATCTCTCATGCAACCGTTTCTCCCAACAGTCCAACCTTTTGACTCTCCTGCCCCCTCTTCACCCCTACCTTTACTTGAGACATCCAACCCTGCCTTGCCCCATCTCCCTGCGGCATCACCTTGTCCTATTGATTCCCAGTCACTTCCACCTCCTAACCAACCCCTTTTTCCCCTTGTATCAACACATCCTATGCTCACCCGGACCCGCACAGGGTCCACCAAGCCCAAAACCTTTGCTGATTACAAAATGTTTTACACCACCAATCACCCCCCAGCTACATTGCCCACAACATCCTCTGAGATTGAGCCTTCCTGTTACACTAAAGCTGCTTCTGATGCTCGATGGAGGGCTGCCATGTCTGATGAATTTCAAGCTTTAATCACCAATGGTACCTGGACCTTGTGTCCTAGACCTCTCCATCAGAATGTTCTAAGGAACAAATGGGTTTATCGCATTAAACACAAGCCTGATGGCAGTGTTGAGAGGTTCAAAGCTCGACTTGTGGCTAAGGGGTTTGAGCAGCGAAATGGGGTTGATTACACTGAAACTTTCAGTCCAGTAATCAAAGCTTCTACAATTCGAATTGTTCTAGCTTTGGTGGTTCACTTTGACTGGCCCATTCGGCAATTGGATGTCTCCAATGCCTTTTTACATGGATCCTTGATGGAGGAGGTCTACATGGAGCAACCCCAGGGGTTCATTGACCCCTCCAAACCTGATCACGTTTGCAGGCTTCACAAGTCCATCTATGGCCTCAAACAAGCTCCCCGAGCTTGGTTTACATGTCTCTCATCAGCACTGTTGGACCTTGGTTTTGTGGCTTCTCTTGTGGACTCTTCCCTCTTTATCTTCATCATGAACAATATTAAAATTTATCTCTTAATATATGTGGATGATATCATTGTCACAGGGACTCATAGTGCTGTTATCACCTCCTTGATCTCTCAATTGCAGACTAAATTTCCTGTCAAGGACCTTGGTCCTCTTAACTTCTTCCTTGGCATTGAAGCTCATCGGACTCCAGATTCCCTCCACCTCAGTCAGGGAAAATATATTACTGATCTTTTGCATCGCACCTGCATGCTTGGTGCTAAGCCTGCAGCCTCCCCTTGCTCTTCTGGTTTCAAATTGTCCAAGTTTGATGGCACTATGCTCCCGGATCCTACTGAGTACAGGCAAGTGGTTGGTGCACTGCTGTACTGCACTCTCTCTCGTCCTGAGCTGGCCTTTTCTATCAACCAATTGTGCCAACATATGCACAATCCTTCCACTACACATTGGTTTGCTGCCAAAAGGTTTCTCCGATACTTAAAGAACTCTATTGACCATGGTCTTCTCTTCACAAAAGGCTCTCTTCATCTCCAAGCTTTCTGCGACTCGGACTGGGCAGGGAGCCCTGATGATTGCCGTTCCACCTCAGGATTTGGAGTGTTCCTCGGTCCTTGTCTAGTATCCTGGAGTGCCAAGAAACAGGTAGTGGTGTCTCGTTCCAGCACCGAGGCTGCACTCAAATCCAAGCTCATGGTCACTTCACTCCCCATTCGCTTGCGGGGGGATGTTAGTGTACGTATCTCCTCAGCACCCAATAAGGAAACTCTTCCCCAAGCAGCATCTCCCAACATGGCAAGTCTCGCCTATGCAGCGCCTGTGCATCATTCCAGCAATATACATCCCAACAATCATGCAACCAAGAATCATGGCACTATCAAAAGAATTACACGCACAGCTGCCAACATCATGAAAGAAAGGAAAGGATCACAGCAGCATAAGGAAAGTGTTGCTGCTGTGATCCCAAGTCTACCCTCAACATAAATAGAGAATGCATATTAGTTGCGCAATCCCTGTAATTATGCTGTCCCATTTATTCTTGTAATGGCTATACTGTCCATAGATAGAATATAGACAACTCTGTAACACTATATATACCCGATGTACCATGATGTTTTCATTGAGTAATAAGAATATATTTCCTGCAATATTCTAAGTCTTTCATTAACAACTTGTTCTAATTTTTTCAAATTTGAACAGATAATTTGAGAGGATCCTAATCTCAAACCTCAACAAATAGAGAATTCAAATTGCATTAAAATCTTAATAGATCATTTGAGGAGTAATGATAAAAGTTTTTTTTGTGTCGTTTTAAGAATGATGTGGCTTTTAAAATCATAATTAGACTTGTGATTGATCACTATTGAATTTTGATCAAATGGTATTTTTAAAAGTCATATCATTCAAAAGAGACATGAAAAATACAAGACATACTTCTAGAATTGAGTGGTCCATTTGTTTTGGGAAACCATTTCTATTCCTTTCAATAGGATGACTTTGTTTATCCATTATTAATAGGATGACTTTTTTATGCAATATTAATATTTTTCTATACAATTAGAAAAGAAAAACATTAATATGTTTTATAGTATATATAATGAACTTCAAAGAAAGTGCAGCATTTGCCCTAGTCTATCTCAAGCCCCTGATACTTTGTTTTGGAAGGGCACGTCTCATGGACAGTTCTCTATTAGAAGTGCTTATTTCTTGGAGAAAAATCGTCAAAACCAATCTTTGGGAGAGAGTTCCGGTGCTAGGGAGGAGGAAGAGTTTTGGCAGGAGCTTTGGGAAATAGAAGCCCCGGCAGTGGTTAAGAACTTTTTGTGGAAAGTGGGCAATGATCTTCTCTCAACAAAAGTGAATTTGTTCAAAAAACGTGTAGTCCCAGATCCTGGTTGTCCCTTTTGTCTGCAGGAAAGGGAGGATGTCATTCACAGCCTCTGGATATGCAAATCGTCTATAGCTGTGTGGCAAGACTGTGGGAAGAAAATTCAGAAGTTGGCTATTGGGCAAGTTGACGGGAAGGGGTAGCTGCAATACTTGATGAGAAAACTTGATGGGAAGGATCTGATGATGGCCATGGTGTTGCTTCGTCTAATCTGGCTGAGAAGAAATGCTTTTGTTTTTGATAGGGAGTTCACTCCTCTGGGTAGCTTAGTTTTAGAAGCCCAAAGAGTGGTGAGGGAGTACACCTTTGCTGTTTCATCCCTTGATGAGCTTCAGGTTGCTCCCCCAGGCCAGCCTCTGTCGTGGCTCCCTCCCCCTTTTGGCTCTATTAAGATTAATTGGGCTGCTTTCCTTAACCCGGCAGAAAAAAGGACATGAATCGGGGTGCTGATTAGGAATGATAAAGGTGAGTTAGTTGCTGCTCAGGCAAAATTCCTCCCTTCTTTGTTGAAGCTGCCTCTGGCTGTTGCTTGGGGAGCATGGTATGCTGTCAAGCTGGGAAGCGATATAGGTGCATCCCACGTGCACCTGGAAGGCGATAAAATGGAGGTGATGGCTGCCTTGAGGAAGAATGGTCCCTGTGATAGCAGCTATGGGCACTTGATTGAGGATGCCAAGATATGGATTCAAAGTCTGCCCCAAGTTGCTAGTCATCATGCCTACAGAGAAGAAAATGCTGCAGCAACTTGTTTGGCTAAACTAGCCAGTTTCCAGTGCTTAGATAATGTATGGATGGGGAATTTTCCTCCTTTGATCTGGAATGTACTCTTCGCAAAGAAAGTTTCTTTGTTTTGATCTATAAATCAATCTTTTTTCCTTTCAAAAAAAAAAAAAAATTATCAAGTACCTAAAGGGGAAAAATATCAAATTCTTCACTCGCAGAAACGAGAGAGCAAAAATATTGGAGAAAATGGAAGGCACCAACTTGGCCTGAAAGACTGGTTTTGACGCCGGAACAGAATAGCGATTATTCTGTAGGCTAATCAACAGGCAATTTGCAAGGAAGAAAAAAAGAAATTCACCCCAAAACAGAGAGAAAACTCTGAATTTCGATAAATTATCAATATCAATAAGCTGCTGAAAAACGCCCACAAGCCGAGCTTAAATAGCTGAAAATTAGGTTTTAGGAGAATTTTGCCAAAAATAGCAAAATCTCGAAAACCCTAATAAAACGAAATACGGAATAAAATAAGTAGTCTGCCGAAAATCTGGCCCAAATCCGGCTCAGAATCACCTCCTAAACAATAAACGAAAAATTACCATAAATGGAAAAAAAATCTAAAATTAGGGTTTTGACAAGGAAAACAGCAGATTTTGGGGCTCGAAACGAGGCACACCAAGCATAGCTGGTGGCCATGGTGTGTGCGCCGAAGAGAGCTTTCCGAATTGGGGTCATATGCGCGAAACGGATACTCGTAGCCAAAGTTATGACCAAATTACTGCAGCGCACTTGAAAATTGCCCCAATTAGGCCAGATTACGATTTTTTGCCAATTTTGCGCTGATCCGCCTGTTCCAGGTATCTCAGTGCCATTATTGTGCAATCTGACAGCTCAGCGTCATTTGACTCGGATCCTCCTGCATCAGGTTTATATTTCTTAGCTTTTAATTTTGGTGTTACATTTTTCTCTTCTCTTAGGCCTTGAGCTCTCTTTCATTTTTGCACTAAATTTTAACTATGATTACCTACATGCATCTACATGATCATTTTCTTTTCTTTTGAAGTAAAAATTGCTTATGTATGTTGCTTCGACCCTGCTTCTATTCAACTTATATATATAATCAAATGTTATAAGAAAAATGATATAGATTTTTACTATATATATATATATATATATATATATATATATATATATATATATATATATATATATATTTGTTGCTATGGAATGCATCCAAGCTACGGAGACCCACAGTTGTGGGTTTTGACCACCCATGGCAGTTTTTTTATTTAAAAATAAAAAAATTATCTACAGTTAGGGTATTATTGTCATTTTTTAAATTTCCGTCAAATTTAAGAAATTAATCCTAATGGAATGGGCTATGTATTTTGGAGAGAAACTAATCCTAATGGAATGGGCTATGTATTTCCGTCAAATTTAAGAAATTAATCCTAATTGAATTTATTTTTCTACATGTGGGCCCTAAATATTTAATGATTGATCTTAAAAAAAATTGTTAGAATTGTGTAAAAGTTGTACAAAAATCATTACTCATTTTCATAACATGTTAATTTTGATATGCGATCATATGGATAGAGCTAATGGGCCTGATGGGCTAACCCAAGCTTCACCCACTATAAACAAATCCTAATCATTGGATGTTGACCTGATTAGAAAACATTGTTGCTCGCAAACAAACCTGGATTTATTTTTGGAACAAACCTCTTATTATTTCTTACAAATATTGATTGACAACTTTATCCTCTCCTAGTTGAAAATTTCTTTTAAATTTTACAAAACATATATTAATCTTATAACATCAAAAATTGTAGCTTATCAATACATAACTAAATTCTTTTTAGATTTTATTTTAAAAAATAAAAATTTATAAATGACTCATAATAAAAGAGGTAAAATTCTCTCTCTCTCTCTCTCTCTCTCTCTCTCTTTAATGGTTTTGCAAGTGAGCAATAAGTAATTGGATACACCAACGACAGCCATCAATTTCTCATTTCAATGCTGCTTACCCTTATCCAAATGAAGTATCAAAATTTGGGCAAATCTCCATTCAACACACACGCTACAATTATGTCGACTTTCATTGTAGCCACATATCTTTACACAGGAGTGTTGGTAGCGATATCCCGAGTCACCCGAGCAATTCCAAATCGGAGCTACCTCCCTATTGCTATGCTCTTTTATGACATTTTGTGTTACCTGGCCTGTTCTTTACTAGTTTTCATCCTCTTTCCTCCTATTGGAGGATTCCTTTTGTTTTCATGTACATTGGTATTCATAAGGGCATTACACAACTCATATTGGCAGATATTTGAGTTGCTCAATGCTTTCAAATGTCAAGTATTCAGCAAATTCCAATATATTTTCAGTCCTCCTCATCAAGCATCTAACGGAAACTCGATGGAGCAAGAGGGCAATGGTGGTGTTTCAACGATGGTGTGAATTGTGAAGAAATCTTCAATAATTTCAGTGTACTTTTCTTGTTGCTTTGTTGTTGTACCATGATTGTGAGTTTTTTTTTTTTTTTTTTTAATAAATATTGTTGTTGTATTCTATTTGTGACATATTGCTAGGTCGAAGAATAATGATTGGCTGACCTTATACAGACCAGATGTTCCTATTTTTAATAAGATAATTCCTTACCTAATTAGACAACGATTATTGGTTGTGATCCGTAAATAGAGTATAGCTTGCCACCTATGACGTATTAAAAATAACGGAACAATTCTGATTATTAAATATAGACGGTCAAGATTAAAAATTCAGTATTTTTATAATAGACTTACTTAATGCTCGGAGATATAATTCCGTTCATATTCAATAACCGAAGATATCACTTTAAAAAAAAAAAAAAAAAACTGAAGATATCGTGTTATTTTTAACGCAAGGCAGGCCCTTCCGGATCCGGCTACTATGCGATACTTTTAAGTACCGGCTACGATTTATTCACTTCCTTTTTAACGTTTTTTTTTTGTATTTGACTTTTTTTTTCTTTTTTCTTTTAACTCTGTGTTGGTGTATCCTGACTATCCTCCGTTACTTTTCTTTTTTTTTTCCTCTCTCTCTCTCTCTTTCATTCACAGCTATCTCCCGCAGTAGAAGTCTCCCCCAAGCGATTCTTCTTCGAACGGCGAGGTCTCGTTCCAGCGCTCGCAGTGGTTGTCCGTAGACATGCCGGTCATCGGGTAGTTCATTCGCGAGAGGAGCAGCAGTTGTTATCTATTTTACTATTTCTGGTACAAGTTCTAGAATTCTGAAGAACATCTGTTGGGTGACTCATATATCTTTGCTACGACTTTGTTTTTCTTGATATGTGTACATGATTTTTGTGGTTGTTAAAATATGCCATATAACCATTTCTTGTAATTTATAGAGTGTCACTTCACATCTTGTAATTTGTATGTGGAGGTGGTTGTGTAGTTCGTATTCCTGCCAAGCTCGAGATGATGGAACCCGGTTCTAGTGTTAAAAGACAGGCATATAACTTGTCATTTTTCATATTGATTCTATTTTGCTTAATATTAGATTTCTTTGAGAACCTCTAATTTTGCCTATGTATTTGGATATACTGCAAAACAGAGTTCACTCCTATCGCTGTTAGTTGCTTTATCTTTGTTTGGTTGGGCAATCAATATTTTTTTTTATTTACCTTTTTGCTAATTTTGGAGGTGTAGAATTGTACAAAATATTATCTGAAGAGCAGAAGGCAAAATTAGAGGTTCTGAAGAGTAGAAGCCAGATTCTGGACAGCTACTAGAAGAGACAAGGCCGTTTACTCTAGGCATTACTAATTTGCAGTTGTTATGATAAATTGATAATGCAGCAACTCTGAGAATGTTCGTACCCCATGAGAATAAGTGTATATGAAATGTACAACTATGAGAATGCTTGACTAGCTGCAATGTTTGTAAATGTGCAGTTGCATTTCAGTTTTGGTTTCCCACGTCGTTGTGAATGAGAGAGAGAGAGAGAGAGAAAAAAAATAGCAGCTTCTGTTTAACGGATCCTTCACGGAGTTAAAAGCAAAAAGACAAAAAAACTAAAAAGATGAACGGCTGTACATTTTCCCACAAAGCCAAGAGAGAGAGAGAAAAATAAGAAGAAAAAAAAAACGTTAAAAACGATGAGAATGAATCGTAGCCGGTACTTAAAAGTACCGCATATCTGCGGTACTTTTAAGTACCGCATAGTAGCGAGATCTGGCCCTTAATACCGAGATACTAAAATAGCACTCATGGGTCATTAATTACATCCCCACAAAAATTATAACATCAGAATTTGAATAATAGGGACTGGCTCAAATATTACATTTAAAGTTATTGAACATTACAAAATTGATTGTATAGTGATAAAAAGAATTCAAATGGGTAGGATCTCAACAAGCACGACAGATTTATATGGAAACTGACAAATTCATCTAAATGAGTTATTGAATCCAAGGCATAGTCTCCATTTGAAATGCTTTGTATATTACACGGAACACTTCCAAATAATCTCACTTTCATAGTGAGCATTAACTTACGAAACTACGCTAAGAAAGTGTTGAAAATTATTTCATGAAAATTTAAGTTTCCTTACAATTTCAATATTTCAACTTTCCTTCTATTTTATCAATTATGTTTTGTCTCACATTGAAAAGTTATGAGTTTTTTGTGTGCTTTATAAGCATTTATCTTACTCTCATATTAGATTAGATTTTGAGTATACACATGATAGTTGTGTCACCCAGTGCTTCACACTGGCCATTGCACGCACGCAACATGCTTATTATTTACGTGTGTACAACTACTATTCTAACATTTTTAACAGTCAGAAATTATAATAAATTGCTTCTCTAATTTATCAAATATATTTTTCAGTTCGAGCAGTATTGTATCATGAGGATAGAATTATTGTATTCCCTATTGCAAAATTTATTGTATAAGTGGGAGACAATATTTGTCTAAGAAACCGATTAATATTCGCTTTATTGTCCAAAAGTTCAATGATTTTTATATAGTTTTTATTTTACTTTCATTAATTTCTGTAGTTTCCACATTTTTATTTCTAACAGAAAACATAAGATGATTTGTCTGTGTTGAAAAACATTAAACTGTATTTGCAGCGCCAAAAAAATGCATTCACAACAAACCTAGCTAGTAAATTATAAGTTAATCGAAAAACATTAGAAAATGTAAAACTAGGAGGAAATAACATTGATCGATCAGAAAACATCATTTTATCACATTAGGATACAAAAAGTATCACTAAAAAAATATGAAACAAAAAGAAAAAAATTTCACTCTTTATTAATGCTACAAACAAAAAGGTAATAGTTTTTTATTTCGATAATTGGATTCACATCTAGGCCAGCAATCCAACCATGAACTAGTTGTATACTTTATGAAAATTAAAAGACTTCTAATTTACCTGTGAATATACACGATGTGTAACAAAATATTGTAGATGCGGAATTTAAAGAACACAAATCTTTTATTAACGAAGTGGAAACTCAATTAAAAGAAAACTCACTCATGGGCAGCCAAACCCAAGAAATTCATTATCAAAAGACAAAGCTAATACATAGACAGTAACACTCACATACTCGATGCAGCGATCGTATCTAGCACTCTGACACGTAACCCAACGTGAACGCCTCCCAACCAAGTCTCCTACTTGAAGAGGTCTTATATGGATTCATTTACCTTAAAACTCATCCATAAGATAGATTTCAATGATGAGCACATCAACAACACACAATGGCAATGGTTTGAAAGCTAGCAGATCTTCACAATTTCTCCATAAAATATACTCTTTAAGCTATGAAAAATTCAATACTGAATTCTGTAAATAATACATGAAGTCCTCTATTTATAGGCTTAGTACACCTAAAACGAGTCTGAAACAAATTTCTCTTGGCGGTCTCTGGACGTAAGCTGAGGCCGTTCGGATGGTGAACTGTGCAACTGGCTTCCCATAAGGCTGCGTCCGGACGGTTGCACTTTTTCTGCACGTAATATCCATAATAAGGACCGCGATTTAGGTTTCTGTGGCCTATAAATAGAGACTTCTAGGCATGTAATTTGTAAGAATTTGGTAGTGAATTCCATAATGCTTAGAGAGTTTATTTTAGAAGTTATTGTGCTGATCCGCTCACTCTCAAGCCGTTGCCAAGTGCGGAACTGAAGTCTATAGGGGTTGACCCTAAGGTAAAGGATTCCATTGAAGACCCATTCAAGTAGGTGACTTGGTTGGGAGGCCTTCGTATTGGGTTACACGTTAGAGTGCTAGATACAATCGCTGCATCGGGTATGTGAGTGTTACTGTCTATGTACTAGCTTTGTCTTCTGAATAGTGGATAACCTGGGTTTGGCAGCCCCGGAGTGGCTTTTCTCTTAATTGAGTTTCCACTTCATCAACAAAATATCTGTCTCTTTAATTTCCGCATTGTGATATTTTGTTGCACACAATATCATACTTATTTTCATTCTCGAACCCTATAGAGCGTCCGAACGTGTTGACATGCCGTTCGGACGGATGCAACTTTGAACTGTTTGAAACTTCTCGACACTGATGGGCGTCCAGACTTAAGACTGGGCCGTCCGGACGGAAGCTTGGGATCCGACTTCTCTAACTTGGAATTTGCACAAAATCTTCTTTGAACTTCTTGAAGCACATTTCTGAAATGAAAACATTGAAATAAATGGCATCCTTGATTATGTAGCAACATTATGTAATAGTGATTTTGTCAAATAGAATGTAGCCAATCACAAACTAACAAACTCCCCCTTTGGCCATTCTGGGACAAAAATATTTGACCGGTTTAAAAATACATTCCCGGTCTAAAACAAAAAATACTCCTCATTTTTGTCTCAAAAGGACAAAAGGTAAAAGAAAGTATAGAAAAACCAGCAAAAAATTACTCCCCCTTAATGTCTCAGCAGGACAAGGGTAAACAAAGTAAATAAAATCCAGAGTATAAAAGTTTACGAAAATTGTAAATAGGAAAACAATAAAGATTATCTCAAAATAAGCCATCATAACACCAAAAAGATCAACAATCAATCATCTCCAGTAAGGGATGGATGATCCTCGTCATCAGGGGACAGATGATGGTGCTTGAGACACTCCTCGATGTCAAGCTGACATTGCTCTACTCAGAGGTTGATAGAGTGAACCTCTTGCTGCATAAAACTCATACCCCCCCCTGAATGGACTCTAAAGCATCATACTATAGAGGCGGAGGAGCAGTCTAAGAAGAGGACTCTCCAGTAGGCAGCTTACCATGAACAGGAGGAGGCTGATGAGCTTCATCTTGGCCTTCAGCTGGGCATTTGACTTCATTAAGGTCTGATTGCCAAAGGGATCATGTATCTTCATCTTAGGCTTTGCAAAGATGTCTAACTCAGATTGAAGAATAATTTTCGTGACCAAGCATGCAAAAGGAAGCCCTGTAGTATGCTCATCTCTGGACTCTAGCATAATGTTGAGGATGTGCTTGCACAAGCAAAAAGGCAACCTTATGACAATAGCATATAAGAACTGAGCCCTCTTCAGAATCAGCTCACGCCTATGAACAGTGAGCCATAGATTGTGTTGAACAATCTTCGCGAGCAGGCGGTGCGGAGGAGAAAGGGCATCAATTCTGATGTTCGTATGTGCCCGCTCCTCGCCTTGTGGAATAGCATGAAAGAACTCCCCAAGTTGCTCCAAAGTAGGAGGCTCCACAACCTCATTGAAAAGACTTGTTGATATGTGAAGCACAAGTACACCAAGAATCCTGCTGATGACATGTGGATCAACTTGAAAAACATGCCCTTGTATAGTAGACTGAAGAACAATGCCACTGTCTTCATCCTATACAACCTCCAGATGCTTATAAAATTCTCTCACCAGCCTAGGGAGCACAATCCAAGCACAATAGTAGAGGTAACCCCAATGATAAGTCTGAATAATATCATCAATAACATCCAGAGGTGCCACCATGACATTTGCTCGTACCACATTCCTCTCTGGGATAGCTTGCCGATTCTCAATTCTGGCTCTAGTGGCAGCTATGCCTTCCTCAGTTCTCTGTCGGACTCTGCGTTGAGAACTACCAGTAGACATGGTTCTGTAAAGAATAACCAAAGAGATTGCCAACAATAATTTCAAAAAAAAAAATTTATTAGTCCCTAAAAAAAAAATGGGCATTATAATGGCAGTAATTTGGACTTTCCAAAAAAAAAAAAAATACATACACAATAATATCCCAAAACAGTCCAAATAAATGACAGAAGAAATATCCCAATCTTAGCATCAGAGAAAATAATAAATATCATGCAATATTTATCTCAACCATATTCCAAAATATAACTTAAAAGTCTAACAGTTAAAAAGAATTAAAAATATTGCAAATAATAGAGCAAAATACTTGGAATGGAGAGAAAAATCACAAAATGACAAAATAGGACAAAAAACTCGTGAAAAGGCATGAAAAATCGGCACAAAAAGCCAAAACCAAAAGAAAAAAAATGTGAAAGTAAAAGGCATGTGCGGCAGCTAGAGAGAAAGAGATGCGGTTTTAAAACCGGTAGGGTATCCGTCCGGACACGGAACTTACCCGTTAGGACGGTCACGGCCATGTCCGTCCGGACGTGTCACTTGACCGTCCGACAGTTTGAGCTGCACTCGTCCAGACTCAAGAGAATACCGTCCAGAGGCTTCACATTGAAAAATAGAAATAGAAGGAAAATTCGCAGAAAAATTATTTTCTCTAAAGTTAGCTTCAGAACACGCATGTATAATCAACTGATACAATAGTCAAATAGCATTTCAAAAATATGAAAAGACATAATTTAGAGTTAAGAGTTCAATTAGCACAAATTTCCTTGTATATAGGAATTTTAAATAGATTACTTAATTCATGCAATGTGTGTGTGTGTGTGAAGACTTTCTCAATAAGGTATGAAATTAATTGATATGACTTAAAGCAACTGAATTTTCTAAGCAAGAGAGAAAATCAATGATAGATCTGTCAAAAGTGAAACCTTATTTTACTAGGGCCTAGCCACCCTGATTTGATACACTCTCCCTAAGATGCAGTACTTTTCTTTTACTTAGTCACTTAGTGACCATCTATTTCCGCAATGATTTGATCAATGACTGTTTTTATAGGGACACGTTCAAGAACAGATTTATAGCACAATAAGCAGTGGATCTTTTTATTTAGGGAAGCCTTGGATAGTGCACAATTTTCATCGCATGAGGAAAGTAACTGTCTATCATTAAAATGCACAGGAAAACTTAGTAGATATTAGCCATAAACTCTCAATCATATATAAGCATAATCAATCAATGCACAATGAACTGAGATATCAAGCAAAAATACATACAATATTTGTAAAAGCTATCAAAGAAAAAAATAAAATTCTGAATCTTCTCCCCCAATATTTTTTTTTTAATGAAAAACAATAAAAACATGCTTCAATGGTAAAGAAATACAACTAAACCTAGTATGTATGGTAAAATCAAACTTGTGCTCAAGGAGAGAGGTTCAAAAAAACCAAGATAGAAAAGGGAGCCGCCCAACGTGCCTTTTCTGTCATTCCCAAATAGTACATGCAAAACTTTCTCAAGAACAACAAGAGAAATGGGGGGATAAAACAATAATGGTTCCTAGATTGCAAGGCAATCAAATATATGTCAAGGAGAAAATAATGCAATGCAATCAAACTTGATGCTCTAGGATTAGGAACCAAATTATAGGCATGTGTACCCTTACCATCTAGGTGAGTCCACTCCCCCTTAAGGGGTGAACATCTTCATTCTTTCTTACCCATGCCTGCCTTCCTTGTAGGGGTTGTTGACAGAACTTCATCTGATGATCCATCCACTTTATCATGCTTTGCAACAACCTTGATTGTTCTCTATAGAATTGATCACCCTTAACCTTCTACGGTTTCTTCATGTGATGCCTTGATTTGTTTGTCTAATTGGCAGGAACAAATATCTGCAGTTGCCGCGGATGCTGAGGAGCCTAGTGCCGAAAAGCTTGATGCCGTGGGGCCTAATGCCGTCGAGCCTGATGTTGGGCCATCACAATGAACTAGACAACGAGCTTGAAAATAGTGGTTGCATAACTTGTGCTACAATTTTGCCTCGGCTCCAAAATTCCTTGCAACGAATAACATAATCAATTAAGTTTGGACCTCTTAAAAAGTCTGATGCCTGCTTGTCATTAAGTGGCTTACCCCAAACACTAGACAACATACAATAGATACCTGCAGAGCTTGCAACTCACTTCGAACTTCTAAAAGTGATTTGAGTATGGAAAAATCAAAAGCAAGAAAATCTTTCTTTTTGTGTACTCTTCTTATCGATACATTAACTTTATGCTTGTAAATATATAAAACTATCCACCCTGATATTCGAATTGTATTAAACACAAAAGGAACATTAAATATTTTTCTCAAGAGCAATCCAATCCCGCTACTAGCACACAAGGTCTAATAAATTCATTAATACTTTCTGGAAAGCATATTCTTTGTTGAACTAACCTCATCACTACCGTCATCATTAATGTCGTTATAATGACGTGTTGGGGGTGAAGGTCAAGGGAAAAAACACAACGGAAATTATCTAACCCTATTTGTGCAAATTTAATAATCCATTTAGCACCAAAATATCAAATCACCATGAGAAATGTAGAGAAATCATCAAATGAAGATTGATAATATTCATCATCCCATTCATCATGAAAAACTTCACCAAGTTTGTCAAGATTGATTGGCTCTAACATTTGTGTTTGTATGGATTTATACATTTCTATTATCTCTATATTTAGTAGAAATGCACAATCATCTGACGCAAATTGCTTGCACAATGAAGAGCTATAAGGTTGACTCAAAATCCTAATGGCATATTTTTGTAATTCAGGGAGATGATTGCCTCAAAATTCCAACCATACTCCTACACAATTCAAAAGAATAACTTAAAATATATAATTTTTACCAACAAAAAAAACACAATTTATTATACTGAACTTAGGAGGATGGGATGTTTTTAGTATTATCATGGCTTAAGTTGTGAACAACCTTGATACTTTCATGTGGTAAAGTGGTACTTGACTCATGCAAGTTTCCTTCTCTTCCATGATACATCCCCTACACACCATTGTAAAGTAAAGTTTCAAATCCACCACTGAATTTGTTTGACCTAATGTGAGTCTCATAAATCCAATGGTAGATTTGTAAATGAGATGTGTACGATGTATATTTATATTATTTCTCATTTTGTTGAGAACTTAATTTTGACGAGTTCTTGTTGAGATCTCAATGGGGACGTAGATAAATTACATAGCAAATTTTCTTATAAAATATTTTTTTTTTTAAATGAATTAATATTGGTGTGCCACTACTTCCACGACAACTAAATGTGAAAAATGGAATTGACTTCTAATATAATATTCAGAAGACAAAGCTAGATACAAAGTAGTAAAACTCACATACCCCTGATGCAGTGGTCGTACCTTGCTCTCTAACGTGTAACACAACACGAATGCCTCCCAACCAGGTCTCCTACCTGAAGGGGTCTTCAATAGAATCTTTTACCTTATGGTCGACCTCTAAGATAGACTTCAGTTAAAGCGCAGCAACAACACACAGCAATAGCTTCAGAGAGATCAACTGAGCTCAATAACTTCACAAAATAACTCTCTAAGCTCTATGGAATTCAGTACTGAATTCTTGCAGTTCTCAAGCACAGGGGCCTCTATTTATAGGCTGGAGGTTCAAATGGGCGACTGCTTTGATAAATACAAGCCCTGTCCGGACGGTGGTCATAGGCCGTCCAGACGGACAACTGTGTGACAGAAATTCTGAGATTTTCGCTGAAAATATTTCCTGTTTGAGAGCCACATCTAGACGGTGATGCACTGTCGTGCAGACGGTCGCACGTCCGCTGCAAGTAATTTCCATATAAGGCTTCGCGTGTCCTGACCATGGTAATGGACATCTGGACGGTTGATCTTCTACACGCAATTTTCATATCTGTTGTACGCGCGTCTGGACTGGAATCCACGTCGTTTGGACGGTTGAATTTGAATTGTAATACTTGCCTTATGGATGAGCACGTTCGGACGGGAATCCACGTCGTTCGGACGGATGAATCAATCTTCCCTTATTTGAACTAGGAAAGAAAATCTGAAGCTGGTTGAACACTGAGAGTCGCCCGGACAGGATGCTGAAACGTCCGGACGTATGCAAGCTGGAGAAGTTCGAAGCTTCTTGACATAAAGGAATGTCTGGACGGAAATCCACGTTGTCCGAACGGATGATGCTTTAGTCTAATGAGCATCCGGACGGTATGACACGTCGTCCGGACGGTTGGCAGGGAACTGTGCAGAATCTCCTGAAAACATTGCCAAATAGCAGAAACCTTGTTAAAAAGTATCTTTACATATAAGTGATTTTGTCCAATTAGAATGTGGCCAATTACAAACTAACAAACTCCCCCTTTAGCCATTTTGGGACAAAAATCACTTGGCTAGTTTGGAAATACATTCCCGGTCCAAATAAAAATTACTCACCCTTTTTGTCACAAAGGGACAAAGGGTAAACAGAGTAAAAAAAATAAACACAAAATTACTCCTCCTAACGGTCTTAGAAGGACCAGGGTAAACAGAGTAATATAGTCTAAAAATTAAACCAACATGGACTGAAAAAGTTACTGAAAAGAGAAAAGCAACAAGGTTAGGTTCTTCACAATTATAGTAGCTCACACATGTATATCTGTCTGAAAAATCAGTCAAGGAGCAAGTCAGAATTATGCAAACATGGAGTTGATAGACAAGTATAACATATACAAAGATTACCCTGCAAACATAATAATGAAAATAGCTTGCTCAACTCATGCAACGCGTGTTTGTGTGAAGACTCTTTTCCCACGTAAAGGGTAAGGCATATTGCAAGTTCAGCACACAAGCAGTGATTAGACAATTTAAAGTGCAAAATTTATATGTTTTACCACTTGATTCTTATGGTGCTGCAATCTAGAGGGAAAACCAGAGTTTTTAGATTCTAGGTTCAACTAGCATGTGGTCAATTTGACCATTTTATGAAAAACCTCTTCTCTTATCCAGAATTTCTAGGAGCAAAGAGTCAGAGAAGGAAAAGTACGCACCTTTGGGGAGCCTAGGATAGTGTACGAAGTCATCACATGAGGCAAGCAACTATCAAACAAAACAATGAGCAGGAAAAACTTTGCATATGTCAGACTTATGTTCTCAGCCACATGTAAGCATAATACATCAAAGCTCAATGAACTAGTAAACCAGAAAAGATACATGAGATAGCTGACATACCTTGTGAATAACTACCCTGCTACAAAACCCAAAATTTATTTATTTATTTATTTTATTTTTTTATAGACAACATGCTAGACAAGACTTTAAGAAACACAACAACAAAAAGTCTTATACTAGCATGGAAAAACATGTCTAAGACATGTCACAAACACCAATGGCTTTTCGAAGAGACTCAAACTTGCTACCATCTAGAGGTTTGGTAAGGATGTCAGCCAATTGGTTTTCAGTAGGGATGAAAGAAATAGATACTACCTTGGATTTCACAAGGTCAATTTTTTCCATGTGCTCAATTTGGTCTCTGTGTTCAATTTGCTCATCTTTCTCTTCTTGTTCCTCAATGTGCTCAATTTGGTCCATCTGCTCAATTTGGTCTCTGTGTTCAATTTGCTCATCTTTCTCTTCTTGTTCCTCTATGTGCTCAATTTGCTCCTTTTTGTGCCCAATTTGCTCCTCTTTTCCTTCTTCCTCATTGTGCTCAATTTGCTCATCTTTTCCTTCCTCCTCATTGTTATCAATTTCATTACTCTCGAGTATGATGGTGTCAGGAATATTTTCATGACAAGAATGGCTAGCATCATCCTCATCAATCTTGTAATGCCCTTCAGCCATCAGCTGACTTTGAAGCTCTTCTTCCTCCATTCCGTTGAATTCAACAACCAGATAATCGATTTGTTCTTCTTTCTTGGCAAAAGCTTGATGTGTGAACTGAGTTGAATCCCTGATCTCATGTGTAAGCTCCTTTATAGCCTGGCTATTGCTCGTAGTGGCATTCTTCAGCTCTTGTCTACTCTGTTTAAGCTCTTGCATAATCTGGTCGTTGCTCATGGTGACCTTCTTAAGCTCTTGTATATTTCGGTTGCTTGTCCGTATGAATGCTTGGAGTGTTTCTTCCAATGATAATTTTTTAGGAAGGGGATCATATGATGAAGGATGGAGGACTTGGTTTTTGAACTGCGAATATTCAAGATGATGCAGTTCATTGTGTGAGGGAGCATAATTTCCTGTGGCTTGATCTTGCCATGAGAAATCAGAATGGTTGCTCCAGTCCGGGTTGTAAAAACTGGAATTTGAATCAAACCCTGTGTTGGAGAAATTAGCTTGGACACTTCTGAGCTTTTGTATATTCAGTTTGCTTTCCTGTATGAATGCTTTGAGAGTGTCTTCCAATGATAATTTTTGTACTGGATAATTGTAGGATGAATGATAGGAAGATTGGTGATTGAGCTGCGAATATTCAGGATGGTGCAGTTCCTGAGGTTGGTGAGCACAATTTCTCATGGCTTGAGCCTGCCACGAGAAATTAGAAAGGTTGCTCCAGTCCGAATTGTAAACATTGGAATTTGAATCAAAACCCAGACTGGAGAAATTTGTGTTCATCTGCTCATATGAAAAATTGGAGCCTCGTCCCCAGGATGGACAATTACTAGAACTGTGATAAGGATTGGAGCAATATGAACATGGTTTATGTGGGTAACAATTGTGA
This sequence comes from Alnus rubra, assembly GCA_028654335.1. NCBI lineage: Eukaryota > Viridiplantae > Streptophyta > Magnoliopsida > Fagales > Betulaceae > Alnus > Alnus rubra. Next base: position 571,020 of record JAJPGS010001859.1, on the reverse strand, counting down.
GTGTAGTTGATAGGAGCAGGTGTCCTACCACTAGGCGAAGCATGTTGTGTAGAAAAATTGTTATAATTATTATAAGAAAAATCCATGCTTCGTTCTCACTTTTTAACATGCAAATATCCCACATAAAACATCAACCAATTTTTTTATTTTTTTATTTTTTTATTTTTTTAAGAAATAGGAATAACAAAAACAAATTGCAAATAAATAAATAAATCCTAATTATAACTAGTGGAAAGATAAAATCAATTTAGAAATAAACAGTTTTCAAAAATTCAAACAATTCCCCGGCAACGGCGCCAAAAACTTGATGTGAATTTTAATTGTACTCGCAAGTGTACGAATCGTTTGCAATAAAGGGTTTTGCAAGTGCGAGGTCGATCCCAAAGGGAATTGTGTTTTTGAAAACAAATTTATGACTAAATTAATTAAATCTTAACCTAGTTCCAAAAATTAATAGATTTTGATAAATAAAGAAAACATAAACTAAATAAAGTAAAATAAAACAAAAGAAAAGGTACTAAGGTTTTGGAATCCACACCCACCAAATCATAGCAACATATTCTCATGTTCATCAATATACATCCGAAGTTCTCACCATACAAATCTTATGTATGTTCTACTATGCTTAAAAAAATCATTAAATCATTCAATGAATCCGTTCTTTACACAAATCACAAAAGATATCCGGTTTAAACCAAATCATCAAATGTATTCGTAGAATGAAACACAATGAATATCCAACGTTTTGATAAATAAAAACCGAAGCAATCAATTATGTGAAATTATCTCAAATCATCAAATGTATCCTTGAATCACAAAAGATACCCAAGAATCATCCCACAAATTGAAAAGAAGTAAAACATTGAAAAAATTAAACCAAATAAAATCGGATAGTATAAACTTATATGAAAATATTGTTGCTCTTCAATGGTGAGGCTTCATCCTCAACCTTAGTTGAAAAATTAGCTACACATGGCTATGAAAAATAAATCCTAAATTAAAGAAAAACTAAACTAAAAAGAAAAGAATATATTTGGTCTCTAGCTTCTTTCCCTTTTTATCTTGAGGCTTAGAGGTCTATTTATAGGGAGAAAACAAATCCTAGAAGCCCTATAATTTCTAGAAAAATCGGAGATTAGTCTCCTAGTTTGAGTAGGAAACTCAAAACACAATCCAATAAGGAAAAGGACTCCAAATTCGTCCAAATTTGTGGCCTTTTATTGCGGGGTTCTTTTGGCATAGCAGACGTCTGAATTAGGAAAATCATATTTCATAAGGAGTTGTAGAAAATTGAGTTAGCTTTCCAACGCCGCTTGATTCACTTCAATCGGATACTTCACCTGAAAGTTATGGCCAAAATACTATGACATATGCAAAATCTAAAATTTAGTCCAATCTGATTTTGACTCCAATTAGAGAAATTTCGATTTAGTCATCTCCTTGATTTGGTTGAACAAAACCACATCTTCTAGGTCTTCTTAAAGTGTGCTTTCTTTCACCTTAAAACTATTGTTTTCTCTCAATGACCTACAAAATACTAAAATACCAAAACTAACAAAAAATATTAGAAAATAACAAAACTAAAGGTTTAGTAAATGCAAATTAAGGGGTCCACATATGCAATATTTGACACTCATCATATCCTCCCAGAGTGCTATCAAATTTTAAAGAAGAAAGGGTGGAAGGGATTGGTTGGACATCCACATGATCGAGGCAGGTGTTTTGGTGTTTAAGTTTGGGGGATGCCCTGACCTTTTTCGCACCTTGATGTTTCCTTACTTCTGGTAATGTATTTCTATACTACACATTGAGGGCAATGTGTAATTCAAGTTTGGGGGTATGGAAAAACACTTTGTCTATTTGTTTGTTTATTTGTGTTTTTGTTCAAAAAAAAATAAAAATTGTTTGTTTATTTGTCTTTTTCGTTTTAAAAAAATTTTCAAAAAAAAAAAAACAATGTTTATTTGTCTTTTTATTCTAGAAATAGTTAAAAAAAAATTGTGTTATGTTGTTGTTTGAGCATGATTATATCACAACTGTGGTTTATATGTCATTGGTTTGTTTAACATGTTGAACACTGCATGTCGTTAAAAATCTGAATCTTTTGACTCATCTGTTGGATTAGAGAGACTTCACTTGTTTGAATTATTTCTCACAAGCACATTAGCATTGGTTCTGTGAGGTATGAGATTTGAATTGAGGTATGTGTATCTTGAGATTTGTAAGATGATTTGTTGATGAAACCTTGGCTTAAATTCAACAACAAAAAAAAAAAAACAATAATATCATCAGTTTGGGTTCTCATTGAGTAACCGGGCCTCTTGCCTTATTAAGCATTGAGTGTTCGCGTCAAAAGATGAGTAATTCAATTTGGTTGATTGAATGACTAGTTTGACTTCGTAGCATTTTTGACTTGAGTAATTAAGCCCTTAGGAATGTTTCTACATCTAGTGCCCTAAGACCATCTGGTTTGGGAGTCACTGGCCCAACACTCGTTACATGAGTCAATTAGAAAGCTTAAGGGAGTCAGACATTGCACAACCTATAAAAAAAAAAAAAAAAAAAAAGAGAGAAATAAATGCACATTTTAATTTAAGCCTTGGTTATTTTCATCTGATAAGATTCCTATGAATTTTGGGGTATACAAACTTTGAGCAAATTGAAACCTCATGAATCTATGTTAATCTCACTTTACACTTATTTGAGCATGAGTGGTCTCAATTTTCCAACTATGAGTTAAATGATTTTTGATGTCCTAATGATATGAGTGTGATGTTCAGTTTGTTAAACTTACTCATGATGTCTAAACCATGTGTTTGTGTGGAATTCTTGTTTTTCAACAACATAGTGCTTTAAAATGTTTGTGGGTATCATTCCTGGCAAACCCTCACGAGACTTAACTCGTCCACTAGGAGTTCTAGGGGTTTAAAAGGCTTGTTGCATACGCTAAATGCAATCGTTTCTCCAACGAAAGAGGATTTATGTTTCAAGCTTTCATTTTATGTTTTGTTTTGTTTTGTTTTGCTAAGGGACTAGCAAAATGTAAGTTTGGGGGTATTTGATGAGTGCCAAATATTACATATGTAGACCCCTTAATTTGCATTTACTAAACCTTTAGTTTTGTTATTTTATAATGTTTTTGGTTAGTTTTGCTATTTTAGTATTTTGCAGGTCATTGAGATAAAACAATAGCTTTACGGTGAAAGAAAGCACACTTTGAGAAGACCTAGATAATGTAGTTATGTTCAACCACATCAAGGAGAGGACTAAATCAGAATTTCTCTAATTGGAGTCAAAATCGGATTAGAATTCAGATTCTGCACATGTCACAGTATTTTGACCATAATTTTCAGCTCAAATATCCGATTATGGTTAATCAAGCGGCGTTGGAAAGCTAATTCAATTTTATACAAATCATTATGAAATATGATTTTCCTAATTCGGATGTCTGCTATGCCAAAAGTGCCCCGAAATAAAAGACCACAAATCTGGACGGATTTGGAATCCTTTTCCTTTTTGGATTGTGTTTTGAGTTTCCTACTCAAACTAGAAGACTAACCTCCGATTTTTCTAGAAATTCTAGGGCTTCTAGGATTTGTTTTCTCCCTATAAATAGACCTCTAAGCCTCATGAAAAAGAGGGTGAGAAGCTAGAGACCAAATACATTCTTTTCTTTTTAGTTTAGTTTTTCTTTAGTTTAGGATTTATTTTTCATAGTCATGTGTAGCTAGTTTTTTAACTAAGGTTGAGGATGAAGCCTCACTATTGAAGAGCAACAATATTTTCATGTAAGTTTATACTATCCGATTTTATTTGGTTTAATTTTTCCTATGTTTTACTTTTTTTCAATTTGTGGGATGATTCTTGGATATCTTTTGTGATTCAAGGATACATTTGATGATTTAAGATAATTTCATGTAATTGATTGCTTGGAATTTTATTTATCAAAACGTTGGATATTGATTGTGTTTCGTTCTACGGATACATTTGATGATTTGGTTTAAACCAGATATCTTTTGTGATTTGTGCAAAGAATGGATTCATTGAATGATTTAATGATTTTTTTAAGCATAGTAAAACATACATAAGATTTGTATGGTGAGAACTTCGGATGTGTATTGATGAACATGAGAATATATTGCTATGATTTGGTGGGTGTGGATTCCAAAACCTTAGTATCTTTTCTTTTGTTTTATTTTACTTTATTTAGTTTATGTTTTTTTTTTTTTTTTTTATCAAAATCTATTAATTTTTGGAACTAGGTTAAGATTTAATTAGTTTAGAAACAAAATTGTTTTTCAAGAACACAATTCCCTGTGGGATCGACCTCGCACTTGCAAAACCCTTTATTGCAAACGATTCGTGCACTTGCGAGTACAATTAAAATTCACATCAAAGAACACCGTTAAAAAATGCACTCTTTACATATATCTGATACAACTTGAAACCAAGATGACAAGCAATGGAGAGAAGAATTCTGATGGATTCTAACTTGGCAACTGGGGCAGAAGTTTCATCAAAGTCTACTCCCTCTATCTGAGTGTATCCCTGGGCAACAAGACAGGCTTTATTCTGAATAATAGTACCATGCTCATCTATTTTATTCTTGAAGATCCACTTAGTACCAATGATATTCTATTCTGCAGGACGGGAAACCAAGGTCCAAACATCATTTCTAGTGAATTGATGGAGCTCATCATGTATGGCAGACACCCAGCCTTCATCTTGTAGGGCTTCATCAACTTTCTTGGGTTCTGTTTGAGCAAGGTAGCAGCTATAGGAGACTTGATTAGCTACTTCACTGGTAGGCTGAATAACTTTGCTTCTTAGCCTACGCCCTTCATCTATGGTCCCAAGAAGCTGCTTAGAAGGATGATTGTTCTTCACCCATGATTGCTTAGGAGGATTAGCAGAAGTAACCTCATCTTCGGAAGTAATAGGAGTGGTATCTGAAGTCGTGGGATAAGAAGGAGATTCATCTGGAGGCATACTCGGAGAAGCCTTAATAGTATCAGTTGAAGTTGCTGATGAGTCAACTGAATCGATCTGATTTTCCTCCCTGCTGCTTGGTCTTTCAACTTCTTCATCATCAATAACAACATTTATAGATTCCATCACAGACTCTGTTCTTTTATTGAAGACCTTGTAAGCACGACTGTTTGTGGAATACCCCAAGAATATACCTTCATCACTCTTGAAATCAAACTTTCCAAGATTCTCCCTGTCACGAAGGATATAACATTTACTTCCAAAGGTTCTGAAGTACTTCACAGTGGGCTTTTTACCTCGCCAAATTTCATAGGGAGTCTTGTTTGTTTTAGGCCTCAAGTAGACCCTGTTGATAATATGACTCGCAGTGTTCACTGCTTCTCCCCAGAAATGTTGAGCAAGATTCTTTGAGTGGATCATCACACGAGCCATCTCCTAAATTACCCTATTCTTTCTTTCAACAACTCCATTCTGCTGAGGAGTGATAGGAGAAGAAAATTTCTGCTTGATTCCATATGAGAGACAAAATTCTTCGAACTTGGAATTTTCGAATTCTCTTCCATGATCACTGCAGATTCTCATAATTTGGCAATTTTGCTCAACCTGAATCTTCTTGAATAAATGTTGAGCTACATCAAAAGCATCAGATTTTCCCAAATAGGAATAGCCCAAGTATATCGAGAGAAATCATCCACAATTACTAGTATATACCTTTTCCCACCTAGACTAGCAGTTCTAGTGGGACCCATGAGATCCATGTGCAGTAATTCTAGATTTCTGGAAGTTTGAATACCTGAGGTCTTCTTATGTGCTGTTCCAGTATGTTTCCCCAGTTGGTAAGAACCACAGATTCCTTTCCCAGTTTTCTCCATTTTGGGCAGATCTTTAACAATGTCTTTGCTTGCAATTTTTAAGATATCGAAGAAATTCAGATGCCCTAACCTTTGGTACCACAGTTCACTGTCATCTATGGTTGCCTTGTTGCAGAAAATCTGAGGATCTGTCGTAAGGCCAGGAAAACCATAGCAATTGTCAGCAGTTCTTTCTCCCCCTATAAGCCATTTGCCACTACTGTCAAATATATTACATTCATTCTTGGAGAATTGCACCACCAAATCATTGTCACAAAATTGGCTGATGCTGAGGAGATTTGTCTTGAGCCCCTCTACATACAAAGCTTCCTGGGATGTTCTGAGACCTGGAATATCGATGATTCATTTTCCAATGACTTTGGATTGGCTCCCATCTCCATAGGTGATCTGCCCATCTTTGCCCATCTGAACTTCTTTCAGTAAAGTCTTGTCACCTGTCATGTGTTTAGAACAACCACTATCCAAATACCACAAACAAGTATCAAGAATTTTCAGTGTAGTATGAGAAATTAAACACAGATTATCTTCCTTTTTGACCCAGACTTGTTTGGAAGCTTTCTTATGATTATTGACTAGGACAAATATTTGCTCATTAGGGGTGAGATATGCTAACTTCTCACTAATGAGCTTAACTTGATCACTTAACATTTTAACTTGTTCTTCAAAACCTGGTTCATCTTTTCTAGGGACAAGAGTTTTGTTCCAAGGCTTCTGAGACCTAATTTGGAAACAGTTTGGGCGAATATGACCAATAATACCACAGTGGTGACATATAGGTATAGATTGATTTGCCCCTTTACCCCTACAAACAGATTGAGTATGATTATGAGATATGATAGGCTTAATGAACATGGTTCTATGAGCAGACATATCATAAGAAATAGAAGCAACATTATCCATACTCAAATTAGACATAATAGAAGTCAAGAATAAGACTCAAGAAATTAACCTTCTCAAAGTGTACCAAGCTCTGATACCAATTGAAAAATGGAATTGACTTCTAATATAATGTAAGTGTGTGCTTGATGTGGTCTTTTGTTTACCAAAATATATCAATAATAAATAACCACTCGCAATAGGACGAATCCTTGTAGGATAAGTCTATAGAGAGGGTGTCGAACCTCAAGGACTGCAGGGGTATTGCTATCAAGTTTTTCAAGATTAAAAATAACTTAATTAAAAAGATATTTGATTTTTGTTTTCTTAAAATAAATACATAAAAGTAAAAGACATAAATTTAAAGATAGTAGGGATGAGATAAAGAATAGGGGATTGATTTCACCACTCACTGCATAACAATGGTCAATCATAAATTAAAAAGGAAAATTCATACTATGCATGATATAGGACTCGTCTCACTCGAGTAGTCAAGAAATTACCTCTAAAGAATAAGTATAATCCATCTTCGGTTGGCACGGACCGTCCACCTAACCACTAAGATACGGTACGACCCGTCTTCCCTAGGCATGGACTAGCTACGTCTTTAATAGGATATACACACAATCAATGGAATAATATAACCCATCTTCGGTTGGCACGGACTGTCTACCTAAATTACACTAAACTAGGGTGTAGTACAATCCGTCTTCCCTAGGCATGGTCTATCTAATCCTCTTGATCATATGTCAATTAAAACCGTTGTATAACAATCATTCACATAATCACAGAAAATATGAAGGATTGAGTTCAATCAATATAAAAGACTTTCTAAGACAAGATAAGAAATTCATAATGATTGAATATAAAATTAAGATCAATTCTCACAGTTATACAACCATCATGCATAGAGAAAATTCCAAACTAAAATACAATTAACCCATTGTTACTTGGAAAGGGCTACATCAACACCCTATTTGGAATTTAACCGCTCATCGTGATGCTGGGATGACCTCCTGCCATGGTATTCTCCTCTTCAACTTGTTAGGCCTCCAAGAAGAATTTCTGTCTAAAGTTAAGCACAAGCCCAAGCACCAAGCACCAAGCACCAAGCACACCTTCTCTTGAAGCTTAAGGGTCTATTTATAGGGAGCACACAAGTCCTAGAAGCCCTTGGAATTCCATAAAAATCGCTCTTGAGTCTTCTTGTCCAAGTAGGAGATTGAAACTTTAATCCAAGTAGGAAAAGGATTCCAAATTCGGCCAGAATTGCGGTCTTTTATTGCGAGGCAATTTTGACATAGTAATATTCGAATTAGAGAAAATCTATTTCTAACATATTTGTTTCATGTTTTATTAGCTTTCCAACGCCACCAATTTTATTGCAATCCAATAACTGACGCAAAAGTTATGATCCAAACACTGAGACATATGCAGAATCCAAATTTGAATCCAATCCGATTTTGACTCTTAGTAGAGAAATTCCGATTTAATCCTTCACCACATCATATAGGTATTCTATTATGATTGGTTAAGCTTAAACATATCTTCTAGGTCTTCTCAAAGTGTGCTTTAAGCCCAAAATTAATGGAATTAATTGCATATTTATTTAAAACCTGAAAACAATAAAACAACACAAAATCAAACAAATAACAATGCTAAGGAATTAACATATATAAGTTAAGGGGCTTGAATGTGTAACATTCAACGCTTATCAGTGCTTAAAGTGTTAACAAAAATAACAATGTTGAAAATAAATAACACAAGAATTTTTGTTAACGAAGTGGAAACTCAAAATGAGAAAAACCAATCCGGGGCAGCCAAACCCAAGATACCCACTATTCAGAAGACAAAGCTAGATACAAAGTAGTAACACTCACATACCTCTGAGTATGTGGCACAACACGAACGCCTCCCAACCAGATCTCCTACCTGAAAGGGTCTTAAATGGAATCTTTTACCTTAGGGCCGACCCCTAAGATAGACTTCAGTTAAAACGTAGCAACAACACACTGCAACAGCTTCAGAGAGATCCTCAGCTCAATAACTTCACAAAATAACTCTCTAAGCTCTAATGGAATTTAATACCGAATTCTTGCAGTTCTCAAGCCCAGGGGCCTCTATTTATAGGCTGGGGGTTCAAATGGGTGACTGCTTTGATAAATATGGGTGCCGTCCAGACGGTGGTCATAGGTCGTCCAGAAAGACAACTGTGCGATAGAAATTCTGAGATTTTTGCTTAAAATCTTTCCTGTTTGAGAGCCACGTCTGGACGCTGATGCAGTGTCGTCCGGACGGTCGCACGCCCACTGCAAGTAATTTCCATATAAGGCTTCGCGCATCCGGCCAATGGTGATGGACGTCCGGACGGTTGATCTTCCACACGCAATTTTCATATCTGTTGTACGCGCATCCGAACGGGAATCCACGTCTTCCGGACGGATGAATCAATCTTCCTTTATTTGAACTAGGAAAGAAAATCTAAAGCTGGTCGAACACTGCGAGTCGTCCGGATGGGATGCTGAAACAACCTGACAGATGCAAGTTGGAGCAGTTCGAAGCGTCTTGACACAGAAGAGCGTCCGAACGGAAATCCATGTCGTCCGGACAGATGATGCTTTAGTCTGATGAGCGTCCGAACGGTATGACATGTCGTCCGGACGACTAGAGCTTTGGACAGCTGGGTGTTCGGACGGAAAGACACGTTGTCCGGACGGCTGACAAGGAACTTCATTTTTTGTCTTGCAAACTGTGCAGAATCTCTTGAAAACATTGCTGAATAGCGAAAACCCTGTTCAAAAGCATCTTTACATATAAGTGATTTTGTCCAATCAGAATGCGGCCAATTACAAACTAACAAAATGTTCCACCATATAGTTTACACCATCAATCATTTCAACATTCTCCTTAAATATCTCACTACACATGTAAACAGGATTTAAAAGGCAGTTGCTCCATGTATTGGACGAATAATATCATATCGAACCTTATTTAAAATTTTCCGTATATCATAAAGGACGTAATTGTTGTCACAACATTGCTTAATTACATCTTCTACTCTTTCCATCATCTCATATAAGTATCCTGATGTTGGGCTTTCATAATGAACCAGACAATGAGCTTGAAATTGTGGTTGCATAACTTGTGATACAATTTTTCCATAACTCCAAAATTCTTGACAACGAATAGCATGATCAATTACATTTGCAACTTTAAAAAGGTATGCTACCTGCTTGTCATTAAGTGGCTTTCCCTAATCATTAGACAATGTTACAATAGATAACTGCGAAGCTTGCAATTCCCTTTCAACTTCTAAAAGTGATTTGATCATGGAAAAATCAGAAGCAAGAAAATCTTTCTTTTTGTGTACTTTTCTTATCGACACATTAGATTTATGCTTGTAAATATATTAAACTATCCACTCCGCGACTTGAATTGTATTAAACACAAAAGGAACATTATATATTTTTCTCAAAAGCAATCCAATCCCACTACGAGCACATGGGGTCTTGTAATTCAAAAAATACTTTCTAGAAAGTATATCCTTCGTTGAACTAACCTCATCACTACTGTTATCATTAATGTTGTTATAATGATGTGTTATGGGAGAATGTCAATAACAATAACACAGCATAATTTATCTACCCCTCTTTGTGCAAATGAAATAATCAATTTAGTATGAAAATATCTACTCACCCCGAGCAAAGCAAAGAAATCATTGAAAGAAGATTCATAATTTTCATCATCCATTCATCATCAGAAACTTCACTAAGTTTGTCAAGAATGATTGGCTCTATCATTTGTGTTTCTAGGGATTTAGACCTTACCATTATATTGAGCTTAAGAGGATGGGATGTTTTTAGTATTATCATGGCTTGAGTTGTGAACAAGCTTGATACTTTCATGCGGTAAAGTCGTACTTGGCTCATGAAAGTTTCCTTCTCTTCCATGATACATCTCCGTAGAACAAAGTTTTAAATCCACTATTGAATTTGTGGGACCTATTATGGGTCCCATAAATTCAATGGTAGATTTAAAAATGAGATGTGTAGGATATATATTTATATCATTTCTCGTTTTGTTGGATTCTCAATTTTGACGAGCTCTTGTTGAGATCTCGATGGGGACATGAATCAATTACTTAAATTTTTTTTTTTCATAAAATAATTTATTTATTTTAAATCCAATTGCAGGGGGCTACGGCCCATACTGGCCTTAATGTGGCTCTACCACCGTTTCCACAGCAACTAAATGTTCCACCATATAGTTTACACCATCCATCATTTCAACATTCTCCTTAAATTTCTCACTACACATGTAAATAGGATTTAAAAAGCCAGCGCGCAGCTACATTTATTGGACGAATAATATCATATCAAACCTCATTTAAAAATTTCCATATATCATCATAAAGGACTTGATTACTGTCACAACATTGCTTAGACAACGTTACAATAGATACCTGGAAAGCTTGAAATTCACTTTCAACTTCTAAAAGTGATTTGAGCATAGAAAAATCGGAAGCAAGAAAATCTTTCTTTTTGTGTACTCTTCTTATTGACACATTAACTTTATGCTTGTAAATATATAAAACTATCCACTTCGTTACTTGAGTTGTATTAGACTCAAAAGGAACATTATATATTTTTCTCAAGAGAAATCCAATCCCACTACTAGCACACGGGGCCAAGTAATTCCAAAAATACTTTCTAGAAAGTATATCCTTTGTTGAACTGACCTCATCACTACCGTCATCATTAATATCGTTATAATGACGGGTTGTGGGAGTAGGTCAATAACAAAAGCATAGCATAAATTATCTACCCCTCTTTGTGCAAATGAAATAATCAATTTAGCACGAAAATATCAACTCACCCTGAGCAATGCAGAGAAATTGTCGAATGAAGATTCATAATTTTCATCATCCCATTCATCATCAGAAACTTTACCAAGTTTGTTAAGAATGATTGGCTCTATCATTTCTGTTTTTAGGGATTTATACCTTTCCATTATCTTTATATTCATTAGAAATGAACAATCATCTGACGGAAATTGCATGCACAATGAAGAGCTACAAGGTTGACTCAAATGGAATATTTTTGTAATTTAGGGAGATTATTGCCACAAAAATCCCACCATATTCCTGCACAATTCAAAAGAAAAACATAAATATATAATTTTTAACTACAAAAGAAACAGAATTTACTGTCATGAGCTTACGATGATGGGATGTTTTTAGTATTATCATGGCTTGAGTTGTGAAAATTTTAAATACTCGCAAGTGCACGAATCGTTTTGCAATATAGCGTTATGCAAGTGCGAGGTCGATCCCACAGGGAATTGTGTTGTGAAAATTAATCTCTATTCAAACTAATCATATTTTAACCTAGTTCCAAATTTAGGGATTTTTAACAAAAGAAAACATAAACAATATTAATGAAAATAAAGGGGTCTAGGGTTTTGGAATCCACACTCACCAAATCACAACAACCTAATCTCATGCTCATCACACATATTTCGAATTCTTTCAAACCAATCTTAGGTATGTTCTACTTTTGCTTCAAAAATTGTTTAAATCATTCAATGAATCCATTCTTTCACAAATCACAAAAGATATTTAGTTTCAACTAAATCATCAAATATATCCATAGAATGAAACACAATGAATATCCAACATACATGAAAACCCAAGCCATCAATTTAATGAAACTAAATCAAATCATCACTTGTATCCGGAAATCACAAGAGATATCCAATAATAATCTCAAAAATCGGAGTAGAATCATGAGAAACCAAAGCCCATAAACTCAAATAGCATAAACAAGCAATGAAACTCAGTTTCTATTCAATGGTGAGGTTTCATATTCAACCCAAGACGAAAGTTTAGTTATACATCACTAAAGAAAACGTAAATGAACAAGAAGAATCAATAAAAACATAAATAAACTTACAAAGGAAGGTGGTTCTAGGTGAAAATCACCTAAGAACCCTAAGCTAGGTCAAAATCGACCCTTTGGGGCGCCCAGACTGTCTTTGCCGCGGCTCCTCATATTGAGAAAATGAGAAAAATACGTATTTATAGAGTTAGCTAGGGTTTTTGTCCGGCAAAAATTCGATTGATCGATTTTAAAATCGATCGATCTACTTTTTCAGCACTTCCGAAAATCCAGCTTTCTATGTATTTTGACTTGAAAATTGTCATTTTTTCTCTTATTACCCTGCAAAAACGCAAAAACACTAAAACTAACCAAAACATCAGAAAGTAACAAAGCTAAAGGTTTAACTAATGTAAATTAAGGGGTCCAAATATACACTTTTTGGCACTCATCACTTGGCTTATGAAAGTTTCCTTCACTTCGATGATACATTCCCTACACATCTCCCTATAGCAAAGTTTCAAATCCACCATTGATTTTGTGGGACCTAATATAGGACCCATAAATCTAAAAGTAGATTTGAAAATGAGATGTGTAGGATATATATTTATATCATTTCTTGTTTCGTTGGGATCTCAATTTTGATTAGCTCTTGTAGAGATCTCGATGGGGACGTGTTAGTTTATTGGCTACATTCTGTTGAGAAAATCACTATATATTAGTGTGTTGATATAACAGGGATACCATAATTATTCAGAGCCTTCCAAGATATTCAGAGAATATTTTTCCCAACTTAGAAAGAACTTTAATATGAAGATATCAATGTCATCAGCTTTAGAAAGGCAATTTTCTTGTTGTCAGAAGATTCTGCACAGTTTATATCTTAGCAAAGTCGGTTCCCTAGTTACCATCTAGATGGCCGAAAGAAACGTCCGGACACCCATCAGTGTTCAAGAAGATTATGAACAACTCAGCATAGACAGCATACAATTTTCAGGACGATAGGGCAACACCGTTCGGACGCTATTCAGTGTTCGAGAAGATTCTGAAGAAAAACTTGCAACCATCTGGACGGTGTTGGTCCGGACGTTAGGGCAACACTGTCCGGACGCGGAGACTGAAGTTTAATGAAGAAACGCGTGAAGTGTGTAAAAGAAGTTGGTTGCTATTTGCCATCCAGACCCTTACTGTCTAAGTTCGGACGCTGCCCAGAGAACTCCGAATTAGAGTTGTATTAGATCTTTTAAAACCTATAAATAGAGGTCTCTAGGCTTGTATTATTTACAGAATTTGATACTGAATTTCATTGTGCTTAGAGAGTGTATTTAGGTAGAGATTTTAAGATTTGCTAGTTCTCTAAGAGTTTTCTTTGTGTGATTTGATCGTTTGAAGTCTTGCTTAGGGAGGAGCCCTAAGCTAAACAAGTCCATTGAAGACCCCTCAGGTAGGAGACCTAGTTGTGAGGCGTTCACGTATAGGTACGTGTCAAAGTTAAAGGTATGACTACCACATCGGAGGTATATGAGTACAAGTGCTTTGTAATTAGCTGTCTTCTGAATAGTGAATTTTCTGGGTTTGGCTGCCCTGAAGTGATTTTTCTCTTAACTGAGTTTCCACTTCGTTAACAAAATATTTGTCTTTTAATTCCGCATTTAGATATTTTGTCACATAATTGATCATACACACACGTTAAATTAGGAGTCTATTTATTTTCAATTGGTATCAGAGCGGATACACTCGTTTTTGGATTAATTTCCTAAGTGTGATCCATGACTCATTTTATCATGAATTCTTCTCAGTTATTTGAAGAGAATTCTGATAATGAGCTCTTTAAGGTTTTTGATAAATTGAGAAAAATTTTGAATTTTTTTATAAAGAGCTAGGTTAAGCAAGAAAAAGAGTCTTTAATCATTCAGTTATATGAATCACATGCTTTAATTGTGCAATACCCCATATTTTAAGATATGGCACCTTAAATAAAATTTAAGACCTGTAGTGATCAATTCACACTTTTAATCTCTCGATCGACCACTTTTGCAAATCGATCGACTTATTGCTCTACCATCGCTCGATCGACAATTCCCGTCGCTCGATCGACCTGTCGATCAATAACCACTCTTAATCGCTCGATCGATTTTATTCACTCATCATTATTAAGTCACTCAATCGATTATATAATCGATTGATCTATTTTATTCGCTACACATTCGTTCGATCGACTGTAAAGTCGCTCAATCGACATTATTTTGATAATTTCATATTTATGCATCACCTGTTCTTAATTGATTTATAGACAAACCTAAATATCTAGTGAATTAGTTGGAATAATAATATTATAATTGATACATAATTGTGAAATATTTATTGTACATAATATTATTTTGGCCTTATTTGGTATAATAATATTATCAGTATAATAATGTTATTCAAAAATTAACATTAATTATGAAACTAATTGGACTCAAAACGAGTTTAAAATTATACCCTAGTGAGATATTAAATGAGAAGGACCTAATATAAAAATACTTATAATTAATAATAATTAGATTTTATTAAAAGTAACTCTAGTTAATTTAACTAAGGTAAAATTTAACCATGAGTTAATTCGATATTTTCCTTTTAACTCTAGTTAACTAACTGTGGTGAAATTAATCAGATTAGTTAACTCCTCTATAAATTAAACCCACTTCTTCTTCAACAGAATTCAGCCCTCTCAGTTAAAGTTACTGAGTTTTCTTTCATCTTCTTCTTTTCTCTTTCTTTTATCTTTTCTCCTTGCTTTTCTTTTCCCTGTTTCCGTCCGAGTCTTCGAAAGGGGACGATCGTGGGAGAAGGGGAAGTGAGAGTGATCAAAAATTGAGGAATCAGAGATGAGAGGAGAGACCCGATCCTTTTCAATTTATTATTCTTTCTCCTTCTTTTATGTTCTTTTTTTTTCTTTTTTTTTTCCTGAGACCGAGAGACCCGAGAGAGAGAGAGAGAGAGGGAAGCTAATTGAGGGAGAGAGAAACAGAGAGGGAGATCGCCGAGAGAGAGAGAGAACCCGAATGAACTTAGTGACGATCCGATCCTCGTTGGGTCGACACCGTGGATCTAGAGGACCCGACGGACCCAGAAGGATCCGAAACCCAGAACCTAGCAGAAACCCGACCCTTCGACGAGACCCAAAGGCGCAATTTCAGTCGGTCCCAGTAGCAATTTTTGGCCGATTTCTAGTGGGCCGACTCCGGTGGAACGTGGGACACGATTTCCAGTGACCCAAGTCCGTTTTATGGTGAAATAAGAGATAATTTCCGATGGGTTTCTAAGAAATCTCTGGGTAATCTCCTGTAATTTTTATGGGTTTAATTTCTTGATTTTCCCTGTTTTTTTAGTTGTGAATATTTTGGATGGATTTGTATTTGATTAATTGGGTAGAACTAATGTGTGGATGATCGGCGTTGCCTCTGTTTTGGGTTCCTTGTCTCGGCTAGCCGTGTGTGTTTTGTGTGTGGGGTTTTTCCCCTGTTTCGGTGATGATGGTTCTGATCCTGGGTGTTTTGGTGTTGTTCCTGTTCCAGCCAGTGGGTGTGTTTTGAGTGTGTGTGTTTTGGAGAGGTTGGCCGTGTGATTGTTGGTTGAGCATGAACTGATATTACCCGATTGCTTGGTATTTGGATTGTTGGGTTTAATGTTTGAATAGAACCGTGTGGTTTAAGGCTCCAGTGTCACCTGTTTCGGCTAAGAGTGGATGTTTTAGGATTAAGTATTTATTTATGGGATTGAGTCAGTTTTAGGTTGTAGCTTTTGGATCAATCTTGTGGATTGAAGTATGGCTTAGTTTCGGTAGTTTACCCAGTTGAATAATGTTTTAGTGTTGTACCATTAGTCGAATGGTTGGGTTTGGGTTTTAAAAGAGCTGTAAATTAGTTTCCAAGATAATCAATTGAGATTATTATATGGTTTAATTAAAAATCATGACAATAATATTGAGTTCCTTAAACTCATGTTAATAAATATAAATGATTTTCGAGTAAAAATGGGTAATTGTATCTATATGTGTACAATTATGATCCTTGAATAATAATATTAACACTCTTTGTATATAAATATATATTTATTGCAGAAAATGAGCTATTATGAGAACTGCACTAAAGGGCTGTAAATATCTCTATACTTACTGAGGACGAAGCTGGTGGATTTTTCCTATAATATTATGTTTACTGTTTTATTTACTTGTTTGCACATGTGACTTTGCATATTTTATTATTTTAATAATCTATTTAATAACAAACTATGGATCTAGATCCACAGTGGTACATGACGATTCACTGGTTGTTTAGTTGCAGTGAATGTAGAAGTATCGAAAAAGAGAATAATAAATACAAAAACTGGTGTACCTAGGTCACCAGGAAAGACCCAGGTTTTCAGGAGCCTAAGCTCCCAAAGAATATAATTAAAACTTAAGTGAGGAAGCCCAAGTTTCAAATAAGACGCTAACCTTGCCTAGGCCAACAAAGGAGTGGAAAAAGGGTAATACTTAAAATTCTGCATTTAAAACTGTCATAGCACTGCTTTATGATTACGTTTATATTCAATATATGACTATAATTAGCTACCATGGTTCATATATTGCGTATACATGTGATTATAAAGCCATATTGCATTATGTTGCATTTATTAAATAAATCAACATTCATTATATTATTGGAAATAGCAGACTCAGTTAGGTTGTTTTGTGTGACGACCCATTTTTTTTATTTATTTAAAACATACATAAATGGATCTTTACAATGGCACGACTACCTGTCGCTCAGCCAACATAACGTACACGTTCCATAACATGTACCTGATATTCAGAGTTACATTTAACACAGCGGAATATAAATATCAATGTGCAGCGGAACACATATTAAAAGCGGAAATACATCTAATACATAACTGTTATCAACAACAAGAGCCATTTACATGTCTAATTGATTAAGCTTGTAGAACATTTTTACTATATTTACATACCAAAATACAGGCTCAACAAATACGTATACCACGTAGGACACGAGCCATAAATAAAATATCCAAAATACAGACTACCCATGAGTCCGTGAATTATGACTGTCGCGATGTGCTCCAATCATAGCATCCCATACGCTAGGTGGACGAGTCAATATCTATATCCGCAGAACCTGCAACCAAAGCATTAATGTCTGTACAGTTGCGGGGGTTGCCGCATCCGTACTGGTGGAATTATGAGCCCACCGCCTTAGCATAAATAATTACACTAAGACCTCAGAGGTATACTATTCATTGAGTTTTCGCAAAGAACCAACTTTTCATTTTTTAGTCTCGTGTACACTATAATAGCTACCAATTTATAAAATTTTGTTTGAAAATCCCCATAGCTGATTTAGCAAACATCGACTAATAGAAAACATTTAAAGCATACTATGTAGCTGGGAACACATATAGAAGTTCCAGTCATCCCACCTTGGAAACAACTACATATCTTCTCACCTACTTTAAAACTATTGTATTTTGTGGCTCAAATGTACAAAGAAACAGCATTGCCAGATGTGATAACTTCATGTCAAAAGACACTTACATTACCCAATCCAGTAGTGTACAGTCTAGGTACATCAAGCATGAAACAATGGTGGCTCAAATGTACAAAGAAACAATATTGCTAGATGTGATAACTTCATGTCAAAAGACACTTACATTACCCAATCCAGTAGCGTACAGTCTAGGTACATCAAGCATAAAACAATGGTGGCTCAAATGTACAAAGAAACAACATTGCCAGATGTGATAACTTCATGTCAAAAGACACTTACATTTCCCAATCCAGTAGTGTACAGTCTAGGTACATCAAGCATAAAACAATTGTGGCTCATATGTACAAAAAAACAACATTGCCAGATGTAGGTAACTTCATGTCAAAAGACACTTACATTACCCAATCCAGTAGTGTACAATCTAGGTACATTAAGCATAAAACAATGGTGTCTCAAATGTACAAAGAAATAACATTGCCAGATGTAGGTAACTTCATGTCAAAAGATACTTACATTTCCCAATCCAGTAGCGTACAATCTAGGTACATTAAGCATAAAACAATGGCATCTTACTCAGCAATACAAAGAAACAGCATTGCCAGATATAGGTAACTTCATGTCAAGAGACACTTACATTACCCAATCCAGTAGCGTGCAATCTAGGTATACTAAAGCTCGATACCATTAAATCATGCAAATAGAAATATACATATCATAAAAACAGTACTCACTGACACACTATACTATATGTATGCACATGCTTGTATCATGAGCCGAGGCTCGGGTAACATAGAGTCGAAACTCACATTAACATTAAATCATCACTTCCTTTAACATAGGGTCGTCACCCACATTATCATAGAATCTTCTTCTCCATTAACATAGAGTCGTAACTCAAGACTGTGCAATTAAGCACGCAATGCATCATGTCCCCCCTTTATAACTCACACTAAAAACTCAATCATTTACAATGCAATCCTAGTCTACAATAATCCCCATCCATATCCTAGAGTCATACCATTTATTCAAACTCCATATATCATATACATACTTCAACATCATCATAATTTCAAGATATTCAAAAGTACTCAAATCATCCAAAACAGTTATATTCAACATACAGTTGGTTCATTTTTAAAAAACAACATATATATTTTGCAAATCCATAATACATAAAAATAATAGTTTCTCAGTGAGTAGAATACTCACCTTGGCTGTGCGGATATTAAGCACTAGGTCTCCTAGACACCACAATGCAATGCATTACTGTAAAAACAATACATTGCACATTATTGACGACTTCTAATATTAGACTCACATTTAGCTCTTAAATTGCTCAAGAGCTAACCCGTGGAAAACCCATAATATTTTAAGGGTTCCAAACGCCTACCCATAAATCCTAGACACTAAAACTCAAACAATACTAACCCAAAGTATTTACTAAGGGTTAGATATTAAAATTATTATTTCATTATTTACTCACTAACAATTTCTCAATATCATTTACTCTAATATTATGTTCTTAAATCTTTTTACATCAATTGCTAACATATTAACATAATTTAACTATCAAAATTTTAATCACTTAAAACTCCCAAATTAATTTCACCCATCACATTAGGGTTTCCAAACTTAACCCATAGTTTATAAAATACTAACTTAATCACAACAAATATTAATCTCACTAACATAAACACTAATATATTTAAAATAATATTAATCCATAAATTAGGAATTAAAGAAACTTACCCAAAAATTTATCCAAATAATACCCGGTGTTTGGAGAATCTTTGCAAGCTCCAAGTAACACAAAGCCTAAAGAAAATATTATATCAAACTCATATTTTGCTAGATTTAACCAAAAATTCCAAAATATGAATTTAACTATTTACCTCAAAATGATCGGTAGAAACGTAGATCGGGCTTTGTAAATCACGTTACCAAAATCGGATTGAAAATCGGACCGTTAGATCTTCGTATATCAAGAATTTTCTATAAAAATCCTTAAGAAGAAAATGAGAAGATGAGGTACTGCCTCCTCAGGAAAAAGAAAAGAAAAGGCATTCGGCCTTTTCTCTCAACAAGGCGCACTGCGCTTGTTTTAGTGAAGGGCCACTTGGCCCTTCATTGTTCTTTTCTTTTTCGGCATGTGGGGCGCTGGTCGCCCCACATGTTACATATAATTTTGGGGTAATTACTTTTTCCCCCCATGAACTACCGACCTATGTCATTTTGCCTCCACGAACTACCACTTCGACCAAAAGAGAGCATCAAACTACCATTTTTACACACTTTGCCCCATTTCGTCAGGAATCCCGTTAAGTTGGATGGAACATGCCATTTTATTTTCCGTTAATTTTGATTTAAAGACCAAAATGCCATATACAGTAATTAATAAAAAATATTAAAATTAATATATTAAAAAAAAAAAAAAAAAACCTGAAGGAAAACCTCAAGGGTGGCGGCAGCCACCCTTGAGGTGGCTGGGTGGCCGTATGGCCTCCCCAGAACCTGGGGTGGCCGCGTGGCCACCCTAGGTCATTTCTAGGGTGGCCGAAGCTGGGTGGCCGTGAGCCACCCCAGAGGTGGCCGAAGCCACCTTTAGGGGTGGCTCGCGGGCCAGCCACGACCTCTGGGGTGGCCGCGCGGCCACCCTAGAAAAGACCTAGGGTGGGCCACGAGCCACCTCTAGGGGTGGCTCACAGGCCACCCGGCCACCTCAGGGGTGGCGGCAGCCACCTCAAGGGTGGCAGCAGCCACCCCTTTTCCTTAAGGTTTTTTTTTTTTTTTTTTTTTAAGACGAGGGTATTTAGGTCATTTTTGAAATTGAGTTAGGGCATTTAAGTCTTTGCATGAATTAAACTGACGGAAGGGGGCAAAGTGTGTAAAAATGGTAGTTTGATGCTCTCTTTTGGTCGAAGTGGTAGTTTGTGGGGGCAAAATGATATAGGCCGGTAGTTCATGGGGGGAAAGGGTAATTACCCCAATATATTTTTTTTAAATTCTTTGTTTCTTCCTTTGACTTTTCTTTTCTTTCTTTCTTTTTATTTATTTTTTTTTCTTTTACTTTTCTTCTTTCTTGTTGTTTTTGTTTTACCGATTCCTTTTTTTTTTTAATTTCATTTTCTTTTCTTATTTCTATTTTAAATTCTTTAATTCTTTAATTCTTTTCTTTTGCATTTTATTTTTTTTCATTTCTAATTTCTTTTCTATTATTTCTATTTTCTATTTTCTTTAGACTTTAAAAATATTCATTTGCATTTTTAATGATACTAAAATAATTTTAAATAGTTATTTACTCAAATTTTATACTCTAATTATTAAATAATATCTCGGACATTATATTTTGTGTTTTTATTCCTATATATATGTATAATGGCGCAAGTTTTATAGATGAAGATTAGAACTCAAGAGGTTTTAAAGCTAAGACACATAGATTGTATTTTGTTTATAGTTTTCTGTGTTTATAACATTTTATGTTGACAAGATTGCAAATAATTTTCATGTATTCTCTTGTATCACTATGGACACCTGTTTCCATGTATTTATTCTAAACATTTTCTTTATGGATGTCTATAATTATTTCAGTTAGAAGCTCTGTCGTGTTATTCATTCAAAGTTTGTTGGATAAATTATATTCCGCTGTCAAATCTTAACTCTGATGATGTCGTAATGTCACGTGAAAATTTGAAATTTTCACTTACGCCTTTTTGTAAAAGGTGGGACGTTACAAATTGACTCTTTGAGATATGAGAATACCATGATTTTTAACACTATTGATACACTCAAGAATAAATTAAAAGAATCTAAGGATCTCTTGGAAAAATTCTCTAGTGATAATTTAAAAGGCATGCGCTGTATTCAAACAAATAATTCTAACAAACCTGGCCTTATTATTGATGATTTGGATGATTCTACTTCACATGCTTCTGGTTCTGAATTAAATTCTTTTTTTTTTTATTTAGCCTGTGATTGTAGATACAGCTTGTTTAAATAGCTTTGAAAATTCTTGCTTAAATAATTATGTGAAGCCTAAGTCCAAAAATTCAAGAACACAAGCTTATGGTAAGTTTGTTCCTATTTGTCATACTTGGGGGAAGGTTGGTCACATTAGACCAAATTGTTTTCTGTTAAAAGCCCATTGATCTTGGATTAAGCAGGATGCTCTGAGGAAAGGTAAAGGTGAAAAACATTCCTCATCTAAATATGTCCCTTCACATAGGAGACATAAAAGTTAAGGACAATGTTATTTGTTAGAATGTTAACCTTAATTCTACAAAGACTGTCAAGAAGCATTCAAACAAAAGAAGTTTGTCCACCTGTCATCATTGCGGCATCACTGGTCACATCCGGCCCAAATGTCCACAGCTTCAGGCTCAAAAGTCGAAGGTTCAGAGGGAGCTGCCAACAAAAGCGACATCAGGCACTCTACCTCCGACGGCACATCAGCCTCCACGGCATCAGCGGTGACAATAGAAGTTTGTTCGTACCAATCAGAGTGGCAAATCAAAGAAGAGCAAATCAAGGCGCTTCAAAAGAAAGTCGCAGAAGCCTAATAACAACAATGGCTATAAGGGGTTGCTGAGCCTTATGTAAGGTATGCTAAGGAGAATTGACAACATTGATAAGACATGCAAATGACCTCTACGGGTTAAGCAGGTATGAGTCAAGAATGATGAGACCATTCACCCCTTGAGGGGGAGTGGGCTCACCTAGTAAAAGTAAAGTCACACCATGCTTAGGATTTTGGTTCCTAAATCCTAGTACATGTGAGTTATGTTTGCATTGCATTATTTATCATGTCATACCTTATTCAAGCCTTACATTCTGTTTCAGGTATCATATTTTCTATCCCTAGATTTTCTCTTGTTGTCTTGAGAAAATTTTTGCAGTTATTTTATGGGGATGACAGAAAAAGCATGTCACTGCTTTTTTGTCTTGGTAATTTCAAACCTCTCAATGAGGAATAGGTTTGCTTTTACCCTACATGCTAAAATTAGATTTTTTTTTCTCTTTTGTCCATAGCATGTCTTTGTTATTTTTTGTTTTATTTTTTTTTCAACCAAAAAAAAAAAATAAATAAATAAATAAATTGGGGGAGAAGATGTAGAATTTTGTTTGTTTGTTTGTTTTTGTTTTTGATAGCTTTTTAGATATCGTATGTATTTTTGCTTGATATCTCAGTTCATTGTGCATTGATTGAATATGTTTATAAATGATTGAGAGTTTATGCCTGATATCTGTTAAGTTTTCATTGTTGCATCTTAATGATAGATAGTTAATTTTCTCATACATTAAAATTGTGCACTATCCAAAGCTTCCATAAGGTACATTTTTTTTTTCTCTTTGATTTTTAACTTCTGGAAATTCTATTGAGATATATATATTTTTTTTACTAAGATTATCAAATTGACCAACTCGCTAATTGAACCTATAACCTATAAAAAAAAACTTTGGCATTCTCTTTAGGTTGCAGCACCAAGTAATAAAAAGCATAATAAAATCAGAAAATTTAGATTCAAAAGATCCATTGTTGAATGTGCTTAAAAATGTTATTGAACATGTCCTTATAGAAACAGTCAGTGACTAAATCATTGCAGAAATAGACGGTCACAAAACGGACTAAGTAAAAGAAAAGTGTCTCATCTCAGGGGAAGTGTCTCATCTCTGGAAGAGTTAGTAACATGTCCAGACACGATCCCTACAGGTATAAATCCATTGCTTTCTCACACAAGCCGCTACACCCCTTAAATTTTTATTTTTTATTTTTTATTTTTGTCTGTTTTTGTGCGGTTCCTCTCGGATTTCTCCCAAGTTTCCGACTTTTTTTTTGTCTCTTTCTGCATACTTTATCTCATTCTAGGTATTTTTATTGTTCCCTGTGTTCTTTTTAATGGTTTTGATGCTTCTTAAGAATATTGAATTATTTGTTCTTGAATATTTTTGAGATATTATGCATGAAAAATATTTATTCTATCTATGTGATGGAGTTGCTATGATTTATTTGTGCTATTTGGACTTCTAAAATTGCATTGTATAAATTTTTGGGCATCCAATTTACAACTGTTATAATGCCAAAAAAATTCTAGAACTGACTGAATCTAATTTGTTTTTGGTATTATTTTTTCATGGGAATTTTTGTGTTTAAATTTTTCTCAGGATAATGTGTTCTAGCAGTTCCCAACGCTGAGTCCGCCAGAGGATTGAGGCAGATTTGGAGGCTACCAGAGCCAGGGTAGAACATAGGCAAGTAATTAT
Organism: Alnus rubra; assembly: GCA_028654335.1. Taxonomy (NCBI): domain Eukaryota; kingdom Viridiplantae; phylum Streptophyta; class Magnoliopsida; order Fagales; family Betulaceae; genus Alnus; species Alnus rubra. The sequence continues at coordinate 546,618 of JAJPGS010001859.1, read as the reverse complement.
TGAGAGAAACGTCATTAGAGCCGACGTTATGGTATCTCCATTCTCCTTCATTGATCAAATGATCCAGGAGAATCATCGACAGTTTTTCTACAGCTGCTCAGGCATTGTCTATCCTAGATTGGTCCATGATTTTTATGGATACATGGACATAATTCAGGATGAGTAGAGCAGCCTCACGTTGCAGGCCACAATCATAGTAGTGACTTTCAGGATCAATGATACTCTCATCAGCTCCTTCATTGGGACCGATCCAATGCCATTTGAGGGTGTTCTCTATCCAAATTTCGTGGATCCCCCCTCTATGGAAGAGATGATTGAGTTCTTTGATCCTCATCATTGAGCTCAAGATAGAGCCCCTCAATCAATCAAGATTGGTGTATTCTCCTCTCCTCATCAGTTACTTGCAAAGATTGTGCAACACAATTTGTGGCCTATAGCTCGACAGAGTGAGCTAGTGCTCAAGAGAGTTAGGTTTCTATATGCCCTTATACAGCTGGTACCTTTTTCCCTCTACAAGCACATTGTGCTTACTATGCTCGAGATGCGAGACGAGCATCAAACAAGTCTTCCTTTTGTGTGCTTAGTCACGAAGATTTGCATGAGCTTTGTACTGGAGATCACATACCTGGAGCCAAAGGAGAAAACCAAGGACACCCTTGGAAAACATATAGTGAAGAAGTCCAATGCACAGCTACATTTTGGGGATTAGAGGGAAGCCAAGTCTCCTCCTTATGTTTCTCTAGTTCAGGCTAATCCTATTGCAGCTTCTTCATCTCAAACTAATCCACCTTCTCCATCTTTTGATGCTGTTTTTTCTCAGATTATGGATGCATTGAGTTCACTTCAGCGAGAGGTCAGCACTATTGGTGCCAAGGTTGAGCAATGCTAGATCGACATCAAACAGTGCCTCAAGCACTTTGAGCCTCATAATTATGATGCTGATGATGATTAAGTGTTGTGATCACTCATTTATTTATTTATTTCAGTTGTTTCGGTTTACAAACTTCTATTTATCTGGGCTACTCTTGAGACAATTTATTTTTATTCATGTTTTTTGGATATTAGTAATTATGTTGTGTTTTTTTTTTTTTTTCATACTCTGTTTACCCTTTGTCATTTTGAGACAAAAAGAGAGAGTATGATATTACCATGTGGCTGCCCATTAATAAGTGTAGAGTATGAAACATTGGTCACACATTTCATCAATAGTTGTATCCACCGTTCTGCAAATCCCATCTTACACATCACTACCTTCAAAAAACCCCATTCAACCAGGTCGTAGGCCTTGCTTATGTCGAGCTTAAGTGCCATAAAACCCTCTTTATCTTTTAACCTGGAATCTATCATATGAAGAGCTTCAAAAGCTACGAGGATGTTGTTAGTAATCAAACTTAATTCCCAGAATGAAAACACTTTGTTCCAGGGATATAATAAAAGGCAAGATAGTTTTGAGATGATTAGCGAGTACCTAAGCTATTAGTTTGTACAGAACATTACAAAGACCGATAGGCTTGTAACCGGTTACCCTAGAAGGTGCTTGACATTTGGGGATGAGGACAGTTTTTGTGGCATTGAGACTCGGATCGAACTGGCCTCCATTTAGATAGTCAAGATCGGCAAGTATGACCTACTGTCCCCATGCTTTTTGGTAGAAAACTGCCGAGTAACCGTCGGGTCCCAGAGATTTATTTAATGGATGCATCTGAGCTAGGGCTGTGTTAACCTGCTCATCCGTAAACTGCCTCAAGAGTTGAACATTCATGGCATGGGTTACTTTACCGTGTATGTGTTGCAGACATTCATTAATCATTGTTGGGCCCTAGGAAGTAAACAGGCCCTCATAGAAACCTATGAAAGCTCTACCAATCTCCTTAGGCTTCTTCCAAACCTTCCCGGCCCCATCACAAATGCTACGGATCCCATTAATTTTTCTTCTATGATTTGCCCAAGCATGAAAGTATTGTGTATTCCTGTCCCCATGTCGAAACCAGTTATGTTTTGCTCTTTGTTTCCACTTAATATCCTCAGCCTGTAGTTGTCTAATGGCAACCCCATTTTAAGGCCTTTCTCGTTGCTGGAGCTCTTCCAATTGTTTTGCCTTTTTATTAAACTGTTTACTTGCATTGCCAAATTTCCAACAGCTCCATTGTGAGAGTGCTTGCTGGCAGTATGAGAGACGCACTACAAAAAAAAAAATCATTAATGGCATCTTTAATGCTGGCGTTTATAAAAAATGCCAGCTTTGCCAAAGGTTAGCTGGCATATTTAAAATATGCCAGTAAATTTTATTAAAAATCCTGGCGTAAATTCTAATGCCATTAATGAAATAAGAATTGCCAGAATCCACTGGTAGTCTCTTTCCTGGCATATATTCATATAGTCATATGCTAGGAAATTATTTTTCCCGAAGGGGGGAAAATTGCGCTCGCGGGATGCTGAAAAAAAAAATTGCTTCCTTATCAAGTTTTGTTTTTTTTTTTTGGGGGGGATAAACACGCGCGGACGTGCAGGACCTCTCTCTCTCTTTCCCTCTCTCTCTCTCTCTCTCTCTCTCTCTCTCTCTCTCTCTCTCTCTCTCTCTCTCTCTCTCTCTCTCTCGATCAAGTATATATCAGTTTTCTTTTATATAATATATATATATATATATATATATATATATATATATCTGCCTCTCACAAATTTTTTTTCTCTATTGCTCGATCTCTCACAAATCTCCTCCTGGAATCCGCTCCACCGTTGTTGATCGACGCCGCCAGCCCACCAGCTCGCCTCCCTCTAATCATTCGGTGTGTTTTTTTTTTTTTTTTTTTTTTTTTTTTTTTTTTTTTTTCAGTCTTCAATGCATGGATTCTTGTTTTTTTCTTTTAGTGAATACGGTAGATTTCATTTTATGGATTGAATTTGTTGAGTGAATGTGGTGGATTTTAATTCGATTAGGTGTAATAATTGTTGGAGGCTCATTTGTGAAAAACCCTATATTTTCGTTTGGATTGGGTTCGTTTGTTCTGGTTAATTTTTCGTTATACATAGAAGATGCACATGGTTTATAAACATTAGAACAAAAGGGGTTATAGTCCCTGTTGCTTGGCATTTGGACATGATTTCATTGTATAGTTTGTTTTGGGTTTACATAGATTGGGTGTTTGCTCTGTATATATGTGGGTGCAGGGGCGGAGGGAGGGGGTCTGTGCCAAATCTATGCCAAATGACAAAAAAGAAGCAATGTGGGAGATTATTCACGTGAGAAAAGAAATTTATATATACATTTGTTTCATTTAGTTGTCTTTGTTAATTATATTCACTATCACTATTTGTTGGAAAGATAGTACTGACACCATTATGGTTATAACTTCAATGTAGAGGAAGTTCGAGTTTGAGACGAATCTTCCACTAGAGGTTGTAAAACAACATGCATACTCGGAATTGTCAAAACGGAGGAGGGAGTACAAATACGAACTTAAGAAGTCATTGAACATCCAGCCAGGTGAGTCTGCAGAACATGTTATTGCCACGTCTGATCCACAATACATTAGCTACCTTGTTGATTTTGAAGCTGAAGTTCGACATTGGTGTGATCCCAAAGTGCAGGTAACAATATATATATATATCTTTATTACCATCCCAACATTTGTTACACTTGTGTATCTCACTATTTTATTGAAAATATGTAGAGGAAAGCCCTTCAAAATAAGGAAACGTCGGGCCATGCAAAACATTCTACACACATCCGGGTCAAAGAGCTTAGCTAAGTTATAATTTGAACAGGTACGCATTGAAAGAGATGTTAAGTGGGTGCCTACATTAGATGGCTTTTAACATAATTATTTTGAATGTTTGTTTTTAAATTCATAATATGTAGGAGTCAGGATCAGGGAAAACCCCTAATAGAAGCTCGTTATTTATCGAAACTCACACACACAAGGATGGCACTCCTGTGACAACAGAGGCGGGGGATAAAATCGTATGTGTGTTTGATTTATTTTGTTGGAATAATTGCTCGTTTTCCAATTTTTTTTTTTTATGGTTGTTTGAGTTTTTTTTAATTGGTGTAATAGAAGTAAGTGATAAGACAAACCAGTGATTTGCTAATCCGTTTATCTTGTTATAGGCACTAATGAAGGAGATTATGTCGAAATCACCTCCATTGACGCGAACGCCCACATATGGTTGTATAGATTGGGATCCAAAATGACGCATATGGACAAGTATTTGGCAAAGAAAGGCCTGGACGCGTACGTGGATTGGGCATTAGGTGTGCATCTGGCTTTAAGGCCACATCCTCTTCCGCGCCACAAGTCCTATCTAACTATCCACAATATGTTAACATGGCTCAGTCTTTCAAGGAATTTGAGGAATTGAAAGCTGCGTTTCAGAATTTGCACCCATCGGTAAATACATAACATTGTCTTTAGCATATATAATGACTACTTTTATTTATTTTTTCATATTATGCAAACTTTGACTCTGATTATCGACCTATTCTCCCGAATCTCCTCGAATGTGTCACCAACACAGATCGTGACAATGATGGAGTGGATGGTGAGGAAGAAGATGATTAGGTATAAACTTTAAATCCCCAATGTTTTACATAAATTAGTAGAGGCATATGATACTAAGGTTTTTTTTTTTTTTTCCATTGTTAAATTATTGATAGCTTATCTTGTTTTTCACTGTTAACTTATTGATTTATTGCTGATTTGGCAACTTTCGAACTTAGCATGCATATTATGGTTCTTACATTTTATAAGGAGTGAGATGTATCAATATAAATTCTACTTGTGCAATTTTCTGGAATATTTATTTGAAAGTGTCTTTGTGTGCTTTGTGTGTTAATTACTATGATTGAACACATGTAGCTAGTGTAGCAAGGCATAAGTCAGTTTCGATTGTTTGTGTTGATTGAGATAGCAGCATTAAGAGAAATGTATTAAAATGAACTTCCATTATTACATCTTCATTTTCTGTAGATATATCAGAGGAGATATGTATTGCAACTGCAAAGATGGGTAAGCATGTGATTCGATACTGTTTTCGTTGTTTTATTCAGTGAACAATATGATTTTGTATCACACATCAAACACGTGCTTTGATACTGTTTTCGATCAGAGTTGGCTTTAAGGGCATGGCAATACTTAAAAGTGTTATTTGGACTTCTTTGTTGATTTATGACAAATGATTTGAAGTACAAATGTATGAGATATGATTTCATGATTACCATTGTTATAATTTTAGGTTTCTAATTGTTACAGTGGATGAGCAGAAACTACAATAACCTTGTCTATGAATTAGCCAAACCAGTACTCCTGCAGCTTGTGAATACTGCCAATCTATGTGCAATCATCTTGTCTAAATAATATCTTGATCATCCGTGGTAGTTTTGATGCGATATTCATATCTGATTGATGGTGATTTCCTATTGTTGTCACTTATGTGGTGGTAATCGATTAAACAAATCAGTGGAATTCCTAAAATTTATACATAGTTAATGGATGTGTTCCTGCTTCTTTTCCGAGTGATTAATCGTGCTAAGGGATTTGCTTTTCTAAGATGTTAATTTGTGACAGTTGTTACATGATGTTCCCTTCTTTTTTGATGTTAACATGGTGGTTTATTAAACTTTTCAGCCAACAATATGGAAGTAGGTGGAATGCTTTTTTGTACAAAACAGGCGACCTGACTGCCTAGTCTTTGCATTTACACCTACAGCATCTGTACGTGCGGAGGCGCCTAAACCTGCGGTGGGGCTTGATAACTTTTTGCCTTTCTTTCACTGATGATATGGAGAGCAATCTAAACAGAAGTTTGTTTATGCTGAGAGCTAGAGGGATGTCAATCAGAAAGTCTTTAGGTCATTAGCAGATTTAGCTTGAATATTATCATTAATTATAGGATGATAGCACATTGAGATACTACTCTTTGTAAGCCCAGATTGAAACATTACTCTTTGTTTGCTTACTTTCAAATATATATTATATTTTTCATTTTTGACTGATCTGGTCACGAGTATGAGTGCATGAACTTATGTTAATCATGTTTTTATAATACGAAGTAGAAATGCTTAAAAGCTTAAAATTGCTTACATTTTATGGAGGGGCGTATAATATGTAATTTAAGACTTTTCCTGAATTTGAATTCCATTACTGAAATTGCTATTTTTCAAATGAATGTTCCCATGATATATGTATAACAATTTTTTTTTTTTTAATATATTAAATCATCTTCCTGGCGCATGCCCATGTGCCAGGAAAACAAACTCTTCCCAGCGCATGGGCATGCGCCAGGAAGCTAGCTCTTCATCCTGATTTAATTTCCAGGCGCACAACTTCTTTCCTGGCGCAAATGTTGGTGCCAGGATAAGCTGGCGTATAATATATGTGCTAGCAAATTTATTTTCCAGACACTGTATTAGTGGTATTTGTAAGTGCCAGGAATCAAATGCCAGGAACATGTTTCCTGGCATTTAAAAAATGCCAAGAATGGGCATTTTTTTTGTAGTGACGGCTTTGGACAACTTGGGTAGGAGGTACCCCCAGACCTACGGGGCCCCATGCTTCATGAATGATTTTCTGGCATTCCGGATTAGTAAACCAATTGGCTTCAAATCTGAAGCCACGCTTGTAGTGCTGCGGTGCAGCATCATCTTCACTGCCACTGACCAGAATAGGGCAGTGGTCCGAGGTTCGGGCTGCCATTGTCCTTACCTGCACTGATTGGAAGCATGAAAACCACTCCAAATTTGCCACCGCACGATTCAAACGCTCCCTGGTAAATGATCCATCCGTGCGCCTATTGCTCCAAGTAAAACGGGACCCAGAATAGCCCAAATCACTGAGCTGGCATACCTCCAAAGCTGATCGAAAAACCGTCCATTTGGGCTTCCCGTCTCATGTTCGCCCCTTCGGCCTTCCTTCTCCGTATTATCCAAGATTTCATTGAAATCTCCGACGCATAACCAGGGGAGAGGTTGGAGGTGTTTTAAGTGTTGTAAAAGGGCCCAAGACTCCGATCTACGTGTGCTATCCGGATGACCATAGAAGCCGGTCAATTTCTAAATAGGGTTGCCATCGTCATTTTTTATTAGAGCATTGATGCCTTCGGGAATAGTTGTAAACTTCAAGAGACAAGAGCAGAATCTTCCTTCCACATTAAAGCCAATCCTTCACTTCTCCCCACCGGCTCTACGACAAAGAGACCATCAAAGCCCCATCTTCTGCTTTATTCTGTCCATGTAAACCTTCTTCTGCATGGGTGCAACCTCGTACGTCTTTGGTTAAATCCCGACCCTTCCTCGTCCTCAGAGAGCCTCCACCTGTTGCCTTTGGACTTTCTTGATACTTACGTTCTCCAGGTGCAGCCTGAACTCCATGCACTGTGGGCCTGGAATCCCTAGTGCCGATTCGGCCTATGGGTTCTGCATGGGCTGCATCAACTTGCCCATCACCAAGCCCTGCCACGTCAGCCAATTGACACTTGCCCACAATAGTAATCAACTCGGAAAATAATTTTTCTACGTCAAATTACCTTACATCAATTTTACATCAAGACACATAGAGTGTAAGATTCATATATGCAGATCCCATATATGTGAATTTCATATACATGAATTTCACACCTAATGCATCTTGATGTAAAATTGATGTAAACTAGATATATAGAAAATCACATCCCAATCAACTTTCTTGAAACATCTGCCACCTTGCATGCATGGTCGTTATTATGGAAACACTTCATGTTTTCACCACCTGTTGTATTTCTGCCGGTTGTCAAATTTTCATGGGCTTGTTATTTGCACTACAAGTGTACAACATGGGCACAATATGGGAATCCACTCCATGTGAGGGGGTGTTATGCCCCTGTAGTGCAAATAACATTCCTGTTTCCATATTCACTGAACTCCATAAGGACCATAGTTAACGTCAGTTTGAATTGGCACTGACCATTTCCCGTAACTGTGGACTTTGTGAGATTCACCACAACCTCCTCCAAAGAAAAAGGAAAAACTAAAAAGAGAAAAGTAAAGTACTAGATCTCTCTTAAATTATTATTTAATTATTAATGTTTTTTAATTTTTCAAATTATTAATTGTATCAATGTTCTCTTTAAATTATTTAAATTGTCAATGTTCTCTTTAAGACTAACAAAAAGACAAAAATAACCCTAAATTTTTTTGAATAAGTAAAAAATGTCCTTATAAATTCAAAAAAAAAAAAAGAACCAAAAAATTAAAATTAAAAAAATTAAAAAAAAAATTAAAGAAAATTAAAAAAGCGAAAAAGAAAGAAAAATTAAAAAAATAACTGAAAATTATGAAAACAAAATTAAAAATAAAAAACCAGTTTTTTATTTTCATTTTCATTTTTTTCATTTTCATTTTTTATTGTATAAATTTTTGTTATTTTAAATATATATATTTTAATTTTAATAATTTTATGAAGAGTATTTTTGTCATTACAAAAAATATTGACATTTTTTTATAGTTTAGTGAAGGTTATTGATACAATTGATAATTTAGATAGGATATTAACAATGAAATAATAATTTAAAGAGAAGCAATTTACGACTGGATAAGAATGTCGATGCTAAATCATCAATTTTCATAATGGTCAAAGATGGGTATCTCTCCAATTTCTTCCAAGGAATGGTATTGCGAAGTGAAGAAATTAATTTCAAGGGAAATTTGAGGAGACAAATCTATTTACAGTGGTATACAAAATCTAAGCATGGATTGATACTCCCACTATTTTTTTTTTTCTTTAATTTCTTTTCTTTTTTTTAAAAAAAATAAAAAATTTTTGTCTTTAAAATGAGAAAGTTGCAAGTTGCAACTCCTGCGCACTCATGGCGGATCAAACACGTGCCTCACCTACCATTTGTTTATGTAAGGGGATGTCTTTTGGGCGGTTTTGAAAATCAACACATGGATTCTGTGTGGGCAGTAAATATTCTGGGATGATAGAAAATGGACCGTACTAAATAATGTATCTCTTTTTGTATATGTGATATGGAAAGCAAAGCATGACAAATATTAATAGAGCATTCACACCCCACTTTCCAAATTTTAACTAAAGTTTACTTAAAAAATTTACTTTCTTTTTTCTTTAATTTTGACTACGAACATTTTAAAAACATCGTACTTTTTACTCTCTAAATCTTTTTTTTTTAATGCTATTTAAATAATATTCATTTATTTTTTCTTTACAAATCCACTTGAGGCGAGAGAGAACGGAGAATAAAAAAAAATTATTTTTCTTGAGAAACTTCACTTAACCCTATGAATTGTAATTGCTTTTGAAATTACCACCCTAAACTTCATAAACTCTTAATTTAGTATATCAATTTTTCAATTTCACCCCTCCATTATGATTTTCAATTCAATTTTGTCAAAATTTTCAAAACACCCATATTATTTTTTTTAAAAAAATATATAAAAAAAATATTCAAATATCCAAGCGTGGGTATTTTTGCAAATTCCATTAAATTCTGACTAAAGCCTAATCCTTGCAATTTTTTCCTAAAAAAAGATGGGTATGTTGGGAATTTTAACACCTTTCCGTTAGGATTTTAACGGAAAATCCTAACGATTGGTAAAATTGAAAAAAATTGAAAGATAGATACATTAAATTTGGAGTTTTTGAAGTTTAGGGAGGTAATTACAAATGTGATAAAAATTCAAGGAGGTTGAGTGAAGTTTCCCCCTCTTTTTTTTTTTCTTTGTTAGGTGCTATTGTACGAGTAATGCTAGAAGTTACTCTTTTATCACTCTTGTGTCCCTTCAAGAATCATGTAACTTTTAAAATCATCATTGAGCTTGTGATTGATTACAATTGAATTTTGATTAAGTTATGATTTTAAAAGCCACGTAATTCTTGGAGGGACACAATAATAACGCAATAATTACTTCTGTAATTAGTCACTACAACAAAATAATTTCCCAAATTACAGATCCCAATGTAGTCATCTCTTAGGTGTGTGTTTTTTTTTTTTTTAACAAATAGCATGTGCTATCATATAATACTGAAGAAAGTCCAAGGGCAAATTACAGAGAATAAAAGTACAAGACCCCCTATACCCTAAGTTAGATAAATCTAACTTAAAACAGCAACAAAAACAATATACAAATATAACATGAACAACATTGAGCTACTCTTTACATTTAAGCATAATCAACAAATAAAAGATGACAGATCTAACACATATGCCAACAAACAGTCTGGTAACAATTGAGCATTACAAAGGAAAACTATGAACAAAAAAAATAAAAACAAACAACCCAAAAACATAAGCCAAAACAGAACCGGCATCAGGAAACGCCGTTACCGGCAACGGCGACGGCGCGTGTAGAACATGCGCCACTATCAGGAACCATCCTCTGCAGCAGTCGACCGCCAAAACCACCGGAACCACCAAAAAACCACCATCCACGCATTGGAAGACAAATCGTGACCCTCACGCGCCGGACCAAGGAGTGACCTTTTTGGCGCGTGCTGGCCATGCGCAGAGCAGGAAAGGTTGACACGGCCATGGTTGGGGGCTACTAGACTAGAAGAAGCCGACGACCACTGTGGAGAGGAGCGTGTCTTGAAAAATTCAGCTGAAGTTTGTAGATCTGACTCCAAAGAAACAAAACCAAAAGAGCACAGTCAGAAACTTCGCCGGAGACACACCAGAAAGCCACTCCCCACCATCGGATCTAACCCGGGGGAATAAAAACTTCATAGCCTTAATGGCTGGGATAACACCTAACCTCCACTAGGTCACTCCAGGGAGGAACAAAAAACCTCCAAAGCCTAGAGGACTTGGAGGAACTCACCACTGAGAGGAGGGAGGCGTCCCCCCCACCTCCCAAGGCAAAAAACCAGCACCTTTAACTCTCTCTCTCTCTCTCTTTCTCTCTCTCTCTAGAACTTTCGAGAGCGTCCTCTTAGGTAAGTTTTGTTGTAGTGTTATAAACAATATTTTTTCAACCGTTTATAAACGCTTTATCATTTGATATTATATTCACGAGTTTTCATGGGAATGGAAAAATTAGCTTTAACAATTTTAGTTTATAACCATTTGGTGTTTACAAATCATTAAATCTTACTTTAACCGTTTGGTCATTAAAATGTATTAATATTTTGAATGTTTTTATGACTGATTATATTTATTACATGTTGATGTGCTCACTACATCTATAAAATAAATTTTTCTCCAAATATCACTAGTGACACTGACACATGTCTGCAACATGTGTTGAAAAAAAAAAAAAACTCTATATTTATTTTTCTGAACTTTGCATTTCATTTGAAAAACTATACAAATGATTGTTCTATTAGTCTTCGTTCTTATAAGTGTGTCCTTAACGAAAGTAGACGCTATAGTCTAATCTTGGGAGGTTGCGTGTCAAGTGACTCGATCACACCGAATTATATATTCCGGGAGGCACGAATCAACTTTTAAGAACAACGTTCTTGCATAATTTTATAGCATTGTAAGATCAATCTTTCCTTATTCTAATTTTATTCTATTGCATTCTTTTTATTTTATTATTATTATTTCATAATTGATATTATTTTATATCAACAAAAGTATTTTGCACCATCAAAATTATTTCCATCGAGTTTATGTTATAAGGCTAGCCAAATAAATTTTAGTAAGCAGAATGTAAATGCTCTAAACTAAAGCAAACAAAAGGGCCTCCTCCATCCCTCAACCCTCTCTACTCTCCACGAAAGAGTGGGGGAGTGAAAGGGTGGAGAGACCCTCCATCACTCTGGGTGGTTTTTTTTTTTTTTTTTTTTGTAATTTAATAGTTTTAGAAAATAGCTGAAATTCCATATTAATTTTAGTAGAACAATTCCATATTAATTTTAGTAGAAAAATTGATATGTAAGAAATAGTAATTTGAAAATAGGGCAAAATCCTTTCGATTAATTACAAAAATTAAAATCTCAGGTAGGTTTGTAGTTGGACGAAAACCCAAGCTAGGATTAGTTTCGAATTTTCCTTAAAATGTCCAATTCTTAGTAGCTCCCCAAAATAGTTTTTTTTGGTAAATCAATTTGTTGGAGTGGCTCAAAATGAGTCATGCCTCACCAATTTGTTGAAATTTTTTTGATAAATGAACAGTACTAACCAACAATATTGAACAGTATTCACTCACCAAAATCATAAGAAATTATTAAAATTTTATCTCTCTTCCTTTTTTTTATTTATCTCTCATGCATCACATACCACCTCCATTTCGTAAAAGATTATTGAAATGAAATAGTGATAGTGGATAGTTAAAATAGTGAGATTGTTGAGGTGTTCTAAAAAAGTGGATGATTAAAATAAAGAAAAATGGTTTTTATCTATTTTGTATTTTGAATTATTTGTTAATACTGTTATATATATATATATTAAAAGGAAAAAAAGAAAAGAAAAGAACATTTCCCTAAAAAAAATTGTCAAACAAGCCCTACTATTCTGGGTTGTTCTACCCGCAATGAGAACCAAACTCAATAGAAGTTCTAAGGTTGACTAGGTACGCATCCAAGCTATGCACCAAAAATAAAATATTCAGAATAATAATGATATCCTCCATATTCCATTTAATTTTTTTTGAAAAATTGCATCATTAGTATATGTAATTGACCTAAATTATAAATCACTCCCTATGATATCAAAATTAATTCAGAGATTCCTATAGTTTGCTTCATTTACAAATTGTTTGCTAGAGTCAAATTCCGTTAAAAAATTTAACAGATTCCATTAGGCACCACATCAACGCTAATAAGATGGCGACATATATTGATTAGAATAAAAAAATTTAATATATATATTTATAAAAATTTAAATTAAAAATAGAAAAGGGGTGGCTGTCGAGTGGGTAGCCACCCCTTTTCAATTTTTAATTTATTTTAAAAAAATAATTTTTGAAGTATTATTTATTTATATTTTTTTATTTAGATAGACACATGTCAATTTTTTTGTTGTTTTTATGCATATGAAACAATAATTCCAAGGTCTTTACTATGAAATCCTGATAATTTACCACCACGCCAACACGAATTGGGATTTATAGTAATTACTTGTTGGAATTGCTAGTAATTTAGGCACGTAATATGAGAGTTCATATAAAATTCATTTACCAAAATAAATTTTGAACTGCCCAACCACCTTTTTTTTTTTTGAACAAATTCTCTTCTTATTGAAAATGCCACAGCATAAATTGGGATCATGTCATAGGGACAAGTTCCCTAATTACAATATCATAGATCCAGGAAATAACTTTTTCCATCCAGATTTTGTCTACAATATGAGTGACAACTTCTCGAGCTAGACCATAAGTTGTCATATTTGCCTTCCGCTTAAAATGGGTAATGTTCGCAGACTTGAAAGAGTGCAATCCTGATTTTATTCCCTCCACTAAGTCTAAATGCTTATAACGACATGTATTAGGCATTTGTGTCTCACAGTCTTGCACAATTTGCATTGCATTTCCTTCTAGCTATAGACAGTCTGGGCAGATATCAAAAAATCATATTATTTATCTAAATTAGTAACAATTTGAACAAATTGTTGGGGATAAATTCCACTCAACCCGATCCAAGGAGGAGATAGACATTTAACAACTACTTCAGATAAATCAGAGAATTGGGATAAGACTTATGGTCCAATCAAATAAGAAGAATTATTAGATCAGAAGTCTAAGAAGATATCCAATTAGAAGTTTAATAAAGGATTAAAGTCCAATTAGAACTCTGATAGCAGTTCTAGATCAACAAGGAGCAGGAGTCCTAATCCAGGTTTGACTCCACCTCTTTGCCTATAAATAGGCCCATACCCCAGGTATAAACTAAGACTCGGTTTTTATGCACAGAGCATTATTTTCTTACATAAGCTAATTTAGGCATCAGAGAGGACCCCCGGAAGGGTCCCTTTGTTTTGCAAAATTATTAAGAAGCGTGAAGAACATCAGAAAAGCGTGCAGATTCACACCATACCGGAAACTGTACAAACAGTTTGGCTCCGTCTGTGGGAAACGATTATTCATTCCTCATAAAAGAAAAATAAGATCCAGCATGGTGATGAACACACGTTCCGGAAGCCAGACCAACCGAGAGCCCATAATCCGAAATGAGCCAGTTATTTAGAATAATTTGCAACCTCCACTGAACCCTCCCTCGGGGGGTGGAGATCAAGATCGTATAGCAGCGTTGGAAGCCCATATTGAATCCTTAACACAGCAGAATGCCGAGTTGCTGCGAAGGAGGCCGAAACAGCCCAATCCCGAGATGAACAGAGATGAGCGTGAGGAAGAAGATCACAACAATAACACTAATCCTCAGAGGGAGGATGATCGCCAAGGAGATCTGAGCAGAGTTATTGCCGAGTTGGAGAATGTGCACGTACATGAAGATGGAAAGAAAGGACAAAAGCTGATCCGTAGTGGTGGACAAGCTCCTAATGAGTACAGACTCACCTTTCACCAGACGGGTGGCAGACTATCGGCTTCCCGAGAAGTTTAAGGTACCCCAAATTCTAAGTTATGCAGGAGACGGAGATCCCTTGGATCACCTAGAGAATTTTCGAGCTCATCTAGACCTTCACGGGACACCTGATGAAGTAGCATGTCGGGCCTTCCCTCTTACTCTTTCGGGGAATGCCCGAGACTGGTTTAGGAAGCTGCCCCCGAATTCCGTTGATCAGTTCAAGGAGTTGTCCAAAATATTCCTAACCGAATTTCTACCTTTCCGAATAATGAAGAAGCCTTCGGGATATTTGCTATCATTGCACCAGCGAAGCAACGAAAGTCTTAAGGAGTTCATGGCTCAGTTTAACCGAGAGAAGGTAACGGTCGAAGATCCAACCGAGGATATGGTCTTTGCTGCCATTTATCAAGGAATTTCACTCGAGGAGCCTTTGATGAAGAAGTTGGTTCGGAAGCAACCGAGTACCTTGCAGGGCCTCATGGATAAGATAGAAGAATTCATCAATCAGGAAGAAACGCTGAAGTCTATGGCCAGTTCCAGGCCACCCCGAGAGACAGCCCCAGAAAAGAAAATGAAAGAATTCAGGAAAGCTATTGGGGAAGAGCAGAGGCAGGTAAAGAAGTTCAAAGATTACAATTTTACACCTCTCAATGCCGAGATATCAGAAGTCCTTATGGAGATAAAAAGAGATCCGGCGTTTCGGGAACTACAAAAGATACCAGGTAATCCTCCTTACAGGAATGCAGGCAAATATTGTGATTTTCATAAACAAGCAGGTCATTACACTGAGGGGTGCGTAACCCTAAGGTTGTTAATAGAAGAATTCATAAAGAATGGCAAGCTGGTTCGGTTCTTGGGAGAAAAACAGAACCAGCAAGGAAATAACAGGCCTCGGAATCATCAGGACTATCAACCCCGAGATCAGCAGCCACGGGATTACTATCCCCGAGACCGTCCTTAGCTAGGCGAGAGGCATCAAGAGAATGATCCCCGAGATGACATAGAAAGAAGAGAAGACCGAGGAAGCAGAAGCCCACGGCATAGAGAGCCGAGGCAACAGCAGTATCTGCTCGTGATCCCATAAAAAGGACTCTCGGAAATTTCTGGCTAGACTTTTATTTTTAGCATTTATGTTTGCAAAGAACTAGACTTTTATTTTTTAACTTAGACATGTTATAATAAAAGACAGAAAATTCCCCAGATTTTGGGAATAAGTATTTTCAGAATAAAAAAATAGAGCTGACTTAAGCATCGGAGTGTTCCCGGTCTAGGGACCGGGAACCCATTGATGTCGCTTCTTTTGCAGGCAAAAGCCTATCGGATCAGTCCTAGCCGAGTACAGGAAGAAAACTCTCGGATCAGTCCTAGCCGAGAGTCTCGGATCAGTCCTAGCCGAGTACAAGAAGAAAACTCTCGGATCAGTCCTAGCCAAGAGTCTCGGATCAGTCCTAGCCGAGTGCAAGAAGAAAACTCTCAGATCAGTCCTAGCCGAGAGCAAGAAGAAAGCATTCTCGGATCAATCCTTGCCGAGAGAGAGAGAAATAAAGAGAGCCAGGGGGGTCGGATTTAACCCTCGGGTTTTGCAGGTTTTTCAAGAGACAGGGAGAAAACCCTAAGGAAAAACAAGAAGGTAATGGGGGGTAAGATTTAACCCTCAGGTTTTGCAGGTTAGCAGGTTTTCAGAAGGAGACAAAGCTCGGGTTTCCTTAGACATGAAATTCTCATTATTCAAGCAAGCTTCGGATAAGGGAATTGTGGGGTAACTGTTGGGGATAAATTTCACTCAACCCGATCCAAGGAGGAGATAGACATTTAACAACTACTTCAGATAAATCAGAGAATTGGGATAAGACTTATGGTCCAATCAAATAAGAAGAATTATCAGATCAGAAGTCTAAGAAGATATCCAATTAGAAGTTTAATAAAGGATTAAAGTCCAATTAGAACTCTAACTGCAGTTCTAGATCAACAAGGAGCAGGAGTCCTAATCCAGGTTTGACTCCACATCTTTGCCTATAAATAGGCCCATACCCCAGGTATAAACTAAGACTCATTTTTTATGCACAGAGCATTATTTTTTTACAGAAGTTAATTTAGGCATCGGAGAGGACCCCCGGAAGGGTCCCTTAGTTTTTGTTGTTTTGCAGAATTATTAAGAAGCGAAAGAATATCAGAAGAACGTGCAGATTCACATCATACCGAAAACTGTACCAACACAAATTATTATCATACATCTCAATCCAACAGCACCCATGGGCCACTGTTGTTTTCCATATTAAATATTTTAGAAGGGAATCATCTCAACCAAGGAAAGAACTTGGCCGGCACACAACGTCACCGCAATTAACAAGTCAGTATCCAGCCATATCTGACACTACTTAAATTCTATTCCCACTTGAACAATTTCTTTCATAAATATGGAACATGCCGAATCGTAGATTCTTTTGTTTTTTGGTTTTTTTTTTTTTTTTTTTTTTTTTGGGTATGAAAAAAAAATAAAAAAATAAAAGTTGATTATTAAATTGCAAATTTCAATAAAACATAAAAAAACGTAAAAAATTTCAAAAACATAATGATGAAAACAAAAATTAAAAAATAAGTTGATTATTAAATTGGAAATTTCAATGCAAAATCAAAAAAACGTAAAAAACTAAAAATTGAAAGTAAAAGTACTTATGAATGGCACGCAAGAATGTGACAAAAAGAGTGTCATATGCAACACAAACCATAAATATATAAAGTCTATACAAAAGGTGAACTATCCACAAGACCAAAACATATAACCGTCGCAAAGAATTTCAGTCGTAGTATTTTAAATATAACGCTACAGGGTCCTCATCGTAGTTTACGGTGCCTGCAGACAAAACATCATCTCTTACACGATTGTAGTAGTTGCCACGTTCACATAGATTGATTAATGAGTCCACAACTTTAGTAGTATAAAATTCAAAAAGTTTTGCAATGAGAGGATATTTAATTCTTCTACTATACGTTTATGATAACAGCTTCTCTTAGTAAAACATTTATTTCTTAAAATATTTTATAGATGATAGGTATCTTATAAATGAATAAAATCATCTCGCTTGGTAGCTCATACATATAAAGCCATCCGTCACTTTCTATTATATATATATATATATGGCATCTCTAAGAAAAATTTTTGTGGCTAGTGTTGGGGCAACAAAGAGGAAGTACTCATTGCAGACGACAAACTAATTAATTAAGTTTCTCCAAAAAAAAAAAAAAAAGTTTCTCTCTCTCTCTAGAGCTCTTCGGGTTTAGCATGCATGCTAGCTGCTCTTTGTTTGAACCATCTGTTTATAAACAAACAGGTTCCATCGTCACTACTCTCTCTCTCTCTCTCTTGATCGAAGAGAAGTTGGGTTCACTGAGAAGGCATCTCTGCTCCCAACAGCTAGCTATCTATCCTCAGAAGGCCAAGGTATCTATTCTCCTACTCATATAAATTAACGAAGAAGTTACCCTTTTATGTCTCTCTCTTGTTTTACTTTAGCATATATATATATATGTTGCTCTACTTCTTCTTTACATTTCACTTTGCTTGTTACACACTTAACTCTTCAAGCCTGATAACAAGCCTTGTCTCAAAAGCTTTGTAGAATCATATGTTAATCTACCGAGTTGACTTAACTGCAAGACTCGGTTTTTCGTTTAAACATATCAAGCTAGTTGTGTGCATGATTGCTCCTTTTTCAACTCTTTTTTTTTTTTCTTTTAGGAAGAGAATGGGAGGGAATAGGGGGAGGGTAGACCAAATATGGTCCTAAGGTCCGTCACTACGTACAGCGCCATCCTCATTAGGACGGAACCAAAAGATATTATGGATAGGAGTCGGGCCTAAAAAATTTTGTTTCCAAGGGCAAGTAGGTCAATTCCTTTATCCTTTTATATATATATATAATACCCCTCAAAAACTTTTGTTTCTTAGGATTTGGGAGACATGGCCTATATCACCTCCCAAATCTGTCGCTGGCTTTTCTCCTATTTTTTTTTTTTCTTTTTAAAAAATAACTTGTTAAATTTGTTTTTTTTTTCATTTTTATTATAGTAATCTTAAGCCGACAACAAACCTTAAATTCAATGAATCAGAACTACTCAAATGCCAAATCAAGAGCTCAAACTTGAATAGAGCTGAACTTTTCGTCCAAATCAAAGATATGAATGGAAAAATTCTCAAATTTACAACACTGTATTATGTTAGATTGTGGTGGAGTTAGGATTTTAGTTCAGAAGGATCAAAATTAAAAAATAAAGTTGAACAAAAATTTATTAAAAATATTAAAGAATATAATTAATAAAATGCAGAAACAATTTTTTTTAAAATAATAATTGTTATTTAAAACATATAAAAGCATCTGACAATTTATTTTTGCATTTTATATTTATAAAAAATTAATTTATATTGAATAATATAAATATAAAAGCGTACAATTTTTTATTTTACCTTTTAAAAGATAAAAGATAAGTGGCTATTCTATCTATTAAAAGACTTTAAAAGATCACACAACTCACTTAATCATTGTTATGGTCTCACGCTCACGGGCTCAAGTCTCGGTCGGACTTAAGAGCAGGGACGGAGCCAGCTTTTAGGCTTTAGGGGGACCAAATTGAAAAAAAATAATTTGGAGGGACCAAAACTAAATTTTTTAAAAAATAGAGGTAAAAATTAATTAATTTTTTTTTAAGATTTTTTTTTTTTTTGGGGGGAAGACCTTTGTTTAGCGACTTGCGTGCTACGTTTTTGTCGAGCTTTATAATTGAAACCGAGCGTTTTTGTCAAATGAAAATGGCTAAGTGTGTGAACGGCACCGTTTCAGTTTCTATCATCTTCTTGATGAAGACTAACCTAATTTTTGAATCTCTGAAAGTGAAACAGTTTGAAACAAAAAGTCTGACTGTGAAACAACGTTTGACTCTTATCGCTAATGTTAGTTTCGATGTCCTTGAGGACGGGTTGAGCGTGGGCATCCACTGATCGTCATCTACCACCAAAATTAGGGCCTACCATCAAATATGTTTTAGCGTATTATTTTGACCAAAAAATGTTATATATATAATATACCTCTATCTCAATGAGCTGTTGCATGAGCGGAGCTAGTATTTGAGATTTGAGAGGTCAATTGAAAAAAAAAATTCAAGAGTAAAATTTAATTTATTTTCTTTTAGGAATTGTTTTTTTAAAGAAAACCTTGAGCTTTGGAGAGACAGGCCCCAAGGTTCAAAGTGGCTCCACCCCTTAGCTGACGTGTCCGTGCCTACCACCATTTCCATTAATTCTTGTTAAAGAAACAAAGTTTAGAGTTTATAAATGGTGAGACCGCTGACTTATCCGTACCTATCAGCTTTTGCATCAATTTTTATTAAAAAAATAGAGTTATTTAAGAGGTGGTAGATGATGAGGCCAGGATCCAACTTCCATGCCGTAGAAAAAAGAACAGTTCAGATTTTATAGTTAAACCCGACGTAATGCGAGGCTAACGTTTATTCAAAACACCTCAGGCCGGCCTTTTTTTTTTTCGACATGCGAAGTACTGTGCGACAGCGAAGCTATCTCTTTGGTCTTTGGTCGTGAAAATCTCCAGGCCGGTGCTCTTGGTAGTTGATGTGGCTGTCTTGCACCGGATCGTCCTCTGCCACATCGTGACCTTGCTTCTAGCTTCTGCGCTGGCATTATTACTTTTGTTCTAAGCTAAATCCAAACAAATAACCAAAAGAAGCTTTGTGTATATATACGCTCATGGAAATGGTGGTTCTACGTGCAATAAATGAGATATAAATGCGTAGAGCTCATATAAATGTTTGTTTTCATTTTATAGAAAATATATGTTGATGCTTTCACGAGGACCGTACGTTTCTTGGAGCCGATCGATATATAGGCACCGTAGATCCAAAATACTTTTGGGACCACATTCTGAAAAAATTTATTATGTTCCGACATTGACTTCCAAATTAATTCCACAATATATTAATGAAAGTTTGTCATTATTTGTGAGATAAGGTTTCTTTTTTTTTTTTTTCCACAAATTTTTGTTGGGTTTGTTTTAAATGCGAGGCGTTCCAAGCGTTGGAGTTTCTCTCTTTGAAGGCCTTTGGCTTGAGCTCCATTTTGATCCTTGAGAAAGCAAAATAACTAATCAATTTCTATTTCTGAGAAGGAGATCTAGAGAGCTAGGTCTAATATTTCCTTTTCATTGTGTATCTATATATATTGATAAAATAGGAGTAATAATTTTGGGGGGTCCATTTTATAAAAATACCTACAATTTAAAAGAAATTTTCAAAATTTTATAACTTTTTTGAAAATTTGGAGAAGCTAGAATCCCAATTTTTGGGGTGGCTCCGCCCCTATATATATATATATATATATATTAACAATTGTGCAAGCTTAACTCTTGGAGTCTTGGTGATGCCCTTTTGTCAATTCCGGTAAGAGTAATGCTTTGTGGAGAAGTTTCATTGTTGTAGGCAAAATAGGACATGCATTTACTTCTTTATAGCTAGTTTTGAGTAGGAGTAATGCTATTTACACTACAAAAATCTTGGTTTTTAGTGACGTGCGGTTAGTAACGTGACAGTGGGTCTGACACATCACAAACTAGTGGTAACAGGCAAAACCTAACGTGTTTTCCACGTGGTCAATATGCTCATCACTAATTCAGGTTTAGTGACGTGTTCTTTTACCCGGGTCGCTAATTACTGACGTGGCCAAAAGTTCCATGTTTAGTAAGCATTAGTGACGTGTAAAAATTTCACGTCACTAATATTAGTGACATGGCAAAATTGCTACATCACTAACTTTCGTGACGTGGCAGATTGCTACGTCACTAAAGTTAATGACATGGCAAAATTGTCATGTTACTAAAGTTAGTGACGTAGCAATTTGCCACGTCACTAAAGTTAGCAACGTGTCTGTTTTTTAGATTTTATTAATTTATTTTATTTTTTCCAACCCCAATTATATATTTCACATTTTGTTTGTTGACCTTATAAACAGATTACATTTCCATCAATCCATCAACAATCAAAATAATTTTCATTTCCACCAACAATCACAACAATTTTTATTTTCATCGATCATCATTAATCACAACTATTCAAAATTAAAACACAAGTTACAACAAACATACAATCAATCTCTATCATGTATATGAACAAAACACAATCTACATACAGATTCCAAAACACGAAAAAAAAAATACAAGTACTTCATGATCTCACCAACAATCAACAGTAATAGTTGCGTTTGAGGGCATGTCCGTCTGCCTTCAAATTGCCACCTTTGCAGATCAACACAAATATTAAACACATTAGAATCAATTATACATCCACACAAAACCAACCATCAAGTCTTCACCAAAACAACCATCAAGTCTTCACTCAAACAAGCCAACACCAAACCAACCAAGATATATATGAGCAACGTTGACAATAGTTGCAATATTATTCCAAATTTCAATAATATTTTATACAGAAAAAAAAATAAAAAAATAAAAAATAATAGTTCATATATACTGACCTGATACACAAAGTAATATGCTCAATTGAGGTTATCACGAATATCTTCACTGTGCGAATGCGCATCATGCTTTGCATAACCTATGAATGATAAAACAAACACATGCAATCAGCAAACAATATGATAGAATCATATGATTTCTTAAGGATTGAGCAACATGTGGATGTAAACAAATGTCATAAACTTAAAAAAAAAAACAAAAAACAAAAAACAAAAAACAAAAAACAAAAAACAAAAAACAAAAAACAAAAAACAAAAAACAAAAACAAAACCAAAACAAAACAAAATCCATTAATTGTTACCTGATCCGCTACTGACAGACGATCCCCCGAACCCTATGCCGTGGACTACATGGGCTGGCATGTGGGAGGAGCTAATGTGTGTTTACCCCTATAACTCATGGTAACCTGCGAAATACATTAAAAGATGACTAATATATTCGACAATGATAAATTATTAATGTGAACTTTATAAATTTACAAATTCTATTGAATCACATACGCTAAGCTTGGAGCTAAGTCTGATCGAACGTGATCGAAGTCATCATGCGTATCATGATCAATATTACTGGTTAATAGTAGCGGCTCGCACTCATGGTAATTGGCACATGCATCATGAGACCCTTCACCCTAACCAACGTCGTATACATTCTTGGGTTTAGTCCTTACGGCAGAAGCCCAATTTGGGTTCCTTTCATCTTCGACGTAAAATACTTTGTCAACTTGTGAAGTTAGCACGTACGACTCATCTGTAACCAGCTCTCCCCGCGGTTTTTGAAGTTGGCAAGTACTATGCCATACTCGTCCACTTTGTACCCCTTGTCCCTCATGGTGTCCACTCAATCACACTTGAACATGACATACTGTAGTACTCGACCTCAATTATATCTGTTAACTTCCCCGTAGTATGTATCGTTATCAACAGTTGGCACACACACGCCGCTGTTCTGAGTCCTCTTCCCAACATCATGTGCAATAGTGCAAAATATTTTGCCATTAACCACATATATGTTATATCTGATTGTTGTCTCCCTTGGCCTTCTACAATGCATAACCAGCTTCTCACCCATTTCCATCTTACGCCAATCGTCCAATCGTTCGACCTGTGAGTATATTAAGTACAATGTAAAACAACATTTTAGTTTGATTAGTTGATATGAACAACATACGAGGCATGTAATAGCTAAACATACGCACAACTGCTCATGATATTGGGCTGATCATCCATATTTTTCCCCCTTATAGTGCATGATCGCTTAAGCATGTCCAGGTGCATCCTACAATACGGAAAAATTAGTTCCATTATTTATTATCCACCCTATAGTATGTATACATTATTGAACACGCATATGCTAGTCTTATTAGCTTACATTCACAGTTGACAAAACTCGTCAGAGTTGAACATAATATATCGGTGAAGCTGGATCAATGTGATACGGTTGAGGATGACTTGAGTTCCTGCCCCCTTTGAACCATCAGGATTTCTTTGGGGCCTGTTGTGGAAGGTTGGTGCGTTATCTAAATACCTCGACCAAAATGTCACCAACTCAGTTGCTATGTAGCCATCTGCAATACACCCCTCAAGAGTTCAAGAAGGCATGTTGTACGGAATAAGCATTACTGGCCAAGTGTTATGCGATGTGCTCATGTTCCCAAATGGATTAAATCCATCTGAGGTTAGACCAAGCCTCACGTTCCTACTGTTGGCTGAATTCTGCTTCACCATCAGCCGGATGCCTCAATAAACCGTCATAAGTACAATCTTTTGCATGTCACCTCATATAAAGTGCAGTATGCTCTGACATAAACAACCTCTATAGTCGTGAGATGAGTGGAAACCACCTCAATACTCTAACCGAATGTTTATTCCTCAACGATATATGTCCTGATTTTTTTTCCTTTCAAACTCTCTGCTTGCTGTAGTATTGTTTCAAGGGCTGGGGTAATGGTTGTTGTCCGGTTATTGCCCTTCATGAAGTTGCTTCTTTGAGAAGTAGTTGAATAAGAAGGGCTTCTAGAAAGACCTGTTGAGTACGTGAAGAGGTTGATGCCACTACTATCATAAAGTGGTCGTGCATGCATCGGCGATCCCTTTTGCAATTTCTGTTAGTGAATCTCCTACTCTTGGACAGTACCTCAACATTACTGAGACACAAGCCACAGCAGGAGATAATGCCACAATAGCTCAACGTGTCAGTGGAGTAGAGTCCAAGCCAAGGAAGGGAAGATAGCCACAAAAGCAGGTCAAACAGTGGGAACCACTAGATATGCATTCTGCGTAAAAGTAGAATATGAAAGGAAGAAAAGACATATGAGATAGAAATAGGAGTTCTTATCTAGAAGAAGAAAACATAGAGCGAGAGAAAGAGATACCGACCAAACCATCATCGTCTCTACAACTCTCAAGCACTTTCCCACTCGTCTCATCCCCACCCAAGCCCCACACTCCCAAGCATTCACTCTCCTTCACCACTCGGGCCACAGATCCACAAACATCGCCATTTGAATCTGAACCAGAGCCATCTGAGCCCGAGTCCGATTCAAATGCAGAATCCTTCGAGAACCGCCTCATGCAAGTTCGTCTCTGTTACAGGAACGAGACTGGGACCGGGAAGAAAGCGGAGCTCCGAAAGGGCCAGGAAGGGTTGGGACGGATCGTTCAGGTCGGGAATGTACCTGCCGCCAATGTCACTGAAAGAATCGGTTTTCAAGCGTGTTGAAAGTGGATTTCGGGTTCAGCCCGTACAGTGAGAGGATAAATGGGCGGGTCATGATTCTAATGCTATCAGCTTTGCTATTGGTGGAGCTAGCCATGGGTAAGAGCGTGATAAATTATCACACGCTGACTATATATCGTACTAATTTAGATATATTTTATTGCGGCGATTGCGGCTATGTATGTGAAATATGAGAAAGAGAGGCTCAGCGTTTGGCCCATATAGTAGGTACCCATGAAGCCTCACTTTCTTCCGGAAAAAGGGCGCCACAAGAAAGTCTGAGATTGCCTCTGGGTGACAAATTGTTCTCAGATGATGGTGACACGGTTGTAGGTGTCGACAATGCAGTCATTGTTGGAGAGGTCGAAGGTGATAGGCGTTGGAGTTGAGGCTAAAATCAAATAAACAATGGGAATTTCAAAGTCTAAGGAGACGGGTATTTTCGAGCTTTTGGGTTAAAAGAGTCACATGCTGTGCACAAAGTGACAGATGGGGCCAAAAAATAAGCAATATGTAGTTTGGGGGCTGAACTGGAAGCACTGGTAGTTCAGGGGCCCATCCGAAGAATGGGTGGTAGTTTGAGAGGTTTTTTTGTATTTAACTCTTAACAAAATAATCCTAAATAGTCACTTAATTATTCTTAGTGGCACTTGAGAACATTGATACGTACAAATGACTCTGAACCGATGCTAAAATCATGCGGCATTTCAATTGATCAATAGCAGCTTCACTCGATCAAGTGGAAGATCTCTACAATATATAACACAAGTCTATACCACTGATGATTAACAAAATAATATAAAAATACGATAAACATGCCATGTCGCTAAATTGATGACATGTAAAATTGGACACGTCACTATTTAGTGATGTGCCAATTTTACACGTCAGCAAATTTGGTGACGTGGCATTTTTACACGGCAATAAATAATGACATTTTAGTTTGACATGTCACTAATTAGTGACGTGTCAATTTGGAATGTTGCTTAGTTTGTGACGCGTCAATCTGCCACATGACTATTTACTGCCGTGCCATTAAGACATATCATCAATTACTGAAGTGCCGATCTGATAGTCAACACTTTAGTGACGTGTAAAATTTACGCGTCACTAAATTCGATGACGTGGTATTATTACACGGCAGTAAATAGTGACGTGTCATTTTGACACGTCGCTCAATTGGTGACGTAGAATGGTGACATGTCAATAGTTAATGTCGTGCCATTTTGACACGTCACTAATAAGTGATGGGTTGTTTTGACACGTCACCAATAAGTGATGGCCTATTTTGACATGTCACCAATTAGTGACGTGCCAATACTACACATCATAAAATTAGTGACGGGCAAATTTTGGAACGTCACTAATTTATGACGAGTCAAAATTTACATGTCATTACTTGTTTAAATTAAATTAATTTTTTTTTTAATAAAATTATATTCGGTAAAGTAATTAGTGACTTGTCAACGTTGGCACGTCACTAAATAGTGACGTGTTGACTTTCCCGCGTCTTTAAAATATTTAGTGACGCGGGACAATTTACCATGTCACTAATTAGTGACGTGTAAAAAGTTGTTTACTGTAGCCACTTCAGTAAATCCCGGTTTTTTGTTGTGTTGGTAGACTGTTATATTACTGATATACAATTTTATGATATAACAGTGAATGATAAATAAATATTAATTAAGAACTAATTTTTATTACCATGTGATCTTATTAATATGATAGTAGTATACCAGTTTACTAAATAGCATTATTTACTAGTTTTATAAAATAGTTTCATTGGTATAAGAAGATTGAAATCCAAGTGCACTCCATTGGCTCATTTCCATGCTGTTTTGCAGAAGAATGGGGAATAATGGAGTGGATCAGGAAAGGCTTCTTGGATTGGAAGCAGTGGAGCAAAGTGATTTTAAGCAAAGGATCTGGGTGGAATTAAAACTTATGTGGAGGATTGCATTTCCTTCCATATTGGCTAGAGTGGCTGCTTTTGGAATGATAGTGGTGACACAAAGTTTTGTTGGACGTGCTGGCGAACTGGAGCTGGCTGCTTTTGCACTTGTACAAAGTCTCATTTTACGATTCTCAAATGGGATACTGGTAGGCCATTATTATATGTTTTAATTTATTTTATTTTTATCCTAAGATTTGCATATTGTTTCCTTTGCTCCATATTTTTGAGAAATATTATATATATATATATATATATATTTAATGAAAGATCTGAATATTTCATTGTTCAAAGATCACGAGCATAAATGGCTGCAAAATCATGGCCAAATGCTGAGGTTACAAAGTCATAGATATAAATAAAATTTTTACAATAAAGTGTTATCTATGACTTTCATATTCCGCTAACTCATGTACAAAAGTAGTTAAAGAACAGATCTGCTCAGTGTAGACTAGATTTAAGACAATGGTAGCCAAATATCCTAGACAAAATTATTTAAACTAGTCATGAGAGATAACCCATCATACTGAACTATCTAGACCATGAGAGATAACCCCTCACACCGAACTATCCATGCCGTAAGGGATAACCCTCACACTTGACTAGCCTTCATCCCATAGATCGTCTATGATGGCAAATCTGTAAAGAAGAAAACTCTTATTCAAAGAAAAAACATAACCAGCAAACAGAAACAGTGGCCATTGACCAGATGAACGGCACAACCCAGAGGTAGATGGACGGATGCATAGCAAAGAGGCTAAAATTGTTGATCTGGTTAGACACTACCTGCAAACAAAAGAAAAGACCAAAATGGGAGGGGAGGATAGAAGCGGGGAGTAGAAAGAAAAAGGGAGAGGAGGAGGGAGTATATCTATTCCCTCCTACTCTTAGATCTATTTTCTGAGAGTTTTTTCTCTAGGGCTGGCTGAGAGAGAGTTCTTCAATATTATATATTGTTAAATCCACCACTTGTCCAAAAAGCTTAGTCATTTAATTAATACTTTAACACTTTTTCTTACGTATGGGCTCAAACTCCCTTTTAATATGTGAGGCCCAACATGTGGGATATTTAATTGAAACAAGAGATAAATGATGGAGTTAGGGTTTGAACTCATAACCTCGGCTCCGATACCATATTAAACCACCATTTGTTTCAAAAGTTTAATTAAGCTGATAGGAAGAAGTAAATTTATTCATTCAATCAATACGTACTTTAACATGAACTATACCCCATTCAACCCCCATTTCATTTTATTAAAAAAAAAATCAAGTATTGATCAATCAACACTACCTCATCAGTCAGAAAATAAGAGTGAAGTATATTGCTTTACTCACATCTTTTTCGACTACAAGTATATCTATTGTAATCGAAGGTAGGAATTAGGAAAGCACTTTTTTTTTGAGAAATGATGAATATCATTATAAAGCTAGTTCTCTTGCTCAGCAAGTACACAATTCTGAATAGAAGAAGGGCATTCCTCTATCCAGGATTTATCTAGCATTTGTGAAACAACAGCTTTGGCCAAAGAATGGGCCACATTATTCGCTTCTCTTGGCACATGATGCACCCTTACAGAAGGTATGTCTTGAAGCTTGGCTCTTATATCTTCAATGATTAGGCCAAAGGAGGACCAACAGGGATCTTTGTTATTGAGTGCAGACACTACATTCAATGAGTCCCCCTCAAAGATTACTTGTGGAAATCTCATATCACAGCACATAACCACAGCCTGCCAAGCCCCCATAGATTCAGCGACAATTGGATTAACAATTCCTGGAAAAAACCAAGCCTTTGCAGCTACAACTCTTCCCTTGTCATCCCTTACCACCACTCCAGGCCCCCATGCACCTCTTCTTAGAACTTATGGCAGCATCCCAGTTGCATTTCACTTCTCCATGGCTTGACTTGATCCACTTCGCCATGCATCTATCTGGTACCTGATCTGCCTGTGTCGATGGAGTATGGGTGATTGCAAACGATTCCAGTGCTTCACGAGCTTGCTTCAGAACCTGTACTGGGGGGGGGGGGGGATTGGCCATCAAAACCCACTTATTTTTTCTCAACCACAACAACCGGGCAATCTTCATGGCTTCTACAAACTCATCCTCCTCTAGTTTGCTCCATAATTCCTCCACAAGTTCCTATCCTTCATTAGCTTCAGTGGAGAGTTTCTGTACTTTTCGATTAGCATCTTGCCAAACCGCCACAGCAGAGGGACAACTCCAAATACTATGGCAGCTCGTTTCCAACTCTATTGAACACAAAGGAAAAAGAGAGTCAGTCACAATTCTCTTATGAAAAAGATTTACTCTAGTTGGGAGAATATTTTGGTACAGCTTCCAAATAAAGTGTTTTAGCACCAGAGCTCCAGGGATGGACCAAATTTTCCTCCACATAATACTTTCTGTAGCCCTCCTAGAAGACTCCCCATCAGATGCTGTTCTCCTCAAAATCTCCGCATGATAAGCACTTTTCACAGAGAAACAACCATGACTAGTGGCTTGCCAAGTCAGTTTGTCAAGTTTGCACAAAGGGCTTAAAGGGATGCTTCCAATAAGTTTCACCTCCTATGGGGAGAAGATGGATCTGAGAAGGGGTATATTCCACCCTCCTGACCTTGGATCGATGAGTGACCTCACCCTAGCCTCCTTATCCAGCCCATTCACTAGGGAGAGGTTCTAAGGTGTTGAGGAAGAAGGAAGCCACTTATCTTTCCAAACTTTAATGCTCTCTCCATTTCCAACCCTCCACCAAAGACCTCCTTCTAGAGTCTCCCTAGCATAACAGAAGCTTAGCCAAGCATAAAAAGGCTGATTGCCACACTGGCTGTACAAAAGGAATCCGAAGTGAAGTATTTCTCTCTCAAGATTGTAGCCACCAGAGAACCTGGATATTGGAGAATTCTCCAACCTTGCTTTGCTAGCAATGCAAGATTAAAGGCTTCTATATCACGGAAACCCATTCCCCCTTGTTGCTTAGCCACCCCCAACCGTTTCCAACTAATCCAATTCACCCTTTTTGACTCCCTATTATGGTTCCACCAGAAATTGCTCATAAGGGAATTAAGTTGCTTGCACAAGGTCTTGGGCAATTTAGACACACTCATAGCATAAGTGGGAATAGTTTGCACCACTTCCTTAAGTAAAACCTCATTCCCAGCCTGTGTCAAGAACTTCTCCTTCCATCCCTCCAACTTCTTTCTAACACGGCTCACAAGGGAGGCAAAAGTTCTCGTTTTTTTATCTTCCCACCATAGCTGGGAGCCATAAATATTTCTCAAAACCCTATACAACTGACAGACTAACAGTAGAACTCACCCAATCTTTGAAATCATTCCTTGTGTTCCTACTAAAAAACACTGAAGTATTGGCGTCATTCAACTATTGGCCTGAAGCGCGCTCGTAGAAATTCAGCAAGTCCAGAATTGTGGACCATTCCATGGAATTTGCCCGAAAAAAGATGAGACTGTCATCCGCGAAGAAGAGATGGCTCAATCTAGTACCCCCAACCACTATAGGCACACCCGAAATCCTGCCTTCCCTCTCCGCAGTTTCCATAAGAGGACTAAGACCCTCTACACAAAGGAAAAAAAGATAGGGAGAGAGTGGATCACCCTGCCAAAGTCCATGTGATGGAGAAAACTATCCCATAGGCTGGCCATTAATCAGAACTGAGTAAGAGACTGTGGAAACACAGTTCATTATCAGCTTGATCCAATATTCCGCGAAACCCATCTTCCTCAATATCTTCTCCAGAAAAGCCCACTCCACCCTATCGTAAGCTTTACTCATATCCAACTTCACTGCCATGTACCCTTTTTTCCCCCTCATTCTTGTGTTCATGGTATGGAGAGCTTCATATGCCACAATGATATTTTTAGTGATCAATTTCCCAGGAACAAAGGCACTTTGGTTTGGGGATATTAGAGTCGGCAACACCTTCTTTAAGCGATTGGCCAACACCTTTGCCACTAGTTTGCATAACACGTTGCGTAGACTTATGGGACGAAAATCGCCCACAAAAACAGAATCTTGCACCTTAGGGATTAGAACAATAAAAGTTGAATTGAATGAAGGGTCAAAAGTACCTTTATTCAAAAATTCTAGAGCTGCCTTTCTAACCTCTTCACCAACTGTGTCCCAGTGCTGCTGATAAAAACAAACCCCAAAACCATCTGGTCCAGGGCTTTCAAAGGGTGCATTTGTGTCAAGGCATCATTAATCTCCTCAATTGTGAAACAACTTGTGAGCCCTGCATTCATCTAAGAAGTGACCAGAGATTGGACTCCTGAGAGAACTTCCTCAATACCATCCGGGTTAGTTGTGGTGAACATGGACTAAAAATGTTGGTTGAAAGCCCGCCCAATATCCTCTGGATTCGACCAAGAAAGCCCATTCTGATCAATAATTGATCGAATGAAATTAGTTCTCCTTCTTTGAGTGGCCCAAGCATGGAAATACTAGGTGTTTTGGTCTCCATTTTTGTAGCAATTTCTCTTCGCTCTTTGCATCCATCTAAGATCTTCCATCTCCATCAACTGGTGGATCTCCTGCTGCAGATGTTTTATCTCCTCCAAATTACTCGGATGCTCCTTATGTTGTAACCCTTCAAGTCTTCTAGTCAGGCCTTTCAGAGTTCTTGTAAAAGAACCAAATTTGGAGGAACTCCAACAAGAAAGAGCCTGCTGACATTGTCGCGGCTTCTAGAAAACAACTTACATAGATGGCCCAGTATCCTCTACTTCAGACCATGCCTTCTTGATCACATCCGCACATTCTTCACTAACATTCCAACTGGCCTCAAATCTGAAGATTTTGGGGATCCGGATTGGGGGAGAGGTGAAAGAAACCCAGAGAGGTCTATGATTAGAGCTTCGGGCAGCCATCACCTACACAGTAGTTTCTGGAAAATTGGCACACCACCCAGCCGTGGCTAGAGCCCTATCCAACCTTTCCTTGATGAACTCCCTTGAATACCTTTTGTTGCTCTAGGTGAATTTAGAGCCCTTGTATCCCAAGTCATTAAGCAAACAATTTGACAGAATAACTTGAAAAGCTCTCATTTGTGCTTCATTTCGGATCCTTCCCCCCACCTTTTTAGTTTGATTAGCAATTTTGTTAAAATCACCCAAACATAGCCAATCGTCAAGGGTCAACTGGCTAAGATCGAATAATAAACTCCACGAAGCACCACGCAACGCACAATCCGGATTCCCATAGAACCCTGTAAACTTCCACGAATAGACCGACCCCCTGAGAGTAACCATTGCATTGATATGTCTCAAGGAGAAGTTCTGGATATTGACCTCGTTTGTATCCTGCCAAAATAAAGCTAACCCTCCCCTACGCCCCACAGGGTCTACTGTGAACATTCCTGAAAAACTGAGCTTATACTTCACTCGTTGCATACTTTTATTCATGAGCTTAGTTTCCATAAGAAACAAAAGCTTGGGCTTCTTCTCCTTCACCATCAGGTGAAGATCATGAACTGTCTAAGGGAGCCCCAGCCCTCGACAGTTCCAGGCTTCCAGCTCAGGCAACTCATTGTTGTCAGTGGGGCTGTTCAACAGCCTCCACTGATGTAGAAAAGGAATATGGAAGGTCATGGTCATACCTCCTTTCTTTGTAACGTTTAAACTCTGAAATTCCTTCTGCATAATCTTCGGGCACCCTTTTGAGGGGGAGAGAAAAACCTTCTTTCTCCTTTTCCACTCCCGAATCATCCCCTCTCATCCACGACTTGTTCTTGCCACCTGATTTGGTTCCTCCCTGTGTCCCCTACATGCTTCCTTGGTCTCCCGTTGGCGTCGTCTCAGAGGCTTTCCCATTTCCTTTCTAGAAAGATTTGGGATCTTCACCTGAGCCATTACCTTCTAGAACCAGGGAATTGTTCGGATCAGATAAAGTAACTAAGGGATAAGTTGACAACTTGCCACGTGGGCTTTTATCCTTTTTGCCCCTTGATCCCCCAGCTGACTTGCCATCCTTTTTGGGCTTATAGACCATACTGGGTTGACTCCTCTCACGTTGGGCCTTAAAAGAAAAGAAAGGCTTGGTCTTCTCCCCCTTAAGACAGCTGGTATGTGGTCCTTGAATATCTTTCACCACAAAATCCTCCGAATTCTTTCTTTTCCCTCCTTTCTTCTCCTCTTTCTTTTCGTAATAGTCATTCTTCGTAACGGTCTCTGTCCTTCCGCGATTCCGCTTGGAATGGAAAGAATAATGGGATTTTGAATTCGCATCCGACACATCCGGACTGGGTGGCGCAGAATTCGCCCTCCTTCCTTTTTGGTTGGAGTCCGCATTAATGGGGCCTTCCTTCACCAGAGCCCGTGTCTCCTCCTCTGAATTAGCGGAATGCTTTCAAATCTGGTGGTCCTTAGATAACTCAGGACCTCTGTACAGATCAGCGGCTTTTAGCCAAACGCCCCATTTAGTGGTTCCACTCTGGTGATTCTTCTGTTTTTGAAAGCGAATAGGGCATCCTTCTGGCTCATGAAGAATTCGGCCACATTGAAAACAGAAAATAGGGAGCTTCTCGTATTTGAACGTCATCCAGCAAGTTTGTCCTTTTTGAATCAGCGCTCTTCCCCTTTCTAGTGGTTGGAATAATTCCACATTCACCCGGACCCGAAGGTATCTCTCCCATCCCACATCATCCTCTGCCACTGCAACTTCTTCCACCTCCCCCATAGAACTACCGATCTTATATCCCACTTTCTTATTCATACAAGCAAGAGGCATGTCATGAATCTGCACCCAAATAGGAGTCTGGTTGAACTTCATCTGAGAGGGTGGAACTCTTCCATCAACTTCATTTAGGACCAGGAGGGTGCGGTCATAGGACCACGGCCTTCCATCCAGAACCCTTCTTCTATCGGTATCCTTTTCAAACTCGAAAATCCACAGATTGTCCAGGATCTCCTTGAAATAGATCCCATCTATTGTCCTCCATATTCGAGTAAGGACGGATTTGAATGCTTCTTTGTTGATCTTTTTGGGTGTCTCGAATCTCTTGACTAAGCACTTCAATCCCTTTTCTTGTAGCTCCTCTATATATTCCTCATCAATCTCAATTCCTTTTGTTTCACCCCTGATAAGAGGAATTTTCCAGTTGAAAACACCCTGCTCCTCTTCCATGGTCACTTCCCTCACACCGGAGAAGAGCAATCAGGCAAGAAATGGGACAAAAACCTCCTATGCCAGCCAACCGGAAGGAGACATGTAACCAATATTTAGGAATTACGAAAGCATTTAGCTAGGGTAATGGGTTTCCCAAGCCATGCATGTGACTTTTTTTTTTTTTTTTTTTTTTTTTAATTAGTACAAGAAACATTGCTAATTGATTGCGACAAACTCTAACCCCAATAAAACTTTGATTAATAACCTTTTTAATGGGTTTTGATGTCATCCCTCACATAAGCCATTAAGAATGATTCGACAATTCAAAGAAAAAAAAAACTTTAGGTAATAGGAATCATTTCCCAGTCAATAAAAAACAAAGGTAAACGGGTAAACAATTTGTTTTTGGAATGCCATGACAAGGCTCGGTAGATAAGAGGAATGTTCGTGAGAATGAAGATGAGGCTACTCTCTCACCTAACTATCCTGAAAAAGAACATTTCGATGACTAGGTGGCCAGTGTGCAACAATAATAGCAAATTAAAAGTATGCAGCAAAATATATCACAATTAACAAACCACAACAAAATATATCACTACATCCACACATAAATTTTGTTAAGGAAGTGGAAATTCAAAATTCTTTGAATAATACATCAAAGGTAAAGCCACTTCAAAGCAGCCAAATCCAAAAAATCAAGATTAAGAAGAATTCGTAGTATATATGCAAAGTATACGTACAACCTTTGTAACGACTTAGACATTTGTATGCAAACAAGCACCCCTACTTGCCTTTTGTCGCAGCAATTCCAATCTTCACTAGACAATTCATCTTCTTGATCTCCTTACCGACCCACTCGCCGGTAGACTTCAACTATTATTGTTGATGACGAAATCTTATGGTTTAAATGAAACATATCAAACACACGTTGAATAGGAAAAATCATAGTATCATCAAGATAACATATTTTAATAGAATATTATCACTGAAAAATCACAAAATTTGTAAGATTATAAGATAAGCCAATAATTTCAGCATAGATGAAAAACACTCTTAAAATTACTCAAATTTTTTGTTACGAAATGACAAAGGAGAAATACAACCATGATAGTCAAAATAAACAAATACAACCATAAGTCAAATCAATCTTGAAGCTCGCACAAATCTCTAATCTCACGTTCCAGACACTCAAAGCACTCTAGCATCAAGTCTATAATGCAAATAACAGGTTGTTGTAGCTCAGTCTGACTCTGCATCAGCACTGCTAAGCAATCCATAATGTCAGATAAAGACGACTCAGCTTGAGAAGATGATGAGACAAATTAACAAGGACCAGCCTGCTCAACAACTCTCTATAGCAAAAGTAGTTGCAATGTCATCAATGTCCCTATCCAAGTCATCATCCTCATCTACTCAACAACATCCTCATCAACAACCTCAACATCATCATCAACTCCAACTCAATAGGGCTTTGCCACATGAGCACAACTCCTTTAACTAGTTGCATGACTTAAGGGAGACTGAAGAGGTGCTCAATGCTCGGAATTAGAAAAAGTAATATGTGGAAAGTAAGCCAACTGAGTGATCAAGCAAGTATAGGAAAGACCATGTTTCTTTTTAGCTAAGGACCCGAAGTGATCAATTACAACCCCACAAAAGAGACTACCAAAATCAACAGTTAAACTATTACTAAAAGCATATTGCAATTAAGCTCTTTCTATCCCGATTGTACCATAATGCTTGATGGGAACAAGGTTAGAAGTGATAATACGAGAAAGAAATTGTTGAGAGACAGAAAAACATAAAGAAAAGATAATCATATAGGAAAATAAAGACAATAGTAGAAATAATAAAATGGTAACAATAAATTTTACACGGTTTGGTCTATGACCTACATCTATAGAGAAAAGTCCAAAGGGCTACATTATTCTTTTATTTCTCTCAATGAATTCACAATACATGAGACTCCTATTTATAGGAGAATTATGGAGAATTTTGGTAGATAAGTATGGTAACCAAATCAATGTGATTTGATTACTATCAAATCTGATTATAATTAAATCAATCAGATTTGATTACTTTCATTTAAAATATTGATTAAGTAATTAAATTTACTTATTTCTATCAGTTTAACCTTTGGGGATAAGTGATAATTTAATATGGTATCAAAATCAAAGGTCTTGAGTTTAAACTTTGACTCCATTATTTACCCAAATTTCAATTAAATATTTCACGTGTTGGGCATCACCTATTAAATGGTAATTTAACAAAAACAGCTGGTGTGATCACTGCAATTTCAATCGTGGTCACTTTCTCACAATGGAGAGAAATAAGAGATCATCATGCACACATGAAATGAATAATACTCCCCGATATCATAAATATTGGAATAAAAATCACGGACTAGACTAGGTGTAGGAACATGAATGAACTGTAAGCGAGCAGAGCTACTCGTGAACATGCTCGGATTAGCTCTGCTCGAACAGAGCTGCTTAAACAAAAAATTCAGGCTCGGTTGGTATAAGCTCGGCTCGGCTCGGCTCGGCTCATATAGGCTTGTATAAGTTCGTATAACTTCATATGTATTACTTTTAGCTTTGTAATGAGAACATGTTAATTTTTTTTTTTTAAAAAAAAATGTTGTTCGTAATATAATATATATATATATATATATATATATATATAAGTTAAATTATTGTAATTTTGAATCTAGATATAGATATAAGTGCATTGTGTGTGTATATGAATGTAAAAATATACGATAAGATAAACATATAAAATTGAGATTAGATTATTTAAGATTTGAGTTATTTACTCAAACAATAAATCTTAACCATAATTAAGTAACCAGTGGCGGAGCCAGGATTTTGGCTTAGAGGGATCAAGATTTTTTTTTTTAATGAATGAAAAAAAATTCAAGTTCAAAAAAAAATTGATTAAAAATATTAAAGAATATAACTAACAAAATAAATAAGCAATTCAATAAATTTTAATTATTATTTAAAGCATATAAATGTAACTTACAATTTATTTTGTCAATTATGGTTAACTGGAATTGACAAG
The DNA here is from genome assembly GCA_028654335.1 of Alnus rubra. NCBI lineage: Eukaryota > Viridiplantae > Streptophyta > Magnoliopsida > Fagales > Betulaceae > Alnus > Alnus rubra. The sequence goes on along the minus strand of JAJPGS010001859.1, from coordinate 509,773 downwards.
GTCTTTTCTGTAGATATGCTTTTCGGATTTGGTTTCTATCATTAATTAGGATGTTAATCATTTTTTTTTCTTTAAGTAAGGATCTATTAGCATGAGCTCGTTTAAAATTTGATTGGAGCTCAATAGAATCTTCGTTATTCTCCAAAATCTCATATAATTACAATTATATATTTCATACAATTAAAATATGCAACAAAAACTATATATATTCATAAATAGTTAATTTAGAAGAGTAATCTAAACATAAAATCTTAATCAATGTAAAAGTTTGATTACATACTTCTAAGGCTTAAAAAAAAAAAAAATAGCTAAGCAATTGATTTAAATTGTCGAAGGCTTGAAGTAAGAAGAAATATTATAAAAAGAAATCCAAATTACAAATTGTTAAATTGTTGAACGCTTCCTATTTTTTTGTTCCTATTTTTTTGAAGAATGACAATTTGACAAATGCAAATAACCAAAATACACTCACTTTTACAACTTTCACTGTTTTGAAAATCAAGGTTTTTATACCTCAATGATAGTGGGCAGAATGGCTCATTTTGACAAAGTCCCGGCCATTAGCAAAGGCCAAAGCGAGTGAAAAAAAAAAAAAATTATTGGCCTTTGACAGTTTGACCCACCCTCCTAGTATCTCGGATCCCTAAACAAAGAAAAGAAAAGAAAAAGAAAAAGAAAAAAACCTCGTAAGTCGTAATTTTGAAACGATTCAGTACTCTTTTCAACAAAGTCCAGCGAATAAAACAAAAACAAAAAAAATGCTAAAGGCCAAATGGTGTGTTGCATGCATTAAACAACGCTTTTGCAACATTAAAATGATAGTTTTGGCAAAGTTAAGCGGTGCGTTTTTTCAATAAATAAAAGAACGTCTTCGACCTTTGTTAGATTATTTGAATTTCTGACCTAATTACAGTAATATAACGAAAATGATAGGGTTGTAAAACTCATTCTTCTTGAAAAAGATTTGCCCCTTGATGAATGGTTGAGGGTGGGCAACTAAGACATTTGAAAAAATTCAACCTAAAATAAGAAAAAAAATTTGGAGGTGAGGGGAGGCATTTGACCCCTCTCGACCTCCCCCCTTGTAAGTAACTAATAACTAGTATTAATTTTTAAAAAAAAAAAAATCAGCAATCGCGACATTTACTTTATATATAGAATGACTAAATAAATTGAGTAGCTCATGAACAAGTTCAAATCCGTTAGAAAAAATAAATGAACAGAGCTTGAACAGATTATCTGGTTCGGTGATAAGCTTGAGCTCGGCTCATATTTGAAATAAATTAAATAAATTGAGCTTGAACATTCAATACTCGGCTCGGCTCGGTTCAATTATAGCCCTAAAGAGGAATCGTGGGATGCTCATGTCAAGGCGGGGGCACACATTTCCTTTGGAAGATGCCATGAAGATCTGAAAATAACCACACAAAAAGCAACAAAACATCTCCATCAATCAACCATGCACATAACAAACCCCCCATTGAAGTAAAACTGCCTACACTTCCTAGACACAACACTGACAGGAAAGACAGCATAATGAAAACGAGACACACCTAGACAAACAAAAAAACATGTATTTAAAAAGAAAAAAAAAATGCATGATCACAGAACAAAGTCACAAGTGAAAGCAAAATGAAAACCAGATTTGAAGTGAATGCATTTTGGATAAAACCATAATGTAAATGAAGTACCAAAAATTCATGAATTACAGAATTACTCTGCTCAATGAAATAACAAGAATGCCCTCTCGAAGGCTGTGGTATGATCATACTTACGTTGGTCTATTTTCTAGGACCAATCATTCAGTCGTACGATTGAAACGATGTGATAGTGAAATTGGTCATTGATTTTTCTTTTTACAAGTTCTTGTTGATTTTCTTTATCTCGTCATTCTAGTTGTATAAAAATCATATAACAGTCTACTAAATAACATTACTCTTAGTTTATATTGTCATATGCTAACAATTTTAATTTTAATTTTTATATTTTTTTTTCTAGTACTTTAATTTATCTCTCTCTTGATATCTTTTGTGAAGTTGGGCATGTCAAGTGCGACAGAGACTTTATGTGGGCAAGCATTTGGAGCAGGACAACAGCACATGATGGGTATTTACTTGCAAAGATCATGGATAGTTGATGTTGTTTCAACAACAATTCTGGTCCCTCTCTTCGTCTTCACAACTCCCATCTTCAGACTATTTGGCGAGGAAGAAGAGATAGCAGCAGCAACCGGACCTATCGCCTTATGGATGATTCCTATTGTCTACTCCTTTGTTTTTGCCTTGACTATCCAGATGTTCTTACAAGCCCAGCTGAAGAACATGATTGTCGGAGTTCTATCTGCTTCCTCGTTTGCAATTCATATACTCCGATCCTGTCGTGGATATTCGTGAACATACTTGACTTGGGTGTTCCCGGTGCCATGGGGGCTTACTGCATTTCTAGTTGGTTGTTGGTCTTTGGAGAGTTTATATACGTCTTCGGAGGTTGGTGCCCAAATACGTGGAAAGGATTCACGAAAGCTGCCTTCCATGATATATTCCCTGTAATAAAGCTCTCAATATCCTCTGGCGTCATGCTTTGGTACGTAATTTCTTTAGCCTGCGTTTCTTCCTTGCTATGGTACATTACATAAAAATTGTCTTCAATATTTTTCCATGATCCCTTGATTGCCTTAATTAAGGAGCATATAGTCTATATTTATCATACATTTTGCTTTGAAAAACTTAAAGAAAGAGTAAGGATTTAGGTTAGGTTTTGTAGTTTTTTTTTTTTATTTTTATTTTTTTTATTTTTAAATATGGATTTAATTTAAAGGTTTTTATGAGAAAGAAAGAGGACAGTTGAAAAAACTACAGTACGTACATAGGTTGTAGGTTTTTTACAGCACCTAAACTTCATCCCAGTGGTCATGGATTTGGCTTAGGTGCTGTGTTGTAGTTTTTTACAGCACCTAATTAAGCTTTATCCAGTGGTCATGGATTAGGCTTAGGTACTGTGCTGTAAATTTTTTTAACCGTCTAGATTTAATTCCAATTGATTTACGAAAAAGAGAGAGAGAGAGAGTTTAGTTAAATAGCCTTTGTTCTTCCTTTGTTAATAAAGATTTTCCTGATCATCTTCTCCTTGAAACCAGCCAATAGATGTCAACATATTAATTATAAATGTTCTGCATCCTCAAATGCAGCGATGAATACATCCATTCACTCTAATTCAGATGATATATCCATAGATCTTTTTGCTGTTTGGGCTGAAAAAACCCAAAAATCTTTTTTAGCACAAATCGTTGTCTTATCTTTTCTTATGCCATTCGTTGTAGCATGGAACACTTTATAAACATGTTAGGGGGAATTATCAAATACATTTTATTGAATTTTATTTTATCTTCAATAGTTTAGAGCTGTGGTACAATTCTGTCCTAGTTCTGTTCGCTGGATATTTGCAAAATGCAACGGTGGCGATCTCAGCTTTCTCCATCTGGTAAGATTTGTATTATTTTCTCTCTCTCTCGATATATATATATATATATTCTTTTACTATTCAATTTACTTGAGAGATTCTTCAACAACCTTTTTTTGTAGCCTCAATATCTGTTCATGGGAGTCTATGATATGCCTCGGATTCTTTGGTGCTGCATGGTAAGGCTTTTATCACCATATATGCCACTAATTTCTTTATGTTAAATGCCCACTTCTTCTCGAATTCTCATTATGTAATTTGTACAGTGTGCGTGTATCAAATGAGCTCGGGAGAGGAAATTCTAAAGCTGCAAAATTTGCCATCAAAGTTATCCTCTGTACATCAATTGGTCTCGGATTGATTTTTTTTGTCCTCTGTTTATGTTTTGGGAAACAAATCTCATACATTTTTACAAGTAATGAAGAGATTGCAGAATCAGTTTCAAATCTCTCCACTCTACTTGCTTTCTCAATCTTACTAAATAGTGTTCAGCCAGTACTTTCAGGTAATACTTTCATTTTCTTTACTGTGATTCCACAACTTCGTTACACAAACATGTTTATCAGAAGACTCACCACTGCCTAGGTTCTTGTCATCAGGTGTGGCTGTAGGTGCTGGTTTTCAAGGCACTGTTGCCTTTATTAACATTGGCTCCTACTATGCTTTTGGCGTACCCGTGGCATTGTTGCTCGGTTATGTGGCCGATCTTTCAGTAAAGGTACGTAATAACTCATTAGTCCACATGCAGAATATCAAATCATCACAGTACTCTAAGAGCACGTAAGCTTGAAAAAACTTTTTGAAAAAACTTCATTTTTAAGCTTTTCCAAAAACGCAGTTTTGAACTTTTTTATCGTACGGACCACTACAACTTTTGATGTCCTGCTTTTAAAACTGTTAACGCAATCCTAAACAGGATCTAAGTTTATAGTAATCATTGTTCTGTTTAACTGAATAAATTTAAAGCAATTAGGAATGCTCTAACGGTTAAGAGTCTCACATTGCCAATGTATACTTGGGTTGTGGGCTTTATAAGCCTTGAGCAAATCTCTTCTCTCAAGGTACCTTTTGTGGAAGAGTAAGGCTCAATGGACTTTATCATGGTATCAGAGCTTCAGGACCTTGGACAATGTTCGGCCTTCCCCTCCCGTTGTACACGTGTTTGGACAATAGTGCCACGCGTGAGGGGGCGTGTTAAGAGTCCCACATTGCCAAGGTATATTTGGGTTGTGGGCTTTATAAGCCTTGAGCAAACCTCTTCTCTCAAGGTGCTTTTTATGAAAGAGTAAGGCTCAATGAATTTTATCACTAACTACTAGGGAGGGATTGCTGCATTGGGGTTACTAGAACGGAGAAATATTTTGTACCTTTTGCAGAGGATGTATAGAAGGAAGGATCACCTATATTTTCAGTGGGGTTTCAGCCAGAGAATCTAGAGGGAGGTATTAAGAAAGTGTGATGCGGAGAATCCTAAAATTATACGGGATGAGGTTGTGGACTGGGGAGTTGAAGTTGAGAAAGGAAAAACTCTAAGAGTAATATTGTGCAAATTAGCATTTGGGACTGTGGTTTATCACATTTGGAAGCATAGGAATGATATTAGGCATGGTAATGTGCTGAAATTAGTGGAAAAGATCCTCAAAATTATTTATGGAGACTGGAAAATTCAGGAAATTTGATATGAAAGCAGATGGGGGCTGCAAGATAGAATCCTTTGTAAATGATCTGTTCAGTTTGATTCAGCAAAGATACTATTAATTGTAGTTGGTTGGTTTCTATAGAAGGTGGTCTGTTTGTAGGAATTATGGTAATTGCAAATTTGTGTCAAAATTTCAATGTAAAGGGTAGTTGGTAGGTGGTTTGCTCTGTTTTGTTTAGCAGATGATTTGTAAGGAGGTTGAGTTGAGGAGGAGGGTTTTTCTTTTCTTTTTTTTAAAAAAAAAAAGAAAAGAAAAGAAAAGAAAGGATTTGGCTCTAGGGGCCATGACTTGTAGATATGTGGCAAAGCTGCCTAGGGAATTTTACATCTAATTAAGACCTATATAATATATATCACCTTCTTAATTACAACATTCTCAATGACTTAAGGAGATTTAATTTGTATATTCAAGGTTGGCTTCTACATGCTGAACAAAATTATATAATTTTTTTTTTCTACTATATTTAGTATTATATGCTTAACTTCATTTTTCTTTATTGAAATTTATAGGGCTTGTGGATTGGGTTGTTATCCGGAGTGCTAATGCAAACATTTGTGCTTTCCATCGTGGTATGGAGACTGGATTGGGATGACCAGGTACGTTGAAGTAGATCAATAAGTGAAGTTAAAATAAAATAATTCTTTCAATTTTACGTGAAATGAATGATTCATTTCATGGTCAGGATTTTATATCATTGTATTTAACGGTGTAGATGATGCTATATGATAAATATGTTGGCGACTTGGCGTACCATTCAAAAAATTTAAAGGATGTGACATCATTTATACTGTTAGATGCAACAACATTAAATTTTGACCATGAAATGGTTTATCTCCATTTCAAATATAGATCTTCAGCAATTTTGCTGTTCGGATTACTAGCTATTTAGACAGCAAATATGAGAGTCTCTATGAGATTCACCTGTCCCAACAGATCTCGAACAGTCTACCCACTTACTAGGGGAAGTGAATCCCATAAAAATTGTCTTAAATTTTCTACTAAAATTACTAGAGATCCGGATCACTCAATTTCACTTGTTTGTATTATAGGTTAAAAAGGCATCCGGGCGTCTCAATAGGTGGTTTCTGACTGATTCAGAGGAGACCAATTAGAGCTCCAACATTCTACATGTACTTGGATATATATTATTCTTCGTCTCGGTGATTACAGCATAACTTCCAAGACGGTAAATTAATTGGGTATATTATTCAAATTTCATACATTTTTTTGCTTATTTTTTCCCTCTTGCTATAGTATATACTGGTGCCTCCAGATTTTTTACTGTGTTTTGTTATTTTAGCTTTAATATAAAAGAACAAAAGATGAGGTTAATTTAAGTAGATATTTATCTTCTGAAAATGATTAAAAGCTTGAATATGCTGCATGTAAAAAGAAAATCTGTTAATATTAGAAGATCTTCAAGGTCTATTTATAACGGTAGGTATTCAACATCAAGTTGTTAATTAACCTGAAAATAATTATAGTTACATGGATTTAATAAATAAAAAAATCTCAAAAGGCGACGAAATGCAATTTTTTAAGCAAGAAAATTAAATCCACATCATTCAGAAGGACACCAAAAATACGCTAGAATGAGTTATAACATTTCTCTTCATTTTTTGTTATTCTAATGCAATTAGGTAGGGGTGTTCAAATACCCATGGATCTTTAATTTATGCTCTGTTTGTTTCGCTATAAAATGGTTTTCGTCGTAAAATAGTTTTAAGGAAGTCATTTTTCTGAAATATTTTCCGTTGAAATCATTTTTCGGTGTTTGGCGCGTACAGAAAATTACAAATATTTTTTATATTTTAATTTAATCATATTAATTTAAAAAAATTAAATTTTATTCACAAAATAAAAAATATTAATATAAAATAATATAAAAATATTTTTTTTCTATTTGACACATACAAATTCCGGCAAAAGTTGCCAGAATCCGGCAAAAACGGCCGGATCCCAGCCATTTGACCAAAAGCCGGCCGTCCTAGCCAGTTTCCGGCCAGCTGGCCGGAGATTCGGCCAGAACAGCCAGATCCGGCCTCTCCGGCCAGTATCTCGGCCAGACGGCCGGATCCATCCAGGATTCCGACCAGATGGCCCGATCTCCGAAGTTCTGGCCGGATCCGGCCAGATTCCAGCTAGTCTGGCTGGAATCTGGCATGGTATCCCCGAAATCCGGCGACATCTGCCGGACATCGCCGGATTTCGGCTTAATTTGTTGAATTCTGGTACCGACTGGAGTCGAAATTTGACTTGTTGAAATTCGGCAATAGTCAACTGCTTGGACATAAAGGTCGACTGTGTTGTTTAAAAGAGAGTCGACTGCATCTACCATCTACGGAAAATGATTTATGCTTTTAAAAAGTGTAAATCATTTTTCGAAATTTGTTAAACATTTTTTGTCAAACGAAAATCATTTTCCGGTTAACCATTATTTGTCCCTACCAAACACTGGAAAATACCGAAACCATTTTCCAGAAATCATTTTACGTTGAAACAAACGGAGCATAAGTTTAATAAATATTTTACATGGGCCCAATAGGTGAAGTTAGTTTAGTGAATCTTTAAAGAAAACATGGAAAAATATACTTACTCTTCTCAAATTGAGACCCATTTTGTAATATCATTAAACTACTATTCGTGACACTTGACTCCTTCAAAGTACCATTTTATTGCAAAAGGGCCCTTCCATTAGCTATTGGTGTTAAAGCGGACAAAAAGGGCACTCCAGACCTACATGTGCATATTTTGGACTTCAAATACTGAAATTGCCCTAAACTATTATTGGGAAATACACTCTAAACTACCAACCAAATTAACCAATGACATTTGGCTTCTTCAAACTATTATTTCGTTTAGATTCGGTCCCTCCATAAGATATTTGTATTAAAATAGATAGAAAATGTCTCATATAACTTACACATCCATATTTTAGACATTTGGGCATTTCAAGTCCAAAATATACACGTGTAGTAGGTCACGAACACCATTTTTTTTTTACATTTTAATGCTAACAATTAATAGAGGGACTCTTTTGCAACCAAATTGTAATTTAATGGTAGTCAAATGTCACAAACGGTAACTTGATGTAGTCTTTGTAAAAGAGGTGTTAGTGAGAGGAAGTTAAATATTAAAGCTTTTGGGTTTTATTTCATAAACACAAATGCATGATCATAGGGTTATTAGTTTATATGATTTAATTATAATTGATAAAACAAAAATCAAAGAAAACGGTCTAGACATTTCAGCCGAGATAAACTTTAATTTGTTTTCAAACCAAAATTTTTTACTGAAAAATTTCGTTCTTTGGTTTATTGGTTAGATCCAAATGTTTTTGTTCTTTATTATATTTCAATCAATTTAGAATTAACCTAAATTTGAGAAACCAACTAACCAAGTAAAATTTAATGTGTTTTGGGCAATTTTTTTGTTTTTGGATTGAAAAAGTGTCTGACATAAAATTGAAAACAATTTTGAGAACTGATTTTTGGTAAGGTTCACACATGAGAAAATTTATTCTATAAAGTACAACTTTATTTTGATAAAAAAAACCAAACAAATATAAAGCCCTACTTGTAAAAAATAAATAAAAATAAAAATAGGAAAAAGGTAGGGTGGCCGCCTAGCCAACCCGACCAGCACTAGGGTGCCCGCATGGCCACCATGACCGGCCACCATAGGGGTGGCTGTGACCATCCCTCCTTCACTTAGGCCATCCTAATTTATTATTATTTTTTTTAATTTTTATATTATCTTATCAACCAAAGGATAAGATAATAAGGAAAGAAGACAAAAAATAAAAATATTATTATATTTTGAATTGTTTGTTAATGTATTTCTTTTAAGATGAAAATACAAAACCTTTAACATACATGACCATTTTATTGTTTGGTTGTATTTCATGATGTGTTTCGAAGCTCACCATCTTCATTTTCCTTCCACAGAGTTGAAGATGCGGCAAAATGTCGGGATAACCAGTTGACATGCATGAAAAATAAAGTGATTAGAGTAGAATAAGTGTCTTGTTGGCACATGAATAGATGTGATGTTAAAGACTATTTTTATTCTTCTTTAAGTTTATTAAGACAACAAGATTTTGTAGCTTTAAATTATCGCTCTAATTATTAGTTTATATTTTACTCTAGTTAGTTAAGTGATTTTATCTTTATATTGGCCATCTGAATGCAAAACATAACTACATTAGTACTTTTAGTTTTGGGATTGTGTTGTCACAACTCCCCAAACATTAGACAAAATTCTTTTTCTCAATCAACCTTCTTGTCAAGGTTACGAAATCTCTAAGTATGGTCATTTTATGTACCTATCCTTGAAATATAAATTTTGGACCCGTATGTATAAAGTGCCCTCACACGGATCCGATAAGACTCGACTTCGCCGCAAGCGTAGCCCTAAAGAGTTGTTTACACCCAAAAAGATTCGAACCTTAGGTCTGATGAGGATGCCATCAAGTTCAAAGCTTTCAGCACTTGAACCAACCCCTTAGCAACCCCTTAGGGCTTGTAGCAGCTTAATTTCCTTATTTTTGTATCATTTGGCAGGATTGCTTTGTTTCAGGAGGTTGGACAATTAATTCCTTCTTTAATGACTCGTGAAAAAGTTTGTTGATTTTGTTTGATCCCAGTTCTTTTTGAGGCACAAAACATGGAGTACAAGTGTGCCTTGGATGGAAGATCAAGCTTGTAAGCAAATTTCCCAACTTGCTGGATAACCTGCTCAAGCTACATCGTGTACTAATAGAGTATTGTCATTATGCTTGTAACTAAAGGTATACACAATCTCAAACCTAAAATACATGCTCTACCCAGTGAAGATAAACAAATTTCGTCACATGCCTGTTTAAGATTTTTCTTACTGAGCTTTTGGATTTGATCTCTATATTAAAGTTTTGGTTAAATGATTAAATTTACCTCTTTCAATGTAGTGCCTGAAATTATTTTTTAGGGTTAATTGGATCTTAATTGAAAATTAGTCATTCTTGACTTTTTTTGGGTTGACCGAATTTTTGCCTTAAGACAAGAACGTTTGAAGTTCCTACCAAGAATGTTTGAAGTTCCCACCGATAACGTTCGATGACATGTACTGGTATTCTGCCCGTTGCTTCAGGGGGTATTCGCGTTTGGTATATGCCTGCTCGGCATGTGTGTCAGATCGTACAACGAACATTCATCTAACCCTAAATCGTAAATGAACATTCGAGTCTCGCTTGGTTAACGTTAGCTAGCTGGCAGATCAGTGTATCACTTTTCACCTACGACCTTTGCTCTATACAAGAAGGGAACTGAAAAATCTATGGGGGATGCTTTATCACGCCAAAAGGAAGGAGCCTTACTTGCTATTACACAACCAGTACCGCGGTGGATAAAACCTCTCCATGCCGAAGTGAATCATGATTAAGTGCTCCAGGGGCTAGTCAAAAGAATTCAAGATGATGAGGCTGTAGGGCCGTGGCTTTACCAATCAGGGTTGTTGTTCTTTAAAGACAGAATTGTTGTCAAAGCAACATCTCCAATAGCTCACACCATCCTTGAAGAATTTCATAACAGTGCTCATGAAGGGTACCAAAAGGGGCTACAACGTATCAAAATCTGTCTTCTATTGGCAAGAGATGAAGCAACAACTCAAGGCCTTCATCAAAGAATGTGATTGGTGTATTTACGTCTTCAAGTAATGTTTATTACCAACACATTTTCCCAAAGCCGCTTATTTCCAAGTAGAATGTTCTCATAAACTGCAGATAATACAAAGAAGATAACCTTTAGCAAATAAGAAATGAAAATATTGGATATTTAGAAAGGGGAAATAAAATTAGATCCCAACAAAAAAATTATTTGAAAATTTAATTAAGACAGTAAAATCATCGTACACTTGGTGTGGGAAGATTCCAATCTATACCTTGTCTTGTCGACCCATACGCCTTGTGAAGATCTGCTGAAGGAGGTTCCAGTTGTACGCTGCAAGAACAGATCCAGATAAGAAACAAGCTTAATTAACTCGTTAACAAAAAATTCAACAAAAAAGAAAAGAACAAAAGAACTGAAACCCATGAGGTTTAAAATTAGTAGGAATGTTTTGTTGGAAATGATAAACATATGATAATCGATTAGAACTGGTATGGGTGTTGTAGAATCACCGTAGTTAAAAAAATTATTCAAATCGTTTATTATTCATACACGAATCAACTCTGAGAAGGGAGAACTTAATTTATTCAAATCGTTTCTTATTCTTCCTATTCTAGCGGTGGATTTCTTTTTCCTCTCCAATGAGACAATTTTTTAGATCAAGATTCTCTCAAATTATCTACCCAAATTTGAGAGAATTCGAGTGGTTGATTATATATGAATGCGTGGTCATTGACAATCACTGAATCTAAAAACCAATTAAAAAAAAAAAAGAAAAAAAAGAAGAAGAACGAATTGAACGGTATAAGATATGATCAATCACCTAGGAAGCGATGTTCGAACATATGGAGAGGCAAAGGTTGAGCGGACAGAGACATCCGACTCTGATTCAGTTTTGGAGAGAACCATTGTTTAGAGAAGAGAGAGAGAGAGTGATCTGATCGAATAAGCTAAGGGGACTCACCTGATGGCTTTTGGTCTTCTAATAAAGCAGATAAAATATTATACACAGTGGAACACTTGACCAATTGCGGCATTTTTAATGGTACAAGTGTCCAACTACTATTTAAAATATTATCTATCTCACCATAATTTATTTTAATTCTCTTAAATTTAGATAGATAATTTAAGGAATCCTAATCTCAAACATCACTATTATACTTATAATTGATTACTATTACATTTTTTTTTTACGTAATTTTATTTTTAAAAGTCACATCATTTTTAAAGAAACATAAAAAAGACACAAGACAAACTTCTAGAATTGAGTGATCTATTTCTTTTAGGAAACCATTTCTATTCCTTTCAATAGGATGACTTTGTTTATGCATTATTAATATTTTTCTATATAATTAGAAAAGAAAAATATTAATATTTTTATAATATAATGAAACCTCAAAGAAAGTGTCTGAATCGACTCAATCCAGGAACCTATTAAGGCTATTATATATAGCAATTTGCAAGTACCTAAAGGGGAAAAATATCAAATTCTTCACTCGCAGAAACGAGAGAGCAAAAATATTGGAGAAAATGGAAGGCACCAACTTGGCCAATCTTGAAAGGTTGGTTTAAATTTCTTAGCTTTTAATTTTGGTGTTACATTTTTCTCTTTCTCTTTGGCCTTGAGAGCTCTCTTTCATTTATCATTTTCTTTTCTTTTGAAGTAACAATTGCTTATGTATGTGCCTTCCCATGCTTCTATTCAACTTACCTAGAGATAGAGGTAAAAATCAAAACAGAAATGGACCACTCAATTCTAGAACTAATGGGCCTTCCAAGGATATATCTTGTTGACGAGCTAACCCAAGCTTCACCCACTATAAATAAACTCGAATTATTGAATGTTGATATGATTAGTATAAACATTGTTGCCCGTAAACAAACCTGGATTTTTTTTGGAACAAACCTCCTTTTATTATTTCTTACAAATATTGATATACAACTATATCCTCTCTTGGTTAAAAATTTCTTTTAAATTTTACAAAACATATATTAATCTTATAACATCAAAAAATTCGTAGCTTATCAATACATAACTAAATTCCTTTTAGATTTTATTTTAAAAAATAAAAACTTAGAAATGACTCATAATAAAAGTGGTAAAATTCTCATTTTTTTTTTCTTTTGGTTTTGCAAGTGAGCAATCAGTAATTAGATACGCCAACAACAGCCGTCAATTTCTCATTTCAATGCTGCTTACCCTTATCCAAATGAAGTATCAAAATTTGGGCAAATCTCCATTCAACACACACGCTACAATCATGTCGACTTTCGTTGTAACCACATATGTTTACACAAGAGCGTTAGAAGCGATATTTCGAGTCACTCGAGCAATTCCAAATTGGAGCTACCTCCCTATTGCTATGCTCTTTTGTGACATTTTGTATGCGGTGGCCTGTTCTTTACTAGTTTTCATCCTCTTTCCTCCTATTGGAAGATTCCTTTTGTTTTTATGTGCATTGGTATTCATAAGGGCATTACACGACTCATATTGGCAGATATTTGAGTTGCTCCATGCTTTCAAATGTCGAGTATTCAGCAAATTCCAACATATTTTCAATCCTCTTCGTCAAGCATCTAACGAAAACTCGATGGAGCAAGAGGGCAATGGTGGAATTTCAATGATGGTGTGAATTGTGAAGAAACCTTCAATATTTTTAGTGTACTTTTCTTGTTGCTTTGTTGTTGTACCATGATTGTGAGGTTTTTTTTTTTTTTTTGAATAAATATTGTTGTAGTATTCTATTTGTGACATATTGCATACTATTTTGTTTTCAATGTATTGATTGGTCATTACACCCAATCTAAATTTATGGACCGGCCTCTTGCAAATCTCTTATCCATACAAGAAGAGTCAAAGTAGATGACTTAATTATAAGCCTTATAACATTAAAAGCATAATGTCCGTACACACTTTGGTCACACCTCTACACTCTTTTGAGAAAAGGTCATTATAAACCTTTTGCAAATAACCTTGCAGCTACTTGATGGAAACTTGTCCAGGATAAAAGCCCTTAGTTTCAAGGGAAATGATATTTACACTTTTTGTGCATAACAACTACACTCACACAAGACACATTAGGGTGAAGCCCACACACTGAACCCCAACACAATGTGTCTTGTGTAAGTGTAGTTGTTGTGAGGGTGATGTGTAAGTATCATTTCCCATAAGATAATTCCTTACCTAATTAGACAACGATTATTGGTTGTGATCCGTAAATTTTTATAACAGACTCACTTAATGCTCGGTGATATAATTCTGTTCATATTCAATAACTGAAGATATCACTTCAAAACAAAAAAAACTGAAGATATCATGTTATTTTTAATGCGAGGCAGGCCCTTAATACTTGAGATACTAAGGTCTCGTTTGGTTCATGGAATGTCTATTCCATTAGGAAAAGGAATAACTATTCCTGGGAATAGATGAAGGTGGAATGAAATAACTATTCCTAGTCTTTTGTTTGGTTGTAACGGTGGAATGGAACATTGCATATGTATTCTTTTGTTTGGTACAGTGAAATACATTGGTAAATGGAATCATATTATAATCAAATTTCCTAAAACACCCTTATAACACAAATATAATTTATATTCTTAAGGACATTTTTTTTCTTTATTTTAGAAACATAAACAGTCATACTATGACTTCTTCCTCTCTCTCTTTTTTTTTTATTTTATTTTTTTTTTTAATTTCAAAGTTCATGGCTTTTTCTTTTTTCTTTTTTTCATATACAATTACGCTACAAAATGATTTATAAGAAAAAAAAAAACACACATACACACATACACACACACACACACATAATCATCATATCACCATCCTAAAAAAGTAAAAAGAAAAAAAAAAAATAGATCATCTGCAAAGCCCTTTTTTATTTTATTCTTTTTTATTTGTTTTCCAGCAATAAACATTTGTTATTTGCTTACAAAGTAAAATGATTTATAAGAAAAAAATAAATCAATAATCATCATATCACCATCATAAAAAAAAATAGATCATCTGCAAAACCCTTTTTATTTTATTCTTTTTTATTTTTTTTCCAGCAACAAACATTCGTTCTTTGCTTACAAAGTAAAATGATTTATATGAAGAAAACAAATAATTAAAAAAAAAAACTAATCATCATATCACCATCATAAAAAAAATAGATTATCTGCAAAGCCCTTTTTATTTTATTCTTTTTTATTTGTTTTCTAGTAACAAGCATTCGTTATTTGCTTACAAAGTAAAATGATTTATAAGGAAAAAAAAAAAAAGAACATAATCATCATATCACCATCATAAAAAAAATAGATCATCTGCAAAGCCCTTTTTATTTTATTCTTTTTTATTTGTTTTCCAGCAACAAGCATTCGTTATTTTCTTACAAAGTAAAATGATATATAAGGAAAAAAATAAAAAATAAAAAAACATAATCATCATATCACCATCATAAAAATATAGATTATCTGCAAAGCCCTTTTTATTTTATTCCTTTTTATTTATTTTCCAACAACAAACATTCGTTATTTGCTTACAAAGTAAAATGATTTATAAGAAAAAAAAATACATAATCATCATATCACCATCATAAAAAAGTAGATCATCTGCAAAACCCTTTTTATTTTATTCTTTTTTTATTTGTTTTCCAGCAACAAACATTCGTTCTTTGCTTACAAAGTTTTTCCTAAGCCTCCGCAAGGCAATTGGAGTCCCCCCCGATACTCGTTTTACTATGTCTAAGTGCATTATGTAGGCTATATCATAGGAAAAAAAAATTAAAAAATAAAATAAAATAAAAAGAAAAAAGAAGTAACCCACAACAAATTAAGTTGGGTTGAGAAACAGAGAGAAGGGGATGAGAATATAATTGCAAAGATGGAGAGAGATACTGATGGTGCATTTGAGTGTTGAATTTTTAAAATCAGAATTAAATTCTTATTCTGTTTGTGAATTTTGAGGTTTGATTTTTTAGAAAAAGTTGAATAAAATATGATAGGTTTATAAAAAGTTGAAAAAAATATGATTTGTTTTTGAAAAAGTTGAAAAAAAATATGATTTATTTTTAAAAAAAAGTAAAATCAGAATTATATTTTATTTTCAAAATTTTGTATCCAAACACACTATGAGTTGAGAAACAGGGATAAGAGACTTGGGTGTTGAGAGGGTTGGAGCTTTTGGGCAAAAAACGAATTTTGTTTATTCCTACAAGAAAGGAATAGGTATTCCACTCATTTTTGAGTAGAATACCTATTCATCTTTGTAAGGGAATAGCTATTCCGTGGGAATAACTATTCCCTTAAATAATATAAAACCAAACAAAGGAATAGCTATTTCATAGAAATAACTATTCCTTTCCATGGGTCTAATCCGCGAACCAAACGAGCCCTTAAGTATCTACGGCTGGCTCAATTACTTAATTTTTTGTTTTAACTAAAAAATAACTTTTATTTATTTTAGTTATTCACTCTCTCTCTTTTTTTTTTTTTTGAAGCTAGTTATTCACTTTTTAAAGTACATACTTTCGGCCCTCTGTTTTAATTATTTACTTTTACTTTTACTATTCTATTTAAATATTTAATAATTTTTTTATTTTTTTCTTTGAGAGTAGATAGAATGTTAAAAAAAATATTAACGCCTTTGTTTTTTTTTTTTTGTTACCCTCAATTATTGTGAGTAAATAGTGCTTATCAAATTAATAGCTCCCCAAACGTTTTAACAATCTGTTAAGTCGGGTTTAGTTAATTTTAATCTCAATTTAGCATTTTGACCGACCAAAATAACATTTTGATTATTTTGAGGGGTCCATTTTATAAAAATACCTACAATTTAGAAGATTTAAAAAAGCTTACGACTTTTTTAAAAATTTGGAGGGGCCGGAACCCCCCTAGCCTCGAGGTACTTCCGCCCCCTATATATACATACATTAACAATTGCGAAAACTCCACTCTTGGTGGTGTCCTTTTGTCAATTCCAGTAAGAGTAATGCTTTATGAAGAAGTTTCATTGTACGTTGTAGGCAAAATAGGACATGCATTAATTTCTTTGTAACTAGTTTTGAGTAGGAGTATGGTATACTGTGATATTATTGATATACAATCTAATGATATGATAGTGAATGAAAAATAAATATTAATTAAGGGTTGATTTTTACTACCATGTCATCCTATTTGTAAGACAATCGTATACCAGTCTACTAAATAATACTATTCACTAGTTTTATGAAATAGTTTCTGTAATAATTTCGACCTTCTTTCGAGAGTAAAATAGTCTTTTATTACCTATGAGATTGGACACTATATAATTTAATTAATATTAGACATGATGTTTTTTTTTTTATTATTAATTTATCCTAAAAGAAAATATCCGTTTTTATATTTTATTAAATACCGGTTCCTTATTTTTTTTAGATATATTAATATTAAAGGTAATTATTATATTTAATAAGTTATATTGTTTTCTTTATTATTATTATAAAATCTTAATATACGTAACTCTAGCCGCTACCATGCAAAATGAACAAAACCCTTAGCTTATAAATACACTTTCCAGCCGTCGCCCTATGCTCTTACCTCAGAAATATTGCGCCGTCTCTCTCATCCTCGTACACTGATTGTGATTTTTTCTACTAAGCTGCAGGTATAATATTCTTTCTTCTCTCTCGTTATGACCTCTCTGCACGTTCTTTTTTCGAATGACTTCCTCTCAGACTGATGCAATGAGTCACAGGTCCCTAGGATATAGATATGTATATACTTTAAAACTTTATTGTGGAATTTCAATTGTTGTTGCGTGCTTGACCGTGCGAAAACTGAGGAGAGAGACCTTTTCATTTGAACTTTTATTCCTTGTCTCTTATGAGTACCACCTTCCTGTGATTTTGTTTGATTTTGTTTGATTTTATTTGATTTTTTTTCTTTCCTTATTACCCTTCCTGACGCCACCTAATGGAGAGTTTCTATTTTTTTTTTCTTCTCTCTTCTCTCTCCTTTCTATCCATCATGACTTGTAATTTATCATCTTTGTCCTTATTGTATTCCTTTTTTTTTTTTCTTCCTTTTTTCTTGTCCTAACGTCACCTGATGGCCCCCTTTGTTTTTAGTTGTCTTGGATATTTCCTTTTTATTGGCATAAATCAGACGTCAATGGCTCATACAATTTTTCTTTTTTTCTTGTTTCAACATATTTTCTCTCACTTATAAGTCTTCCGGTTTAAGTGCTACCAAGGCAGGTCTGTTGATATATATATATATATATATATATCAATTTTATACAAATTGTGTAAAAGAAATTATTTAAATAAACCAAGTTCAATCTCATTAAGCTATATAAGATGAACTATAGTGAGGTCAGAGTGTCCTCTAGTGACTAGTATATTGTACTAATTTATCTAAACATGTACCCAGGTGACTAGCTAGCTATATAATTATTCCAACGACGTACTGCGTTTAGAGATTTAAGGGATCATCTACCCCTTCTAAAATTGTTTTATGTCATATTATTTTATCAATTGATTATAGCATATTTACAAATAATTGTTCTCATTATGTATTTCAAATTTACATTGTTGCATGAAGGATTGTCTTAAAATAGTTTTGAGATAAAAAAATGTTGGTCAAAATGATATTCTTGAAATCAACGGTTTTGAGAAAAGCTTTAGTTATCAAGGACTTTTTAATTATAGTAAATTGCTTATTTGGTTTTCGGGATGGGAAGTCACTACTTTTTGAAAGTAATGAAAAGAGAAGTGTAAAAACCCTCCCACACATTGCCTCAAGAGTTATCCAGCATAGAGAAAAGAATAAGAATAATTTATGAGAAGAAGAAAGATTTTTATAAATGACCTACGTGTGTACGTGGAGAAGATTATTATTTTGGCTCATAGATATTTACAGAGATTCACAGAGGCTTAAGCTCAATATCGTTGCTTAGATAGAAGCGCAACCGCTGAAAGACTTGGAGAAAGCGGTAATCTATCCCTAGGTCATGCTAAGTGCACTTCAATTAATTAGCTCAGGCCTGTGGCCACAGTTTACTTGCCTGGGTCACATAAACCGCACAATCCTAGTATACAGGGCGTAATAGTGTACACGGGCCCTAAATATGAGAAGTTTTATTTATCAAGCAGAAATTTTATGTTTAAGCAAAAATGCCGAATTTATATTTGTGTTCTGGAAATTTAGATTTCAAGTGTGTTTTAATAATTGTTTTGAAGAAAATGAAGTTAATTCAACCGTTTTATAGTTGAAGGTTACCTTACTGAGCATTTCTTGCTCACTCCTTATTTTGTTTTGTTTTTAGATTATGAGCTGAGAGACTTAGGCAGCCGGGATGGGATATAGGCTAGCATTAAGATATTGCATTTTTGTTACCTTAATAAGTGCACTTGCACGATAAATTTAATTTCCTTTGAATTTTCATTTATTGTATCAAACATAATTACTCTTCTCGAACTAACCGTTTTCGGATTTATTGAAACTTTGAATTTAAAAATTATCTTTCTAGTAAATTATTTAATTTAGCCTATTAGCTTGGTTATCTGGTAGATCGACCTTAATTATGAATCATTGCGGTTTTAGTGTAAGAAAATGGACGAACCTAACCCTTAGCGGTTTAAGGGCGTTACAGTTTTATTGGTATAAGAAGATTGAAATCCAAGTCGACTCAATTGGCTCATTTCCATGCTCTTTTGCAGAATTGAAGAATGGAAAATAATGGAGTGGATCAAGGAAGGCTGCTTGGATTGAAAGCAGCAGAGCAGAGTGATTTAAAGCAAAGGATCTGGGTGGAATTAAAACTTTTGTGGAGGATTGCATTTCCTTCCATATTGGCTAGAGTGGCTGCTTTTGGAATGATAGTGGTGACACAAAGTTTTGTTGGACATGTTGGCGAACTGGAGCTGATTGCTTTTGCACTCGTACAAAGTCTCATTTTACGATTCTCGATCAAATGGGATACTGGTAGGTAGGGCTGAGCATGGGGCGGGGGGGGGGCGGGGATGGGGATTTTTTGACCCCGCCCCGCAGAGGTGCGGGTTCCCCAAAGTGAACCCGCACCCCGCAGAAAACCCCCTCCACCCGCACGGGGCGGGTGTAGATGGGGCGGGGCTGCGGGGCGGGGATCCCCGCGGGTATGCGGGGATCCCCGCGGATTGTGACCCATTAACCCTTGTGTTCAATTTTTTTTTTTTTACAGGGGAACAGAGCTCTGGGTTGCAAAATACAAAGAACAGAACAAGAAACCCAAATCCAAAACATCACATAGTCGGCTGAACCACACAACCAGCTAGAAACCCAAATCCAAAACATAACTCAAACCAAAAATCAACATACGGTTTCCCCAACATACACGGCCGAATCTTCACAGGGCCAACAGGAAATCCATACCCAAAATCATTTACAGATTCAAATCAAACTCATGAAAAACAAAAAGGAAAACCCTCACTAATCAACAACGAAAATCAATGGAAGCATCAGATTTAAAATAAGGGAAAATTGTATCGTATCAAGCTGCTGTGGCCTGCTGGGCGCTGGCTGCTGCTGCTCTGTGCCGGACCGTGCGTGCCGTGCGGGGAGGTGACTAGGTGAGCCGATGCTGGGATGGGAGACTGGGGGCGGCGCAACTCAACAGAGAATCAACAGATTCCCGATCTCCTCACTCCTCAGTCTCTCGATCTCTCTCTCTTCAACAGATTCCCGATCTCCTCAGTCTCCTCAGTCTCTCGATCTCTCTCTGTGTATCTCGACTCGGCGAGAAGAAGTTGAAGAACAAAAGAAGAGGAAAGAAGAATAAGAAAAGGAAGAGGCAGAAGCCGCAGACAGAATAGGGTTAGGTTTTCTCCGTGCCGCTTGGCGCTTTCTTCCTTCTTTTCTTTTCTTCTTTTTTTTTTTTTTTTTTTTTAAATAGGCGGGGCGGGTGCGGGGCGGGGCGGGGACCCGAGAAAATTCAAGGGTCCCCCCCGCACCGCGCGGGGGGGCCAAAAACAGCCCCAAAACCCGCACCATGGGTGCGGGTTTTGGGCTCTGCGGGGAGGGTTGGGGCGGTTTCTGCGGGGCGGGGCGGGTTTCTGCGGGTTTTGCTCAGTCCTACTGGTAGGCCATTATTATATGTTTTAATTTTTTTTTTAATGGAAAATTGCATTTTTATCCTCAAGATTTGCATATTGTTTCTTTTGTTCCATATTTTTGAGAAATATTATATATTGTTAAACTGACCACTTGTCCCAAAAGCTTAGTTATTTAATTAATACTTTAACACTCTTTCCCATGTGTTGACTCAAATTTCCTTTTAATATTTGAGGTCTAACATGTATAATATTTAATTAAAATAGAAGATAAATGATGGAGTCAGGGTTTGAACTTATGACTCCTGGTTCTGATACCATGTTAAACCATCACTTGTATAAAAAGTTTAAGCTGATAGGAATAAATAAATTTAGTTATTTAATTAATACTTTAACATTTACTATACCCCATTTCACCCTCATTTCAATGCATTGATATGATAGTGCTCATTAACCTTCTAATCAAACTCCTTATGGATAAAAAAAAAAAAAAAAAAAATCTATAACACACCCGTCAAGTAAAATAAGAGTGAAGTATATTATAATTGAAGGCAGGAATTAGAAAAGCACTTAGCTAGGGTAATGGGTCTTCCAAGCCATGTGACTTTTTTTGTTAATTAGTACAAGAAACAGTGCGCTAATTGATTAATGCGACAAACTCCAACCCTAATAAATGATTTAAACCTTGATGAATAACCTTTGTAATAGGTTCTGATGTCATCCCTCACATAAGCCATTAAGAATGATTGGTGCAATTCAATAAAAAAAAAAAAAAAAAATGGTAAACGGGTAAACAATTTGTTTTTGGAATGCCATGACTAGGCTTGGTAGATAAGAGGCATGTTCTAATCCCTTCTCGATCGCCACCATCGATCGTGACAATGAAGATGATCGAGGCTACTCTGTCACCTAACTATCCTGAAAAATAACATGTAGATGACTAGGTGGGGTGCAACAATAATAGCTAATTAAAAGTATATATGCAGCAAAATATATCACAATTAACAAGCCACAGCAAAATCCACACAAATTTTGTTGACGAAGTATAAATTCGAATTTCTTTGGATAATACATCAGAGGTAAAGCCACATCAAAGCAGTCAAATTTAGAAAATGAACATTAAGGAGAATTTGTAGTATATGCAAAGTGAGATTTGATTCTTGTACAACACCAATACAACAACCTCTCACATGAGGGTGGGCCCCAATATGTGGGACCCACCCTCATGTGAGGGATTGTTGTACAGTTATTGTATTGGTGTTGTAAATCTAACATTTTCCATGCAAAGTATACTTGCTTACAACCCTTGCAATGACTTAGGTATATTTGTACGCAAACAAGCACCCCCCCTACTTGCCTCTTGTTGCAGCAATTCCAGTTCTTCACTAGGCAATTCCTCTTCTTGATCTCCTTATGAAACCCAGTACTAGCCGGTAGACTTCAAGCTATTGTTGATGACGAACTCTTGTGGTTTAAATGAAACATATCAAACAGACGTGGAATAGGAAAAATCATAGTGTCATCAAGATAACATATTTGAATAGAATATTATCACTGAAAAATCACAAAATTTGCATGATTATAAGATAAGCCAATAATTTCAACATAGATGAAAACACTCCCAAAATTGCTCAACTTTTTTGTCCCGAAATGACAAACGAGAAATACAACCGAGACAGTCAAAATATACAAATCTCTAATCTCACGCTCTAGACGCTCAAAGCACTCTAGCATCAAGTCTATGATGCAAATAACAAAGTGTTGTAACTCAGTCTGACTCTGCATCAGCATTGCTAGGCAATCCATAATGTCAGATAAAGACGGCTAAGCTCGAGAAGATAATGAGACGAAAAAAGGACCAGCCTGCTCAACAACTCTATGTAGCAAAAATAGTTGCAATGTCATCAATGTCCCTATCCAAGTCATCATCCTCATCTACTCAATAGCATCCTCATCAGCAACCTCAACATCATCATCATCAGCATCATTGACAGCAACTCCAACTCAACTGGGCTATGCCACATGAGAACGACTCCTCTAACTAGTCCAAAGAAGTAACGACCCATCCCTAATGACACAATATTGTATACTTTTGGCTCCCTCAGAATAGACTTCTTAGGAGGTTACTACCCCGATACTACTATCGTAGAAGCACGCTTAACTGCAAAGTTCTGATAAATTCATAACTATCATGACTTTAAAACGCCATGTGTCAAGAATTGTGCGAATGTACATATAATCACATACCTATTCTCATATCCAAATAATGTGGGACATCACACAAGACTTAAGGGAGACTGAAGAGGTGCTCAGTGCTCGTAATCAGAAAAAGTAATATGTGCAAACTAAGCTAATCGAGTGATCAAGCAAATATAGGAAAGACCACGTTTCATTTTAGCTAGGACCCGAAGCGATCAACTACAACCCCACAAAAAAGACTACCAAAATCAACAGTTAAACTGTTGCTAAGAGCATATTGCAAGTAAGCTCTTTCTATCCCGATTGTACCGTAATGCTTGATGGGAACAAGGTTAGAGGTGATAAGACGAAAAAGAAATCGATGAGAGAGAAAAACAGCCTATGTGAACTACAGATCTCAAACGTGGTCACTCTCTCACAATGGAGAGAAACAAGACATCATCGATCAAGCACACATGAAATGAATAATCCTCCCCGATATCATAAATTTTGAAATAAAATTCAGGGACCAGACTAGGCACAGGAACAGGGAGATTTGTAAGGATTTGGAATGAAAAAGACTTGCAGCCTTGTCATTATGGACCGTCGAATGCTCATGTCAAAGTGGGGGCGCACATTTCCATTGGAAGACGCCATGAAGATCTGAAAATAACAACACAAAAAGCAACAAAATCTCCATCAATCAACCATGCACATAACAAACCCATAGCCCAATGAAGTAAAACTGCCTACATTTCCTATGACCAACTGCCTAGACACAACACAGACACTATGACATTGACAGGAAGGACAGCATAATGAAAACGAGACACACCTAGACAAACAAACATGTATTAAAAAAAAAATGCATGATCACAGAACAAAGCACAAGTGAAAGCAAAATGAAAACCAAATTTGAAGTGAGTGCATTTTGGATAAAACCATAATGTAAATGAAGTACCAAAAATTCATGAATGACAGAATTATTATGCTCAATGAAATAACAAGAATGCCCTCTCGAGGGATTTGGTCTGATCATACGTACGATGGTCTCCGATCATTCTGTTGTATGATTGAAACGAGGTGGTAGTGAAAATTGGTCAAGTTCTTGTTGATTTCACGTCATTCTAGTTGGATGAGAATCATATAATAGTTTGCTAAATAGCACTAGTACTCTTAATTTTTATTGTCATATATTTCTAGTACTTTAATTTATCTCTCTGTTGATATCTTTTGTGAAGTTGGGCATGTCCAGTGCGACAGAGACTTTATGTGGGCGAGCATTTGGAGCCGGACAGCTCCACATGATGGGCATTTACTTGAAAAGATCATGGATTGTTGATGTTGTTTCAGCAACAATTCTGGTCCCTCTCTTCGTCTTCACAACTCCCATCTTTAGACTATTTGGGGAGGAAGAAGAGATAGCAGTAGCATCTGGACCTATAGCCTTATGGATGATTCCTATTCTCTACTCTTTTGTTTTTGCCTTGACTATCCAGATGTTCTTACAAGCCCAGCTGAAGAACATGATTGTCGGAGTTCTATCTACTTCCTCGTTGCAGTTCATATACTCCTGTCGTGGATATTCGTGAACATACTTGATTGGGGTGTTTCTGGTGCATGCCATGGGGGCTTACAGCATTTCTAGTTGGTTGTTGGTCTTTGGAGATCGAGTATGTGTACGTCTTCGGAGGTTGGTGCCCAAATACGTGGAAAGGATTCACGAAAGCTGCCTTCTATGATAAATTACCTGTAATAAAGCTCTCAATATCCTCTGGCGTCATGCTTTGGTAATTTCATTAGCCTCCGTTTCTTCCTTTCTATGGTACATTGCATAAAAATTGTCTTCAATATTTTGCCATGATCCCTTGATTGCTTTAATTATAAGGAGCATATAGTCTATATCGACCATATACTTTGTTTTGAAAAACTCAAAGAAAGAGTAAGGATTTGGGTTAGGTTTTGTAGTTTTTTTAACTGTTCAAATTTAATTTCAAGATTTTTATAAGACAGTGAGATAAAGAGTGAAGTTAAATTTGGATAGTTGTAAAAACTGCAGCATATGCTGTAGTGTTTTTTACAGCTCCAATACTTAGTTTTTTTTTTTTTTTTTTTTTAAAAAAAAATTGGATTTAGTTTTTAAGTTTTTTTATGAGAAAGAGAGATCGATAGTAGAATTAAATTTGGACAGTTGAAAAAGCTACAGCAGATAGGTTGTTTTTTTACAGCACCTAAGCTTTATCTCAGTGGTCATGGATTTGGCTTAGGTGCTGTGTTGTTTTTTTTTTTAAAGTCCGGATTAATTTCAAGTGTTTTATAAGAAAGAGAAAAAAAGAGAATGAAGTTGAATTTGAACTGTTGAAAAAACTACAGTGTCGTTTCTCTCACAGCACCTAAGTTTCATCCGGTGGTCATGGATTTGGCTTAGGTATTGTGCTATAAGTCTTTTTTAACGGTCCAGATTTAATTCTAATTTTTTAACCAGAGAGAGAGAGAGTTAAGTTAAATAGCCTCTGTTCTTCCTTTGTTAACAAAGATTTTCCTCATCTTGTCCTTGAAACCAGCCAAAGATGTCAACATGTTAATTATAAATGTTCTGCATCCTCAAATGCAGCTATGAACACATCCATTCACACTAATTTAGATGATATATCCATAGATCTTTTTTCTGTTTGGGCTGGAAAAACCCAATTTTATTTTATTTTGTTTATTTATTTATTTATTTTTCTGTTTATGCCATTCGTTGTAGCATGGAACACTTTATAATCATTTTAGGGAGAATTATCAAATGCATTTTATTGAATTTTATTTTATCTTCAATAGTTTAGAGCTGTGGTACAACTCTGTCCTAGTTCTGTTCGCTGGATATTTGCAAAATGCAACGGTGGCGATCTCAGCTTTCTCCATCTGGTAAGATTTATATTATTTTCCATCTATATATATATATTCTTTTACTATTCCATTTACTTGAGAGATTCTTCAACTTTTAACCTCTCTTTGTAGGCTTGTAGCCTCAATATCTGTGCATGGGAATTTATGATATGCCTCGGATTCTTAGGTGCTGCATGGTAAGGCTTTTATCACCATATATGACCATTAATTTCTCTTTATTAAATCAACGCTTATCCTCGAGTTCTCTCTTTGTTAAATCGTCACTTCTCCTCGAATTCTGGTTATGTAATTTGTACAGTGTGCGTGTATCAAATGAGCTCGGGAGAGGAAATTCTAAAGCTGCAAAATTTGCCATCAAAGTTGTCCTCAGTATATCAATTGGTATTGGGGTGATATTTTTTGCCCTCCATTTAGCTTTTGGGAAGCAAATTTCATACATATTTACAAGTAATGAAGAGATTGCAGAATCAGTTTCAAATCTCTCTACTCTACTTGCTTTCTCAATCTTACTAAATAGTGTTCAGCCAGTACTTTCAGGTAATACTTTCATTTCTTTACTGTGATTCGACGGCTTCGTTACACAAACATGTTTATCAGAAGACTCACCACTGCCTAGGTTCTTGTCGTCAGGTGTGGCTATAGGTGCTGGTTTTCAAGGCACTGTTGCCTTTATTAACATTGGCTCCTACTATGCTTTTGGCGTACCCGTGGCATTGTTGCTCGGTTATGTGGCCGATCTTTCAGTAAAGGTACGTAATAACTCATTAGTCCACATGCAGAATATCAAATCATCACAGTGCTTGGGATTGCGTTGAAAAATAGAGCTTTCGTTTATGAAAAAAAGCTTGAAAGAATTTCTTAAAAAAACTTCATTTTCAAACTTTTCCAAAAACGCAGTTTTGGGCTTTTTTATTGTACGGACCACTACAAGTTTTGATGTACTGCTTTTAAAACTGTTAACGCAATCCTAAACAGGATCTAAGTTTATAGTAATCATTGTTCTGTTTTAACTGAATAAATTTAAAGCAATTAGGAATGCTCTAACTACTAGGGAGGGATTGCTGCATTGGGGTTACTAGAAAGGAGAAATATTTTGTACCTTTTGCAGAGGATGTATAGAAGGAAGGATCACCTATATTTTCAGTGGGGTTTCAGCCAGAGAATCTGGAGGGCGGTATTAAGAAAGTGTGATGTGGAGAATCCTAAAATTAAATGGGATGAGGTTGTGGAATGGGGAGTTGAAGATGAGAAAGGAAAAACTCTAAGAGTAATATTGTGCAAATTAGCATTTGGGACTGTGGTTTATCACATTTGGAAGCATAGGAATGATATTAGCCATGATAATGTGCTGAAATTATTTATTGGGAAATTCGGGAAAAAATTGATATGAAAGCAGATGGGGGCTGCAAGATAGAATCCTTTGTAAATGATCTGTTCAGTTTGATTCAGCAAAGATACTGTCAATTGTTGTTGGTTGGTTTCTATAGAAGGTGGTCTGTTTGTAGGAATTATAGTAATTGCCAATTTGTGTCAAAATTTCAATGTAAAGGGTAGTTGGTAGGTGGTTTGCTCTGTTTTGTTTAGCAGAGGATTTGTAAGGAGGTTGAGTTGAGGGGTAGGTTTGGATTCTTTTTGTAATGGTTTGGTTGTTTTAGTAAATGAAGCATATATATATATATATATATATATTAAATTAAATTTAAATTAAAAAAAAAAAATCGTCATGGATAGTGGCAAAGAAAGGATTTGGCTCTAGGGGCCATGATTTGTAGATATGTGGCAAAGCTGCCTAGGGAGTTTTGCATCTAATTAAGACCTATATATATATATATATATATATTTTTTTTTTTTGATATGTATCACCTTCTTAGTTACAACATTCTCAATGACTTGAGGAGATTTATATATTCAGGGTTGGCTTCTACATTCTTAACAAAATTATATATATTTTCTTTTCTACAATTGTTTGTATTTTATGCCTAGTTTCATTTTTCTTTATTTAAATTTGTAGGGCTTGTGGATTGGGTTGTTATCCGGAGTGCTGATGCAAACATTTGTGCTTTCCATCGTGATATGGAGACTGGATTGGGATGACCAGGTACGTTGAAGTAGATAAGTGAAGTTATAATAGCATGATTCTTTCAATTTTAAGTTGAAGTAAATAAGTGAAGTTATAATAGCATGATTCTTTCAATTTTAAGTGAAATGGAGGAATGTTCATTTCATTGTCAGGATTTTATATTGTTGTGTTTAACGGTGTAGATGATGCTACGTAATAAATCTGTTGGCGACTTGGCATACCATTCAAAAAATTTAAAGGATGTGGCATTAATGTTTACACTGTTAAATGCAACAAAATTAAATTCTGACCATGAAATGACTTTTCTCTATTTCGGATAGAGATCTTCAACAATTTTGCTGCTCGGATTGCTAGCAATTCAGACATCAAATATGAGAGTCTCTATGAGATTCACCTGTCCCAACAGATCTCGGACAGTCTACCCACCTACTAGGGCAAGTGAATCCTATAAGAACTATCTTAAATTTTCTACCGAAATTACTGCAGATCCAGATCCCTCAATTTCACTTGTTTGTATTATAGGTTAAAAAGGCTTCCGAGTGTCTCAATAGGTGGTTTTTGACGGAGTCAGAGGATACCAATTAGAGCTCTGACATTCTGCATATACTTGGATATTATTCTTGCTCTCGGTGATAACAGCATAACTTCTAAGACATGGTAAATTAATTGGGTACATTATTCAAATTTCGTACATTTTTTTGCTTTTTTTTTTCCCCCCCCTCTTGCTATAGTATATACGCCTCCAGATTTTTTACTGTGTTTTGTTATTTTAGCTTTAATATAAAAGAACACAAGATGAGCTTTAAGTAGATATTTATCTTCTGAAAATGATTAAAAGCTTGAATATGCTGCATGTAAAAAGAAAATCTGTTAATATTAGAAGATCTTCAACTTCAAGGTCTATTTATCACGGCAGGTATTCAACATCAAGTTGTTAATTAATCTGAAAATAATTATAGTTATGGGGAACTTTTTTCTATAACCAACTGCTTCCAATCTCATTTAGGCTTTCATTTTTTGTTATTCTAATGCAATTAGGTAGGGGTGTTCAAATACCATGGATCCTTTAATTAGGTTTAATAAATATTTTACTTGGGCCCAACAGGTGAAGTTAGTTTAGTGAAGCTTTAATTTAGTGAATCTTTAAAGAAAAAAATGGAAAAATATACTTACTCTCAAATTGAGACCCATTTTGTAATATCATTAAACTATTATTCGTGACACTTGACTCCTTCAAAGTACCATTTTATTGCAAAAGGGCCCTTCCATTAGCTATTGGTGTTAAAACAGACAAAAAATGGCACACGTGACTTACATGTGCATATTTTGGACTTGAAATACTGAAATTGCCCTGAACCATATATTATTGGGAAATACACCCTAAACTACCAACCAATGACATTTGGCCTCTTCAAACTATTATTTTGTTTCGATTCGGTCCCTCCACAAGATATTTGTATTAAAATAGATAGAAAATGTCGTATATAACTTACACATCCACATTTTAGACATTTGGGCATTTCAAGTCCAAAATGGTCACAACACCATTTTTTTCATACATTTTAATGCTAACAATTAATAGAGGGACTCTTTTGCAACCAAATGGTAATTTGAAGGTAGTCAAATGTCACAGACGTTAACTTGATGTAGTCTTTGTAAAAGAGGTGTTAGTTAGAGGAAGTTAAATATGAAAGCTTTTGGGTTTTATTTCATAAACACAAATGCATGATCATAGGTTTATTAGTTTATATGATTTAATTATAATTGATAAAACAAAAATCAAAGAAAACGGTCTAGACATTTCAGCCGAGATAGACTTTGTTTTCAAATTAACCAAAAAAAAATTTATTGAAAAATTTTGTTTGGTTAGATCTAAATGTTTTTATTCTTTATTATATTTGAATCAATTTTGAATTAACCTAAATTTGAGAAACCAAGTAAAATTTAATGTGTTTTGGGCAGCTTATTTGTTTTTGGATTGAAAAAGTGTCCGACATAAAAATGAAAACAATTTTGAGAAGTGATTTTTGGTAAGGTTCACATTTGAGAAAATATATTCTATAAAGTACACCTTTATTTTGATAAATAAAAAAAACCAAACAGATATGTAGCCCTACTTGTAAAAATAAAAAATAAAAAAACAAAAAAAAAAAAATAAAAATAAAAGTAGAGAAAAGGTAGGGGTGGCCATGTAGCCACCCCAACCAGCACTAGGGTGCCCGCATGGCCACCATGACCACTGTAGGGGTGGCTGCGACCATCCCTCCTTCACTTAGGCCATCCTAATTTTATTTTATTTTATTTTAATTTTTATATTATCTTATCAAGCAAAGGCTAAGATAAAAAGGAAAGAAGACAAAAAATAAAAATAATTTTATATTTTGAATTTTTTGTTAATGTATTTCTCTTAAGAAGAAAAAACAAAAACTTTAACAAACATGACCATTTTATTGTTTGATTGTATTTCATGATGCGTTTCCAAACTCACCATCTTCTTTTTCCTTCCACATAGTTGCAGATGCAGTAAAATGTCGGGATAACCAGTTGACATGCATGAAAAATAAAGAGATTAGAGTAGAATAAGTGTCTTGTTGGCACATGAATAGATGTGATGTTAAAGACTATTTTATTCTTCTTTAAGTTTATTAAGATAACAAGATTTTGTAGCATTAAATTGTCGCTCTAATTATTAGTTTAACTCTTACTCAAGTTAGTTAAGTGATTTTATCTTTATATTGGGCATCGCAAGAGTTTACTACATTAGTACTTTTTGGATTGTGTTGTCACAACTCCCCAAACATAAGACAAAATTCTTTCTCTCAATCAACCTTATCAAGGTTACGAAATCTCTAGGCAGGTAATTTTGTGTACTTGTCCTTCAAATGTAAATTTTAGACCCGTGTAAAGTGTCTCTACATGAATCCAATAAGACTTGACTTCGCCACAAGCGTAGCCTCAAAGAATTATTTACATCCAAAGAGATCCGAACCTTAGGTCTGATGAGAATGCCAACAAGTTCAAGGCTTTCACCACTTGAAACAACCCCTTAAGGCTTGTAGCAGCTTAATTTCCTCATTTTTGTATCCTTATTGGCAGGATTTCTTTGATTCAGGAGGTTGGACAATTAATTCCTTCTTTAATGACTCGTGACAACGTTTGTTGATTTATTTTGTTTGATCCTAGTTCTTTTTGAGGCACAAAACATGGAGTACAAGTGTGCCTTAGATGGAAGATCAAGCTAGTAAGCAAATTTCCCAACTTGCTGGATAACGTGCTCAAGCTACATCGTGTAGTAATAGAGTATTGTCATTATGCTTGCAAATAAAGGTATACACAATCTCAAACCTAAAATACATGTTCTACCCATTGAAGATAAACAAATTTCGTCATATGCCTGTTTAAGATTTTCCTTACCGAGCTTTTGGATTTGATCTCTATGTTAAAGTTTTGGTTAAATAATTAAATTTACCTATTTTTATTTAGTGCCTCAACTTATTTTGTAGGGTTAATTAGGTCTTAATTGAAAATATGACCTTTTTGACTTTTTGCATCGACCAAATTTTTGCCATGAAACAAGAGCGTTCGAAGTTCTCACCAGGAGCGTTTGAAGTTCCCACTGAGAACGTTGAATGACATGTACTGGTGTTCTGCCTGTGGCTTCAAGGGGTATTCACGTTTGGCATATGCCTGCTCGGCATGTATGTTAGATCGTACAACGAACATTCGTCTAATCCTAAATCGTACACGAACGTTTGAGCTTCGCTTGGCTAATGTTAGCCAGCTGGCAGATCAGTTTAATTTATCATTTTCCACCTACGACCTTTGCCCTATACAAGAAGGGAACTGAAAAATCTATGGGGAATGCTTTATCACGCCAAAAGGAAGGAGCCTTACTCGCTATTACACAACCAGTACCGCGGTGAATAGAACCTCTCCATGCCGAAGTGAATCATGATTAAGTGCTCCAGGGGCTGGTCAAAAGAATTCAAGAGGATGAGGCTGTAGGGCCGTGGCTTTACCAATCAGGGTTGTTGTTCTTTAAAGACAGATTTTTTTGTCAAAGCAACATCTCCAATAGCTCACGCCATCCTCGAAGAATTTCATAACAGTGCTCATGAAGGGTACCAAAAGGGGCTACAACGTATCAAAATCTGTCTTCTATTGGCAAGAGATGAAGCAAAAACTCAAGGCCTTCATCAAAGAATGTGATTGGGTCTATTTACGTCTTAAAGTAACGTTTATTACCAACACATTTTCCCAAAGCCGCCTATTTCCAAGTAGAATGTTCTCATAAACTTCAGATAATACAAAGAAGATACCTCTAGCAAATAAGAAAAGAAAATATTGGATATTTAGAAAGGGGAAATAAAATTAGATCCCAACAAAAAAATTATTTGAAAATTTAATTAACACAGTAAAATCATCGAACACTTGGTGTGGGAAGAGTCCAATCTATACCTTGTCTTGTCGACCTATACGCCTTGTGAAGATCTGCTGAAGGAGGTTCCAGTTGTACGCTGCAAGAACAGATCCAGTTAAGAAACAAGCGTAACTCGTTAACAAAAAATTCAACAAAAAAGAAAAGAACAAAAGAACTCAAACCCATGAGATTTAAAATTAGAAAGAATGTTTTGTTGGAAATGATAGACATATGATAATCGATTAGAACTGGTATGGGTGTTGTACAATCACCGTAGTTAAAAAACTATTCAAATCGTTTCTTATTCATATACGAATCACCTCTGAGAAGGGAGAACTTAATTTATTCAAATCGTTTCTTTTCTTCCTATTCTAGCGGTGGATTTCTTTTTCCTCTCCAATGAGACAATTTTTTAGATCAAGATTCTCTCAAATTATCCATCCGAATTTGAGAGAATTCGAGTGGTTCCTTATATATATGAATGCGTGGTCATTTTTTTTTTTTTTTTTTTTTGAATAAAAGAGCTTTTCTCATTAAACTTCAACAAATGTCTCAGAGACTACAATACTGCGGATAAAAGGAGGACACTCCCCCATCCAAACATGATTGAGTTGAGAACTAATTGCATATTGAGCCATTACATGTGCAGCACGATTTGCCTCCCGCCTAACAAAATTCACTTCCAACGGATTGATGAACTGGAAACAGGATCGGGTATCTTCAATAATGTGGCCGTAACTCATCCAGCAAGGGCCCTCCTTTCTCAGTGCCTTTACCACCTCCTGGGAATCCCCTTCCAGTATCACATGAGTATACCTCTGCTTCCTGCAAAACAGAAGGGCATGCCAAGCCCCTAGAGCTTCAGCCAACGTCGGATCAGTGACAAAAGGGATACATACTGTTGAAGCAGCTTCTATATCACCAGCATCATTTCGCACCACCAGTCCTATGCCAACTCTCCTGTTTGATATCTCCAACGCTGCATCCCAATTAATTTTCTTCCAACCCAACGGAGGCCTTTCCCATCGAGCCTGTGAGTGAGGCAATCCACTCTCTGGAGACCGTAAATGGACCTCAGTGAAAGTTGACATTATATCCCGGGCATGAGAAATTATGGAGGCTGGGTCCGAGAAGGAGCGATTGAAAATGAGAGAGTTTCGTCTTAGCCAAATTAGACGAGCCAAGATCAGGGTTTCCAGAAGCTCTTCTCCATTTAGTCTTGCACGCAGCTGTTGAAGAAAACCTCTCCCATCTGTTTCCTCCCAAGATAATTTTTGCACCCGTCTACATCCCTCCTGCCAAACTGCCATAGAGGAGCTACACTGCCAAAGGATGTTGAACAGAGATTCTGGCTCCCTTGAGCAGATAGGGCAGAAAGGGTTATCAGTGACATGCCTTCGAAATAACACTTCTCTGGTTGGTAGGAGATCGTGGGCTACTCTCCAAACAAAATTCTTTAGGGTCCCTGGTGCTTTCAAATTCCACAACCACGTCCAAAATTCAGAATTCTCTTGCTGCGAGGAGCTTTCCCCCGCTGCTTGACTCCGATGCTGCTGCTCTAAATGATAGGCGCTTCTCACAAAGAAGAATCCATTCTTCGTGCCCCCCTATATTAACCGATCCGGTTGGTTCAAGGGACTCAGAGCAATACCTCCAATTAATTCAAACTCCTCCTTTGACAATAGAGTTTGGAGAAGAGGATAGTTCCATCCCCCCGAATTTCGATCAATAAGCGAACAAACCAGTGTGTCAGGATCTAGCCCCATCGCTGGATTATAAATGAGCCTTTTGCCCAAGATTGGGAGCCACTGATCCCCCCAAATTTTGGTACTAGTCCCATTACCGATTCTCCACTGCAAACCCTTTTTCAAAGTATCCTTTGAAGCAAAAATACTTCTCCAAGCATATGATGGATTATGCCTCAACGAGGCCTGCAAAAAGGAAGAATTTGGATAGTATTTCTCGCACATAATCCTTGACAGCAACGAATCCGGCTGCTGAATGAGTCTCCAGCCTTGCTTTGCAAGCAGAGCAAGATTGAAAATCTCCAAGTCTCTGAATCCCATCCCCCCTTTCTTCTTTACTACCCCAGGCTTGTCCAACTTTTCCAACATGTGACTCTCTCTTCTTGCTTCCGTCCCCACTAAAACCGGTTCATCATAGAATTAAGGGACCGGCAAAGAGCTTTTGGAAGTTTGAAGATGCTCATGCTATACGTAGGTATAGCTTGAATGACCGCCTTAATGAGGATCTCTCTTCCCGCTTCAGAAAGAAATTTCTCCTTCCACCCTTCAAGCCTTTTATGTACTCTACCTCTTATATCAGCAAAAGAGCGGGTCTTCGATCTCCCTATCAAAGCCAGAAGTCCCAAATATTTATCAAGATTGGAGGAAGCTTGAAGACCCGCTGAGGCAGAAATGAATTCTTTGAAATCAGCACCCGTGTTCCGGCTATAAAAGATAGAAGTTTTTTGACTATTGAGCTTTTGTCCCGATACTTTCTCATACTTCATCAACAGATTCATTACATTATCCCACTCCATCGAGTTCGCCCTACAAAAGAGGAGGCTGTCATCGGCGAAGAGGAGGTGACTCAGTTTATATCCCCTTGCCGCAACAGGGACTCCCGATATTAGCCCTTCTTCTTCAGCTTTCCCTAATAAGGAAGATAAACCTTCAGCACAAAGAAGAAAGAGGTAGGGGGAAAGGGGATCCCCTTGCCTAATTCCCCTTGTGGGAGTGATCCGCCCATAGGGGGTACCATTGATAAGTA
Source organism: Alnus rubra (assembly GCA_028654335.1). Taxonomy (NCBI): domain Eukaryota; kingdom Viridiplantae; phylum Streptophyta; class Magnoliopsida; order Fagales; family Betulaceae; genus Alnus; species Alnus rubra. The sequence goes on along the minus strand of JAJPGS010001859.1, from coordinate 474,584 downwards.
CCGAGTAGGAGACTGACTTTACACACTGCATGATACGATTAATCCAGGGGCCTGCAAACCCTAGTTTATGCATAATTGCCTCAAGATAATCCCACTCCACCCTGTCATAGGCCTTGCTGATATCAAGCTTAATGCGTGGTCATTGACAATCACTGAATCTAAAAACTAATTAACCCAAAAAGAAAAAAAGGAAAAAAAAACAAAGGAATTGAACGGTATAAGATATGATCAATCACCTAGGAAGCGGTGTTCGAACATATGGAGAAGCAAAGGTTGAGTGGACGGAGACATCCGAGTCTGATGCAGTTTTGGAGAGAACCATGGTTAAGAGGGAGAGAGAGAGAGAGAGAGAGAGAGAGAGAGAGAGAGAGTCGGAGTACCCCAATATTTTATCTTCTTTGTTCTCGGGGCCAGGTCTTTTCACTGCGTGCAGCTCAGAGACTGGAAACCTGAAAAATGAAATTGCTTTAGTACTACCTCTTCCAAAGCTAATTTGAGCAGGAATTAAAACAGGGCGGGAGAAATAAAGACACTAACCCTCCAAATGTATAGGGCTCTTTGGGGAAGACGTCAACTCCATTTGGCCAAATGCCCATCTGAAAACAAATTCAAACTCATATTAAATAATATTAAACTTAATTTACGTAAAAGAAAGATTAATTTGTGTTCCTAAAAAGTGTACATTTTGGAAGGGAAGTAAGAAAGGTGGAGCCCAAAGATCAATAAGGTGACACAACAGGTCATATACACCCTTTCTAGAGATTAATGCTTATACCAAAATTACTTACAATCCCTTGCAAATGGCATTTTTCAGATTATACAGAATTTCTTTTTCACTATATCACACAATTCAATTTGAGGTTTAAATCATATCTACAATAAAGGAAAATGTTGACATGAATGCACACATAAAACGATAATGCATGCACATCATTTTGACTCCTAACAAGTTCCAAAAACCGACCATTGCTTTGTGGAAACACTTAGTACAATAACATGTATGTCGCTTCCCTCAATAAAAACCTATTCAATTTGACAGTCATTTCCATACATATTCACAACGGAAATGCTGGCTGGTTTAAGGAAAAAAAAGAGGTAACAAGTAGCAAATCCTCTCTACTAGTCTATACTCCCCACATGATGAGGATGGTTAGCCTAATAAATGCAGCTAGATCAGAAATATGTATGGTAAGAGAATGTTGTTAGACACAACACTAAGAATGAGGATTATTAGCTTTGTACATGTACACACGAATCATTCTTTCACACATATGACATTCCCCTGCAAGGAGAATAGGATGGAATAGAACATATCACAGTGTGAAAAAGGAGGAGCAGTCACAAAACTGAGCCTGAGAAATTGGAAATCAATCATGAATTAAACAAGGATTTTTTGCCTAACCTATGCTGAGGCTGGAACCAAGTTATCAAACCACATATATTCTGCATGATGGATGCTGCTTGTCATTGTGCAAAAGGGACACACACACACACATATATATATATATATATATATATATATATATATATATATATATATGAGTAACTTGTAAAGATTCATCCATAACTATATATCTAGTTTTCTTGAAACTAAATAGTAAATGTTTTGCAAAAATACAAATTTAAAACACTTGAAACAACAAACTTCAGACCCTCATGATCGATGAATACAAATCAATGTTTTTGGATACAATTTCTGAGTTAGTTTGGATGGATTAATACTAAATTAAATCAAGTTACAAAACCAGTTTTTAACTCCATTGATGTACACGGATGCTAGACAATCCACAGAGGACACCTGGGCTAACAGCCTTCTAAAAATGACATTACCAAAGTCTCCAAAATAAATAACAAAATAATAATTTTAAATATCAAATAACAAAAGTGTTAATAATAACTGATTGCCATTGTAAACAACTAGCTCCTCCTCGACATTAAATGTAGAGCTAATGCCATGGTCGGGTGGAATGTCAATGACATATACATTATTTGGTATGAACCATTGCAACACTTTGAAATGCCCAATTAACACTATAATTAAGCTTGCAATTAACCTATTGATGGAGTTATTGTAAGAAATTAAATTGAGCTGTGGGGAGAATCAAATCCTGTTCCTCCACCCACCATTCATCGTAAAAGGTTTCCTGGACTACAATTGACCCCTTCAGTCTACCAATCTGTATGGGAATGGTAGGTAGTACTGGAGAACTTCAGCTTCGTACCAACCATGTGCCATAGAGTTTTCCATAAATAACTCATAAATGCCTAACGCATAAGATCACCTATCAAGAGGTAAACCAAATGGGTGTAAACACCTATGCCAGCCAATTATAATATTTAAACATTAAATTAAACCATATATATGTTTAAGGTTTGAAATTAATTGACAACGTCAAGGCCAATGCCTGGACCACAGCTACAAAACTGGAGTTGATTTATTCATATCAGTTCTCATCTGAACCCAATGAGACCAAAAAAAAAAATATTGAGATTCAAGGACCAATTTTTTCTTATTCTCCAAGTCCCACTAAAAGTCTCAAACAATAATTCTTAAGAAACTTGCAAGCAACAATTTTAACACAACGTTCAAATACAAAAGGCCAGTTTCCTATGATACAAACACTCCCTGCACTGAAAAACAAAATGCAACATGACCAATCTCTTAGCTTTGGATAAAAATTAACAGGTATAATTCACAATAAAAATCCCATCTTTCTCACAATCAAAAAATTACAGCGCGAGAAAGAGAGTCACCGACGGTGGAGACGGCACCGGTAAAGAAGAACGACGGCGGAGAGAGACAGAGAACAACTGTGAGATCTGTAAACATGGATAAACATTATACCCATAAAATGTTAGCTCAACAGGGAGAGAGAGAGAGAGAGAGAGAGAGAGAGAGAGAGAGAGAGAGAGAGAGAGAGAGAGCCAGAGTACCTTTGTTTTTAGAGTCGCCGGAGACAGATCTGGCCTCCAAATCCGCCGGAGACAGAACGCCGGTGAAGGACGATGGAGGGTGGCCGACCGCCGAGAGAGAAGCCACCAAGAGGGACGGGGACGATCGGCACCGGAGCGAGCGGGAGAGAGAGAGAGAGAGGGCGACGGTTTCGGACGGAGGAGACCAAACGCCAGTGAAGCGGCGCCGGGAAGGGGAAGACCAGCGAGCGAGAGGCAGCAACGGCACCTTTGTACGGAAGTTGGAGAGAGAGAGAGAGAGAGCTGCGTTGGAGGGGAAATGAAAATTTCAATCCCCTCCAACTGGTTTTCAAGCAAAAGAAAAAAAATGGAAAAAAAAATTAAAATCACTTTCCACGTCAGCCTATTGTGCCGTTGTTGTGAAGAAAATGTGTAAGTATCATTTCTCAAAATATTATATATAGTGGAACATGGGACCAATTGCGGCATTTTTATGAGTACAGGTGTCCAATTAACTACTATTTAAAATATTATCTACCTCATTATTACACGGTGGAATTCTTTTAAATTTGAACAGATAATTTAAGGGGATTTTAATCTCAAACCTCAACAATAAAGAATTCAAGTTGCATTAAAATCTTATGGATCATTTGAGGAGTAATAATAAAAGTCTCTTTTGTGTTTTTTTTATGTCGTTTTAAGGATGATGTGATTTTTAAAATTACAATTGAACTTATAATTGATAACTATTAAATTTTGATTAAATAATTTTTTTTAAAAAGTCATATTCATATAAGTTCATGAGAAATACAAGACGGACTTCTAAAATTGAGTGGTCCATTTGTTTTGGGAAACCATTTATATTCCTTTCAATAGGATGACTTTGTTTATGCATTATTAATAGGATGACTTTTTTATGCCTTATTAATATTTTTCTATACAATTAGAAAAAAAAAAAATTATGTTTTTATAGTATAATGAAACCTCAAAGAAAGTGCCTACCTGCCAATTCAAAGTGCCTACAAAGTGCCTAACTGCCGATTCAAAGTGCCTACATGCCAATCCTGGACCCTATTATATATAGCAATTAGCAAGTACCTAAAGGGGAAAAATATCAAATTCTTCACTCGCAGAAACGAGAGAGCAAAATTATAGGAGAAAATGGAAGGCACCAACTTGGCCAATCTTGAAAGGTTGGTTTAAATTTCTTAGCTTTTAATTTTGGTGTTACATTCTCTCTTTCTCTTTGGCCTTGAGAGCTCTCTTTCGTTTATCATTTTCTTTTCTTTTGAAGTAACAATTGCTTAGGCCATCTCCAACAGAGTGGTTATTTTAGCCACAATGGTCAAATTTAACTTTTTTTGCTTTTTTTTCTTCTCCAACAGAATGGTTACTTTAACCATTTTTCTAAACACATGAACAGTAAATAGCCAACATTGGCTATTCACTGTTCATGTGTTTAGACTTTTTTTATTAATTTTTTCTCTCTCCCTCTCCGATTGCTCTTCATCCCTCTCTGTCCCTCTCTGTCACTCTCCATCCCTCATCAAATATTTTCTCAATCTCCCACTCTCCCTCTTCGTCCCTCCCGGTTCTGCTGCCCAACGAAACCCGCCGCTACCCTTCTTTCCTCCGTCCCCAAAATCATCACCGCAACCAACCGGTGTTTTCTCTCCTTCATCACCGCAAACAACCAAAACGCATTCCCGAAATCAACCAAAATCATCACCGCAACCGGCCAAGAACAACCAACCAAAATCATCATAAATCAACAATAATTAAAAGTAGAATCTCAATGAAATTACCAACTGAAAATTTCTCAATGAAATCACCAGAAAATTTCTCAGAAATTTCTCAGAGATCTCGTCGATGGTCGTGTAGATCGGGCCTCATTTCGTCGTTGATTTCCGGTAAAATGGAGGAACCGTTCTTCGATGTGTGGAGTTTCTGAGTCGGCCTTCAATCGCCGAGACTGATCTCCCTCATCTCACAATCTCTCTTGTTTTCCCCTCTCACTCAATCTCTCTCTTTGTGCTCTCGCTTCATCTCTCTCTGTGTCTCCTTTGAATGGAAGAGAGGAAAGAAAAACAAGAAAGAAGGGGAAAGAAGAGCCGGGTGAAGGAAGAAGTCTCTGGAGAAACTGAGAAAGAAGGGAAAAAGGAGGAAAATGAGGAAAATGAGGAAAATAAAAAAAAAAATTGAGAAATAATATTTAAATGGAAATAAAGAGTTGAATAGTAAATCTATTGGAGAGAATATAAGATAAACAGTAGTTAAAGTAGATAGTTGACTTTTTTCAATAGCTATTATAGCTTTTATTGCTGGAGATGGCCTTATGTACGTGCCTTCCCATACTCAGGGGCGGAACCACGTTTATGGTGGGGGACACTCTTTCAAAAATACTGACAAGTCCATTATTACTCCTTCATAGTTCACTTTTTGTCTCCCCCCAAATGATTTTTTCGTCCCTTGAATGATAGGTTGAGGTCTACTCTCAAGTCAAATCCTTTTTTAGTTAAGATGAATGTAGCTTTTCACAATGGACAAAGAAGTAAAATTATTAAAAAAGTCAAGTATATAATATTTCTTTTCACACTGCACAAGACTTGCAGCTTTTCACATTGCACAAGCTGCACGTCCTGTATATTGTGAAAAGAAAGGTAACAACAAGCTCTTTCTTTTTTCTTTTTTCTTTTTATTACTGTAGTAGTAAAATGGCTTATGAATATAAAATGGCAAATTAAGAGAGAAACACTTATCTTTCACATTGCAACAAATTTTATGGTAAAAAAATTTCTCTTTTCTTCCTTTCTTATGAAGCAAGTTTTTTCAAGAATGGGTCTAGCACAAGGCTTGTGGGAGTCCCCCAAAAATTTTAAACATCCATTAAAAAAAACTTCTTTTTTTTTTTTTTTTTTTTCTCAAACATTGATTTCGCCCACCTCTATTTTTTTAATTTTCTTTTAGATTTGTTCCCATTACTAAAAGTTCTAGTTCCACCCATGCCCATGCTTCTATTCAACTTACTGAGAGATAGAGGTAAAAATCAAAACCAAAAATGGATCATGGATTGTTTCTCTACCATTGAAGCTTAAATATTCCCAGGTTATAAAAAGATTGGGGTAAAAAATACTTTAGGACAAGTACTACATATCTTCATTGTGTCTAGCGTAAATAAATATACAATAATACAAATATTGTTGGTTAGTTGCCAATATTCAATATTTTACAAACCTTCGTCTATATAGTTTTTAGAGAAAACTATACTTACGTATCCTCTCAAAATTATACTCAAATCGCAATCTTCCTCTCGAACTTTAAAAAATTGTAATAGACACCGGCCCGTCCCAAACTACCTAACCTTTTCACTTAGCTCATTCCATTAAGATTTTTCATTCAATCCGACAGAAAATGAGTAAAATTTCCATTAAACCCTTATCTCTGTGAAAATATAATTATAACATGAGAAATGCTAGGGATACGAAATCATTTACCAAGAGATGTATACAAAGATGATGTGGAGTTTATTCATTGGTACCTATAGTATTTTCTTTTTATTAATTGTTTTGATCATCTCCAATAAATAAACTCTACATCATTTTAGTACTCATCTCTTTATAAAAAATTTTGGACCTCTAGCAATTTTCTTATAACATTAGATTAAATATATAAATAAAAGATTCCTTGTCATGGAATTAGGAATACATCCAATCTAGGGAGACCCACAGTTGTGGGTTTTGACCACCCATGGCAGTTTTTTTATTTAAAAATAAATAAATTATCTACAGTTGGGATACTATTGTCATTTTTTTAAATTTCCGTTGAATTTAACAAAATAATCTTAATGGAATGGACTATGTATTTTTGAGAGAATTCATATATATATATATATATATATATATTTTGAATAGAGAGAGAACTCATTTGAAAAGGACATTATAGTCTGGGTGTAAATTTGAAAGGGTAACCAATATATATATATAAAGGAATGCTAGAGCATCTCCTTGTGTTCTCCTATTGTTCTTCTGGAATGGCATAAATATAATTTTTTTGATTAAAAAATTACATCTATGCCATTTAAAAGGACATAAACGTAATTTTTTAATTACATCTATACCATTGCAGGATAACACTAGAAGAATACCAGAAGATGTTCTACCATTTCTTATATATATATATAACGCCCATTAGGTAGAACTAATGGGCCTTCCAAGGATACATCTTACTAATGGGCTAACCCAAGCTTCACGTACTATAAACACACCCGAATTGTTGGATGTTGACCTGATGAGTATAAGCATTGTTGACCACAAACAATCCTGGATTTAGTTTTGGAACAAACCTCCTTTTATTATTTCTTACAAATATTGATTGGCAACTGTATCCTGTCCAAGTTAAAAATTTCATTTAGTTTTTACAAAACATATATTTATCTTATAAAATGAGAAAATTATTTGCTTATCAATACATAACTAAATTGCTTTAAGTTTTTATTTAAAAAATAAAAAATTATTAAATGACTATAATAAAAGCGGTAAAAATTTCATTTTCTATTTTTGGTTTCACAAGTGAGCAAGGAGTAATTGGATATGCCAAGAGCAATGGTCAATTTTTTATCTCAACGCTGCTTACCCTTCTCCAAATGAAATATCAAAACTCAGGCGAATCTCCATTCAACATGCTACAATCATGTCGGCTTTCGTTGTTGCCGCATATTTTTACACAGGAGCATTGGTGGTGATATCCCGAGTCACCCGAGCAATTCCGAACAACAGCTACCTCCCTATAACTATGCTTTTTTGTGACATTTTGGATGCTCTGGCCTATTCCTTACTAGTATTCATCCTCTTTCCTTCTATTGGGGGGTTCCTTTTGTTTTCATGTGCATTGGTATTCATAAGGGCGTTACACGACTCATATTGGCAGATATTTGAGTTGCTCCATGCTTTAAAGTGTCGAGTATTCAGCAAATTCCAATAGATTTTCAATCCTCCTCATCAAGCATCTAACGGAAACTCGATGGAGCAAGAGGGCAATGGTAGTGTTCCAACGATGGTGTGAATTGTGAAGAAACCTTCAACAATTTCAGTGTACTTTTCTTGTTTTGTTGTTGTACCACAGTTGAGTTATTCTTTAATAAATATTATTGTTGTATTCTACTTGTGACATATTGCATACTATTTTGTTTTCAGTGTACGTAGTAATTGGTCATTACACCCAATCCAAATTTATGGACCGGCCTCTTGCAAATCTCTTATAGCTACAAGACGACTCAAAGGAGATGGAGTTAATTATGAGCCTTATAACATTAAAAGCATAATGCCCATACACACTTTGGTCACACGTCTACACTTCCCAATAAAAAGTTTCATGTCTTTTTCCATTCCAATGAGACAATTTTCTGCACGCCACAAGTTTATTATTTACGTATGTATTTTTCTAATGTGTATAACTGCTATTTTAACAATCATTTTTTTTAATGTATTTAACTGCTTTCCCATCATTCAGAATTTCAAACTGCATTCTCACCAGTCAAAAACTTCTACTTCAAACTGCCTTTTCAACCGTCAAAAACTAGAATAAACTGCTTCTCTAATTTATAAAATATAGTTTTCGGCATATTTGATGGCATCTTTTTTATTCTCACTACACTTGAGCAGTATTGTATCCTGAGGATGAAATTATTGTATTCTCTATTGCAAAATTTATTATATAAGTGGGAGACAATATTTGTCTAAGAGATAGATTAATATTCGTCTTACTATTCAAGAGTTCAGTGATTTTCATACATTTTTTATTTTACTTTCATTAATTTCTATAGTTCCACATTTTTATTTCTAACAGAAAACATGAGATGATTTGTCTGTGTTGAAAAACATTGAACTGTATTGTTGTGCCAAAAAAATACATTCACAACAAACCTAGTTAGTAAATTATAAGTTAATCGAAAAAAAACATTGGAAAATGTAAAACTAGGAGGAGATAACATCGATTGATCAAAAACCATCATTTTATCACATTAAGATACAACAAGTATCAGCAATAAATATGAAACAAAAAGAAAAACATTTCTCTAGCTCTTTATTAATGCTACAAACAAAACGGTAATAGTTTTTTTATTTTGATAATTGGATTCACATCTAGCTATCCAACCATGCACCAGTTGGATCCTTTATTATGTAATCGTGATAACGCTCAGTGAAATCATCAAATGAAGATTCATTATCCCATTCATTATCCCATTCATCATCAGAAACTTCACCAAGTTTGTCAAGAATGATTGGCTCTATCATTTGTGTTTCTAGGAATTTATACCTTTCCGTTTTCTCTATATTCAGTAGAAATACACGATCATCTGACGGAAATTGCTTGCACAATGAAGACCTACAAGGTTGACTCAAAATCCGAATGTTATATTTTTGTAATTCTGGGAGATGATTGCCACAAAATTCCCACCATATTCTTTTACAATTGAAAAGAAAAACATAAATATATAAGTTTTACCAACGAAAGAAACAGAATTTATTGAATTTACGAGGATGGGATGTTTTTAGCATTATCATAGCTTGAGTTGTGAACAAGCTTGACACTTTCATGCGGTAAAGTTTTACTTGGCTCATGAAAATTTCCTTCTCTTCTACCGCAACTAAATGTTCCACCATATAGTTTACACCATCCATCATTTCAACATTCTCCTTAAATTTCTCACTACACATGTAAATAGGATTTAAAAAGGCAACAGCTGCATGTATTGAACGGATAATATCATATCGAACCTCATTTAAAATTTTCCATATAACATCATAAACGACATAATTGATGTCACAACATTGCTTCACTGCATCTTCTACTCTTTCCATCATCTCATATATGTATCCTGATGTTGGTTCATCACAATGAACCAGACAACAAGCTTGCAATAGTGGTTGCATAAACAATTTTTCCTCAGCTCCAAAATTCTTTGCAACGAATAGCATGATCAATAAAGTTTGCACCTCTAAAAAGGTCTGTTGCCTGCTTGTCATTAAGTGGCTTCCCCCAATCACTAGACAACGTTATAATAGATACCTGCAAAGCTTGCAATTCACTTTCAACTTGTAAAAGTGATTTGAGCATGAGAAAATCGGAAGCAAGCAAATCATCCTTTTTGTGTACTCTTCTTATCGCCACACTAACTTTATGCTTGTAAATATATATAAAACTATCCACTCCGCTACTTGAATTGTATTACACACAAAAGGAACATTATATATTTTTCTCAAGAGCAGTCCAATCCCACTCCTAGCACACGGAGTCTAGTAAATCCAAGGATACTTTCTAGAAAGCATAGCCTATGTTGAACTGACCTCATCACTACCATCATCATTAATGTCGTTATAATGACGGTAGTCAATTTGATTATGAATTATAAATTGTACAATATTTGTAGGCCCAATTAACTCCATGATGGAAGACATGGTTTGTTCAAAAAAATAAATGTCTCCGGAAATCCTATCGGGTGGATACATGCAAGCCACTCCTATTGGTGCATATGCAAAGATATCCATATGTTTTATGACCAATGTCCTACTAGTCCATAAATTGTACATCAAGGTACAACCTGGTTTATTAACCGAATCTTTTATGACATTTTCAACATATTCCTCAACTTCTTTCTTGATATCCGGAATCAACCGTGATTTGAGAGTTAAAGAACTTGGTAGTTCATAACCGGGACCATGTTTAGCAATGCCATTCACAAAGTCTTTGAAGAGGGGTGATTGAATGACATCAGAAAAAATTCCATTCGAGATGAATAGCTTGGCAAATTGTTTATCCACTTTACTCATTTCCTATGCCTTACATAGATTTGGCATAAGCGATGAGGAACCTGAAATACTTTCACCCTCTAGACCATTATTTGATGTTGCCACAGATATAGCTCTCTTAGTGGGAGTGTCAATCACTCGTAGTGCTGCTTGTGCTAATAACTGAATTGCTTCAGGTACTTGTAGACAAATTTGAATATCACGGCCTCTAACCCCAGACAAATGTGATTTAATTCTTGAAATGCCCCCAGAAAAATCTTGTTTACAAAAATTACAGGAAAAACGACCATTTTCTAAGTCCTTTGCGTACTTCCAAAATGAATCTTTCCTTCTAACCATGTTGAATATTTTTGCCTACATGAAATGGATTAAAGCCAAATAAGATGAATTCAAACAAGAGCACAAAGGCAAATCAATCATCATGAACACGATAGAACACACATCATCTCTTGATAAACATGGTGTGTGTCACCACAACAAAAAAAAAAAAAAAAAAAAAAAAAAAAAAAGAAGAAGAAGAAAACTCATAAATTGAGAGTATTAGCATTTTGTCTACTCATGCTCCCTCAATGATACTCTATAAGTGCAACAAAAACTTAGAGAAGTGAAGAAATCTCTATTAAGCACAACCTCTCTTTTAGTTCATGCAATCCAACTATCAAGTGCTCCAATGTGTATTTAACCTGATCTCTATTTTACTCTCATTGGGTCAAATTTTATTCAAATGCATATTAAAACCAAAGCATTTTTTTTACACACCCACCCCACCCTATGTGAGAGGATGAGTGTGTAAGGAGTGTGTAAGAAGTGTTTTTTTTTTTATATCTTTTCACATTCCTATATGAGGGGTTAGATTTAAACCTCTAACTTATATAACATTCCTATATAACATCTTGTACACACATGAAGATAAAATGGTGTCAAAGTTAAGCAAAACAGCAATCACATAAAAAACATATAAAAAAAATTAAAAATAATAAAAATAAAAATAAAAAATTACTCTCTTGATAAGTTTGCAAATGCACGGTGTAGTACAAGAAAAGATTAAAAAAAAAAAAAGTCAAAATCCCATTACTACCTTGTTATCAGGCCTCCAGCACCTGCTAAGGCTAATAATGCTAATTGACTTCACAACAATTGTACAGCATACCTTTCAGTCGATCTAGTATTTTATGTTTAGAGTTTAGAGAACTTTTTTGTTTGGGATAACTTCACAAAAGGGTATCGAATTATCGGCGGTTTTGACGGAAGGATACCAAATTATCAAAACTATCGAACTAGGGTATCAATGTATCAAAAACCATCGTTTAAGGGTATTCCGTAAGGCTTCGATGTTAAATCCTGACGGAACCCCATCATGTGCGATGTACTTGTTTTTTTTTTTAAGCTAAACTACCTATTATGCCCTTTCTTCGTGTCGACGTATCTTCTTCTTCTTCAAATGAGAATGCACGTCTTCGGGATGTGGTGCCGGCTCCGGTGGTGCAACCAGATCTCGTCGGAGGTGGAGCACCGGCCGTTCAAAGTCCATCTCTCTCTCAGTCCATAAACAGTTTTTTAAACTTCCCATTATGCCCCTCAGTCCATCTCTCTCTCAGTCCCTCTCTCTCGACGTGCCGGCCGATCAACAACAACAGATAATTTTTTTTTTGAACAACAGCAGATCATTAGGTTCAATTACTACATTTTGTTTTAATTTGTTGAAAATACAAAAATCGAAATGAACAGACAGGATTTAAGCAATTTGAAGAAGAAACAGAGGAAGAAGATTTTAAGCAATTTTTCCCACGCATTTTCTCAAACATCTTATACGCTAAATTCACAACACCACTACCCTTTACAAGCATATCAATCAATGCACACCCAACGATTTATCCACTCTTTATGACAAACCCAAAAATCATCTTCCCCATCGAGATATTGTCCGCATTCGAACATGCCCGAATCACAGCCGCAAAGCAATCTTCATTTGGGTAAATACCATACCCAAAAAGAAAGAAGAAAAAACCATACCCTTCATTCACATCAATCACTCCCGCCAAATCTTTGACCACATTGAGGACACAAATGAGATCATTTGGAACATCATGATGAGAGCATATGTATAGAGAAATTCACTTGGAAAGGCTATATCTTTGTACAAATTGATTTTGGATGAGACTGTGTGGCAATAATTACACATACCCAATTCTAGTTCAAGCCTGCGCTATCTGGTTATCGGAATTTGAAGGGAAACAGATGCATGTTCATGTTTTGAAAGTGGGTTTTGATTCGACTGTTTATGTACAGAACACGTTGATTAATATGTATGCTGTTTGTGGGAAGATGGGTGATGCGCGTCGCTTGTTTGATGAAAGACCTATATTGCTAGACCGTTTCAACCACATTCGAGAGCAAGAGATTGGAAATCTCTTAAAATCCTTGTTGAAGAGCTCCGGAGAAGGACAAGAGTGCAATTTAGCGGCGGAGTTAACGACCTTGACAAATATGATCGGCCGGCAAGCAGAGGGAGAGAGGGACTGAGGGGCAGTTTGGGTACTTTAGGTTAAAAAAAACTCGTGTTAGTCACGTGAGTCGGGTTCCGTCAGGTTTTAACACCGAAGCCTAACGGAATACCCTTAAATAATGGTTTTTGATACATGAATACCCCGATTCGACAATTTTGATAATTTGATATCCTTCCGTCAAAATAGTTAATAATTCAATACCCTTTTGTGAAGTTATCCTTTTTTGTTTTATTGATATCTATATATATATATATATATATAATATGGTTGAGCTTGATGTAATATTCCACCGGGTACTGCATACTTGTTGAAAAATAGTTCTATATATGGATATCCTTGGGATGTTGTAGAGGCTGCAACTCCTCCAATCTTAACCATTAGTGGATGTAGAAATATATATAGAATATAATATGAAAAAGAAACTAAATGAGAGCAGAAGCAGAGAGAGACTATTGAGCTACATCTTGTTTATTCACTGTGTTTAAACAATATTACACAACTCTTCATTTATATAGAGGCAAAAAGTAGTGATCAAGCAAAAAACCCTAGACCAAATAAGGTAAGAAATAAACTTATGTAGGAAATAGAATAAGAGAAATATAAAATATTCTAAGAAAAGAAAAATACCGATAAACCTAATTAGAGAATGATGCGAATCCATTAGAAACAAAACGCAGTAAAAGATAAATCGGCTACTTCGAGAGTCGCGATCTCCAATAACTACTCGAGGGAGCCTTAACTTCTAAAACACAGTAAATTGTATTCTAAAATAATAAGCAATTTATACTTTTCAAATTTGATAGTTCCCCCCTTAATAGAGAAACAATAGAATACCGATTACATAAGAGACCAATTAGATCTCGACTTCTAAGACTAGGACAACTCTAGCAAGGAAAGATTCTGAATTAGAGATTTGTTCCTTATTAGACTGTAAAATGAATAGAGATTTACTTCTTATTAGCCTCTAACTTAACTCCCAAGAAAAAATTATATCAAAGAATATATTCTAAAATATTTTAACAGTGGTAAATAAGCCACTACATACCTACTACATCATTAATTGTATGGAAAAAGACCAAAAAAGTGAAAAGATGCTTTGAGGTGGCCAGCCACTCAAAAATAGTTTTGGGGTGGCCGACCTCCCCAAAAACAGTTTTAAGGGTGGTTAGCTACCCCCCAAATAAAAAAGGTGAAGTTACCGAACTGCTCATAAGCATGTTTCTAGGTGGTCAAACAACCCTACGGATAGTTTCAGGCCCAAAAATAGTTTTGGGATGATCAACCACCCCTAAAAAGTGATGGGGTTGCCAAACCACTATCAAGCATGTTGGGGATGATTGGCCAGCTTTAGGAGTGGGCAACCATTGCAAAAACAATTATGGATAGTTAATCGTCTCCGAAAAAAGTGGGGGCAGCTGGACTACCCAAAACATGTTTGGGGGTGGTCGGCCATCTTCATTGGCTGCTTTGGAGGCAAATGACCTCAAATGACCCATTTCATAAAAGCATTCACAAAAGCTTACCTTTGATTTTTCTTAAATTTAGAGAACAAAACTATTTTTAACTTCCCTATCCAAATACACTCCACCATAGTAATTTTGTTTCCTAAACAAGTAAAACAACCCAACACCAGACGACTGACCATAACTACTACAATTTTCCGAACCCTTCAATAGCATCAACAATACTCCCTTACCCAACAACATCGCCAAAATCCCAATACCAAAACAAAACAAATACATTTTTTACAACAAAACCAGACTTCAACCCCAATTCTTATATATGTGGCCATTCGGCCATTACAAAATCAATCCACCAAATTCTCATTTTCGGCCAACACTAAAAATCAACATCTCTTCTCTTCAACCGCTAGAAATCCACACAAAATCAAATTTGAAAAAAAAAATAATAATCAACCCACACAAAATTTAACCCCCAATAGGTCAACATCAAACCCAAAACGAAGTCCAAATTCGAAATACTCAACGTCAAATCAAAATCAACAACAAAATCTAACCCAACAAAAATCAAGCCCACACCTCTTATCAGCAACCGAAAACCATCTCAAGCAAACTCAATCTTATAAAAAATTAACCCAACATCAGACATAATCTTCCACAACAATAAGAACACCACAAGGATTAAGCATCAAAATCACAAAAATCTTAAGGTTAAAGAGGTTACCTTGAGGATTTTTCTCCCCTTCTTTTCCTTTTTCTTCTTTGGCTTCTCCGAACGATCCAACCTCTCTTTCTCTCTCCCTCCTACTAGCACTCCTTCAGACAACACCAACGTGTGAGACAATTATATTGCAGATCGTGCAGTTCAACATTCAGGGGAAGAATTAGATAAAACGTTTTTTTGTTTTCTTACATGGTATGAGAGCTCCCTCTCTCTTTCAGCTTCTGATCAGCAAAGCTTTGTGTGAAAGCTTTGAAAGTTTCCAAGAGAGCTTCTTAGCAACTTCCCCAACATCAAATGCAAAAGTTTAATGGCAAATTAACATGTCAAGACAAAACATCTTATCAAGGCAAGTGATATCCAGCAGGCCAGCAAGCAAGAAAGGAGCTCGCTAAAGAAAAAAAGAACAAAAAAAAAAAAAAAACGCAAGACAGGAGCTCTAGAGACGCGCCAGATTTTAAGGGTTTAGATTGGAGGATGGGTTATTGAAAATCTTTTGGTTTGGAGACACTTTGATACTTACAGTCAGTCAAAATTCTTTAAAAAAAAAAATTGATAAAGAATATGTGTACCTGGACAGAGCAAGAAACTCTTTTCAATTTGCACATGCCAGGAGCCCAAAAAAACCTTTTTTTTTTTTTTTTTTTTTTTGAATAGATAGCATGTGCTACCATATATTGCTGAAAAAAGCCCGAAGGCAATACAGAGAATAGAGTTCCAAGACTCCCTACACTCTAAGTCAAAAAAAGCTGTAACTTGAAACAGCTGCCTAAACAATGAAAAATATTACATGGACACCATTTGAGCCACTCTTTACATTTAAACACACTCTAACATAGAAAAAGTGGCCGATCTAGCTACCCAAGCCAACAAATAATCCAGTAACATTTGAGTATTACAAAGATAGGTTGTGGAAATAGACAACTAGAATATACAAACAAAACATAAAACACCCAAACAATAGATCCGTCGTCGGGAGGAATTCCGTCGATGGAGAGATGGCGCGTGGAGGCCACGCGCCATCCCCGGAAGCACCCCTACAAAAACCAGCCACCAGAGAGCACCATACAGCACTGAACACGACCTAGAAGGTGGAACATAGCCCACACGCGTGGCCCAAGGAGGAAACCTCCCTGTTGCGTGCAGGCCATGCGCCTAGCAGGGAGGTCCGACACGGCCGTGGCTAGCGGCGACTGGACCGGAAGAAGTTTGGGAACCCAGTAGGGGGCACCTGTCGTTTATAAACCGGCAACAAGATATAGATCTGACTAGGAAAGCCAGAGACACTAGAGGAAAATCTTCCCAAAAGACACCTCTTGTTGAGCTTTTCTGCCATAAAAACAAACAAGGAAAAACAAAGAACTAAAACCGAAGAAAAGCTCCATAGTCCTAGAGGACTAGAAGGAGAACAGCTCCACTGGAACAAAGCCAAGGAGAACAAAACTCCCCTAGATCAACCTGGAGAGGAAACAAAAACCTCCATAGCCAGAAGGGCTAGGAGGAAAAGCACCAAGGAGGAGGGAGCACAGAAAAAACGAAGGCCTCTCTCTCTCTCTGAAAAAACCTTTTTTTGGTGTTGGGTTGCAAGACAAGGACAGGAGCCAAAAACACCTTTGTTGACAAGGGTAGGTAGGCAAAAAAACTTTTTGTTTTTAGGAATTGAGAGGGGGTATAGGCCATAAATCCGTCCCTGCCCAGCTAGAGTACACCCTTTTAGAGCATCTGTATCAAGTTCTCTAAAATTTTCTCCAAGTTTAACCCAAACAATCTACTTTTTTGATTTTATCTCTTACTTTTGAAAAACTTCATACATCAAACTCTCTAAATATTTCTCTATTTTAATTATATATTATTATTTTTTTATTAGTTTTGACACCAACCAATTTAATTGTATGAACATCAAATTTTCTAACCAAAAACAATCCCACTACAATCAGCTACGCAAAAAACCAAAATCTCAAAATTACACAATTTCAATTTTAGAACCCACAATTTCAAACACCAGCTTTGATCTTAGATCAACAAAAAAATCAAATTAAGAAAAGATTTCTCCCAAAAGTCTCCCTACAACCCACCAATCAAGACAAGAAACAATCAAAAAAAAAAAAAAAAATCAGAATCCAGAACATAGTTCCCACATTTCCCACTCGAACACTACTACCAACAACCCCCCTGATTTTCCTTCTTCTTTTCTCAGCAACCAAATGATGAAAACAGAGCATGTGAAAGATGGTGAGTACCAATCGTCAAGGCCACAAACCGTGAAACCCAAATCGCCAAAAGACTTATTCTTTGTGAACCCATTAACGGATTCAAGCTTGTAGTGAGTGTAGACCTTAAATCAACTTTGGGAAGGGAAATTCGGGGTCAAATTTGGTTGCTTCTCGCCTATTTCATCGGTGAAGTTAGGGTTTTTGAGGTTGGGATCTTCGTCGTCGATGACTCTGTCACCGGTTGCATTGTCGGCATCGATCCTCGTCGATTGCGTTGTCGGCGTCGAACTCGATCTCATCCTCGTCCATCCAAAGCCCACCTTATAGCTTGTGCGAGTTGGCCCAGTGCCTAGAAAATCAGTGGCTTGCGGTGACAGAGCCGTCAACGACGTAGATCGTCAAGGCCACATGAAAGCAGAGCATGTGAAAGATGGCGAGTACCAATCGTCAAGGCCACAAACCGTGAAACCCAAATCGCCAAAAGACTTATTCTTTGTGAACCCATTAACGAATTCGAGCTTGCGGCTAGTGTAGACCCTAAATCAACTTTTTCAAACCCTAAATCAACTTTGGGAAGCGAAATTCGGTTGCTTCTTGCCTATTTCATCGATGAAGTTAGGGTTTTTGAGGTTGGGATCTTCGTCGTCAACGGCTCTATCACCGATTGCGTTGTAGGAATCGGTCCTCGTCGGTTGTGTTGTCGGCGTCAAGCTTGATCTTGTCCTTGTTCGTCCAAAGCCCACCTTGTAGCCTGTGCGAGTTGGCCCAGTGCCTAGAAAACCAGTGGCTTGCGGTGACAGAGCCGTCGACGATGAAGATCATCAAGGCCACATGAAAGCAAAACATGTGAAAGATGGTGAGTACCAATTGTCAAGGCCACAAACCGTGAAACCCAAATTGCCAAAAGACTTATTCTTTGTAAACCCATTAACGGATTCAAGCTTGCTGCGAGTGTAGAACCTAAATCAACTTTATCAAACCCTAAATCAACTTTGGGAAGGGAAATTTGGGGTCAAATTCGGTTGCTTCCCGCCTATTTCATCGGTGAAGTTAGGGTTTTTGAGGTTGGGATCTTCGTCGTCGACGTCTCTGTCACCGGTTGCATTGTCGGCATCAGTCCTCGTCGGTTGCGTTGTCAGCGTCGAGCTCAATCTCATCCTCGTCCATCCAAAGCCCACCTTGTAGCCTATGCAAGTTGGCCCAGTGCCTAGAAAATCAGTGGCTTGCTTCCTTTCATTGATAGCTTGATGCGGAGGAAAGGGACAAAGATCTTGCGGGAGGAAAGTGACAAAGAGATCTTGGGGGAAGAAGGTGAAGAAAGGTTCGAGAATGAGAAAAATAATAAAAAATAGAATAGCGTTGGAAATTTTGGGTGTTAAATCTAGAGAAGGATTCTGACAAGAAGTATTTTGGTGAAAGGATGGAGAGCTTGATGCAGAGGTGCTTTTGAGAAGTTTCACCAAAATTTGGTGAAATATTTGAAATGCCGAGTTCAATACAGATGCTCTTATAAGAGAGGCTCATTGTCCAATATGAGTAATGTTATGAACTTTTTTATTTTTTTATTTTTTATGCTCTAAATATTGATAGAAATCTTAAAATTATTATTGGCTTTTAAAAGCACAACCTCTGTTTAAGAAAAGTGAAAAAATCTCTCTTAAACTCAAACTTCTGCTTTAGTTCATGCAATCCAATTATCAAGTGACAAAGTTGTGGTTTAACCAAAAAAAAAAAAAAAAAGGGCTTGTGAAAGGAAAGTAGGTTGGTTTTGATCATCTCTATTTACTCTGATTATATTTCAAAAGCATTGAGAGTAGGTTGGCTCCCCCCTGATCTCTTTGACACACATGCGCATATGAAACATAAGATTTTTGTTTTGTTTTGTTTTTTTGTTTTTTTGTGACTTAATGAGTTTGCATGTCTTTTCTTACAAGTGTTAAAACTTACGTTTTCCGAAGACTTTCTCCTTAAGGTTAGGGATCATAAACACCCCCCCGTACAGGCCGCTCTTTAGCACAGACTTGTTTCCCGTTTAAGCCTGGGTTTGGCGTTTAGGGATTAGTCGACAAAAGGTCTAGGGTCAGGGTATGTGTCGTGAAATAACCAACTAAGGTCTGAGGCTTTGTTGATTATGTTTGTTTTAATGTTTGCTTGATTTGATTTTCAAAATGTGGAGATCTAACTCTTCAGTTAGCTCTAGGTCCTCTGTTAATCTTCCTGATAATGTTGTTAATTCAAAACATTATTCTGTTGAGGGTGATTCCTCTTTTGATTTTAAAAATTGGAGTATTCCAAGACTCCCTGATAAAGAAGTTTACAAAACTTCTTGGTTTAAAAGTTCTTTCAGAACTGAATATGCTGCTAAGACTGTTGAACAAACCATTCCTATTTCCCATAGGAATGAAGATTTTGAGCTCTTTAATAAGAGATTTGTTAATCAATCTCTTGCTAAAGGCTTCAAGTTTTTACATGTTGGAGCTGTCCAAGTCGCTGTTAAACCTTTAACACGAATTGGAATTGATGCTTCTGTTTTGATGTGCCTTCGTGATGCTAGATTTATTGATTTCAGAACTAGCACCCTTGGTATGGTCCATACATCTTTGTATAATGGCCCTGTTTACTTTGATACTTTTCCTAACATTACTTTATCTTTAAGCGATGTTAATATTTCAAAAGCCTTAACATTGAATGTCTAAACTTCTGGTTACGACATGTTAATTGGTAGTCAGCCTGTTGTTATTATCTGCCGCATTTATTACAAATTGCTAAAAACCAATTTGAACCCCCAAGCTATTATTAAAAACTCGGGAGAATCTACTCTGCTTATCCAGAGCTCCACCCGAGATGCTAACATTCGAATCCCTCGGATGATGAAATGGAGTGAAATCACACTCCCCAATGAATGGCTAATTGAGAATGTTACTCAACCAGCCAAAGTTACCCAAGACGATGCTAATGTTGACTACATCCAACAATACATGGATGGATCTGTCAAAATTAGCTTCGCCAACACAAGGGTTGAAAGACCCTTGTCCATTAATGAAGGACGAAATTCCTTTGCTGCTAACCAAAGAAGAAATTCTTTGGATTCCACTACTACAGAAGGTTTTCAAAGACGTGACAAAGAACTTGAAACCTTTTTGGCAGACTCATCTGCAAATGTTAAACTTAAAGGAATTTCTACTAATTCCCAAGTTTGTTCTGCTTTTTATTCTGCTAGACAATCAGCAGCCCCTTCTCAAACTGCTCATAATAATCATGAAGAAGAAGGAGATACCTCTCCAACTGCTTCTGATTTAAATGCTCCTATGCCTGAACCTATTTTTCACCATTGTAATGCTATTACGTTTACTGAACCTAAAAAAATGGGTTTCCATGATCATGACTGGCCTTCTTTAGAAAAAAAATTTTATTCCGAAGAAAATCGCCAAAAAAGATCTATCTATTTTAAATCATTTCCCCAAAAAGAAAGAGATCTGTTAAAACTTCAGTGGGTGGAAAAGATGCTTGAAGAACAAAGACACACTCTGTTTTTTGACTTTCTTCAAAAGGTTAAACCTGGTGTTTTGAATGTTATTAAAAAACCTTTTGTCTTGGTTGAAGACAATACTATTGTTAAAGCCTCTCATCCCCCTGTTGAAACCCTCTGAGTGAAAGGGAAAGATGACATTGTTGTCATTGCTTCCCCCTACAAAGCTTCTAAGAATGATCCTACTCATTCTAAAACTCGGAAAATTATTGAACAAAATAATTTTACTAATCAATCTCTTCACATTATTGGTCAACAACTTGATCGTATTGAAGAAAAGATTGAATCTTCAAAAATTATTGAAAAACCTATTTCTTTGGCTGTTAAGAAAGATATAGAAAAACCCTTGATTTCTTTACCTGAAGAAAGAAGGGGAATCAGTTTAAAAACTAATAGCCAAAAGAATTTGGAAAAAATTGAAGAAATGCTTCAAGAGCTAGGCCTCCGCAAGGCTACACAAATGATGCCTTCGGTACCAAAAAGCAATTCTTCAAATATTACTTTCAATATTAACAAAGCTTGCGTTATTAACCATGACAAGGGAAAAAACATTTTTTACCATGAGTCTGAAAAATCAGAGGAATCTGATTCTTCTGCGTCTAACTCATCCACTGATGAAGATATTAAAATTCTTGAAAAAAATTTTGGAAAAATTGAAACTTCTCCAAAAGTTCAAAGAATTTTTAAATCCAGACCTGTTAACCTTACCAAAAATTGGTATAATAAACCCATTCCCCCTGATTTGCAGTATGAAGAAAGAATTTTTCAAAATCAATTCTCTGTTTCTGCTGATAAATTCTATGAGTGGAATATTGATGGTTTGTCTGAACAAGAAATTCTTAATAAGATGAATCATATATCCATGGTTGCCAATGCTTATATGACTAACCATGATGTTTCTAATTATGATATTGTTGAATTACTTGTTACTGGATTCTCTGGAACCCTTAATAGCTGGTGGGATAAGCATCTTACTCAAGATGCTAAAACCCGAATAAAATTGCTGTGAAAATTAATGACGACGGAACCTCCGTCCTTAATGATGGCAAGCAATTGCCTGATGGTGTCAATACTTTGATATACACCATTGTTAAACATTTTGTTGGAAATCCTTCTAATATTACTTCTCGTATTTCTGATTACTTAAATAATCTTAGATGCCCTACTATGTCTGATTATAGATGGTATCAAGATGTTTTCATTTCTCGTATTATGCTTAGAACTAATAGTTTTAAGCCTTACTGGAAAGAAAAGTTAATCGATGGATTACCTTCATTATTTGCTCACAAAGTAAAAGATGAACTTATTAATCTTACTACTGGATCTATTGATTATGAAAACTTAACCTATGGTGATTTGTTTTCAATTATTAAAAAACTTGGCATTAAAATGTGTGTCGATCAAAAAATGATAAGACAACAATTAAAAAATGCTAAGAAAGCTAAGTATGAGATGGGTAATTTCTGTGAACAATTTGGTTTACCTCCCATTGCCCCTAGCAGGAGGCACAGGAAGAAATCGGATAAGTTCACTAAAAAATACCGTCATACTAAAAGAAAGACTATTAAGCCCGAAAAGCCTGCTAAAATCTTTAGAAAGCATAAGCGTTCTAAACTTATTAAAACCTCCAAAGGAAGGTGTTTTAACTGCGGGAAAAAGGGGCATTATGCTGATAAATGTCCAAATCCCCCTAATAAGTTAAAGAATAAGATTTATTCTTTAAAAATTGATGAAGAAGAAAGGAATGATCTCTTCAGGATTTTACAATCCCAGGATTACTCTGATTCTGATTCATCCTACATTGATGAAGTTTCGTCTGATGATTCTTGCTATCATTCTGCTAGTGAATCATCTAGTAAAGATGTTTTCAAAATTGGCTGCAGTAAATCTTGCTGTGAAAGTAAATTTTGTAATGTTACTTCTAAAGAAGAAGAACAAGAAAATCTACTAATCACTTTAATTTCAAAGATCGAAAACGATGAGTTAAAAGATGAATATCTTAAAAAACTCAAGAAAACAATGAAAGATGATTTTCAAAAGTCTGTTAAACCCAAAATCTCTCTTGATGAAACTTTGGAAAGATTTTCAAAACAAAAATCCAAAGTTATATCTATCTCAAACTTGCAGCATGAGATAAGTAATATCAAGAAAGATATTGTTGATTTAAAAAATGATATGTTTTATATTAAAACTGATAATCAAGACCTGAAAAGTCAGATACTAATCACAAATCTTCATAATAAAATCCATTCAGAAAATGAAGATTTAAAAATAGAAGAAATAACTGGTAACCAACATGAGCATTCCTGAATCCAACAATGCAACTGTCTGTTCCAGTAATGATTTAAAATTTGTTAAACTTGTTAAGAGTTTCATACCACCCAAATGGTATGCTAAAATTACTATTATTGTTGCAAAAGATTATTCTTTTGATGCTATTGCTTTGATTGATTCCGGATCTGACATGAACTGTATTCAGGAGGGATTAATCCCTAGCAAATATTTTGAGAAATCCACTGAAAGATTAAATTCTGCCAGCGGAGATTCTCTACATATTAAGTATGAGCTTAATAAAGCTTATGTCTGCCAGAATGATGTTTGTTTTCCCATTCCTTCTATGCTTGTTAAGAACATGAAGAGTGATAAAGTAATTTTAGGAAATCCTTTCCTTTACCTACTTTACCCCATCTCTTCTATTGATGAAACTGGGATAACAACTGTTAGAATGGGTACAGAAGTAAAGTTTACTTTTGCATCCAGACTAGACATTGAGCTAGACCGGCTCAACCTAGTCACTGCTAAAACCAAGCACTTGAACTCCTTAAAACAGGAACTCAAGTACAAGAGAATTTCCCAACAACTCTCTGATAAATTGTTACAATCCAAAATTGCTGCCTTTAATGACAAACTTGTAAAAACTGTTTGTTCTGAATTACCCAATGCTTTTTGGCATCGGAAGAGACACATCGTGGCTCTACCCTATATTAAGGATTTTTCAGAAAAGAAAATTCCTACCAAAGCTAGGCCAATCCAAATGAATGCCGAAACTTTGGAATTTTGTCAAAAAGAAATTGCTGATTTACTTGAGAAAAATATTATTCGCAAAAGCAAGTCTCCTTGGTCTTGCGCTGCTTTTTATGTTATGAAAAATGCTGAGCTTGAAAGAGGTTCTCCTAGGTTAGTAATTAATTACAAACCTTTGAATGATGTTTTAGAATTGATTAGGTACCCTATTCCCAATAGGAAAGACCTAGTCAACTGCCTTAGTGAAGCCCTTGTCTTCTCTAAGTTTGATATGAAATCTGGATTTTGGCAGATCCAGATTGACAACAAGGATAGGTATAAAACTGCTTTTACCACACCCTTTGGTCATTATGAATGGAATGTTATACCTTTTGGCCTTAAAAATGCCCCGAGTGAGTTCCAAAGAATCATGAATGACATCCTTAATCCATTCAGCCATTTTGCTATTGTTTACATTGATGATGTCCTCATCTATTCCAAATCTATTGATGAACACTGGAAACACTTGAATTCGTTCCTAGAAATCATTAAGATCAATGGACTTGTTGTTTCTGCTAAGAAAGTCAAACTATTCCAAGCCAAGATTCGATTCCTTGGTTTTGACATTTCTGAAGGACAAATTCGCCCTATTGACCGAGCTATTGAATTTGCTAGCAAATTCCCTGATATTATCACTGATAAAAATCAACTCCAAAGATTTCTTGGATCATTAAACTACATTGCTGACTTCTACAAAGACTTGAGAAAGTATTGCAAACCTCTGTTTGACAGATTGCAAGCTAATCCTCCTCCTTGGACAGAGGTCCATACTTCACTTGTTAAAGAGATCAAAACTCATGTTAAAACTCTTCCTTGTCTGGGAATTCCCACTGACACTGCTTTCAAAATTGTTGAAACTGATGCCTCCGACATTGGCTATGGAGGAATTCTGAAACAAATTGTTTCACCAGGATCTCCTGAACAAATAGTTCGATTCCATTCTGGATCCTGGAATAATGCACAAAAGAACTATAGTACTATTAAAAAAGAAATCCTTTCTGTTGTTCTTTGCATTTCAAAATTTCAATCCGATCTATTAAATCAAAATTTTCAATTAAGAATTGATTGCAAATCTGCAAAATATGTTTTGAAAAAAGATGTTGAAAATATTGCATCAAAACAAATATTTGCTAGATGGCAAGCGATTTTAAGTGCTTTTGATTTTGATATTGAATATATTAAAGGAATTAACAATTCAATCCCTGATTTTCTCACTCGTGAATTTTTGCAATGCCACCATGGCAAGTAAAAAGGATCGAGGAAAAGGAAAAATTGTTAATCCCTCTGATAACAAGTCTCTGGCCATCAAACCAGAGTCTTCCCCTATTGGCACTCCAGCTGCCTCTCCTATTACCACTTCGTTGGCCCTTACTAATCGGTTCATGACCTTCAGCCCTGAACCAAATATTACTTTCAGTAGTGCCCTTGCCACTGAATTCAGTACATTTCTTGGTCCCTCTATCAGGCCAAGAATGCCATTTGTTAAAGCTGAAAAACCTTCAGCTTATATTCGTCTTTCTTATTCCCAGCACCTATTTTTTGTTGAAATAGGGATGGCTCCTATTAAAGACCCAAGCCAATTGGCTATTGCCTATTTTCCCCCTCGTTTCCATTGGGTCCCTGAGCACCCCCTCAAAGACATCTCATATTATACCACCATTCTGGTCGAAACAAAGTCGGTTCATTTCAAGCCAATTCTCGACCAAAAGACTGGTAAGACTCTCTACATGAGTGTCTACTTTGATAAGATTCTCCTTCTCAAAGATTGGGGTGAACACCCTTCCCAGCCTAGAATTCTTTCCAATTATGAGCTGTCCTATTCTTATTATGACTACATTGATGCCTGGTTTAGATTCATGCTTTACCAGAATTCTACTAATAACCATTCTTGGTTTATTAATTTTGATAAAAAAATTCTCTGGTATTCTTCCCCTTTGATTCTCCAAATGGTGGGGACAGTTCGGAGCAATTCCTGACATCCTTCCTCTGCAGCTTGCCAATGCTTTTGGAACCTTCAGAGATTACTACAATACTGATGCTTATGGGAAGAAATTCCCAGCCATAATGCATTTTGTTATAAAATTCAAGATCTCTTGGATTTTAAAATGGAATTATGTTAAAAATGGTGATATCATCGATCGCCATTGGTTTGTTAAATGGTGGGATAAATACCCACAAACTGATGCTATTGTTCAGACTGTATACAAGGATTTTTCCAAAAAGACTTCAGAAAAAAGTCTACCATCCATTCCTGTTGCAGTCCCAAAACCTACTGAACTTGTCACTCCTTCTCATTTCCTCCCTCCTCCAGAAGAAAAGAAGGTTGCTGGTGATAAGTTATCCTCAGATGATAAATCTGCTGCCTCATCCTCTTCGACAAAAGATAAGAAGAAGAAAAAGGGTCCTTCTAAGAATGATATGAGAATGTTCCAGCAATTTCTCAAATCATACAAGGAAGAAAATAATATTGAAGACAGTGAAGACAGTGGAGAAGAAAATTCTTCTGAGCTTTCTCTGGACACTGCTGGCTTGTGCGGAGCAGACCGCCACCTATTTGGGCATGACCCATTTACCACTCAAGATGCTCTGGATGCTATCCCGGGCATTGAGGATATTCCAGATCTTGATTATTGACCCTCATGGGTTTACTATTGTTTTCACATATCAGACAGCATTATTAGCTCCTCCATGAGCTTCACCTAATGTTGTTTGTCTTTTGTGACTTATTAAAAGCATCAGACAGCATTATTGGCTCCACCAGAGCTCCACCGAAAGTTTGTTTGTCTTATGCGGACTTCTGATTACATCTGCAGCTGGTCAACAAATTTAGCCAACAACTCTACTGACTGCTACAGTACTGCTACAGTGCCGTCGCATGCTGATCTACAGTCTTGTTTTCACTATTTTACCCTTGTAATTGGCCTATGTAAAGGACCAAAGTCTTCAGGGTAAGGCAGAAGCTTTTAGACTAGAAAATCTCATTTTCGAAATCTGCTATCTCCTGCTCTCTTGTTATCTTATTGTGATCCTCAGATCTCCTCTCTTGTATTACGCCCTGTTAATTCTGTAAGTATTTCATTTTGAAATAATATACAGTTTGATAATTCTTGTAATTTTGATAATTAAATTTATCATTATCATTATCTGCATCCCCTGTTGGCAGGTTTATACCGCCTTCCCCTTCTCCCTCATACACACACACACCCTCTCAGGTCTCTCTCGATCTCCTTCCTTCCCCCTTGTTTCCTTCCGCCCCTTTATGGTATCTATATATATATATATATATATATATTTGATTTATATCAACTGATTTTTTGTTGTGAATTCAGGGCATCAAAAAGGTTGTACATGTGATTACGAATCGGTATCACATGCTACAAACTACCAAGTCATGGGCCTTCATTGGGTTACCTTTAACCGCAAGAAGAAACTTGAGAATGGAGAGGGATATAATTGTGGGTCCTATATTTGAAGCAGGTTCTTGGAAATTTTTTTTTTTTTTAATATATTTTTTTTTCATTTTTATTTATTTTAATTGTGAGTGACCAAAACCTACGATTCACTAAACATTAACAGACAAACCATCACAAATACAACTTAGTTACACGGGAAAACAATACATTCATCCAAATCATCTACAACACCTACTGTACATTAATACTCCGTTTGTTTCGACGTAAAATGGTTTCCGTCGTAAAATGATTTCAAGAAAGTCATTTTTCTGGAAAATATTTTTCGCCGAAAGTATTTTTCGGTGTTTGGCGCGTACGGAAAATCACAAATATTTTTAATATTTTTATTCAATCATATTAACCTATAAAAATCAATTTTTATTCAAAACATATAAATATTAATGAAAAATAATATAAAAATGACTAAAAACGAGATTCCGTCACTGACCGATAGGATTTCGGCCACTTTAACCGAATTTCGTCATTCCGGCTACTATAGCCAGAGTCCAAGATAAAGGCCGGAATCCAAACAGTTTCGTCGGAATTTAGGTTGGCCGGATTCCAGCGAAAAATTACTGGATTCCGGCCAAAATTGCCGGATTCCGACATCTGGCCGGGATGTTCTGACTAGATCCGGCCAGATGGCCGGAATACGGTCGCCGGAATCTGGGCTGACTGGATTCCGGCGACAATGGCCGAATTCTGTCGCCGGATTCCTGGGACATTGCCCAGATGCTGTCGAATTTCGGTACCGGCAAGATTTCGGTGATGGTTGACTGCTTGAAGTGAAGGTCGACTATATCGTTTAATAGGGGTCGAATGCGTCTGACGTCTTCGGAAAATGATTTAGCTTTTAAAAAGCGTAAATCAATTTCCTAAATTTACTAAGCAATTTTGATCAAACAGAAATCATTTTCTGGTCAGGGGCGGAGGGAGGGGGGGTCGAGAGGGGTCAAATGCCCCCCCTCACCTCCTAAAAAATAATTTTACACTTGGTAAAAAAAAAAAAAAAAAAATTCCTGGTCCCTAGAATGCCCCCCCCTCAGCATTTTAGCAATGGACAAAGTTGCCCATCACTTGCCGATTTGTCGTGAGATTTTTTTTTTCCATAACTGAGATAACTCAACTATGTAGCTCTTTACAAAATACAGAAATGCGGAACTGCAGTCTGCGGTAGGGAAAAAATGTCGAAGGTTGAAGACAATGAGCAATTTTTTTAAGTTTTCTAAAAAATGCACCTTTTAATTAATTTAAAAGTTAAAAAATTCAAGAGTCATGATAAGCCTAGTACTCGAGACTTGAGACTACACATCTACACCTGCTTTCGGATGACATTAGCTTCTTTTCATTTTTTTTTTTTTTAAAAAAAAAAGAAAAAAAAAAGTGCAAATCAGTTCACATCTACAACTACAAGAGTCACAAGACTACTAGTCTACTACCGTAAAGGCTAACGCAATACAATAAAAAGCCTTATCACACTAGGTGACTTGTCAGTTGTCACAATAAAAAGTCTCATTATTATTTATTTTTTTTCGTAAAAAAAAAAAAAATCACTAATTAGTGTGTGTCAGTGTGAGTCATTAGGAGTACTTGTGGGTTGTTAGTCGTGAATTCATGTGACCATGTGCGCAGCAGCGTTTGGCTTTAGAACTCAGAGAAAATCAAAAAATTTAGGACGGTTCAGATTTTTTTTAACGGATAAGATCACTTGGGACAAAAACACAAAAAAAAAAAAAACCCTACTCTTATTTAGAGCTGTATAGCCGTCAGTTTGGTGTTATTTTTTGTGCTGGGTTAAACTTGAAGCAAGTCTTATTTTTTATTTTTCTATACTCTTCTCGTTCAAAATTCAACCGTTCAAAGTAATTTCTGAACAAAATCCAACATTTCAGTTTCAGGTATGTAATAAATTTTCTTATTGATTAAGATTTAAGTTTTTATATTTAAATTGTTCTTTTCAATTTTTTTTTTTATATATTTAGATTTTTTTTTACAATTGTTTTTATATTTAATTGTTTAGGAATATATATATAATTTTGTTTCATATATTAATTATATAAAATATATAATTGTAGTTGTCTGAGATTATGGAGAACAATGATTCAATTGAGCTACAATCAAATTCTAAACGAGCTCGTATTGAGATAGATTTAGCAAATCTGACAGTCGATCCTTGCTTGAGGAAAAAAATTTCTGATTACCATCCTAGTGATAGAGACAAAATTCGAAGAGCATATCTACAAAAAAAACCTTGTCAACCATTTGAGCATAATTTTCCACAAACACAATTTGGAAAAACATGGCGTCGTTTTAATCCAGCATGGTTCAAAGAATATTCTGACTGGTTGGAATACAGTATTTTAAAAGATGCTGCGTATTGCTTGTTTTGTTATCTCTTCATACCAGACACTGGAAATCAAGCAGGAGGAGACTCATTTGTTACTGAAGGGTTTAAAAATTGGAAAAAGAAAGATAAGTTACAGAGTCATGTTGGAGCTCACAATAGTGCACATAATCAAGCTCGACGAAGATGTGAAGCTTTGTTAAATCAGAAACAAAGCATCATAACATTTTTTGACAAGCAATCAGATCAACAGAAAAGGGACTATAGAATTCGTTTGAATACATCAGTTGATTGTATTCTCTTTTTACAACAACAAGGATTAGCATTCCGTGGCCATGATGAATCTAAAAGCTCAAGTAATCAAGGAAATTTTCGTGAATTGTTGCAGTTTCTTGCAAATCATAGCGAAGAAATTGACAAAGTAGTCTTGGAAAATGCTCCAGAAAATCATCAAATGACTGCACCGGACATTCAAAAAGATATAGCAAATGCTGCAGCAAGTGAAACTCTAGATGTTATTCTTAAAGATCTTGGAGACTCATCATTTGCAATCCTAGTTGATGAATCTCGTGATATATCTGTTAAAGAACAATTGGCAATTGTTTTGCGATATGTAGATAAGCGGGGCCATGTGATTGAACGTTTTTTAGGCATTACACATGTTAGCAACACCACAGCTGCAGTATTGAAGAGGACAATTGAGTCAGTACTTAACAAGCATCATTTAAGTATTAGCAGATTGCGAGGACAAGGATACGATGGGGCTAGCAATATGCGAGGTGAGTTGAATGGACTTAAAACACTTATTTTGAATGAAAACTCATCTGCCTATTATGTTCATTGCTTTGCACACCAGCTTCAACTGACTTTAGTTGCTATTGCTAAAAATCACATCCAAATTGCAACTTTTTTTAGCTTGGTTAATAGTGTTTTTAATGTTGTTGGAGCATCATGCAAACGTCGTGACACACTTCGTGAAAAAAGAATTGCTGAGGTTGTGGAAGCACTACAAAATAATGAAATTCCTACTGGTCGTGGCTTAAATCAAGAAATGAATGTAAAGAGACCTGGAGATACACGTTGGAGTTCTCATTATGGTGCAATTATTAATCTTATTCTCATGTTTTCTTCTATCATCGAGGCTGTTGAAGATATTGTGGAAGATGGTTTATATTCTGAACAGAGAGCAGAAGCAAATATATTGATTCAGTCGCTACAGACTTTTGAATTTGCTTTCAATTTATATTTAATGAAAAGTGTTTTGGGAATTACAAATGAGTTATCTCAAGCATTACAACGAAAAGATCAAAATATTCTGAATGCAATGAAGTTGGTTGAAGTTTCAAAGCAACGTTTACAGGCTGTGAGAGAAGAAGGGTGGAACTCTTTATTTGAAGAAGTTTCTGTGTTTTGTGCCAAAAAAAAATATTGTTGTGCCCAATATGGATGATATGTACCAACCTCGATCACAGAGAAAAGCTCAAAGCATGACAAATTTGCATCATTACCGTGTGGAGCTTTATTATACTATTATAGACATGCAACTCCAAGAACTTAACAGACGTTTTACTGAGGCAAATTCTGAATTATTACTTTGTGTTGCATGCCTGAGTCCAGATGACTTGTTTGATGCTTTTAATAAAGACAATATACTTCGTCTTGCTCAGTTTTATCCAAATGATTTTTCAGCAGTTCAACTTATGACCTTGGACAACCAACTTGAAACATATATCATTGACATGCGTTCTAGTGAAGAATTTGCAACACTTAAAGGGATTGGACAACTTGCTGAGAAGATGGTGGAGATGAAAAAAGATATCACATATCCATTGGTTTATTCATTGGTGACATTGTCATTGATTCTACCAGTTGCGACAGCAACTGTTGAAAGAGCATTTTCAGCAATGAATATTGTTAAAAATCATTTACGTAACAGAATGGGAGATCAGTGGATGAATGATTGTTTGGTCACGTACATTGAGAAGGATATATTCAAGACTATCAGCAATGAAAAAATCATGCAACGATTTCAAGGAATGAAGACTCGTCGAGGACAACTTAATTAAATTGTAAGTTACATTTATATGTTTTAAAAATTAGTTTAATTTTGATCAATTATTTATTTATTGCGTTACTTAAATTTTTTTCAACTTTAATTTTTTTTATTCATTGAAAAAAAAATTATTGACCCCCCTCACCCAAAATCCTGGCTCCGCCACTGAGGTCCTCATCTCTTCCCTCCTCTTTCTTTTATGTTATTTTTGCTTATATTGTTGTTTGGCTAGAGGTTTCTCTAGCCATTCTCATATCTTTGAGGTTTTATCCGTCATCATGTACGATTTATTCCGCCCGATTCCACTATCTTGGTGTCTTGGCTTCTCCACTTAGTCAATGGCTCTCTCCTCCATGTTTGCCGTCTTTTCCCCAACATCGATGGCCGTTTTTATCCAAGTTCTTAAATCTAGTTTTTTCAAAGCTAGATATACGTTCCTCTGATGGTCTCTGTTTCCCACGAGCCACTTCACCGCCATCACCAGTATTTCAGCTCCCCGACGCCACCAGTCGGGCCTCATTCCGCCTTCCACGAGCCTGCGCCTGGGTCTCACGCACCGAGTCGAGATTCCCACGCACTGGTGCAAGGATCTCAGGCGCTAGCGCCGTTTGCCTTGTTGCCCTCCGCTCCGCCAAACACTGGAATTGCTGTTTTCTCAACTTTTTTGTTGTTTATTTATTTCTTCTTTTATTATGTTGCTTGGGTTTTAGTCTCCCTTTAGAGGAGACTATTGTATCTGGATTTATGTTGGTGCCTCTCTTTTTTGCATTCCCAGATTTGGACTATTACAGTACTTGTACCACTTCAGTCACCTTCGGGTGGTTGTTATTGTTCCCAAGTGGAGATACATATAGGCTTGCCTTACACTGTGCCACTTTAGCTTTTTTAACCGCCTTGTGCGACCCTTTGAGCGGACCAGGTCACTTGTTTGACCAATTTCCTACCTTTTGTAATTATTTCAGCATTATTTTAGTTTGGTTTGGATCTATTATTAGGGAGCCCATTCATTTTTCATTTCTAGGATCGTCTACTACTTTCTTTTGAATCAAAAATGGGAAGGATTCTCCCCAGAAACTCTTTTCCTTATTCCATTAGAAAAAAAATTATAAAAAAAGAATTCAAGTGGGCAATGGGGTTTTTAAATTTGGCCAATCGGGTGGTATAGTTTTTCTAAAGTTTTAGTTTCTCTTTTAGAATTTTAGAGTTATTTTATTTTATTAAAAGTACTATTTTTGTCATTCCGAAGCCATTAACAATTTTTGGTAGTTTGAAAAATTTTTTGTCCCAATTAAAAGTTTATAAGAAATATTATCAATTGAATGATAATTTGAGAGGATCGTGAACTTTCCTCAATAATCTTACTTTCACAACGAGCATCAATTACAAAACTATGTTAAGAAAACATAAGACGATTTGTCTATGTTGAGAAACTTTCGCCTGTATTTGCAGTGCCGAAAAAACACACACCCACAACAAACCTAGAAAATTATAAGTTAATCGAAACACAAAAAAATATGTAAAACTATCAGAAAATAACATTGATCGATCAGAAAACATTGTTTTATCACAATAAGAGACAAAAAGAAGCAGCAAAAATTATTAAAAAAAAAAAAATTGTCTTTATTAATGCTACAAACAAAAAAGATAATAGTTTTTATTTTGATAATTCGATTCGCTTCTCGGGCCACCAATCCAACCATGAACCAGTGGGATCCTCTGGCATGCCATAGAGAGGAAAGGATAAGTTATCATCATCATCATCTACATCCCAATCATTATCTTCATTCCAAAGATCTTGAAATTTAGGATCATCATCAAGTACACCAAGTTTGTCAAGAATAATTGGCTCTCTCATTTGTGTTTCTAGGGATTTATACCTTTCCATCATCATTGTATTCAACATAAATGCACAATCCTCTGAGTAATTGCCTCGTAACTCGTGTCGCTTGCATAATGTAGAGCTACAAGGTTGACTCAAGATCTGAATGGCATATTTTTGTAATACAGGGAGATGATTGCCACAAGATTCCCACCATACTTCTGCACAATTCAAAAATAATAATAACATAAATAAATATATAAGTTTTTCCAACAAAAGAAACAGAATTTACTAAACTTACGAGGATGGGATGTTTTTAGCATTATCATGGCTTGAGTTGTGAACAAGTGTGGCACTTTCATGCGGTAAAGTTGTATTTGGCTCATGAAAGTTTCCTTCTCTTCCACCGCAACTAAATGTTCCACCATATAGTATACACCATCCATCATTTCAACATTCTCCTTTTTAAATTTCTCACTACACATGTAAATAGGATTTAAAAAGGCAGCAGCTGCATGTATTGGATGAATAATATCACTTCCAACTTCATTTAAAACTTTCCATATATCTTGATAAAGGACTTTATTACTGCCACAACGTTGCCCAACTGCATCTTCTACTTTTTCCATCATCTCATATAGGTATCCAAATGTTGGGCCATCACAATGAACCAGATAAAGAACTTGAAGTAGTGGTTTCATAACTTGTGCTACCATTTTCCCTCGGCTCCAAAATTCTTTGCAATGAATAGCTAAATCAATAAACTTTGCAACTTTGAATGCTTGCATGTCATTGAGTAGTTTCTCCCAATCACTAGACAACGTTACAATAGATACCTGCAAAGCTTGCAATTCACTTTCAACTTCTAAGAGGGATATAAGGGTGAAAAAAAGGGAAGCAACATCACTTTTCATTTTGTGTACTCTTCTCAATGACACATTGACTTTATGCTTGAAAATGTATGCAACTATCCACTTCGCTACTGTAAGTGTATTATGCACAAAAGGAACAAGAGCTATCTTTCGCAAGAGTAATCTAACCCCATGAGTAGCACACGGGGTCTGGAAAATCCGAGGATACTCTTTTGTAAGGATATCCTTAATTGAACTGCCATGATCCATGTTGCCATCGTCATTATCAATGATAAATTGTACTGCATTTGCAGTCCCAAATAACATCATGATGTAAGACATGGTTTCTTTAAAATCGCTGTAGAATGGTGGATTCATGCACACCATTCCTATTGGTGTATATGCAAAGGTATCCACTTTATGTCCATCTTCGTCATCGATGGAGTTACAGTTACTACAAAACCTTGTCTTGCACATCAAGGTATAACCTGTTTTAATTGAATTTCTTATGACATTTTTCACGTATTCCTCAACTTCTTTCTTGATATCTGGAATCACCTGTGATTTGAGAGTGAAAGAACTTGGTAGTTCATAACCGGGACCATGTTCAGCAACGCCAATCAAAAAGTCCCTGAAGAGGGGCGATGAAATGGCATCACAACAAACTCTATCCGAGATGAGGAGCGTAGCATATTGTTTATCCAATTTACATTGGTTTGGCATATGTGATGATGAGGAACCTGAAACAATTTCACCCTCAAGAAAATTATTTGATTCTGCCACATTTTTAGTTCTCTTACTGGGAGGGTCAATCGGTTGTAATGCTTCTTTTGCTTTTAACTGAATTGCTTCAGGTACTTCTGGACAAACTTGAATATCACGGCCACTAAGCCCAGACAAATGTTATTTAATTCTTGAAATACCCCCAGAAAAACTGCCGTGACAAAACTTACAGGTAAAACGACCATTTTCTATTTCCTCTGCATGCTCCCAAAATGAGTCTTTCCTTTTACCCATGTTTAACTTTTTTCCTACACGAAATGGATTAAAGCCAAATAAGATCAATTCAAACAAGAAGATTACAAAGGCAAATCAATCATCATGAACACAATAGAACACACATCATCTCTTGATAAACATGGTGTATGTAACCACAAGAAATGAATGTAAACAATATGCCCATAAATTGAGAGTACTAGTATTTTGTCAGCTCAATTAAGCTGCCTCAATAATATTCTCCAAATACAACAAAAATTTAGAGAAGTGAAGAAATCTCTCTTAAACACAACCTCTGTTTTAGTTCATAAGCAATCCAACTATCAATTGCACTAATGTCTTAGTGTTTGATTCGCTTCATTCTATTAAACGCGGTTGTAGAAAAAAAAGCTTGTGTACGTACTCAACCCGATCTCTATTTTACTAGCTAGGTCAAATTTTATTCAAATGCATATTAAAATTAAAAGCATTGAGAAGTATATATTCCTATATGAGGCGTAAGATTTTAAACCTCTACCTTAGAACTCATAAAACTCATCAATATAAAATTGTATCAAAGCTAAAAGAGAAATAGCAATCACATACACAAGATAAAACAACAATTTACTCTTTTGATAAGTTTGTAAATGTACAAGAACAGATAAAACATCAAAATCCCATTACTACCTAATAATTATCAGGCCTCCAACGCCTGCTAAGGCTTTAATACTTTTATTTTTTATAAGTAATAGAAAGATTTATAAACACCCATATCTCAGTACCTAATTCCCCAAATTCATCTTTGTGGCAGATTTGGTTGAACCTCTAACATGATGTGATATTACTAGACGTTTGAAGACTAGTGGGGAAAGAAGATACAACACCCCATCTGAGTTTCTGCAAGCAAATGCATCTTCTGCAGATCTCACACTTTAAGCTAATAAAACCATTCTATTTCTTGTTGACTTCGAGAGAATCTAAATTCATCAAGAAATAAGAAAAAGGAAAAATTATTTTTGAGGTTTTCCCACCTTCAATCAGTGATCAGTACATATTAAGATTAACGCATCGTAATGGCATTGTAAGTTGTAACTGCTGCCAATTAATTTATATTCCTCCATTATGTTTGTTAAAGAAAATATTTCCAAGCTGTATATTATTTACCGAGGGGGAAAAACTATAATCTAGTAAATATAGAGGACAACTAAACGTATAAATTATGAGAAATGCTACAAGTACTTAAATTTTTATAAAATGAGCCTTACTAAGATGACGTGGAGTTTATTTATTGGTATCCGTAGTATTTCTTTTTATTAATTGTTTTAATCATCTCCAATGAATAAGCTCCATATCAGTTAGTAAAGCTCCCTTTGTAAAAGTTTAAGTACATGTAACATTTCTCATAAACTATATAGTTATAGTTATATTCTGCCAAAATAAAAGGAGGGGAAAAATAACTTGCAGTATGAAAAGAAAAAAAATTCCAAAACTAAAATCTCTAGAGGGTCATTGTCTCATAGAGTAATTGGAATTTGGATTACCAAAAAAAAAAAGAAAAAAAAAAAATTTAAGTGTAATGAGGTATGACTTTGAGATGATAGTGAAAAAAAACCTAACATAACATAAATGTTTTAAACTTACCAAATCCAAAAAGATTTTTTTGTGAGTTTAATTTTATATTAGAAAATGTATATTATATATAAAGTGAATGCGGATGCAGTTATTAACCCGCATGAGCAAATAGGGGTTAAGTGCGGATAGCAAATGCGGACGGTTATTATCGGCCTGCATTTTCACTTTAAGACCTGGAATGGTCCCACTCCAATGCCTAAATTATCATCTAAGAGAAAAGTATGCTTTATGCATAAAATAATCAGTCTGTCGTTTAAACCTGGGGTATGAGATAGCCTATTTATAGGCAAAGAAGTGGAGTTAAACCCGAATTGAGTTTACTATTCCCACTTCAACTAAGAGTGCCTTATGTTTGATTTAGTATGAGAGTCCTATCCCCATTCAACTAAGAGTTAGATTGCTGACCAGATTCTTCAAGGAGTCCTTACTGGATTATTCCCAACAAGGAGCAACCAGGGACCAGGTCAGATACACATTCCATAGAATCTCACAACCATTTCTTGGCTGGCAAGAGAAAGCCAGATGCTTGAAAAGGAGCATGGAGTTGAGTTACGCTGCCAAAGTTAGGCTGAAGTGAAAAATATGGAAAGTTTATAGAGAAATTAGAAGATCAAAAAAGCTGGAATGGACCCTATGTTCTAATTTAAGTGAATACCAGTGCTGATATGTCCTTCGTTTGCACTAGCATATCGTATATATATTATGTAAGATCCATAATGTATTGGATCTATCAAACCCTCTAGAGGCTCATTGTTGGCTGGCAAGAGAAAGCAGTATCGCAATCTTGTTCATCATCATTAGCGTCACGAGCTTCGATCAACATGGACCAAAAAAGCATGACTATCGTTTTCTCTTTCCTCTTTATGTCATTTTTTCGAACACCTTGCCTACCATTTGCTCTTTCCAACAAATTGCTGGTTGTTCCCTTTTCCTTCCTTCCTTTTTTACAGATCAATTGTCCTCCATATCAAATGAAATTAGAAAATCAAACAACTTCTTCGACTCAAACCACTCCCTGGTCAAACTCTGTCCTACTTTAAGCACTTCCAATCATTTTGAATATCTAATTCAAACATCCAGCCACCAGTGGGGCTGGCGAGGGGCATCCCCACTGCTGGCCCTCTTGGTGATTTTTTTTTTTTATAAATAATTTATTAAGATTTTATTTTAAAAATGATTTTTTAGATTTTAGTTTCAAATAAAATAAAAAATATATTATTTAACCCCCAATAGGCCAACATCAAACCCAAAACCAACTCCAAATTCGAAATACTCTACATCACATCAAAATCAACTACAAAATCTAATCCAACAAAAATCAAGCCCACACCTCTTACCAGCAACCGAAAACCATCTGAAGCAAACTCAATCTTATCAAAAATTAACCCAACATGAAATATAATCTTCCACAACAATAAGAACACCACAAGGGTTAAGCATCAAAACCACAAAAATCTATCTTTTCAAAAAAAAAAAAAAAAAAAATCACAAAAATCTAAAGGTTAAAGAGGTTACCTTGAGGATTTTTCTCCCCTTCTTTTCCTTTTTCTTCTTTGGCTTCTCTCCCTCCTTTTAGCACTCCTTCAGACAACACCAACGTGTGAGACAATTATATTGCAGATCGTGCAGTTCAACATTCAGGGGTGGAATAGTTTCAATTAATCTTCTCTTCACCTGTGTATCATTTGAAATGTAGATTAGATAAAACGTTTTCTGTTTTCATTGAGAAAGCAAATGTAACAAATTCAGCTGTATACGTTTATATAATGAAATTTACAAGCTGTTTTGGGTTTAGCAAACCAAAACAGAGAGTTTCCTCAATTTGTTTTCTTACATGGTATGAGAGCTCCCTCTCTCTCTTTCAGCTTCTCAGAAGAGCTTTGTGTGATAGCTTTGAAAGTTGCTAAAAGATAGCTTCTAGCAACTTCGCTAACATCAAATGAAAAAGTTTAACATGTGAAGGCAATACGTAAGCAAGAAAGGAGCTCTATAGACGCGCCAGTTAGACTACGACTTTTCTATTCCATGTTTTTGAACAAAAATGCTTTGTGTGAAAGCTTTGGAAGTTGCTAAAAGAGAGCTTCTAGTAACTTCGCTAACATCAAATGAAAAAGTTTACATGTGTAGGCAATACATAAGGAGGGCTGCTACACTTAACACCCGAGTTTCATAGTTATCTTTTCACAATTTCATAAAATGTAAAAAAACAATTATATTCCTATTTTATAACTAAATAAAAAGAAAATGGAGAGGATCAAATTCAAGTTTCACACCCTGACGTGGCAACTCTTTTTCCCTTCTTTTTTTTTTTTTTTTTTTTTTTTCAGTTTTCTTCTTTGGAAAGCCAAGATCGGGTGGCTTTCCAAAACCAAAACCGCCCACCCCGAACCACCCCGGAGCATGCCGTCATTGTCCACCACGGACCACGTCGGCACCACCCACCCCAGACCACGCACCACCCGAGTTCCGGGTCGGATCCGTGAGTGGAGAAGAACCATCCGCCCGACCCTCCGCCCCACCTGAACCCGTCCGTCGTTCCACGTGGTCCCTCCGAGCCGCTGGACCCGGCCAATCTCATGCCAGAGTCGTCGGAAACTTCAGCTCTAACCGTGAGACTCCCGGATCGAAAACACACCCACAGACGAAGGGCCTCACCGAGGCAGATGCAATCGGAACGATGCGATCAAAACACGCTGGCGCAGCCGAGACGACGAGATCCAGACCCGAACGTCACCAGTTCCGACGGTGATAGTGACGGCAATGCCGGAGGAAATGAAAAAAAAGGAACCCACCGATCTACTTTCAAAGAAGAAAACGGAAAAAATAATAATAATAATAATAATAATAAAATGTGATTCAGGTGTTGCCTGTCAAGTTGTAAAAAGGTAGGCGTAAGCTTAACATTTCTACGTAAGAGCATTTTCAGCCGTCGTAGTTAAATAGCTATTGAAAAAGTATTAATATTTACTTTAACTATTTATTTTCTTAAAAATATTTTAATAATATTCTCTATTCTACTCTTTATTTTTTTTAAATATTATTTTTTATTTTTTTTTTGTTTTTTTGTTTTATTTTCTTTCTCTTCCTCTTCCGTCCCCATCCCTAACCAAATCAACCTTGCCCACCCACACTCAAGACCCAGAATCGGTGTGATTGATGGACGGTGGTGACTTCAACCTTGAGAGACAGAGAGAGTGAGCCAACTTCGCAATTGCCCCAGTGGTTTTTGGATGAACATGCTCTAGCATTCCGAGACGGGAACCTCACGGAACAATGGCAAAGGATCGATAGTGCCGGGAAGGGAGCTTGAAATTGAAATTGTGGTGTGGCAGAGATGGGGAAGGAGTCGAAGGAGTTTGCGGAAGCAACTTCGACAAAGAGGGATGGAGAGGTAGTGCAAGTGACAAATTCCAGTGATTTGAGATGATTTCCGACGAAATTTTCTGTTGGATTTCTCTGTTATTTAACGGAAAATTATAAAGATAAATTCTTAATAATTTCATTTGGTTTTTGTTATTGGAATGATTGGGTGTTTTGATGGTTGGTTTTGATGAAATTTTAGTCCGATTGAGCGTTTGATTTCCTATTGGCCGAGAGAAAATATTTAGGGGAGAGCAGCATGGAGGGATGGAAAGGAAGAGAGATAAAATATTAACAAACAAATGTAAACCGATGAACAGTGAATAGGCAACATTGCACATTTACTGTTCATGTTGGTAAAAAAAAAAAAAGCTAGAGTAGCTATTCTGTTGGAGTAAAAAAAAAGCTCAAAATAATCAAATTTAACTATTTTGAGCCTTTTAGAGCATCCGCTGGAGATGCTCTAAGCAAGAAAAGAGCTCTATAGATGTGCCAATTAGACTACGAATTTTCTATTCCATTTTTTTTAAGAAAAAATTGTGTGAGGGATGAGAGCATTCACAACAGCTTCTCTATAGAGGTCTTGTTTTTTAAATTTTAGGAAAAATTTCAAATAAATCACAAAAAGCCACCCACAATAGCTTCCTTATTTTTTTCTATTCCCTGGGAATGCTACAGTGCTTCCCAATGCACAGGGAAACACTATATTATTCTCATTCATTTGTTTATTCACAAAATATATTGTCCCTTTCCTACTTTATCTTCTCTTTCATACTTTTAATTAAAGAAAAGGTAATATATATATATATATATATATATATATATATAGGGAAAAATGAAAGGAAGCTGCTGTGGAGTGTTTATTTTTTTATTTAAAAAAAAAGGTGATTTTGTTCCCTTCGTATAAGGAAAATGGTTAGAAAGCTGATAGAAATGCTCTAAGTATATGGGCCAGTTGTAGAGCATTAACCAAAGGACGACAAGAGTGATGCCATTCATGTTGTATTGTCGGCAAATGATATTTTTCCACACTTATATTTGGTGCAGGAGTCATGAGTGTGGGACGAGTAATGCCTGTGAGACTCATTTTACACAAAAATGACTCATGCATAACAGTTGTATAGGTATCGTGCAAGAGTGTAGACACATGGGGTGGAACCCATGAAGTGGATCCCACCATATGGGCTCCACCACATGTGTTTACAGTTGTGCACATGTTGTGCACAACTGTAATGCAATGATCAGCCCTCCATTTTACATGCATGGGTCCCATATTATGTGTGAGTGTGTGTACAAAGTGTGTACAAATAACACATATTTGTATCGTGTGTGTTACAAACATTATTTTTCATGGAAAAATAATTTTTGTACACAATCGCTTTGTACACACATTATAAACATACTTACAATAGGTGCGAGACTCATGCATGTTCTAACCATTCTAAAAATAAAAATAATGATACTTCTTCCAAAAGAACATGAGAAAATATCTTCTATTTGTTAAATATTTGTAGTGACAAAAGCAATGCCATTTTGAAGGGCATGTTTGGGTAACACATTTTTTTTAATTATATTTTATTATTTTTTAAATAATGTTTTGGTTGTTTTATTAAATTTGAATTCTACTCAAGTTTTATTTAACTTTTTTCGATTTTGACTCAAATTTTTTAAAGCATCCAAAAATAAATTCTTTTTTTTTAAAAAAAAAACAAATTTTCTTAATATTCACAATTTATTATTATTATTATTATTAATTTTTTTTTTTTTTAAGAAAAGTTAAACTTTCATTGATAAAAGCAACATTACAACATCAAACACCATAAAGGTGAACATATTCAATCACCCTAAAGGTGTACATTCAATATGAGTCTAAAAGACTCATACAGATACAGACAGTTGTCACTAAAAAAACTCAGCGAACAGAATGGTGCCTCTGCGTTGACATACACATTTACTTGAATAAGGAGTCGATCACACATTTTGGACGAAAGACACGCACAAAGCAAACTGTCAGAGAAAAATACAAACAAAAACAACATAAGAAAAGCTCAAAAGAGAAGCTGCCTTTCTGGAGAGCCGCCGTTTGTGGCAGCACATGTAGCCGCCAGAAAATGCCCTTTAGCACTCAAACACCAAAAGCAGGGACGGAGCCAGAAGTTCTTATGGGCAGGGGCCGGTGGTAAAAAAAAAATTATTGGTAGGGGCCAATAGGCTAAATTTTTAGTTTTTTAGCTTATATATATATATATATATATATATATATTTTTGAGATTTTTTTTTTTTAACCTAAGAAATTTTTTTTTTCAAGGAAATTGGGGGGGCCATGGCCCCTGCCAGCCCCCCCCTCCCTCCATCTCTGACCAAAAGCCTCCGTTCACCACCAAACACGGCAAAACAACCGATTTGTAGCCATCATGGGTAGCCTAACACAGAAAAATCACCCAAGTGCATGATGACCACACGCCGACCACCTAGAGACCGCACGGCCATGAAAAGCGGCTGAAGCACCAGAGACTGAAGGCGAGTAAGACTGAAGGGCACGTGTCCAACAAAAGATGACGAAAACTCATAGATCTAGCCTCCAAAAATCTGACAGTGAAAAAACTCGGCCATGATTTT
Source organism: Alnus rubra (assembly GCA_028654335.1). Taxonomy (NCBI): domain Eukaryota; kingdom Viridiplantae; phylum Streptophyta; class Magnoliopsida; order Fagales; family Betulaceae; genus Alnus; species Alnus rubra. The sequence goes on along the minus strand of JAJPGS010001859.1, from coordinate 431,265 downwards.
CGCCGTCAACACGCCATGGACGACCACTTTCCTCCGGCACCCTCACCAGTGAACTCATCTGCCACCACAAACTAAAAACAAAAAAATATAAAACAACATCCACCGGATCCACACTAGGGAGACAAAACTTTCACTGGTTCACATCAAAAAAGGACAAAAAAATCACTCCATAGCCCAAAAGGCTAGGAGGAAGCCCTTGCCGGGAGGAGGGAGGCGTGAAGCCACCCTCCCCCGGCAAAAAAGCCTCACCCGAAGACTCTCACAAAAGGAAACGGGAGCTTCTCTCTTCTCTCTAATTGTCAAAACTCACAATTTTGGATATAGTAAAAATTAATATAATATAATAAAAATGTACCCGAAGCAAATGAGTTTGAAAGCAGTACTTCCATACTTTTACCGGTGCAATGCCACGGTGATGAGAAATGATACTCGTACACTTTGTTCACAACAACGATACAACAGCTTACGTGGAAAGTTGTTTTTTATTATTTTTGTTTTTTCTTTTCTTTTCTTTTGGGTTTGAAAACTGGTTGGAGGGGATTGAAATTTTCATTTCCCCTCCAACGCAGCTCTCTCTCTCTCTCTCCCTCTCCAACTTCCGTACAAAGGTGTCGTTGCCGCCGCTCGCTCGCCGGTCTTCCCCTTCCCGGCGCCGCTTCACTGGCGTTCGGTCTCCTCCGTCCAAAACCACTACCTCCCCTCTCGCTCTTTCTCTCTCTCTCTCTCTCTCGCTTGCTCGCTCACCGGTCGTGACCGACCCTCTCGGCGGTCGGCTTCTGTCTCCGTGGTCGGCCACCCTCCATCGGGCCATCCTTCACCGGCATTCTGTCTCCGGTGGATTTGGCGGCCAGTTCTGTATCCGTCGACGCTAAAAAAGGTACTCTCCAGCGACGCTTTCTCTCTGTGCATCGAATTTCCCCTCCTAACGCGTCTCTCTCTCTCTCTCTCTCTCTCTTCTCCGGCCGGCGGTCCGTCCTTCTCCACCGGCCCGCATCTCTCCATCCACTCGTTCGTTCTTCACCGGCGGTAAGATCTAGTTATAACTCTCTCTCTCTCTCTCTCTCTCCGTGTCTCCAGCCTTCCTTCACCGGCACCATCTCCACCGGCAAGTGAGACGGAACCAGATCCGACGGAACCAAGGTTAGGTTTTTCTGAAGTTTTTTTGTTATGTTATGGGTTCGATTTGGTTTTCCAACATTCAATGATCTGTTTTTTTTTTCTTTGTGCTGGGTTCTCTCTGAATGGTTCGCTCGGTGGTGATTTCTTGTTTCAATGTGAAGAGATTCCGATGCGTAGTGGTCTCTTCTTTGTCCAATCTCGAATGCTCATGAAATAAATTTCGTTTTTCAAAATTATTTTGCATTTAGTGCCTTCAATTCAAATAGATTCTTTTAAAATTTTTCCTAAATGATTTGAATTATCTTTGTTTTTTACTTTTTCAGATTTGTGCTCAAGAGCTTCTTTTTTTTTTTTTTTTTTTTTAAGCTATAGTACACAAATATTGAGAAGAAATAAGAAGGGTTTTAAACATTTTTGTTGGATTTGTTATCTGCTTTGTCAAATTCTGTCGGCCTAGTCCAAATTGTGTGGTTTCCTTGCCGGAATCGGGTTTATCTTATTCAATGATAATGTTGGTACAAAGAGTGGTACTCAAGTTGATAGTGTTCTAAAGAAGGATGGTACTTATCCTTGGGGGATCTTATGTGTTTATCGCCGTTTTATTGGGCTTTCTAGGGGCTAAAAATCGATTCAAGTGTTTGCTTTGTGTGGGTAGGAAATGGTGCCCTGTGGTCGTTTTGGAGTTAGTTTGTACCCGTAGGATAGATCCACAAGGATGACAATTTAGCTAATAAGATGGGTTTGGGATTCTAGGTTGGGATTTCGCGTATCTATTACTAACACTTTATGGCTTTACCAGGTGTTTCTAAGAGCTAACAATTAATGCAAGTTTTTGCTTTGCAAGGATATGAAATGGTGCATTATGGTTGTTGTATTATGGTTGTTCTAGAGTTAGTTGGTCTCGTCTGCATAGACCTGCCTGATCTGGAAGTGCAGCTCAGGTTATTAGTTTATTAAGCGAAAAAAAAAAATATAATGCAAAACTGTGGACCAATGGTGTGCTATCAGTTTATTGAGCGAAGAAAACTTGGACTGTGCCTCATGATTTCACTTGTGTGAAAATATCAGTAGAGTTCAAGAAGCACTTTTAAAAAATTACAATATGCAAAAATTTGGTGGTTGATTTATGTTGCATTTGGTTGGTATTGCATCCTGCTTTCTTATTTGGTCTCTATTTGGATTTGGTGTTAACCTTTGCATTATAGTGTATGGTACCAAATGATCATGGGTTCTAATATCTATCAAGTAAGAATTGACCTTGTAGAATGCCACCATGATCTTCTCCATGCTGCTCCCTTTCTTGCATATATGTCCTCATGAATTTGCATCCTTGCATTTCTATCTTCTTTGTACTGCCTTATTGGATACATGTCATCATAATGTTAATTACCTTCTGTCATGTCTATCTTCTTGGAACTGCACTCTTGGATTTCTGCCATCGTATATGTCTTCTTGGATCTGGATTCTTGGATTTCTGCCCACAGGTTTTTGGACTTCCCATCTTTCTTCTTGAAATTGCATTATTGAGTTTCAGCAATCATGTTGACTTCCTCTTGCATCTTCATTATCAGCATGAGTGGATTCAAGTTGTTGTGGTTCTCTTGCATTTACGTAAACAAAATTTGTTTAGTAACTGACGTAGATACCTCAATCACATACCATTAAATTGTAAAAGAATTATAAACCAATTGTAAGTCCAGAATTAATTAGTCATTTTCTTATATTGTCAAGCCCCTCCCCCTTCTCATCTTTGTACATGAGTATCTTAAAACAAATCATTTCTGCAAGTGATAGAGGCACGTGAGATGTTATTGTTAGTATCCAAATGCATGGAATTAACTGAAGTTGCTTTTTGAAATCATTTTCATCTATCATGTATTCATGACACAATTAAAGTTGTCTATCTCTCTGATAGGTTTTGATGTTATGGGTTTTGAGCAGGTGCAGATTTATACTACAGTTGAGAATAAGTTGTAATGGCCCCCTGCTTTAGAGCTAAATCTTTTCTCTTTTTAGGTAAATCTTTTCTCTTTATTGTCTTGGAAATTATGTTTTGAGGTTCCGATCGAGTGCATATATATTGTTCTCTAGGTATTTATTGGAACACTTATTAATGGGATGTAACTGCCTATGGCCCTATGCTTCATTTCTTTCGTTTTGTTTCAGAAGTTTGTGTGCATACTGGAAATCATATACTCAAAATATCAAGGCTCTTATTTGGTGATTTTTGGAGTTGCCAATTTACCAAGTGAGAACTTTCTACTGCTGGTTTTGTAACATTAAGTTTGTGTGATTGTTATTTACAGTCTGTGGCTGAGGATTGGGCTGTGGACAAGGTTGTGGGTGCAAAGAAAGAGGAGTTGGAGCGGACTATATCAAAGCATGCCATTGCTTCTTCTTCTGCTTGGGTTCAGATGAGAACTGATATGAGTAAATCAACTCCAGTTTTGTAGCTGTGGTCTGGGCATTGGCCTTGACATTGTCAATTAATTTCAAACCTTAAACATATGTATGATTTAATTTAATTTAATTGGCCTTGACATTCCACCTGACCATGGCATTAGCTCTACATTTAATGTCGAAGAGGAGGTAGTTGTTTACAAGTGCAATCAGTTATTATTGACACTTTTGTTATTTATTTTGGTGACTTTGGTAATGTCATTTTTAAAAGGCTGTTAGCCCAGGTGTCCTCTGTGGATTGTCTGGCATCCGTGTACATCAATGGAGTTAAAAACTGGTTTTGTAACTTGATTTAATTTAGTATTAATCCATCCAAACTAACTCAGAAATTGTATCCAAAAACATTGATTTGTATTCATCGATCATGAGGGTCTGAAGTTTGTTGTTTCAAGTGTTTTAACTTTGTATTTTTGCAAAACATTTACTATTTAGTTGGAATGCAAGCATTTGTATGTTACAGCTACAATGGACATCAAAGTCACAAATCAACCAAGCAAAGAAATGAGAAAAGGAAAAACAGAAAATTACAAGAATTTCTATATATATATCCTCCAAATTTAACGGTATTTCCCAATATCAAAAAAAGCTTTATGACAGATACATAGGCAAACTCTTTTAGATCAGGACCTAAACATAGAAGTTTCACCTAAGTGGCACTAAACCCAGAAGCGGTTCATCACATTGAGAAGTCACATTGAGAAGTCTCACCTAAGTGGCACTAAACCCAGAAGCGATTCTCTCAGTCCATTATTGATAAACATAGAAAAAACAGCCTACGTTCAAAAATAAACATAAGTTACACAACCAAAGGAATGGACTAGTAGTTGTAGTTCACGTTTATTGAAGTGTATATAACTATATAAAATTCCAGTTGCTCATTTTCTCTTGCTCAAGTAGCTTCAGCCCATACGTCGGAGTTATCATAGAAACTTCTATATTCCTTTTCGCAACTTCACCAACCTAAATATAAAACACAAACGATTCAAAATGTAAAGGTTCCAAAGGTTAAAAAATAAAATATAGTATTTAACACACTCTTAATATAACTTGAGGCATCAAAGACACAACAATTGAATCAATGTAATTCCAAAGAAGCAATTGCGTTGAGGCATCAAAGACAAAATTAAGAAATTATTCTTGCTACAAACAACTGTGGCATATGATCATACAAATGAGAAATAAGTTTAATCATAACTCATGGCTATGTAAGTATGTGAGAATATGCTGGCTGGAAACAAAGCATTAGATCAGGCATCTCTAGCTATTTATCGAAAACCCAAATATAGTTGGTATAATTCAAACCTTACTTATGGGACAATAACAGCATGCTTATTCATGACGCAAAAACATGGATATTACTGCAAACAGACAAAACATAAAGTGAATAAAAACTCAAAGCCAACATTTTGTCAAGTCCCTTGTGATGAAATAGTGGATTTCTATTTGAGGCTGGGAGGGGATAGCATTCTTTATCATGATAGAATTCTGTTGTTTCTTTAGTTCAGCACATATAATAGCCACCACATCAATAATCATATCGGCCAAACAAATCAAAATGACAGTGCACATTATGGTGCTAAATATTATTCTCAACAAGAGTGTCGGGTACAAGCTAGTCCATTTTTTTCTTGTTCTTTTCAACGAAAAATAAATTGATAAATTGCCGCTTATGTTTACAGCTAGCAACAATCAGACAAAGGTTAAGACTTAGGGATGATCCCAAAGAAAAGCGAGATATTTGTACAATAATAATAATAATAATAATAAAAAACCACTCCCAAATCTTAAGCTGCAGAAAGAGTCCAATAATACATAGATGCGTGCATGGATGGGCTATGGATCTAGACTTATAGTAACAATACGTACTCATAAATTCTCACAATATTCATTCGGCCATTAACAGAGGAAGAGGAAACCCAAAACAACCCCAGATTTTTTTCAATAAATTTACACCCATTCGGTTCCTCACTTCCTCTGCCGGAAATCCTCCACAAACCCAAAAATTTCTCAATACCCATTCGGTATTGAGAAAGAAAAATCCTCCAAAACAAACTAAAAATGAAAATCAAAGCCTTACTTACCCAAATAATCAGCAGATTGAACTAACGTTTGTCCTAAGTTTTTCTTTGGGTAAGCAAATCAGAGCATATTGAGCAAAATACCAACACCATCCAATAATTTCAGAGAGAGAAACAGAGTTACCGGAGGGACAGGGACGACCGGCACAGGAGCGAGCGGGAGAGAGAGAGGGGCTGTGGGCGGCGGTTTCCGACGGACGGAGCAGGCAAATCCGGCCAGAGAGAGAGAGAGGGGGCGGCGGTTTCCGACGGACGGAGCAGACAGATCCGGCCAGAGAGAGAGAGAGGGGCTGCGGGCGGCGGTTTCTGACGGACGGAGGAGGATAACTCCGGTGAAGGACCGAGGACGGACGCCGGAGGTCGATTTGGGACGGGGATTGTACGGAGAGAATTCAGAGAGAGAGAGAGGGGGGTGCGTTCAGCGTTGGGGGGAAATGAAATTTTCATTTCCCCCCAACCGGTTTTGACGGAAGCTTACTTTGATATTAAAAAAATTCAAAAAAAGGATTAAAAGCTTATTTTCCACGTAAGCTGTTGTAGAGTTGTTGTAACAATCGTGTACGAGAATCATTTCTCCACGGTGATATAGAAAGATGAATACACGAATAATGCAGGGAGTCGAATAGTTCAACCCTTGTACTAGTCAAGTACGGGAATGGAAGCAGTTGGCAATATCATAATTCATAAATAAGCTAGAGGTCTAAAAGTATTGAGGCTATTGAGCTCAAAGATAGCTTACACGTATTTAATTTAGATAGTTTACAATTATTTGTTCGAAGTGTAAAGAATTCAAATAGAAAAAGTTAGACAGGTGATTGTGACAAATTATTTATGAAACCCACTTGACTAAATAAAATTTAAATTGGCCAACCACTTATTCGATCATGTGAATTTCATAAGTGGTATCTTACAATTAATTGCCTGAATTCTCTACACTTCGAACAGATAATTATAAACAATTCTGACTTAGGTACACTTATTGGAAATAAATGAGGAGGACCATCCCCAAATAAAATAAAAGTTATTTTCTCTCTTAACTCTCTATTTTATTCTCTTTACGAATATTCTACTAGCTTAACCATCCCACGCTACTTTGGTGGCCATTTTCTTGTCTCGCAGGTGGCTCGACCTGTCTAATTGTACAAAAAATCTACTTATGTAGTATCAAAGCAATCTTATATTTCACTTTTATTTCAATTAAAATATTTTACACCTAGCTTGTTTAGTCTCATGCATATAAAAAAAATAAAAAATATATTAATTAAGTAATTAAATTCACTTGTGATGATTTGAAAGAATCTTTGGCCAAGAACATATAAGGGATTAGCTAAATCATTGTAGAATGACTAATTTTATTTAGATTTATTATCATTGTATTATGAATCAGAACGTGGGACTTTGGCGTCATAAAGCAACATGAGATACTGTAAACAAATAGAGAATCTTAGTTGCATTAATATATCTCATGTTCATTTTAGTCGGTCCTTAGCTTTTCTTTCGACTCTGAAAAAAAGGTGTCCGAATGAATCAAAAGTAGGGGAGCCGTTTAATACCCCCGTCTAATGAATCAAAAATACGGGATATTTCGGTCCCTATTTCTTTCTCTTCCAAACGATTTATATATATATAAAAGAAAAAACGTAAAGTTTACATTTTCCTTTCAAATTACCAGATAATGTCCCTTTCAAACTTTTAATTTGAACAATATCTCCACCAAACTATTAAAAATTGTAAATATTTCCCTAATGACGAAAATGCCTTAATAAGACAAAATAAATAATTTTTTTTTTAAAATGAAAAAATAAAACTAAAAAATTTAAAAATAAATACATAAAAACCATGGGTGGCAAAATTTAAAAATTAAAAAAAAAAAATCATTCTTGTATTTTTAATTAAGAAATTATAAAAAATAAATTCTTAAATTTTTTTTTTTAAAAAAAAATTGTTCATCATGGGCCACTACAACCAGCTTCGTTGGCAGTTTTTCCAATTGCTTTCACCGCCTTCGAAAATCCCTCCTGAAATTGTAATTGGATTGGAAAGGCCGTTTAATACGCCCGTCTCAATATGATGACTTTGTTTAGGCATTATTCAACAAATTCTTCATTCCCAGACAGATCAAAGAGAGCAAGAACATAGGAGGAAATGGAGGGAAACAACTTGGGCAATCGTGAAAGGTTGGTGTAAAATTTCTTCGCTTTAAAGTTGGTGTCACATTTTTATCTTTGGCCTTGAGTTCTATCATTTTTGTACTACATTTTAATTATGATCATTTTCTAATGCTGGATTTCTAATGCTCGGACTTAATTCATCATTTCACAAAATAAGAAGAAAAAAAAAAAAAAGAGAGAGAGAGTACCACTAAATACCGCATTTTTTAACCAATCTTTAGATTTTTTATTTTTTTATTTTTTTTTTCAGATGCAACGTTTGGTTGAGAGTGTCACGTTAAAATTGTAGAATATTTGTAAAATAAAAATTTAATTTGATTTTAATTTGAGTAATGTTAATTTGATTTTGGTAAGTCTACTAGCCAAAAAAATTATTTTAGAGACCATTTTTTTTTTTATTCTCACAAAGTTTAAGTTGCTTTTAAAAGTCAATAAAAATTCATCTAAAATCTAACGATAATTTTAAAATTCACATCAATTTTGGAAGGATAAAAAAATGGTTCCGACTTCTTAACATTACTTTTATTAAATTTACGTATTTTTATCAACTATAAATTTTAAAATAAATGATAATTTTAAAATATGTTTAGCTAACAAAAGAGAAGGGATTAGCTAAATCATTAATTTTGTATAGATTTAATATGAATGTATCAGAACATGGGACTTTGGCTTTTGTTCATTTTAGTGGGTCCTTTTCTTTTGACTGTTGAAAGTTGAAACCAACGTGTCCGAATGAATCAAAAGTACGGGAGCCGTTTAATACGGTTGTGTCCCGAACTCCAATGTATCACAAATACGGGAGGCCGTTTAATAAGCCCGTATCAATAGCATGAATTAAAATACGGGAGGCCTTTTGATGACTTTGTTTAGCATTATTCAACTCCGAAGAAAGCGTGCAAGGCCAATCTCTCGACCCTACCATTATATATTATATATAGGAAGGGGAAATAGCTGCTCCTGCTACAACGTACCAGTTCACCAAATTCTTCACTCGCAGACAGAACAGAAGAGAGAGCAAAGAATATAGGAGGAGGAAATGGAGGGCAACAATTTGGGCAATCGTGAAAGGTTGGTGTAAATTTCTTCCCTTTTAATCTTTGTGTTTCATTTTTCTCTTCTCTTTGGCCTTGAGCTCTCTATCATTTTCAATATGATCATTTTCTTCTCTGTTGAAGTAAAACATTGCTTATGTATGTGCCTTCAACCATGCATGCTTCTATTCAACTTACTGATACATAGAGGTGAAAATCAAAACAAAAATGGATCATTGATTGCTTCTCTACCGTTGGAAGTTGAGTGTTCCCAGATATAAGAAGATTGGTGGAAAAAGATACTACTGTTCATTGCGTCTATACAAATATTCACTATTTTACAAACCTTTGTTTATTTGGTTTTTAGGGAACCTATACTTAGATTTGGATGAAAAATAATTGAAATCTCTGACTTGTAAGATTTAAGCTACTTGGACCATCTTCTTTAAACGTTTCTCGGAAATAAATATCCTAGTGTTATTAGATCCATTCTTTTTTTTACTATATTAAAGATCTTATCTATTAAAGTTTTACACAAGCTAACTCTATATGTATATATATATAGATCGATAACGACACCTAATATATATTTTCATAACATGTTAATTTTGGTATATGATCATATACATGGATAGAACTAATGGGCCTTTCAAGGATAGGTCTTGTTGATTGGCTAACCTAAGCTTGACCCACTATAAACACACACGAATTTCACTACTCAACCCACTGAATAACATTCATTTGTTAATTACATGGAATACTTGGATGTTGATTGTTATAGTATCTAAGTCAAGGCTGACTGGTTTATCTTGTCTGAGTAAAAGAAAGGTTTGATTTCATTTCATTTCATTTTTAAATAACACATTAATCTTGTAATATGAGAAATTCGTAACTTCTCAATACATAACTAAATTTCTTTTAGTTTTTATTTTAAAAATTAAAATTATAAATGACCCATAACTAAAGCGCTAAAATTATCTTTTTCTTTGTTTCGATTTTGCAAGTGAGCAAGCAGTAATTGGATACGCCAACGGTAACTGTCATTTTCTCATAACAACGCTGCTTACCCTTCTCCAAATAAGGTATCAAAACTTGGACAATTTTCCATTCGACACACACGCTACAATCATGACCCTTTTCATTGTAGCCGCATATGTTTACGTGGTGGCATAGATGGCGATAACCCGACCAATTTGGAACAGGAACTACCTTCCTACCACTATGCTTATTTGTGACATTTCAGGTTTTTTGGCCTGTACTTTGCTAGTACTCGTCCTCCTTCCTCCCATTGGGTGGTTCCTTTTGTTTTTATGTGCATTCTCATTCCTAAGGGTATTATATGGCTCATATCGGCAGATTTTTGAGTTTCTCTGTGCTTTCACGATTCAATTATGCAGCACATTAAAACAAGTTTTGAATCCACCTCATCAAGCATCTAACAACAACTCAATGGAGCAAAAGGGCAATGGAGGTGTTCCAACGATGGCGTGAATTGTGAAACCTTCAACAATTTCGGTGTACTTTTCTTGTTGCTTTGTTGTCGTACGTTGTACCACGGTTGTGAGTTTTTTAGATAGATACTATTGTTGTATTCTACATGTGACATATTGCATATATAATATTTTATTTCCAATGTAGTGATTGGTCATTACATCCAATCAAAATTCACGGACTGGCCTCTTGCTTAATATTTCACCCAATAATTGGAATTACGTTAATGATCAATGCAAACTTAGAAGTGTATACAAGGAATTCAAATGGATCTTTCTAATATACCCATTAGATCCAAGCTAATGATTAATTTTTTTTTCTTATGAGGATAATTATGTGATTTGAGAGCATGGTTATCCACGTCAGAATCTTTTTTACAATAAGTAAATGAAGGGCACAAACATTCCAAGCTAAAAATTAAGATGCAAAGTCATCAAACAGCCAACTAAAGGAATTTTACCACATTGTAATTTAGGAAGAGACAGAGAGTATTCAACTTTGAATTTTACCATATTGTAGCATTTTTTAGATTCTAGTTCTAAACTTGAAATTTTATACATAATCACAATTGCTACATAAATACCATCTAGTTGACATGTAATAATTTGTTTGAACAGCCTCATTCAATTCTATCTTTCTTCGATAAGAATCACTATGATCTTTTCCTAAGTGACCATTTAGAGGTCCAATTCTCTCAAAGTGACCAATTATCTTGATTTTTTCTTCTGTTTTCAAGCATTTTATACAAGAATTGATAAAAGCCCCAAATTTTAAATGTGCTCGTTTTTTTTTTTTTTTTTTTTTTTTTTTTTTTTTTTTGAACAAATCAGGATACTATGTCATTGAAAAAAATTGATCCCAAATTAGGGTCTAGGGACCACCAATTCCCTACTTACAATCGCTAAAATAAAAGGAGGAATATCCTCTAACCAATCATTATCAATTTTAAGTGAAATCGCATGTCGTGCAAGGGCATGAAGTTACCCCATTGGCTTCCCTAAAAGTGTGTGCTAAAGTAACATAAGTGGATGCCATGATTCTCCTCAAAAGCCTAAGCATCCCAGCCACCTGGCCTACATCATCCGTCTCAAAACTTGAAAATGAAAAGAAATTAACAATTGAATAAAAGGTTGAGTAAGTAATAGTCCCAATCGGGTTAAAACGATTGGTTAAGGGTAGACATTTAATAACATAAGCAAGATTAATCAGCGTAAAACATGTAACTTTGAAACAAAACGCAAACTTCATACAACTTAAACCTCATGTCATTTGTAACTATAATATTGTGGCCTGACATATAATTACGCCCTGTATGCATGGAGTTGTTTGATCCAACTTTCGGAGATCTGGCAACACTATGGGTGCATATATGCCTTGGCCAAATGACTAACTTATTGGTATACTTAGCATAGCAACTTACTGATGTCTACACCTTCATGTAATCGTAACTTCCATGTGGTGCACTGATCTATCCTAGCCCGATATCATGTTACTAACTTTCCCTTAAGCCGAAAGATACTTATATAATTAAGATTTTACCTAAACACATGCTTATCTTACTTCTTGATATTCTCGTTATTCATATATACTTGCATGTGTATAGAATGCCCTTCGTTTTGTGAAAACTTTATATTTCTAGATAGTTTCCTAAAATGGAAACGTTTTGGAATTTAGAATGTTTCCTAAAATAGAAAGATTTCTAATATGAAAACCTCCTTTCATAATTGAGCATTTGTACTCACCTTTAAGTGACAATTTAATTATAAAACATCTCAAAACCTTAATTTACACCAATTGTGCCAATATCTCTTCCTCCCAAACTACTAAAAAAATGCTAATATCTAAAAAGACCTCCGGATGGGCCTACCCCGGAAGATAAACATCGAAAATAGTCGTTTCCAGAAAAGGCTATTTCCGGATATATACAACAGGCGGCATATATATCTTGAGACCAAAATTCAACTTTTTCAGCCAAAGCTCAGGACATGCATGTATCGAGAACTCAGGTATCGGTCTCATCATAAAAAATGTCAAGGATGTCCGCTCCTTGATTCACGGAAGGATACATCATACAATTGAGCTTCAATCCCTGAAATTTCAAGCCTATGTTCATCCTACAAAGTCTAGGCTAAAACCCTGCTCCTAGAAATTCATTCATATTGTGCCACATCATTTTGTAAGAGTTTTTATTTTTTTATTTTTTGTAAAAGTATTTTGTAAGCCTAACATTTATCTAGATTTAATATTAATGTATAGCAACATGGGATTTTGGCGTCGTAAAGTGACGTGAGATGTCATAAACAAACAAATAGAGAATTCAATTGCATTAATTAAATATATTATGTTCATTTTAGTGGGTCCTTTTCTTTTGACTGATGAAGCCAATGTGTCCTTCATTTTAACGACTCACATTTCTCTCATCTTCTCTTTATTTAATTAGCTTACACTGTCTTTCAATTCCAAGAGCCTAAAAACCAGCCTACCTCACACCTCTTCCCAATCATATTAAGAGGTAAGAAAAGGGGACCGTCCCACAAAGCAGCTTGTGACAGGGAATTAAACAGCTGCTATTGTTCATTGTGTCTATACAAATACTGTTGGTTAATTGCCGATATATATTCAATATTTTACAAAACCTTTGTTTATTTGGATTTTAGGGGAACTACTACTTAGATTTGGATGAAAAATATGAATGAATTTCTTGGAAAATGGGAATTCAAACATTGATCGTCGTTCACTAAATGGCAACTCTTGTTACTCACAGGCCTCACACATGGTTTGTTTATTTATTTATTTATTTATTTTTATTATAAAAAAAATAAAAAAAAACTTCAGCCCGGCCATGACTCACAAGTATGTATTTTGAGATGTGTTATTTGTATATATTTTTTTTAAACACATCGTACATACACTCATATTTAGTGGGAGTCCCATACATATAAGATAAGTCTCATATACATAAATCTCACACTAAATATAAATATATACGGTGTGTCAAAAAAATGTTTACAAATATCATTTCCCTTTTATTTTAGCTGGGCTTGTTTTTATGTTTAGAAGAAACTAGAAAATAAAGATTGAGATTCAGGAGTGGGCCAGTGATGTCCACGTCAGTTAAACAATTTGGTTAAAGACTTAAAGTGGGCCACGACTCCCGAGTTTTAAGTTGCCGTTAAAATCAAAACATGCACATATTAAAACGAATCGTATAATTGACTTAAATGATTTAAACGGAGCGTTTTGGTCAAGTACGTGAATAATTCGTGGAGCCGAATAGTTCGGCCCCTTGAAGACTTCATGAGGTTAGGGCCGTTAGGCTGGACTCTGGAGGAAACATGCACTGAATTCGCACTTAAAGATAATGGCATTGGCTAGGACCAGTCGAGTTGGTTGTTCACGTCATTACGTGCCTCGAGACGTTTGTCAACTACTTTTTTTCTTCCTATTCGATAACGGTGGATTTTTTATGCTCAAACTTAATTCATCCTTTCCTAAAAAAAAAAAACGGGAATCTTTTTACGGATGCAATGTTTGGTTCAAACTGCCACATCAGCATTATACAATATTTTTAAAATAAAAATCTAATTTTTAACATTATTCATAATTTTGGTGAGTCTACTAGCCTAAAAAACCTATTTTACAAACTATTTTTTTATCATCTTTTTTTCCTTTCAAAGTTGACGTAACTTTTAAAATTACATTTTGGACTCAACTTTCATGAACATCTTCAGCAGAATAGTTAAAAGGCTCGTAATAACAATATAGCTATTATGAGCTCTTTTTGTTCCCCAACAAATTAGCTCCAAACTAGGTAAAATATATTTTTTGCTTAGTAAATAGAAATAAGTTGCTACTCATTGTAGCATAATGTCCAAGTTTTTTAATATTTTTTTTCTCTCTTACTCTAAATATAATACTTAAATAAAATAGAGAATAAAGTAAAAATAGGTAAACTACATAAAATACTTTTTCACTAGGTAAAATGCCTCCGACTGTTAGAATTACTCTTAAAAAATAAAACTAGGATGAATGAATCAAGGATAATGATTTAAAATTTGTTTATTTAATAGTGTACATTATTTCACTTTATTTAAATTTTTTAAAAGATGTGTCAATATTGACTTTATATATACCGTTAAATGCACAAACTTTAAATCATAACCATAAAATAAATATTATCAATTTTATTTAAAATGAAAAGAATTATATTCGATGAATCAAGGTGCTGTACTTGAATTAATTGAAAAGCTATTATGAATCCAGTATGCTAGAAGTCACACTCCAAAAATGATAATTGAAAATTTTGGGTAATAATATAATAATAGTGGAAAAAAAGTCTGATATTCTCTGTTCTCTCTCCTGACTAAACCTCTTAACCAAAAGCCACAGTGCTTCCCTCCCCGTTCTCTTCCTTATTTCCTTCTTCTCCTCCCCTCACTTCTCATGCTTCCACCTCTGATGAGGCCCTTATCTTGCTGGAGCTTGCCCCAACCTTATCTTTTATTATCTACCTCTCAACACAGATCCCTTGGATCTCCTTCACTATCTACCGTGCTACCCATCGTGTTCATAGCCGAATTTTGTGTGGATTAAAGGTCGAAGTTTTTAAACTTAGATCTACAATCCTCCACCAGATCAAGGCCTACACGCTCCTCCCCACCGTGACAACTGTTGTCCTCCGATCTTGCCGACACCATGTACTTCACCTCCGGTCCATTCTTCACTGGAGCGTGGCTTGCGCGTGCCAGCAACGGTTCCACATCTATTGGCGCATGCTAGTCCTGCTTCCTCTCTTCGCCTTCATCCCCCTCCGCCGTCGGTGGTTTCTAGTCGATTTTAACGTTTCTAGCCATGGAGAGGCCTTCCTGTGTAGGCATGTAGACTACACGCGCCATCATAGTAGGCTCCCATCCCTGACAATCCACTGTGTTGTGTTTTTTTGTTGTTTTTTGTTGATTTCCCACACTGTTATGGGTGCTTTTTTGTTTTTGTTTTGTGGTTTGGGATATAGCATCGTTGGCAGATTTCCTACAACTAGATTGGACTGGTGTGCCTCCTCCCGCTCATGGCCGTGGATCCTCCGGTATCTTGAAGTTTTTAGATCTTATGTTTTTCAACTTAGATCTACCAACTTCAGGAGGCCTCTCCACTTCACGCTCCACACCATCGGATTTCCGGCTCTTTCCCCTTCAACCCAACGTCAGCCGCTTCTTCGCCCGGCACTCTCACGCCGGAGCATGCTGCCCACGCGCCAAATCTGGACGCCGTGCGTGTTGATTCTCCTTGTTACCCGCCTCTTGTGCTGATCTTTTGTTGTGGTTTTCCACCACCAAAGCTTTGTGATTAGTTTATGCTTTTTGTTTTTTCTTTCCAGTAATTTTTTTTTCTTGGGTTCTGGTCTCTCTTGGAGACCCATTCACTGGATATTTTGTTCTGATATTTGTGGTGTCAGTTCTCTTCCATATCCAGATCAATGCCTACCCACCGCTCTCAAAGGGGTTGTTTTGGACCGGGCTGAAGGCCTCTGCACGGGTCATGCCCCTATTCACCACTGATTTGGTCTCTAATTCGCCATGCGCAAACCAAGCCTTGACTTTGTTTAAGGTATATAGGGCCGGAACCTTTTTAGTTCATCTGAAACTGAAAACTCACAATTCCCTCATTGGTTACCATCTTACCTCTTACTTTGGCACTACTTTAGATTTGGGTTTATTGTTAGGGAGCTCACCCATTTGTTTTTATGTTTGTAATCCATCTTGTTGAATGAAATTCGTACTTAAAAAAAAATAAAAAAAAATAAAAATTGTGTAATAATAGAGGATTTGATGACAAACTTTCTTCAGGACACATTGCCAAAGAAATAAACAGAGAACGGCACCAAATCCTTTGACTCTTCCTCACCTTGCTATTTATACAAGCACGTGCCCATATGGACCTACATCCCTCTGTCTTCGTTTTTTTTTGGCTCCTCTATAACTCTCTTGTCATTCGAAACCAAAATATATATATATATATATATATATATATATATATATACACACACACAACTATTAATACGATATATATACACACACAGAGAAAGTCTTGCACAAACACAAAAACTACACGGATAACAACAGCAGAAACTCCTTTAATGAGGGATGCAGATTCCAATAAATTAAAAACTTTGATGTGATAGCAATATTTTATCTCTACAGCCACGTAGAGTTCTACAAAGACCCAACTGCCAAAAACCCTATAAAGGGAAACGGTGCATGAGGTATAGGGGATTGGATCCCTCTCAAAAATCCTAACTTATTTCTATATTTTCACTCCCAACAAATATACTAATTTAAACAATGGAGTATTCTCGGTCGAGGTGACGATTTCTCTATTTTGCAGGTAATCCGTCACCAATCAAAATGTACCAAAAACTGCTTCAACATTAATCATGGAAAGAGCATGGCAATAAACTAGTCAACCACAGGAAAGGTACAATCGGTAATATCAGTCTCTGCAAAATTGCAATGCAACAGTGAAAAAAACGGTGCCCGAATAAATCAAAAAATATGCCTATCTAGCTTATATGTTCATTTTAATGGGTCATTTTCTTTTGACAGTTGAAAAAAAGGTGTCCGAATATATGAATCAAAAGTATGTATTTCTAATGCTAACAAATTGGAAACAGATGATTAAAAATGAAAAATATTAAATCTTAGTCTATAGGGAGAGAGAACGCATGCCTTCTATGATGCAGCAACTCTATGAGATCACACAATTGAATAGCAGAAATTCTAACTTTTAACACACAAATACACAAGTAGAACTTTGAGAAGTCTCATCTCAAGAAGAAAGCGGCCGCTGGGCAATTTTATTCAACAATCAATGTTTAATCTGCTTACAAAAAAACCTTTATAGGAGCCACCAAAGGATTAACAACTCATTTTGCCCTATGTAATTCCTAGGGCCAAGTCCATTATTGAACAAAACATAATATGACTAACATAACAAAATAAAGAACTTTACGTGTTACTCAAGTAAACTGAAATTAAAACAAACCGTTTACTTCTTTATATCCAAAGAGTTTCGAACCTAGGTCTGATAGGAATGCCACCAAGTCCAAGGCCTTTACCACTTGAGCTAATCCCTTAGGGCTTGTAGCGGCTTAATTTCCTCATTGAATATCCTTATTCACAGGATTTCTTTGATTCAGGTTGGACAATTCCTTCTTTAATGACTCGCGACAAATTTGGTTGGTTTATTTTGTTTGATCCTAGTTCTTTTTGAGGCACAAAACATGGAGTACAAGATGTAAATGTGCCTTAGATGGAAGATCAAGCTTGTAAGCAACTTTCCCAACATGCTGGATAACCTGCTCAAGCTACATCTTGTAGTAATTATTGTCAGTATGCTTGCAAATAAAGGTGTACACAATCTCAAACCTAAAATACATGCCCTGCCCAGTAAAGATAAACAAATTCCTTCATGTGCATGTATAAAATTTTCCCTAAGGAGTTTTTGGATTTGATCTCTACTCTTCAAGTCATCTTCTATTCCTTGCACCTGTATGGCTTGGGACATAAGATATGAGATGAGGTTGGGGAATTCCATAAATAGGTGCTGGTGTTGTACCACCATTGATTTGTGCCAGCCATGTAGACCATTCCTTGGGCCTTGCTCTAGTAAGCAACAAAGGTAGTTCTTAACACACTTGTCTATAATTTTCCAATTGACCATATGATTGTGGTTGGTAAAATGAATTAGGAGAAAATTGAGTCTCTTGTAAAATAAAGAGCAACCAAATCCCACTACTAGCGCACGGGGATACTTTCTAGAAAGCATATCCTTTGTTGAACTGACCTCATCACTACCCTCATCATTAATGTCGTTATAATGACGATAGTCGATTTGATTATGAATTATAAAATTGTACAATATTTGTAGGCCCAATTAACTCCATGATGGAAGACATGGTTTGTTCGAAAAAAAAAAAAAAAAAAGTGTCTTCGGAAATCCTATCGGGTGGATACATGCAAGCCACTCCTATTGGTGTATATGCAAAGATATCCATATTTTTTTATTACCAGTGTCCTACTAGTCCATAAGTTGTAGATCAAGGTACAACCTGATTTATTAAATGAATCTTTTATGACATTTTCAATGTATTCCTCAACTTCTTTTTTGATATCTGGAATCAACCGTTATTTGAGAGTAAAAGAACTTGGTAGTTTATAACCGGTACCATGTTCAGCAGCACCATTTACAACCTTGAAGATGAGTGATTGAATGGCATCAAAAAAAAAAAAAATCTATTCAAGATGAATAGCCTGACAAATTGTTTATCCACTTTACTCGTATCATGTTCCTTACATAAATTTGGCATATGCGATGACGAGGAACCTGAAATACTTTCACCCACTAGGCCACTAGACTATTATTTGATGTTGCCACAGATTTAGCTCTCTTAGTGGGAGTGTCAATCGCTTGTAGTGCTTGTTGTGCTACTAACTGAATTACTTTAGGTACTTGTAGACAAATTTGAATATCACGGCCTCTAACCCCAGACAAATGTAATTTAATTCTTGAAATGGCCCCAGTAAAATCTTGTTTACAAAAAATTACAGGAAAAACGACCATTTTCTAAGTCCTTTGCGTACTCCCAAAATGAATCTTTCCTTCTAACCATGTTAAATTTTTTTACCTACATGAAATGGATTAAAGCCAAATAAGATGAATTCAAACAAGAAGAGCACAAAGGTAAATCAATCATCATGAACACGATAGAACACACATGATCTCTTGATAAACATGGTATGTGTCACCACAAAAAAAAAAAAAAAAAAAAAATTCCTATAAATTGAGATTATTAGCATTTTGTCAACTCAAGCTGCCTCAATAATACTCTATAAATGCAACAAAAATTTAGAGAAGTGGAGAAATCTCTATTAAACACAACCTCTGTTTTAGTTCATGCAATCCAATTATCAAGTGCACTAATGTGTATTTAACCTGATCTCTATTTTACTTTGAGCAGGTCAAATTTCATTCAAATGCATATTAAAACCAAAGCATTTTTTTTAACAAAAGAAAAAGAAAAAAGAAATGCATATTGAAGTCATATGCATTAAGAAGTATATATTCCTATATGAGGGGTAAGATTTAAACCTCTAACGTCGTCTTATAAGGAAAATTACACCTCATTGGTATCAATGCTACCATATTTGGAAAGGAACCTCTCCCATAAAAAGGGATATACATTCTCCCATCTCCCACGTTATCAATTAAATTTTATCAAAAAACCTTTACTGATTTAAACATTAGATTATTTCCAGTTTTCAGGGACCAATGGATTTTTGATGATAATATTCTCTATTTCGCAGGTATCAATCGCTAATTCGACTGGTCAAAAATCTAATTGGGTAGCTATTTTAAAAGTGTACTTGATATCACTTGCCAATTACTTGCTCAACCTAGGCTTAGGAATTAGGAAATTTTCTTGGTGGTTTCTATTGAGACATACGAAGACAACGTACAATAGTTGTTTTGAATTCTATTTGTAACTCTCATGCAGTACTTTCATAATTCTCATATATTATATATTGATTATGTAACTCTTCTAATTCTTGTGAGTTACATATTTATTATTTAATTATTGTATTCATGGCTTCATTTAACTATAAATATGTCATTTTATTATATAGTTTCTATCAAGTTAAAAGGAAGAAAGATGTAGAGAAGAAAATGTTTTAGTGTGTAGATGTAAACCATATGCCGAACCATCTTTATTAGAATATATTCAGAATATAATACTATTGATTTATATTTCCTAGTCTAGGTCGATTTGTGTTTCCTTATATAAGTTGATTTAGGTTTACTTGTATAAGTCGACTTATTCAACTATAAATAGGGGATTATGTATTGTAAACAATTAAATTACTTAGTACAATGTAGTCTTAAAGGCTATTCAGAGTAATGAGTGTAGGTGTCTAACACTAATTTCTTGTGTTCTCTTCTCTCTCTTCCGCTATTATTCCGCAAATCCCAACATGATATACGAGCCACTTTCTTGTAGCCTTCAATAAACTTTCTTTGATGTTTTCTAGTCTCCTTTGCGGTGGTCACTCCTCTAGAATTCCTACCGGTTTGTTCATTCACTGCTCCACACGGCTTTCTACCATCCAAGCCTTCTGTCACACTGTTCAACACATACGTGTCCATCGACACTGAAATCACCACCATAGTCCTTGTCACACACTTCCATGAGTCGCCCAAAGATTATGCATGTTAAGCCACACGCCATCATAGTCCTCCAATCACCTCTCTAGTCACGTCAATGGACAGATCAGTCGTCGCCCATTCCTGATTTGCCCCGATCTGCCCCATCCAACCAAGAACGGCCCACTACACGATTCTGCTGCTTCGTCCATGTGCTCCACACGCCTCTGCCTACCACCACGCGCCGCCTTCGCCAGCCATATGAGGAAGAAAACCCCGGATCCAGGATGGGAAACTACCAATCTACCATACCGCCGCAACAACGCTCCCCATGGAGCGGCCACGCGCCAAGGCTCACCAGTCCAGCTTTTGCGCGCCACACCGGATCCCAGCCCGCGGCTTCACCTGTGCGCACCACATTGGATTGCAACCCTCAGGTCCTACTCTCTCATTTTGATGTACTCACCCACACCATATCATATTCTTCAGCCAAGCTCATAAGATTAGAATACTACTGCATGCAAAAGATCTGAACCCATACTGTGGGCTCCGAGAAAAAAAAGAAAAAAATTTTGATCACATCATTCGCGCCCTGCGCAAGTCAGTTTGGTGCGCCTACCTGACAACAGCCTAAGTGGGGCTTTTTCTTTTTTTTTTTTTTTTTTTTTTTTTTTTTAAACTTTGGCCCACAGTAAGCCAGGGGTTCGAGGCCTGCAGTAGCTAGGCCCCTAATCGATTCTCGACCCACAACGCCTACCAATAACCGTCTAAGTGGACTCATTTTTTTTTTTTTTTTTTTTTTTTTATCTTCTTGGCTCACAGTCGGCCTCTAGTCAGTTCTTGGCCCATAAAGTCTATTGATAACCACCCAAGTGAGCTCATCAATTTTTTTTTTTTTTCATGGCCCGTAGTTGGCCCCTTTTCAGTTTTTGACACGTTGTCGGCCCCTTTTAAAAAAAAAAAAACAAAAAGAGGAAGAAAAAAATAATAATAATAAAAAAAAAGTATATCATTCTTTTTTCAGTTTTAGGCCCAAGTCAGCTTCTATCAGTCTTTACCACCGACCTCTATTTTCTATTTTCAAACTCAAGCTTTCATAATTTTCACCTTGAGTTTAAGGGTGAATGTTATAATATATTCTGAATATAATATCATTGATTTATATTTTCTAATCTAAGTCGATTTGTATTTTCTTATATAAGTCGATTTAAGTTTACTTGTATAAGTCCACTTATTTACCTATTTATAGGACCTATGTAATGTAAATAATTACGCTATTGAACACAAAGTAACCCTGGAGGCCATTATTGAATCACCGGTTATTCTCTCATCTCTCTTACTTCTACTATTATTCCGCCTTTTGTTCTCTTCTCTCTCTTGCTTCTCTCTCTCTCTTCCCATTCATTCATTACTCCCTTTGGAAGGGAGCATGCAAGTTGCCTGTATATATGCAAAACATCAACGTGGGTCTTGTGTGTTGAAATTTCTTCTCTAATTTCATATCTAAATCGCAAATCATGGTGTCGTGGGTCTTGGGTTGTGGACTACTGTGCAGTGGGTCTACAGTTGTGGATGGCGGTGCCGTGGGTCTTTCCGTAAGAGAGAGAGATGTTGGAGAGAAAAATCCAGAGCTTTGAAGTCCGGTGGGTTTTATGGTGGGAATATGGTGGCCATGAAGTGGTGGGCTCTTGTGGCTACGGAAGAAAAAGCTACCAAGGAAAGAGCCCTTCTACACATCCCTCCTCATCCCCCTTATCACCTTTTTATAATAAAAAAAATAATTTTTATTAAAAAGTTGTCTCTGATATGACATTAGAGACAATTTTTATTAAAAATCAATTTTTTAAGAAAAAAAGGTGATGAAAGGGATGTGGTCATCTTTAGCATTTCCATTTTTATTAGCCATTTTAGCTTAAAAAGAGAAATTGCTAAGCCATTGAAAATTTCTTAAGTTACTGTCTCTATTGCGTTAAAAAATATTTTATGTTGCTCTTTTAAGGCTATTGCTATGCCTTTTTTTTTTTTTTTTTGACACATTTGGTTGTGTCACTCACCATAGATTTGGGCTGTTTAAGATTTGAATATAAAATGATTTGTTTTGTTAGTGAAGCAAGGGCCAAGCTTAATTATTTTGGTACAAATATATGGATTTAAATATTTATATATTATAATAAAAAAACAAAAATTCAAAAGAAGGGGAGGGCCATAGCCAATACCAGCCCCTCCTCTCCCTCCATCTTTGATGCCAAATATCAAGAAAGAGGCCAAGGAATACGTTAAAAATGTCATAAAATATTTAATTAAAACTGGTTATACCTTGATGTACAACATATGGCTTAATGGATATATTAGAAAGATCCATTTTAAATTCCTTGTATATACTTTTAAATTTGCATTGATCCTTAACGTAATTGCAATTGTTGGGTACGGGTGAAATATTAAGCAAGAAGCCGGTCCATGAATTTGGATCGGATGTAATGACCAATCACTACTAGTTTTTTGTAATGCAACCATAATACAACGTACAACAACAAAGTTACAAGAAAAGTACACTTAAATTGTTAAAGGTTTTATAATTCAAACCCTCGCCGGAACACAACCATTGCCCTCTTGTTCCATCAAGTTGCCGTTAGATGCTTGATGAGGTGGATTCAAAACTTGTTTTAATGTGCTAAATAATTGAATCTTGAAAGCACAGAAAAAATAAAAAAATTGCTGATATGAGCCGTATAATACCCTTGCCAATCAAAATGCACATAAAAACAAAGGAACCGCCCAATGGGAGGAAGGATGATGAGTATTAGTAAAGAACAGGCCAGAACACTTGAAATGTCACAAATAAGCATAGCGGTAGGGAGGTAGCTCCTGTTCTGAATTGGTCGGGTTATCGCCATTAATGCCACCATGTAAACATATGCGACTACAATAAAAAGCGACATGATTGTAGCGTGTGTGTCGAATGGAGAATTTCCCAAGTTTTGATACTTCATTTGGAGAAGGTTAAGCAACATTGTAATGGGAAATTGACCATTGCCGTTGGCGTATCTAATTATTGTTGCTCACTTGCAAAATTGAAAAAAAAAAAAAAAAAAAAAAAAAAAAAAAAAAAAAGAAGAAAAATATAATTTAACCTCTTTTATTATGGGCCATTTATAAGTTTAATTTTTTAAATAAAAACTAAAAGAAATTTAGTTATGTACGGAGAAGTTAGGAATTTCTCATATTACAAGATTAATATATATTATTTAAAAATTAAAAGAAATCTAATCAAACATTTCTTTTACTAAGACAGGATAAACCAGTTAATCTTGACTTAGATACTATAGCAATCAACATGCAAGTATTCCTTGTAATTAACAAATAAATGCTATTATGTGGGTTGAATGTTGAAATTCGGGTGTGCTTATAGTGGGTCAAACTTGGGTTAGCTGATCAACAAGATCTATTCTTGGAATGCACATTGGCTCTATCCATATGATCACAGACCAAAATTAACATATTATGAAATATTAGGTGTCGTTATATATATATATATAGCTTAAATCTTACAACTCGGAGATGTCAATTATTTTTCATCCAAATCCAAGTATAGGCCGGTTTCCCTAAAAACCAAATAAACAAAGGTTTGATAAAATGGTGAATATTTGTATAGACACTATGAACAATATAATAGTATCTTTTTCCACCGATCTTCTTATATCTGGGAAACTCAACCTCCAATGGTAGAGAAACAATCAATGATCCATTTTTGTTTTGATTTTCACATCTATCTATCAGTAAGTTGAATAGAAGCATGCACGGTTGAAGGCAC
Source organism: Alnus rubra (assembly GCA_028654335.1). Taxonomy (NCBI): domain Eukaryota; kingdom Viridiplantae; phylum Streptophyta; class Magnoliopsida; order Fagales; family Betulaceae; genus Alnus; species Alnus rubra. The sequence goes on along the minus strand of JAJPGS010001859.1, from coordinate 406,910 downwards.
ATACATAAGCAATGTTTTACTTCAAAAGAAAAGAAAATGATCATGTCGAAATTAAATGATTGAGAGCTCAAGGCCAAAGAGAAGAGAAAAATGAAACACAAAGATTAAAAGGGAAGAAATTTACACCAACCTTTCACGATTGCCCAAATTGTTGCCCTCCATTTCCTCCTCCAATATTCTTGCTCTCCCTTCTGTTCTGTCTGCAAGGGAAGAAATGATTGATGTGAAATAATTATGAATTGAAATATTTATTTAAATAATAATAAGAAATAATTGATGTAATATAAAATTTGAAAATATTTTATAAAAACAACTATTTCTTCTATTTCTTCTATTTATATATAATATATAATAGTGGGGTCTGAGAAATTGGCTTTACACACTTTCTTCGAAGTTGAATAATTAATGCTAAACAAAGTCATCAAAAGGCCTCCCGTATTTTAATTAATGCTATTGATACGGGCTTATTAAACGGCCTCCCGTGTTTGTGATACATTGGAGTTTGGGACACAACCGTATTAAACGGCTCCGGTACTTTTGATTCACTCGGACAACTTTCAACTGCCAAAAGAAAAGGACCCACTAAAATGAACAAAATATACCAAAGTCGCATGTTCTGATACATTCATATTAAATATCTATACAAAATTACACATTCTACGATGATTTAGCTAAGAGTAATGATTCACTACCACCTAAATATACAACTTTTCACCACCTTGTTTATGTGGCAAGGTGGTCCCTCACCTTAATTTATTTTTAAAAAATAAAAAAACTCAAAAAGTAGTGGGGGACCACCTTGCCACATAGGCAAGGTGGTGAAAAGTTGTATATTTGGGTGGCATTGAATCATTATTCTTTAGCTAATCCGTCCTCCCTTTTGTTGGCTAAACATATTTTTAAATCATCATTTATTTTAAAAATTATAAAATTAAAAGTTGATAAAAATAGGTAAATCTAATTAGAGTAATGTTAGGAAGTAGGAACCATCTTTTTATCATTCTAAAATTGATGTGACCTTTAAAATTATTGTTGAATTTTAAAAAGTTATTATTAAATCTTAATAAAATAGTAATTTTAAAAGTCACGTCAACTTTAAGAGGAAAAAAAAAAAATTGTTTCTAAAATAGTTTTTTGGATAGTAGACTCACCAAAATCAACTTAACATTTCTCATTTAATTATAAATAATGTTATAAACTGATGTGACCTAACTAACAAAACATAGCTATATGGAGAAGATTAGATGTAGATTGGGCTTTGATTCCCTGTTTGTGGTTGATCCTGTTGGGAGAAGTGGGGGACTGGCCTTGTTGTGGAGAAATTCTACAGGGCTGGAGATTTATAATTATTCTCGGTACCATATCCAGGCGACAGTGAAGAATAACGAAGGCAAAGATCTATGGAAACTAACGGGTTTTTATGGGAACCCTAATAGGGCCAGAAGGGGGGAATCATGGCTTTTACTTAAGCTTTTGAAGTCTAGACCTTGTCTGCCGTGGTGCTGTTTTGGAGATTTTAACGAAATTTTGGAGCAATTAGAGAAAGACGGTCTAGGTCCTAGAAGTGATTCGCAGATGGCAGGATTTAGGAATACATTGGAGGATTGTGGTTTAAGTGATTTGGGGTTCAAGGGTGCTAGATTTACGTGGAGAAACCACCACTCGGATCACTCGTTTGTTCAAGAAAGGTTGGACAGAGCGTTGGGGGATGAGGATTGGTGCCAGCTCTTCCCAAATGTTTCAGTCTATGTTTTGGAGGCTCTGTGCTCCGACCATAATCCTATCCTGATCTGCCTCAAGGAGCACCGAGAGTATACCAAATTTTTTTATAGAGGTTTCAAATTTGAAGTAGCGTGGATTCGGGATACCGACTACCAAGGTTTGATTCAATCAGTTTGGGAACAGAATAATCTAGAAGGAGATTCCATCTCAGGGGTCCAAGCAAAACTAGCTTCGTGTCAAAAGGAACTGGGTCGGTGGAGTAGAAGCAAATTTGGGAAGTCAGATGACTTACTGAAAAGAAAAAAGGATCAACTTCGGGCTATTCAAGGTCGGGCTAATGGAGATTCTGTTCAAGATATGAAGGCTTTGCAAATGGAAATTAATGAGATTCTTGAGCGGGAAGATTTGAGGTGGAAACAAAGAGGGAAGCAGCACTGGTATCGATTTGGAGATAGGAACACCAAATATTTCCATTCATGGGCCAACCAAAGAAGGAAAATAAATACCATCCGCAGCATTTCTGACATTGAAGGGCGAGTATGGAGGAGGAAAGAAGAGGTTAGTAGAATTTTCATTGAGTTTTATACCCAGTTGTTTAATTCCCAAACCCCTTCGGGTATTGTTGATTGTCTTAGTGCTATTAATAGTAGGGTGTCTGATGATATGAATTATAAACTCCTTAGACCTTTCACAGGGGATGAGGTTCGGTGTGCACTATTCCAAATGCATCCCTTTAAATCCCCTGGTCCCGATGGTTTTTCTGCTAGTTTTTTTCAACAGTCCTGGGGAGTGGTGGGATCAGATGTTACTAGGGCTGTTCTTAATGTTTTTAATGGGGGTCTTATAGAATGGGGGATCAATTCTACCTATATCTGCCTTGTCCCTAAGATTAATGCACCCTCAAGGGTTTCTGATTTCAGACCGATCAGTCTTTGCAATGTCATTTATAAAATAATTTCTAAGGTGATTGCTAACCGGATTAAACATGTGCTCCCTTTTATTATCTCCTTAGAACAAAGTGCCTTCATTCCTGGTAGGCTTATTACTGATAACATTTTGATAGCTTTTGAAGCTTTACACACCATGAATACTAGGCTTAAGGGGAAGGAAGGGTTTATGGCATTGAAGCTTGATATGAGTAAGGCCTATGATAGGCTGGAGTGGGATTTTGTGGAAGGAGTACTTCGGAAATTGGGCTTTGCGGATAGGCTGGTTGATCTCATCATGTCTTGCATTCGGACGGTGTCTTACTCCCTTTTAATTAATGGTCAGCCTCAGGGTCATATCAAACCCTCTAGAGGAATCCGCCAAGGCGATCCGCTTTCTCCATACATTTTTGTCCTTTGTGCGGAGGTGTTAAGCTCTATGCTGAAGCAGTAGGATAGGGAGGGTCTTGTCTCGAGTGTTCCTGTGTCTCGTGGAGGCTCAAGGATTCAACATCTTCTGTTTGCAGATGATTGTCTCTTGTTCTGCCGTGCTAACCTTAATGAGTGGGGCCATATTCACTCTCTTCTTTGTAGATATGAGGAGGCTTCGGGGCAGCAGATCAACAGGGAGAAGACTGCTGTTTTCTTTAGTCGAAATACCAAGGTAGCAGTCCGGGATTCAATTATTCAGGGCACGGGTTATGTTTGTACTTCACAATACGAAAGATACCTTGGCCTTCCAGCTATTATTGGCAGATCGAGGATAGCCACTTTCAATGTGATCAAGGAAAGAATTTGGAAACGTATGAACGGGTGGAAAGAGAAATTCTTGTCTCATGTGGGTAAGGAGATTTTGATTAAGTGTGTGATTCAGGCTATGCCTACGTATACTATGAGTGTTTTTAGACTCCCCAAAACCCTTTGTCGAGATATTAATTCTATGTTGGGAAGATTTTGGTGGGGAAATAAGGAGAATGGATCTAAAGTGGCATGGATGGCATGGAGTGGCCTAGGGCGTAACAAGCTGGATGGAGGCTTAGGCTATAGGGATTTGGTTAACTTTAATACTGCCCTATTAGCTAAGCAGGGTTGGAGAATTATTAAACACCCAGATACTTTGGTTAGTACTATTTTTCGTGAGAAATATTTTCCCTCAGGGGATTTTCTGGGTTCATCTATGGGATCTCGCCCTTCTTATGTGTGGAGGAGTATTTGTGGAGCAAAACCGGTTCTGAGTGAAGGCCTCATGTGGAGAGTCGGAGATGGTTCGAGTATTAAGATTTTTGAAGACAAATGGATCCCCTCTACTCAAACTCACAAGATCCAAGCCCATGTGCAGAGTTTAAATCCGGAAGCTAGGGTTTGTGAATTGATAGACTTGGATATAAATTGGTGGAATATCCCTCTGCTAGAACAGATTTTCCCGGTAGATGTGGTGGAGCAAATCTGTAACATTCCTATTAGCCCCAGATACATGAAGGATAGGCTGGTGTGGGCAGGAACTAACAATGGTCACTTTTCGGTTAGAAGTGCTTATAACCTTGAAATGGAACGGCTGGCTGGGAATCAGGGCTGTTCATCTTCCTCTTCTTCCTCCAGAGACCTTTGGAAGCTTTTATGGCAGCTGAAAATCCCCAAATCGGTGCAGTTATTTCTTTGGCATCTTTGTAATGACATTCTTCCTACAAAAGAAAAACTATGGAAGAGACGGATTGTAGAGGATCCTCTTTGCCCGTGCTGTGGTATAGAAGTGGAGTCAAGCATCCATGCTGTGTGGCTTTGTGATGCTGCCAAAAGTGTCTGGTCAGAATGCTCTCCCCGGATTCATAAATGTGCTTCGGATGTCTCAGATTTCCTTAGTCTTTTTGGCATCCTGGAAGGGAGGCTGGAGAGGGAGGAGTTAGAGTTTGCTGCCATGGTTGCCCAAAGAATTTGGTTTCGGCGAAATAGGTTTGTCTTTGATGGTATATTCACTCATCCCAGCAGTTTAATCAAGAGTGCAAAGGAGTCTATTGAGGAGTTTAGGAAGGCTTTTGATTCCATGTATATTTTCTCTTCTCCCAGCCCCATTTCCTCTCCAGCTCACTGGTCTAAGCCTCCTCAGCGTTTCTTCAAAATGAACTGGGATGCTGCTGTTGATAGAGATCAGAAGTGGATGGGTGTGGGTATTGTTTCTCGGGACTCTAATGGAAAGGTGATTGCATCCAAGTGCTCTTACCACCGATACATTTCGAACTCCCTGGTGGCTGAGGCTCTCGGTGCTAAATTGTGTGTTGAGTTTGGGATTTTTCTGGGTCTTAAATCGGTGGTTATAGAGGGAGATGCTGTGGGGGTTGTCAATGCCCTGAACTGAAATGTTGATGATGAAGGTATTGTCACCAATCTGATAGTTGAGACTAGGCTGCAGTTGGAAAACTATGATCGGTGGACTATCAAGCATGTTCGACGTGAAGGGAACAAGATTGCCCATTCTTTAGCTAAGCTGGCAATTTCCCATTTCCAGAACCAAGTTTGGTTTGGTTCTTATCCTTCTGTTGTAACGGATCTTGTATTCTCTGAGATGTACTCTTGATTGCTTTCTTTGAATACAAGCTCATTTCAAAAAAAAAAAAAAAAAAAAAAAAAAGAAAAAAAAGAGGAAAAGGATATGGGCTCGTTCGAGTGAACCGTGACCTCCAATGGCTACTTCGAGAGAGCCTGATCTCCTATATACAGTCAACTGTATTTTACCGAACAATAATCATCATATATCTTATTCATTAATAATCCCCTTTAAATAGAAGAGCTATACTGATTGGTTACAAAGATAATTAGTAATCAAAATAGAGCTCTAACTCTTTTAAGAAATAATTAGCCTAAGATTTTATTAAGAATCTGACTCAATCTTAAACTGGAAGATTTAACTTCTTATTGAATTCTAACATGACTCAAAACTAGGGGTGTAAATCCGGTTTCGGTTATTAGATTTTCAATAACCGGAACCGGATCCGGGTACCTCGGGTAACCGGGAATCCCGGTTAACCGGGTACCTAAACTGGGTTTTAAAAATATATATATTTAGGTATAATTTACTTGTTTAACTCCCTAGCTGGCGTTCTGAAGTTGTTCACTTGTGGATGCACGCACATGAATGATTTTAATTTTCTCATTTTAACAATAATGTTCCTGAAGTTATTCACCCCTTCCTGAAGTTATACATACATATATTTATATATATATATATATATATATATATATATATATATTGAAACTCAAACACAGGCACTACGATTAAAATAAGCTTCAAGCCTTCAAATCCAAAATTAATACAAGCATAATAAATACGTTGAAGCACAATGCATGCAGGATGATCTATAGCTTCCATAAGTCTGACACCCCTTCACTGGCCTTTACATATACGGTTCCGGTTATACATATAGTACAAAGAAAATAAAAACTGAAAAGGAAATGAAGGCAAAGTGAAAACTGAAAATAAATAAATAAATAACAAAATAAAAAAGAAAATAAAAACCCACCTTGAAGAAGAAATGAAGACAACTTAGACGAGAAGAGTGACACCGGCAGACTGGCAGAGGAAAAAAAAAATGAAAGAAAAGATTCAGGCGGACAACAGAGAAGAAGAGATGAAGAGTGACACTGTGACTCAGTCTATGTAGGCCGCGAGGCGTGAGGGTGTGATTTAGGGTTATTGGGTTAAAACTTAAAAGTTAAGGAAAACTGAATATAAAATTAAAACTTAAAACTTAAAAGAATAAATTTAATAAAAGTTAAAACGTAAAACTGTAAAAGCCATGATTCCTTTAAAACTAAAACTACTGTAAAAGCATAAGGGTGCAGGGGCCAGGCGCCAGGGCCACTAGGCAAAGCTGCTAGGGATTTTTTTTTTAAAAAAAAATAATAAACAACCCAGTCCCGGGTTCCCGGTTTAACCGGGTCTTTTGAAAACATTTACCCGGGACCGGGTCCGGGTACCCGGTTTTAAATAACCGGGTACCTACCCGGATCCCGGTTTTCCTGGCCCGGTTAGTGCCCGGTTCCGGATCCGGACCGGTTATAACCGATCCGGATTTACACCCCTAAATTAGAAGCATGGTTGGTTGAAGGCACATACATAGCAATGTTTACTTGAAAAGAAAAGAAAATGATCATAGTTAAAATTTAGTACAAAAATGATAGAGCTCATGTTAAAGTGTCTCAGATCGTTAAGATTTTCTTCACTTGTACCCTTTATAAGCCATGGAGTCTCCTCCTTTCTCAATGCGTCTTTTGAAAGTGTTAGGCCCATAAACTTTTCACATGGTATTAGAGCCAAAAGTCTTGAGTTCAACCCTTAACTCTATCATTTACCTCTCATTTCAATTAAATATTCCACGTGTTAGGCCTCACCTATTAAAGGACAAAAATTTTCTACAAACCGGTTTGTAAGAAATTTCATACAACTGACATGTGACATTTAAACATGTGAAAAACACATGTTTTTTTTATTAATGTTATTAAAAAAGCATATGACAAGCACATGCTATTAAAATAACAAGTGTTTCTCACATGTTAAGGGACGCATGTCAATCTTAAATTTTTGTCCCTTATTTAAAGAAAGTATAAGTCCACACGTGAGGGAGAGTGTTAAAGTATTGATTAAATAATTAAATTTGCCCCTTCCTATCAGCTTAAGCTTTTGGAATAAGTGGTGATTTAACAGTTCAAGGTAAGATAGAAATGTAACACCAAAATTAAAAGCCAAGAAATTTACACCAACCTTTAGGGATTGCCCAAATTGTTGCCCTCCATATGCTCTCTTCTGTCTGCGAGCTAGTGAAGAATTTGTTGAACTGGTTGTAGGAGGAGCAGCTATTTTTCCTTTAGGCACTTGCAGACAGACTTGCTATATATAAGAGTCACTGGGTCCACGAATTGGCTTGGAACGAGAGAGAGATGAGATGCTTGCAAGCACCCACCAGGACTTTCAGGTTCCAACTTTGGTAATGGTCAGGAAGACTTTGAGGTTCCAACTTTGAGGTTCCAACTTTAAGCCTTAGGTTCCAACTTTGGTCAGGAAAGTGCCAAAGGTGCTCAGGAAATTGTTCCTGATATATATTGACTCTCACTTCGTTGTTGGGCTCAGGAACTCTTTCCGGAGCACCTTTGGCACTTTCCTGACCAAAGTTTAGAACCTTAAAGTTGGAACCCCAAAGTTGGAACCTCGGAGAGTCACATCACTTCGTTGTTGGGCTCAGGATATTTTCATAACATGTTAGTTTTGGTCTGCCATCATATGAATAGAACTAATGGGGCCTTTTAAAGATGGGTGTTGTTGATGGGCTAACCCAAGCTTGACCCACTAAAAACACACCCGAATTTTAGCAGCATTTATTTGTTCCATGGAAATGGAATATTTGAATGTTGATTGTTAATCCAATTAATGTATTGTAATTATTGTTATGTCTTACTAATATTGATTGACTACTTTATCCTCTCCGAACTAAAAATTTCTATTAATTTTTACATAAGATATAGTAAACTTATAACATGACAAAATTCGTAGCTTATCAATACATTACTAAATATATCTTAGTTTTTATTTATAAATAACTGATCATGATAAAAGCGGAAAAATTCAAATTTTCTTAGTAAACAAGCTAGCAGTAATTGGACACGCCAATGCCAACGGCAACCGTCAATTTCTCATTTTAACGCTACTTAACCTTTTCCAAATTAAGTCTCAAAACTTAGGAAATTCTTCATTCGACACACACGCTACAATCATGTCGCTTTTCATTGTAACCGCATATTTTTATGGAATAGCATTGGTGGCAATAACCGGACAAATTCCAAATAGGAGCTACCTCCCTCTAACTATGCTTATTTGTGGCATATTGGGTGTCCTAACCTTTTCTTTACTAGTAATTATCCTCCTTCCTCCCTTTGGGTGGCTCCTTTTATTTTTATGTGCATTCGTACTGATCATAAGGGTATTACACAGCTCCAATTGGCAGATTTTTGAGGTTCTCCATTCTTTCAAGTGTCAAGTATTTAGCACATTCCAACATATTTTCAAACGACCTCATCAAGCATCAAACGACAACTCGATGGAGCAAGAGGAAAACGGTGGTGTTCCGACGGTGTGAATTGTGAAACCTTCAACAATTTTGGTGTACTTTTCTTGTTGCTTTGTTATTGTTGCACCATGTTTGTGGGATTTTTTTAGACATACTATTGTTGTATTTTACACTTGACATATTGCATACTATTTTGTTTTCAATCCTCAATACAAATCAAAATCAAAACAAAAATCAAGCCTACATCAATCCATTAGGAACTCGCACAAGGGTCACGATGAAACCAATTAACTTAATCAGCCGGGTTTTACTAATTGTTTGCATTAAAAGGGTTTAAAAGAATAGCAAAGAAACAATTAGGACAGCACCACTAAATCCCATTGCATGTCTAAAAATCTTAAAAATATGTCTATCGTGAAAAATGAAAATTGACTTCTAAAATAAGGCAAGTGTGTGTGTGCACAATGTGTTAACAAAATAATGCGGAAAAAAAAAATAACACAAGATTTTTGTTAACGAAGTGGAAATTCAAGATGAGAAAAACCACTCCGGGGAAGCTAAACCCAGGATATTCACTATTCAGAAGACAAGACTAGATACAAAGTAGTAACACTCACATACCCCTGATGCAATGGTCGTACCTTGCACTCTAACGTGTAGCCTAAAACGACGCCTCCCAACCAGGTCTTCTACCTGAAGGGGTCTTCAATGGAATCCTTTACCTTAGGGTCAACCCCTAAGATAGACTTCAAGTTAAGCGCAGCAACAACACACACAGCAGCAGCTTTAGAGAGATTAACTGAGCTCAATAACCTCACAATATAACTCTCTAAGCACTAGTGGAATTCAATACCGAATTCTTGCAGTTTTCAAGCCTAGGGGCCTCTATTTATAAGCTGATGGTTCAAATGAGTGTCTGGCTTGATAAAACTGGGTGCTGTCCGGACAGTAGCCATGGGCCGTCTGGACGGACAACTGTGCGACCGAAATTCAGAAAACTTCGCTGAAAATCTTTCCTGTTTGAGAGCCGCGTCCGGACGGTGTTGCCCTGTTGTCCGAACGGTCGCACGTCCGCTGCAAGTAATTTTCATATAGAGGCTTCACGCGTCTGGACCAGGAGGATGGTCGTCCGGACGGTTGAACTGATGCACGCAATTTCCATATTCGATGCACGCGCGTCCGGACCATGCTGACTGGCGTCTGGACGTCTGGATTTGAATTGTGATACTTGCCTTATGGATGAGCGTGTCCAGGCCGGAATCCACGTCGTCCGGACGATTGCAGCAATCTTCCCATATTTGTGTTTTGGAAAGAAATCCTGAAGCTTTGGTCGAACACTGAGGGTCGTCCGGACAGGCTGCTGAAACGTCCGGACAAATGCAAGCTGGAGCAGTTCAAAGCTTCTCAAAACAGGGGAAGCTCCGGACGGGAATCCACGTCGTCCGGACGGATGGTGCTTTGGACAGCTGAGCGTCCGGACAACTGGCAGGGAACCGAATTTTCTGACTTGCAAACTGTGCAGAATCTTCTGGAAGCATTTCTGAATAGCGGAATCCCTGTTAAAAAACATTATTACATAGAAGTGATTTTGTCCAACAGAATGTGGCCAATTACAAACTAACATATTGCACACCTCATGCACGTCATTTCACCATCTATCATGTGACCAAAATAACCCAAATCTCCAGCATCTTCCTCACGATCCTTTCGGAGATTGATCCCCTTATTGTCTCTTCCCGGGTGGTCATCTTCTTAGTAATTCTCCTAGTAAAAGTTATTTTCGTGGTGATCACGGTCGTCAGTACGGCTGCTATGCTCCTCCTCCCTATGCTCCTCTCGGTTTATTGATGAGTGCCAAATATTGTCTATTTGGACCTCTTGATTTACATAAGTTAGACCTTTAGCCTTGTTATTTTCTGATGCTTTAGTTAGTTTTTGTGTTTTTATGTTTTGTAGGTCAATAAGTGAGGAATGGCAAAATTCATGTGGAATTGCTTGGAAAATTCGGAAGTTCTGAAGAATTCGATCGATTGAACCTAAAAGTAGATCCATCGAATTTCGCCCGAAGTCGATCGATTGAATAAAAGTCGATCGATCGAAATTTCCCAGAACTTACTTTTGCAGAAGTGCGCCAGAACACCCAATCAGGAGCTTCTCCATGACAAAAAGTAGTTCTCCCTCTGATTTTCGCAGCAGAACACGCTGGTTGCATGACCTTGGTTGTCTCTAGCAAGAGAGGAACCCTAGAGGGGGTTAGATGAGTCATTTTACATGGGTTTCTAGCCCTAATTTCCCTCTATAAAAGCCATAGCCATACCTCCTTGTTGAGGGAGTTCAGAAGACAGTAGCTAAGTTTAATTTCGTGCATTTTGTAGTGTATTCCAGTAGTTTTTGTTCTTAGACACTTTCTTTTTGTAAAGCTTTCCTTTTATTTCCATGGTTGTTCTTCATTTTCTTGTGGTGTTCTTAGTCATGAAAGGCTAGTAACCTCAACTAAGGTTGAGGATGAAACATTTCCATTGATGACACTCACACTCTTGTTATGATACTTGCACATTTGATGATATATCATAATTGTTATTCAAGTTCCATTCATTTAAATGCTTTATCTTTTGCAATGAATGTGGTTGTTGGTAGATATAGGACATTTAATGTGTTTTAACCGATGGATACATTATTTTATCGGTTTGAATGATGATATCCATTGTGATTTGTTCATTGAATGGATACATTGGATGATTTGATTTCAAATGGGTACTCTTTGTGATTTATCTTTGAGTTGGATTCATTTAATGGTTCTAGACTATGTGGTTGAGAAACTTGAATGACATCCTAAGCTTAATGTTCTTTGGGTGTTCAAGTAGAAACCAAGAGTGTGAGTTGTTGGATTTGGTTTGGTAGATTCCTTAGCCTTAGTTCCTTTTAATTTGCACATTTCATTTTATCTCGTTTGTTTAGTCTTTTACTCTTAAATCAATCCTCCAACCTTTGGAACTAGGTTAAAATGAGGTTGATTAAACAATACACTAATATTTGACCATTTCTCTGTGAATTCGACCTTGCACTTGCACACATTATATTACAAACGATTCGTGCGCTTGCGAGTACTCATTAAAACACACATCATTTATCTTGGAATGAGACGGCCATTCTGGGATTCTGAGCAGCAGCTTTGCATTTTTTTGTGTCAAGGCTGCAATTTAGGCTTCCAACGCCACCATCTAGTTCTGTTCTCCACCACCCGGGGGAAGGAACGATGGAGGAGGTTGTAGATCGTTTTGGCCTTCTGGGGGTGGATTAGGCTGGACAACCAGCTCTAGTTGCTGTCTTCTTGGCCAGACGACTTGGTCGTTCCCTCGCTTGGTCACTGCTATCACAGATATATTTTAATGGAAACAAAAACATTTCCACAAATGACACCAAACTGTTAGTACAATTTCTGGTAGGATGTGAACTACATGTTCTTTGATGTTTTCCCGTTCCTTGAATTCATGATCACTGCAAAAACTAATACCGTTATGAGAACACACCAGGGTTGCCGATAAATCTCACTTTGATTCTTAAGTAAGTTTATGAAAGAGAAGTATCTAAGCACGATAATTCAGTCCAGTCTTCATCCATGGTATAAGGGCTTATTTATAGGAGTGTAAATCCGGCCAGAAACCCGTAACAGGGTACCAACTAGCTCCGAGAAACCGGTTTGATACCCGATTATTTATAACTGGGTAATTGAGTCCCCAAAGCCGATTTCAATTATTACATTCTTAAAACCCCGGTTATAACTGTATAACCGGCTTCGGGTATATATATGAATTAAAAAATATAAAATAATGTATTGGATTTGTAAGGATCAAATTGATGTTGTACTAAGATGTGCTAGACTTAGTGTGATATGTACCGATTTTGCGTTTGAGTCCATCTGAACCGACACGGGGGCGGACCTATTCAGGGGCCAGGGGGAGCCCTGGCCTCAGATTTTTTTCAAAAAAAAATTAAAATTAAAATTTTACCTATAACTTTTTCTTTTTTTTTCTTTTTTTTTTTTTAAATTTAACCCCCCAATTTGTTAATGCTGAGTCCGCACTGAACCTGCACATCACAAGTGATCTGTACCAAAACTTTCAGACGTTTGTTAATTTTGTGCTTGAGTCCTATATTATACGATAGATCATATGTATATGCATGTACGAAAATCATCGGAAAGTTGCTAATTTTGTGTCTGAGCCGTATCTGATCAGATGGATCATGACAGATCGGTGCTGAAAAATTCAGAAATTTGTTATTTTTGCCTTTAAGCCCAATCTGATCAGATGGATTACGACAGATCTGTAGTGAATATTCGTTTGAGCCTACCGGACTGGGTTTTGCTAATATTTGCCAATTTTCAATTAGACCTTTATTGAATTTTCAGAAATTTGCTAATCTTTATGTTTGACCCCTATCTGTTCAAAATTTACTTAAAAGCTATCTTCCCAATTGATAGATGTTTGTCTATCATTGGGCCTTCCCAAGTGTCACGCCGCATCTCGTACGTCCACGTCGGACTTGTGGGTCCCACGTAAGGAACTCAGAAAATTCCATTATAAATGGTAGGCTTGACAATTCGAGTTGGCGTGTCAACCCATCGGGTTAGCGTGTCAATCCATTTAACTAATTTGATAAAAAATGTATAATTATCGCATCATAAATATGTTATAAACGGATTGATGGGTAATAAACGTGTCATAAACAGGTTGACAGGTTATAAACGGGTTGCCGGATCATAAACGAGTTATAGCCTAAACTCAAACCCTATATATTCGTGTCGTGTTCGTGTCAAATTCATGGGTCATATCAAAATTGCCAAGCCTAATAAATGGGTGGCATCGGTTTTTAGGGAAAACCATTCCTACCGCTTTCCCACTAAGGGTAATGCTGCTTCTGTTTCCTACTGCTTCCGGTCATTCTTTGAATAGTTTGTCAAGTTTGGCTGCTGCCTGACTGCCTGTGGGTCTTCCCTGCAATGCGAAGTTCAGCATTAATATAGTGGAATTTTCTGAGTTCCTTACGTGGTACCCGCAAGTCCGAGGTGGACGTACGAGACGCGGCCCATTCTTTTTTAATTCTAAAACTCATTCATAAAAATAATTAAAATAGTCGAAGCGTAGCTTCAACGACTTCTAGAAAGGAGCAGCATTTAGAAAACGAAGCAGCATTACTCTGGTCATTGCCGCCAAAGCTACTCCATAAAAATATGCGGCTATAATGAAAAGTGACATGATTGTAACTGTCAAATGGAGAATTTTTTGTATTTTGATATTTGATTTGGAGAAGTTTAAGTAAGGCTGAATTGAGAAATTGACAATTGACGTTGGCATTAGCGTGTCCAATTACTGCTTGTTCACTTGCAAAATCGAACAAAAATATAAAAAAAAAAAAAAAATTGAATTTTTCCTCTTTTATCATGATCAGTCATTTATAAATAAAAGCTAAGATATATTTAGTAATGTATTGATAAGCTACAGATTTTTTATCATGTTATAGGTTTATGTTCCGTATAAATTAAAAGAAATTTTTAACTCGGAGAGGATAAAGTAGTCAATCAATGTTAGTAAGACATATCAACAATTACAATACATTAATCGGGTTAACAATCAACATCCAAATATTCCATTTCCATGTAACAAATAAATGCTGCTCGAATTTGCGTGTGTTTATAGTGGGTCAAGCTTGGGTTAGCCCATCAACAAGACCCATACTTAGAAGGCCCATGAGCTCTATCCATATATATGATGACGGACTAAAATTAACATGTTATGAAAATATATTATAAATAAGATTTTTAATAAATGGATCTAATGACACTGTGATATTTATGACTGAGATACGTTTAAAGAAGAGAGTCAAAATAAATATCAATTATTTCATCTAAATCTAAATATAGCTTTCCCGAATAACCATATAATATAAACAAAGGTTGGTATAATTAAATTTCTTGGCTTTTAATTTTTGTGTTACGTTTGTATCTTATCTTTTCAAGTAAACATTAATGCTTATATATGTATGAAGAAATAGGTGGGATTTTTCTCCCATACAATTGACTGGATGCTTGATTTTCAGTATGCTTGATTGAAAAGTGTGGGGCCATTATTTTGAAGTCACAATAATTTTCTTTTCTTTTTTCTTTTTATATTTTAATTACCTTGTATCATAAAAAAAAAAAAAAATTATTATTATTATATCACACGAGCGAAAATCAAGCATCCAGTCAATTGTATGGGAGAAAAATCCAAATGAGGCCTTGGAGTGATGCTGCTTCTTCTTCACTACCGTTTTCCCACTTAGAGTAACTATTATATATATATATATATATATAGAGAGAGAGAGAGAGAGAGAGAGAGGGGCCCAGACCTTGGTATGGGAGAAAAATCCGAGAGAGAGAGAGAGAGAGAGAGGGGCCCAGACCTTGGTATGGGAGAAAAATCCAAACGCCAATTGTATGGGAGAAAAATCCAAACGAGGCCTTGGACTCTTGGAGTGATGCTGCTTCTCCTTCACTACCGTTTTCCCACTTAGAGTATATATATATATATATATAGAGAGAGAGAGAGAGAGAGGGGTCCAGACCTGCGTACACCAATCTCTTTCCCATCAAGAATCCTCTCCTGTCATTTCCGGTACTCCTCTCATAAAAAGCACTCCCTCAATTGTATGGGAGAAAATCCCACCTATATCTTAATACATCTTCTCCCAATTCCTGGACCCAGTAACTATTATATATAATTAACAAGAATATAGGAGAAAATGGAAGGCAACAGCAACTTGGGTGAAAGGTTAGTTTTTTTCTTTGCTTTAAATTTAGTACATTTTTGTACTAAATGTAAACTATGATCATTTTCTTTTCTTTTCAAGTAAACATTAATGCTTATATATGTGTATGTGTGTGCCTTCAACCAACCATGCTCTATATATATATAATTCAACTTACTCATACATTGAGGTTAAAATGAAGACAAAAATGGATCATGGATAAATGGATTAATTGTTTCTCTACCATTGGAAGTTGAGTGTTCCCCCAGCCCATGTATAAGAAGATTGGTCATGTAAAAAAACCAAAATTACTATTTTTCATTATTGTGTCTAGCGTAGATAACTATACAATTAGGCATTGTTTGGTTCGCGGAATAGACCCCTAGAATGGAATGGGCCATGGTTATTCCTATGGAATAGTCATTCTTTTGTTTGGTAGGGGTCTATTCCTTAAAATAGGTATTCCCATTGGAATGCATATTCCTTTACGAAGAGGAATACATATTCCTCTAAAAAATGAGAGGAATAGGTATTCATTGGGGTAAATGCAATATTTTTCAGGAAAAAAAATATTTATTTTATATTTTTTTAAAAAAAAAAACAAAAAACCAAACCCTTCACTGGCTAGCCGGCCACCCATTGGGGTGGCCGGCCAGCCAGTATATGGAGCCGGGGGTGGTCGTACCACCCCCGGAACACCTCGTGGTGGACCCCGGAGGCGTTCCGGGGGTGGTGCGACCACCCTCGACACTTTTGGGGGTGGCCGGGTTGCCACCCCCGACAAGTATTTTGGGGGTGGCCAGGCCACCCCCGAAGCGAATTGGTGGGTGGCCGACCACCCATTCCCCAATGGGTGGTCGGCCACCCATGGGTTTTCTTCTTTTTTTTTTTGTTTTTTTAATAATTTGATTTTCTTTTTAATTTTTTTTAAAAAAAATATAGGATTTTTTTTAGTAATTTTGATTGAATTCCAATTAAAATATATGTGTTCTTACCAAACTAAAGAGTATGAATAGCTATTCCATTCCGCCTCCTTTTAGTCCTAAGAATAACTATTCATTTTCCTAATGAAATAGCCATTCTGCAAACCAAACGAGGCCTTAGTGTTGGTTAATTGCTGATATATTTATTATTTTAGACACCCTTTGTTTATATTATATAGTTCTTCGGGGAAACTATATTTAGATTTAGATGAAATAATTGATATATACTTTGACTCTCTTTTTTAAACTTTTCTTAGTTATAAATATCATAGTGTCATTAGATCCATTTATTAAAAATCTTATATATATATATATATATATTCATAACATGTTAATTTTGGTCTACGATCATACATATGGATATTGCTCATGGGCCTTCTAAATATGGGTCTTGTTGATGGGCTAACCGGACCCGAGCTTGACCCACTATAAACACACCCGAATTTCAACACTCAACCCACATAAAGTTTGGATTAGGTAATTAATTAAGCTTACCAATATATCATTATATATGTTTCTTATGCTACTCTTTAAATAAACCAAGATTATTAATATTTTATAGATGAAAATGGTGAAATTCAATGGAGAAACTACTAAAAATTTTCAACTTCAATTTTTTGTTATGTAAGTGAGCAAGGACGGATTGGCCATGATTTTTCCA
The DNA here is from genome assembly GCA_028654335.1 of Alnus rubra. Lineage (NCBI taxonomy): Eukaryota > Viridiplantae > Streptophyta > Magnoliopsida > Fagales > Betulaceae > Alnus > Alnus rubra. The sequence goes on along the minus strand of JAJPGS010001859.1, from coordinate 389,773 downwards.
CCGATTTTCTAGCTGGAGTCCAGTTTCTCATTCAAGTGCTTATTAGTCTTATCCAAGTGATGTATAAAGATGCACAAGCCACTTCTCCATTCGACACACATGGTGCAACCATGTTGTCTTTCATTCTAGTGCTGGTCGCACAAGTTTACGCCATATATTTGCTGGAGAGAATCCAACCAATTCCAAACACGAGATACCTCGTTATTACTAAAATTGTTTGTCAAATTTTGGGTGTCGTGGCCTTTGGTATATTACTATCAATCCTCCTTCCTCCCATTTGGTGGTGGATCATTATAAGTCCATGTGCATTCAAGTCCATATATAAGGGAATTGCATGGCTCATATCACCAGATTTGTGAGTTGCTCCAAGATATATACCAGCAGATTTCTGAGTTGCTCCATGGCATATCAGCTCTAGTATTCAACAAACTACATGACGCATTCCAATGGATTTGCAATACAACTCAGCAAGCAGGCCCTCCAGCATTTAACGAGAACTCAGTGAGGCAAGAGGGCGAACATGGTCCTCCAAGGATGCAGAACGTTTGAATACTCTGTTAGTATAATATAAATCAAATGCTAATTTCATAATGTAATATAAACCACATGCTTCTATATAATTCAACTTACTCATACACATTGAGGTTAAAATGAAGACAAAAATGGATCATGGATAATGGATTAATTGTTTTTCTCTACCATTGGAAGTTGAGTGTTCCCCCAGCCCAGGTATAACTGTATAAGAAGATTGGTCATGTAAAAAAACAAAAATTACTATTTTTCATTGTGTCTAGCGTATATAATTATACAAATAGTGTTGGTTAATTGCTGATATATTTATTATTTTACACGTACACCTTTGTTTATATTATATAGTTCTTCGGGAAACTATATTTAGATTTAGATGAAATAATTGATATTTCCTTGGACTTTCTTCTTTAAACGTTTCTCAGTCATAAATATCTCAGTGTCATTTGATCCATTTATTAAAAATCTTATCTATTATATATTTTCATAACATGTTAATTTTGTTCATGGGCCTTCTAAATATGGGTCTTGTTGATGGGCTAACCCAAGGTTGACCGACTATAAACACACCCGAATCTCAACACTCAACCCACATAATAGCATTTATTTGTTAATTAATTACATGGAATATTTGGATATTGATTGTTACATGCAGTGTCTAACTCAAGATTGACTAGTTTATCCTGCCTGAGTAAAAGAAAGGTTTGATTAGATTTCTTTTAACTTTTAAATAACATATATTAATCTTGTGATATGAGAAATTCCTAACTTCTCAATACATAACTAAATTTCTTTTAGTTTTTATTTTAAAATTAAACTTATTAATGACCCATAATTTGTCTACATTAATATAGTCTGCTCAACAACTTCATTAAAAATAGAGTAATAATTCATTGCCACTTTTTGATACAACTTTTTACCACCTTGCTTATGTGGCAAGGTGGTCCCCTACTACTTTTTGAGTTTTAAAAATAAAATCAGATAGGAGACCACCTTGCCACATAAGCAAGGTGGTGAAAAGTTATATTAAAATGTGGCAATGAATCATTACTCTTAAAAATAAATAAATAAATTAGAACAGTTTAGAAAGTTTGGATTAGGTAATTAATTAAGCTTACCATACCTTTTAAACCCAATAATTAACCGTTTATAAAAATATTTGGGTTATATCATTTTGGGTCAATAAAGTCTTACATGAAGCTCGGATTGATATTTCAATTGTTCATTTTTATTTTTTTAATATATATATATATATATATATATTTAGATAGATCTTATTCCCATAATTTCTTATGTTGTCAACCCACAAAATAATAAATTGCATCACAAACCAATTTGAATTATGTAAATATATATAGACGGGAATCTACTACATATATGCTTGGAAACAGCCTACTCCTGTAAATCACAGTCCTCCATTGCATTATGTATTGAATGCCCTAAATTTCTTCTTTCTTTTTTTTTTTTTTTTGAGAGGGCCCTGAATATTGATTTAACGTTAACAGAATATATAGCCATTTACAATAAACATGCATTTTTGTATACTCTCTTCTTCTATTTTTAATATAAAAGAGTCTTTTCACCATTTACCGAAAATCAATTAAGCCTAGGAATTTTTTTTTTATTATTATTATCATTATTTTTTTTATTTATATGATTAAGCCTAGGAAAATTAATTATTGAATATTTTGCAATATTTCATGTTATGTTTTGTTTTGAATTGATTAACTTATATCCTATCAAGTTTTTATGTTCATACACTTGACTCTCGAGGCACCAAAATACCCCTATGTATTTTTTTATTTTTTATTTTTAAAAAAGAGAAATTATAAATATTTTCAAAGATTCAGGCATAGGTGTTTTTGTAAATTCCGTTAAATTCTGACAAATACCTAGATCTTGCAATTTTTTTTTCTCCTAAAAAAATGATGGATATTTTGAAAATTTTGATAAAATTAAACAAAAAATTCTAACGGATGGTTGAAATTAAAAAAAATTGAAAGATGAATACCATAAATTGACATTTTTTTAAAATTTGAATACTTAATTGCAAAAATGATGAAAGATCAAAAGTTATAAGTTAAGTTTTTTTTTTTAAAAAAAAAAATTAAAATAAAAAGCGCAAATAGTTTCAATATTGTGACATACATTAATGTATATAATGAGAGAAAATTGATAATTGACCTATCAATATATCATTATATATGTTTCTTATACTACTCTTTAAATAAACTAAGATTATTAATATTTTATAGATGAAAATGGTGAAATTCAAGGGAGAAACTACTAAAAATTTTCATCTTCAATTTTTTGTTATGCAAGTGAGCAAGGACAGATTGGCCATGATTTTTCCATCAATTTTCCAGCTGGAGTCCAGCATCTCATTCAAGTGCTTATTGGTCTCATCCAAGTGATGAATGGAGATGCACAAGCCGCTTCTCTATTCGACACACGTGGTACAACCATGTCGTCTTTCATTTTAATGCTGGTCGCACAAGTTTACACCAAATATTTTATGGAGAGAATCCAACCAATTCCAAACACGAGATACTTCCGTATCGCTAAACTTGTTTGTCAGATTTCAGGTGTCATAGCCTGTGGTTTATTGCTATCGGTCCTCCTTCCTCCCATTTGGTGGTGGATTATTATTAGTCCATGTGTATTCAACTCCATAAGGGAATTGAACGGCTCATACCACCAGATTTGCGAGTTGTTCAATGATATATATCAGTAGATTTCTGAGTCGCTCCACGATATATACCAGCAAATTTCTGAGTCGCTCCCTGGCATTTCAGCTCAAGTATTCAACAAACTACATTACGCATTTCAATGGATTTGCAATACAACTCAGCAAGCAGGCCCTCCAGCATTTAACAAGAACTCAATGAGGCAAGAGGGCGAACGTGGTCCTCCAAGGGTGCAGAACGTTTGAATACTTTGTTATTATAATATAAATCAAATGCTAGTTTAATAATATAATATAAACGTTTGAAGATTTTTACTTTTCGACTTTCTGGTTGGTTGGCTATTATTTCTCCCGTTTGGCTTTTGGATTTGTGGTTCTTGTTTTACATGTTTGTTTGTGTACGTAGCTGATGTGTTTGATGATTTGCTTGTATTTATTTTTAGACAAAAATTTCCTACAAACAAATTGCATACGACCTACATATAAAATTGACACGTGTCATTTGACATGTGAGCAGCACATGTCGTTTTAATAGGATGTGTTTCACATGCTATTTTAATAGCATTAATAAAAAAACATGTGATTCTCACATGTTTTAAGGACACATGTCAATTTTATATGTGTGTTGTATGAAAATTTTTGTTTTTTGCTTTTGCTTTTGGGTTTCTGGTTTTCTTCTACAGATGGTGGTTTCCGGTAGTTGGTTTTGTTTAATTTGGAGTACATATTTCATGCCCATAGAACCAGCGCATCAATGTTTCAGTATTCGCTAGCCTGTCTTTTGCACAAACAATCACAGGCCATTATCTACCTGTGTTAATTTTGGTGGATTTTGGCATGGCTGAACTTAGATTTGAATTGGGTGCTGAGACAAATAGTAATATATTATGGTAGTATAACTATAATTTCTAGAAGTAGGAGTGCAGGAGGCTTCTTCTTAAACTTTCTTTTCAACAAACGTGCTTGAAAAACAACCTTTAATATGGGTATGAAATAAATGTCTTGCATAAGAATTTATTAATATGTTTGTGTATAATCTAGACTACTAATGTCTAGTTTAGTCTTTCCTAGCAGTAAATTATACCAATTTCTAGATTGGATTTGCTTTTGGCTGATTGAATATTTTATTCATAGATAGCTTGATTGGATTTGCTTTTTACTTTCTACAATTGTCTCACTTCTTAAATATGACACCACTTAATAATTTTCAGTGTATTTTTGCTAGACCAATTTTTGGATTAAATGTTCTCCTCGTGTTTATTGTGAATTTCGAAATTCCATTATGAGTTTCATGTCTTTTTAGGCATGATTTAGGAATTCTTATTTTTTTAGTTTGTTTTAGAGACATCAGCCGTTCATGGTTACGAATAGAGAAAAAAACTTTTGGGGAAAGAAAGAAAATGGCTGAAAAGTTTCATTCACTGAAGACGGACTCTGGATGGACCGTCCATCACGGACGTTTGTTCGCCGGATAGAATTACTCGGCGAACACACCCACAAATCAGGCCAACAGCAGAGAGGAATGCGGCCAAAAACAACACACTTAACCGGCCAAAACAGGGGATACACGGAGCCTCCAAAATCCTTTCGATTTGGCCAGAAATTCCTTACTAAAACAGAGCTCATCAATCGGCTAAAACACTACACAACCGAAACAGAGAAATACACAAACAACACCATCCGGCCAAACCCACAAACAGGGAACACGGCCAAGAATCAAAACACACACAACCCACCGATCAAACAACAAATCAACACTAAATTACATGAAATTACCTATAAAGAGGATTTCCGTTCAACACAGAAAATCCACCGGAAATCGGCCGGAAACCGACTCCAAACCGCCGGAGATCGCTCCTCTGGTTTCGCCGGCGTTGACTCACCGAAGAAACCACCACGCAGTTGCCGGAAACCCACCGGAAATCGCCTCTGCTCAATTGGAAATCGCACGCTCAGCTTCACCGGCGTCCTCTGCTCAGACCCGCCAGAAATCGCGCCTCCTTGCTTTACCGGCGTCGACCCACCGGTGATCGGCCGTGAATCTAACCACCGGAAAGTCACCAAATCGGCGGTCTTTCCTCCAGTCGCCGGAAATCGCCTCTGGCTCCACCCACCGTCGACCAATGGGAGATCGGGTCTCCGATCTTTCTCTCTCTCGGGTTCGTCGGGTCTTCTCCGGTTGTCTCCCTCTCTCAGAAATTCTCCCGGTGCCTCTCTCCCTGTTTTGTCTCAATACCACGGTCTCACACTCTCTTGTTTAGTCTCTCTGCATCTCTTGGATAGAAGAGAGCAAAGGAAGAACATGAAAGAAGGAGAAGGGAGAAGAGAGAAGACAAAGGAGAAAGGGAAATTGGGAAGGAGAGAAAGAAAAGGAAGAAGAAAAGGAGCTCGGGTCTCTCTTATTCTCTCTGTAACTTACTCTCTGTTTGGTTGAGAGAAAACAAGAAGAATAAAGGAAGATGAAGAACAGAAAATGAGAGAAAATAAGAGAAAGGGTCCGCGCAACGAAGGAAGGTGAGGCTTCGTTTTATAGCGTTCCGTAACTTCAGTTTAATTTTATCTGTGGGTATTTTTATATTGAATTTTTACCAATTAATCTAACTCATTAGGATATAATTTTAATTTCATTTTGAATTCAGTTCATCTCATAATTAATATTATTACTTTAATAATATTATTACACTGATAATATTATTATATCAAATAATATTATGCCAATAATAAATATTCTAATATCGATTGAATTAATAATATTTATTAAACTAATTAGTTCAATGATTACTTAAGCCTGCCTGTTTAATCATTCAGTAATATTATTAGAGTCTAGTAAATAATATTTTTTATTTATAAATTATTGTTTATAAAATAATAAGACTAATTAATATTTATGAAAAAAAATATTCATTTAATCTTATTAATTTCACGGGAATTAATATTGTGTCAGAAGACGTATAATTTTATCAATTGCTGGATGTGAATAATGTTTCTTACAGTATTAAGCCGCTCGAGCACTATATCAATTGTCTTATGTAGATTGAGCGTGACGTCATACCAATTGTTTTATTTTGTTTTATTTAATCTTAAATTTTAATTTAAAACGCTTTAATCCAGAGTTTAAAATCTAGAGCACCGAGGGTGTAAAATTTTCATCCGGATAAAAACCTATAAATGATTAGTTCCTTATGTGATTTGATAGCACGATTATATTTCAGGTAAAAGTTGCTTAAGCAGGTCTGTCCATAATTTAGGTCTAATAATTAGTCTCCAAAAAATTAAAAGATTTAATGATATTTCTTTTTCCAAAAAATCATGAGAAAGCATCTTCCTTTTGTTATTATTTGTGGAGCCGAATATTCGTCCCCTTGAGGTTTTAGGCAAGAGGAAACATCCACTGAAATCACACTAAAAAGACAAATTAGACAACGGCTAGGCCCTCGCGGCCTCGCCACTTCATTGTTGACGTCACTCACAACGCTGGATTTCTAACGTTTGAAAGCTGCAGATTTTAATTAGGAAAAATGCGTTTCAATAGTTATTTGCTACCAAATTAAACCCTCATCGGAAGTATTCCCATCTTCGTGGAAGAATCCTTAGTTTTAAGATTTTTTTTTTGGGGGTGAGGTTTAAAGCCTAGTTTTAGTATGTCGTCTCTTTATTATTATTATTATATTAGGGCTACTATACATACGCCCAACTCCTTACACCTTGACGTGGCATTATCACGTCAGATTTTTTCTTTCCTCGTTTTCCACCCCAAACCACCCACCCTAGGCCCGAACCACCCATTTTCCCAGCCAGAACGGTCAAATCCCAGCCGATCTGGCCATTTTGGCTGGGGAAGTGCCAGATCTGGCCGTTTTGGCCGGGGATGTGCTAGATCCCGGCCAGCCGGCCAAGATCCGGCCGTTCTGGCTGGGGAACAACCATATCCCGACTAGCCGGCCGAGATCCGGCTATTCTATCCGAGGCAAGGACGGCCGGCTCTCCAAATTCCGAGATGCAGTCGCCGGCCAGAAAGAGAGAAGTAGAATCAAAGAGAGAGAGAGAGAGAGAGAGAGAGAGCGTTGGTTGAAAACGAGAAAATAATAATAATAATAATAATAATAATCTGAGGTGGAAATGCTAGGTCAGGGTATAAAAAATGGGTGTGGGACTTTAGGTGTATGTCTAACATTTTCCTTTCTTATATATCATTCTGTTTGGCTGCTCATAAAATTTCGCACTCCCCATTTCGTTTATGGGTCTTTCTCCATTTTTTGGTCTCATGTATGGTGGTCTCAAAATTTCTTGATCTGCACTCCTGTGTGGGTCTAGTAATGACAAAATATAGTTTATCGACATAACCATAGGCCTAATATTTAGGCTTAAAAGAAATATGAAAAAAAAAATATTTTAATCTCTTAAACTATCAACATTTTTTATTTGCACTTTCAAACTATCAAGTGTAATAATTAAATACATTAAACTAGTATCTTTCTAAAAGTATTATCTTTATTCCATAAGTTTTTTGTCTCCTTCTTTTTGTTTCTTTACAATGTACTCAAACAAAAAAAACAAAAAAATTAATAAAGTCTAAAATCTAAAATTAAAAAAGAAAAAAATATTAATGATACTTCTTTTTCGAAAAACAACGTGAGAAAGCATATCTTCTTTTTGTTAATATTTGTAGTCACAATGGGTTGAAGCAATGGAATCTGTAAAAACAGTAAAGGAGTTCCATGAGTACTTTTGCGTACGTGTGCAATGCGACCGTGACTCCGTGAGATTGAAAGATGAATACGCGAATAATTTGTGGAGCCCAACAGTTGACTCCCTGGGGCTTGAGGTTAGGCTGCAGGAAACATCCCCGAAATTTCCTTAATGTCATTTTATTTTTTTTAGACTATTTTACCCTCCACTTGAAATCAATAATCTCGAAATTTCCCGAAATCACACCAAAAGGTAATTGCTGGCCTAATTGCCTAATCGAGTTGACTGTTGCCTTGATGACGTGCCTCAAATTCAAACACGAATAAAACCCTTTTTTTTGTCGGTCGGTCACCCCACTCTATCTTTCCTTGCAGCTTCTCTTTTCTTTTTTTTTCTTTTTTATTAAATGTAAGAAATAAAATTACTTTTTACTTTCCTATAAAAAAATATCTCACAGCAACTTCTTTTTCATTTTTTCTTATATCATTAAAATATTATTTTATTACTTTTACTTTAATTAAAAATAAGAAAAAAAAAAGAAAAAAAAGATAAAGTAAGAGATTATATTTTTGGAATAAACAATTGAATGGGAAGTGAATAGTGATTCTCAATGCATTGAGAAGTACTGTTCACTTCCTAGGGAATAGAAAATTGTAAGGAAGCTGCTGTAAGATGGTTTTTTATGACTTTCTTGAAATTTTTCCTAAATTTTAGGGAACAGCTCCCTTTTAGGGAAACTACTGTTAATGCTCTAAGCCCACAAAGCTCACACCCCTGTACTGCAAATGAAAGATATATATAATTCGAGTCTCCAGCCTGAGCGGTGGACCGGTGGTGGTAGTGGTAGCGTCCAAATTTGGGGCGGTGGGATCCGGTGAATTGAGGACTTTTTTTTTTTTTTTTAAGAAGGTAAATGGGAAGTTACCTGAGAAAGATCCGGTGTTTCAGGAGCATTTGAATTTTTTGTTTCTTGCTGACGTGTCAATTTTTTATCTGTGAACACAAAAACCTTATTTTATGTCATGACCTCACAGAAGTTGCTCTCAATTAATTATTAATAAGTTTCTGTTTATCTTTTGAACTCAACTTGCCTTGATTCATGAGCATCTCTAACACAGTAGTTAAAAGGCTTATAATGGTTATATTTAGTTATTATGAACTCTTCTTCTTCTCCAACAAATTAGTTCTAGAGTAGGTAAAATATATTTTTTTACTAAGTAAATAGCAATAAGTTGCAATTTTTTCCTTCTCTGAAAATAATACTTAAATAATATTTAAATAGAACAAAGAATAAAATAAAAAAAATTTGTTGGAGTTTGTATGAAAACTGAATAGGTAAATTACATAAAAGTACTTTTTTACTAGGTAAAATACTTCTAACCGTTGGAAATGCTCTTAAAAAATAAAAATATAATGAATCGAGAATAAGGATTTAAAATTTGTATATTTACTGGTGTACATTGTTTTACTTTATTTAAAATTTTTAAAAGATATATCAATATTGACTTCATATATAATATATTGTTTGATATATATAAATTTTAAATAATGACCATAAAATAAATATTATTAATTTTATTTAAAATGGAGAGAAACCTATTCGATGAAAAATTTGTGTGATAATGAAGGATTTGATGACAAATTTTCTTAGAGGGTGGACACACGGCATGGAATCCTTTTGACTCTTCCTTCCCTTGCTGTTTAGACAAGTACGTGCCCATATGGACCTACATCCTTTTGTTGCTCCTCTCTATCTCTTTCTTGTCATTTGAAACCAAAAAAAAAAAAAAATGTACCTTAAAAAATGTTAAAAACCTTCTAGAGGATTATACCTCGTCGGAAAATTAACGGTTGGAAATAAATCTCATCTTGGTTCACCCAATCACATCTACATGAAAGATATTTAATGAGAGATGCCAATTTAAAAAGATCAGGGACTCTAATATGATAGCAATATTTTATCTTTACAGCAATATAGGGTTCTACAAAGGCTCAAACTCAACTGCCAAAAACTCTATAAAAAAAAAGGTGTTATATGTTCATTTTAGTGGGTCCTTTTCTTTTGACAGTTGGAAAAAAAAATGTCCGAATATATGAATCAAAATTACGTATTCATGAATGAATCAAAAAAAGAAGTACCAAAAGGCCAGGGAACTAATTAAATAGCAGACGTACACTAAAAAAAAGGGTTTTGGTGACGTTTTTATTAGTGGCGTTTAAAGAAAACGACGCTAAATATAGTAATTCGCGTCGTTTGAATCACAAGCGACGTTAGTTAACGTCGTTCTTTTAAAACGACATACCATAACGTCGCTCGAGAAAAAAAGACGCTAATATTCATTTTTTAGCGTTGGTTGGCTTCTGAAACGACGGGAAAAATGAATTAATATGCTCAACCCCGCGCGCGAGAAACCTCTGCGGCTCTGCCTTTTCCCAGCTTTTCCGTTTTCTTTTCCCACTTTTCCCTTCCGCCTCTACTCCCTCCATCCTCTGTCGTTTCAGTTCGTCTCGTTCTCTATCAAACCCAGAAATTTTTTCAAGGAATTAGAGATCCTTCTTGCGGTATGAACTTCCATTCCTTCTAAAGAATATCCGATCCTTCTCGAATATCCTAACAATGTTCATATAGATGATGTAGGTATAACTCTGTGGTTGCGTTTGATACTTGTTCTCATACTTCCTTTTCTTAAAATTATTTCACTATTTTTTGTAGGGTTTGTATTGGAATAGCACCAAGAATTTTCGTTTTAGACTTAATCTATTTCTCCCACTGATCCTTAGATGAGTTTGTGAAATTATCTATCGCTACTTTTTCTTCTCTTCTGGGCAATCATGTTTTGTGGATTTGAATTGCGTTAAATGTCAATTGCATTATTTGTTATTGGGTATTTATTGCAAAAGTTATGGATGATTCTAGGTATTGATTAGGTTATGTCTAAGTGATATTTTAGCTGCCACTTTTGGTTGTATGTTTCGCATCTTTATCTATGGGTACGTTGAACGGGAATTGTAGGGTTTTGCTTTGAGATATAGTAGTGGAACCAAGTAGGCCCAGAAACTGCTTCTGTTCTGTTTCCCTTCAGGTGGACTTGCGATTTTACTTTTGGTTTCTGAAATTCAGTCTACAACAGGCAACAAAAAATGTACATTTGGAGGTATTCTTCTATTGTACCAATATTAAACTACAGCATCAATAAATAGATAATTAATGTAGCTGTGTTCGTCTCTGTTTCTCTTTACCGTCTCTCACCCGGATAACGCCTTGTCCGTCTCCGTTTCCTCCAAGGACAGCTCTGTCCGAGTTTCTGCTCCTACAATTCAACCATTCTTGGTCAATACAAACCAGGTATCAGTTTTATTGTTTGGTTCCATGCTAAATGAGGCTTGCATCTAAAGCTTTTGGTTTGATTCATCTACCTTCCCTTAATGTTGTAGTTTTACAAGTGGTTTAACGATCTTGAATCGGCAATGAAGTCAAAAACTCTTCATGATGCGTGTGACCGGCTGGTGTGTTTTTCTCTCATTTCCTATCTTAATGTCACTTCACAAGTCCACAAATCTTTTGATAGTTTTGCTGCACTCTCTGGAGGTTCAACAAAAAACATGAGCAAAGACTGATTGAATTTGAAATACTGGAGGCAGTAACCTTTGTTTAAAATAGTTGACTTGTTGTCTCAATTTTCTGTTCTTGTTGCAGGTCATAGAGAAGCACTTCATAGTAAGCTCAAGTACTTTGATGAAGTAATGGGACAAGATTTGGAACATTATTTTGATATATAGCAATTAGCAGCTTCCTATTTAAAGTCATTGTTGTTTGTTGAAACCTCTTTCAAAAGTCACACTAGCTTATCCAAACTTCTACAAGCTTAAAAGAAAATAACTCTCTAAATGTTGGATTCTTATCTCCAAATTAGGTTGGTCATTCATGTATCTTCTGTGGCAAGATATGTAGTAGCTGTGTGCTTACAATATCAATTATGAAAGCATCATCTTCATTAATTATCTATTTATTGATGTTGTAGTTTAATAAGCTAGTCTAATATGGAAAATATAATTGCATGTAGGTTAACAATGTTGGCCTTCTTGAGAATAGACGATTGCTACCTCAGAAGGGTGTGTCCTTTTCTGAATAAACTTTGTGCAAAAATAAACTTTATTCATTGTATCCTTTTCTGAATGCAGAAAACTCCACCCCATAAAATGTTTGTAATCTGGGCTTGTATTACTTATGATGGTTTGGTGTTTCTGATATGGGCTCTTTGTTTAATGTAGTGGCAAAACTGAGGATACCTTCATTGCAGACCTTGCAGTTTGGTTGGTGATGGCGGACCATCAGACAAGGCCACTGTCCGAGTGGTTTGTGTTTTTAATTTTATGATTACTGGGTTTGCAAGTAATTTTTCTATATGTTTTATGTTAGTCGGTTTATGTTTTGTAATAATGGGCTTGGTCCCAAAGTCTTACGCAGGGTAAGTAGGGTTACTAGTCCTTGTAACTCTTATATAAGGATGTCTTGCAAGAAGGTGCAGACATTGATTTTTGATAAATAAAATTGCCTAATGGCCCCCCCTTTCTTCATGATTTGAGTTTCTCTGTTTAGCGTAGGTGTGTTGACGTTTCTTAGAGTCATAGTTTGAAGGTCCCCTGCTGTCATAACTCGTAACATCATAGTGCTACTGCATCAATTGGTATCAAAGCCTTCTCGAACCTACCCACCATGAACAACCGGAGTTGCAAACTGTAGAATACCCTGCCAACTTCTCCACACCAAAACGAAGCTTTACATGATGTTCTGGAACACCTGCGGAACCTGCAACTTAGGACAGAAGCCTCAGAACAACGAATTCTGCAGCGGCTGGATGAGCAACATAGGGCCGGCAATTTTGACATGACACGACAACCCGACACGAACAGGACACGAAATTAGTGGGTTTGGGTCATAAACGGGTCGACCCGTTTATCTCAGTTAAACGGGTCGTGTCGCGGGTCACCCACAGGTGACCCGCCAGACACGATTACTTTTTTTTAAAAAAAAAAATTAAAAAAAGAAAAAAAAGGAATTGGGATTAGATTTATTGTCCCACTCCTTTTCCCGAATTGACGCCATTCCCTAACCCATTCGACTTCCCTTCACTCCCTTTCACACTGGAATCCCTAAACCCCTTCCTTTGCTCTCCACTCTCCAATCCCTTACCCCACCACTCGCACGGTCGCACCCACCAATCCGAGGAAACCCTATTAAACTCAGAAGGGCTAGGGCTCCTACCTGTCGGAGCCGACGACGTGGGCCACCGAACTCGTGTGCCGCTGTCGTTCTCGAGATCCACCGACACGGCGGAGGCGGCGGCCTTGTCGACACGAGGAACTGGTCGGATCACGGGTTTCTGGGCTGGGTCTCGGGTGCCGGGTGCGAGAAGCGGGCCTAGGGTTCTCTTTGCCGCAAGATGATGATCTCTACAAACCAACTGGGGGGTTTTTACTAGAGATCTAGATCGGGGTTAGGGTTTTGGAAGGCTTGGCAGAGACGCCTGCGCCGGCGGTTCCATGGTCCTTGAGCCGGCGAGCCGATGAAGCGGACATTTGGGGGTGTTGGTTTCAAAATAAATTAGAATGAACTTATTTGGTGAAAGTTATTTTATGGGTTTTGTGGGAGTATGACGAGCCCACCAAGAGCGTGCGGTACGTGTTCGAAGTTCATCAACTTTTCTTTATTAGTTTTCTTGGCTTTGCTAAATCTATGGACAAATCTAGAATTGATTGAATGAATTGAGAAATGGGTATCTTAGTGAAATAACTTGTAAATCATGTTTTTGTTCCCAATTTTATGGTCTGTAATCTGAATGTATAATACCATATGGAGTTCAGAGAATGAAAAACCCCAAAAACCGAGTGTTTGTGGATGTTTACATTGTTTTGCTCAGATTATTATGATAAACGGGTTTCACGGGTCGTGTCGGGTGACCCGTGAAATTATCGTGTTCGTGTCATGTCTGGGTCTAAGCTAAATGGGTCACGGGTCATGTCGGGTGACCCGTTTTGCCAGCCCTAGCGCAACAGCAGACGCTGAATATAGTCTGTAATCATGTGTTTGACAAACCCGAGAGTTCAAGCGAGAAGCACAACGACGGACGTGCGCAGGATAACGATTAGCACCAGGAACGAGCAGTGTGGACGGACACTAATGCTGGAAATCATGTCCCCTTGTTGACCCAGACACCTTTCAATGGCCCGCGATTTACACAGCATACTCGCAGGCAGAACACTGGGTACTAAGCCCAACGTGAAAGGTCTCCCTTTCTTGATCGGGACAGAACGGGTGGAGTCTCGGATGGATGATGCTGCTAGGAGAGTCCGTGTTGATGTTCCTGATTATCATGGAAAGTTGGAACCACATATTTTTCCGGATTGGCTCACCTCTCTTGAGGACTACTTTGACTGGTCGGGTCTTTCTTTAGACAGGCAAGTCCGTTTTGCTAAGATGAAGCTAAAGGGGCAGGCTCGTGTGTGGTGGCACAGTGTGGAAGAACGGTTGCATCGGCTCAAACAACTGCCCATCATCGAGTGGGATGAGATGAAATTGAAACTACAGGAAAAATACATTCCGATGGATTATGAAGATTCGTTGTTTGAAGAACTCATCATATTGCGTCAAGGCACTATGACAGTGGATGACTATACAAGCAAGTTTCATGAATTTAGTATAAGGAGTCAGATTTCAGAGACGGAGCGGCAGACGTTGGCTCGTTTCAAGGCGGGTTTGCACGACGATATCCTCAAGGAGCTCTTGACTGTGAGGCTCATGAACGTGGAAGAGGCCAATCAATTTGCTGTCCATTTGTAACAGCAACGGCCGTCAGTGACACCCCAGCGATTTCAATCCAACTGGAATATTGCGACACCAATGGGATCTGATAAACCTCCTGGCCGATCTACCTTGGCTAGTCAGCAGGATAAATCACGTCCATCCAATTCCTCTGGGTGGAATTCGTTGATGAAAGACGGCCCAAAGATCACATGGGTGCACGAAGTGACAAAGCACGAGATGAATGTTTCAAATGCGGAGGCAAGGGACACTATGCTGTGGTATGCCCCACGTCTGACAAAAAATTCACCTTGGTCTACGGGGAGGATTTCTCGATCCCCACACACAAGGGGCACGACAACTTTACATCTGTGGGTGAGACCAAGGACCAAGAGGGAGAGGAAGTTGAGGAAGAGGTTCTAGAGAGCTCTACACTACCATTATGCGTGATTCGTCGAATCTTGGCAAGGCAGTGCAAAGAAGACAAGGTAGAGGACAACTGGCTTCACACCAACATCTTCCACACCCGAGTTGAGCATCAAGGCTAGGCCCTCAATGTCATCAATGACAATGGCAGTGGTATGAACGTGGCATCGCAGGAGATAGTGCAAAAGTTGAAGCTGCCACTCGAGAAACATCCTCAACCGTACAAGCTCAGCTGGGTTGACGATACATCCATCCCGGTAAAAAGTCGATGCTTGGTTTCCTTCTCATTGGGGACGAACTACAAGGATGCTGTGTGGTGCGATGTAATACCTATGCAGGCTTGCCACCTTCTGTTGGGAAGGCCTTGGTTATTCGACCGGCAGGTCCAATATGATGGGCGCCGCAATACCTATTCATTCAACTTTGAGGGATGGAGATTAATCCTTCAACCCATGACGCTCCAAGATTTTAATCCACCCCGTGAGGACGGTAGAATCCTAACAATGCGGCGATTTGTGCAAGCATGTCACGAGAGGGAGGTTGTTCTTGCTGTAATAGCTTGACCCACAGTCGTGGATGCTGTCCCGTCACCACCAGCGAATATCCAATCCCTGCTCGATGAATTCCGTGACCTGATCCTTGAAGAGCTGCCTCACACTTTACCCCCTATGCGGTCCATTCAACATGTTATTGATCTAGTCCCCGGTTCTTCACTGCCCAACTTGCCAGCATACCGTATGAGCCCTACCAAACACCAGGAGCTTCATCAACAAATTACCGAGTTACTGGAACGTGGTTTTATCTGGGAGAGTTTGAGTCCTTGTGCTGTCCTAGCCCTCTTGACGCCCAAGAAGGACGACAGTTGGCGTATGTGTGTGGACAGTCGCGCCATCAATAAAATCACCATCAAGTACCGGTTCCCCATCCCGCGCCTTGATGATATGTTGGATGTGCTACACAGTACCTCCATCTTCTCTAAAGTCGACTTGCGCAGTGGCTATCACCAAATCCATCTCCGCCCTGGCGACAAATGGAAGACAGCATTCAAGACACAAAATGGCCTTTTTGAGTGGTTGGTCATGCCATTCGGCCTTACTAATGCCCCGAGCACCTTTATGCGGGTCATGACACATATCTTGCGGCCTTTCATCGATAAATGTGTTGTGGTATATTTCGACGACATCCTCATCTTCAGCTGGAATTTGGAGGAGCATATCGACCACCTTTGACAGGTATTACGTACCCTACGCTTTGAGAGTTTCTTTATTAACCTTAAAAAATGCTCTTTTGCCCAATCCAGCGTCCTCTTTTTGGGCTTTATTGTTTCTTCAGAGGGTGTTTCTGCTGATCCCGAGAAGGTGCGATCCATCTTGGAGTGGCCTACTCCGAACAATGTCCATGACGTCCGTAGTTTCCATGGACTTTCCTCTTTTTACAGAAGCTTTATTAGAGGGTTCAACTCTATTATGGCCCCCATCACCGAATGTACAAAAAAGGGAGCGTTTTTGTGGACTAATGCCGCTGCCAAAGCATTCCAGAAGATCAAACTTGTTCTCACCGAAGCTCCAGTTCTTTGCATGCCCGACTTCACACTCCCCTTCGAAGTAGTTTGTGATGCCTCTCATGCCGGTATTGGTGGTGTTCTAAGTCAGCAGGGCCATCCTATTGCATTCTTCAGCGAGAACCTTAATGAGGCTAAAAGTCGGTATTCCACCTACAAACTGGAGTTGTATGCCATGGTCCAAACAGTTAAGCATTGGTGCTATTACTTGATTCATACCGAATTTGTCCTCTTTACCGATCACGATTCTCTTCGGCACATCAACTCCCAGAAAAAGCTCAATTCCAAGCATGCCTGCTGGTTTGATTATCTCTAACAATTCACCTTTGTGCTCAAGCACAAGGCAGGAGTTGAGAATCGAGTAGCAGATGCCCTTAGCCGCAAGTCCCTGTTTCTGCAGAATGTATCAGTGAAAGTACCCTGCTTTGCCGATGTGCCTACCACATACAAGGATGATCTAGACTTCAATTCTTTGTATTTGCAATTGCAATCCCAACCCCGAGCGAATGTCCCTGGTTTCAATATTTTTGAGGGATTCCTTTTCAAGGGTACCCGCTTGTGCCTACCACAGTCTTCCCTTCGTGAGTTTGTGGTTCTTGAGCTCCATGATGGAGGCCTTGCTGGATACTTTGGACGAGACAAAACAATCAACCTTGTGGAAGACCCTTTTTTTTGCCCCACCTTTGCCGTGATGTGGCCATGATGATCAAATACTGCTGAACTTGTCAACTTGCCAAGGGTGGCGAAACTAACGCTGGGTTGTATGTTACTCTGCCCATTCCACATCAACCCTGGATGGACATTAGCATGGATTTTGTTCTTGGGTTGCCTAAGACAGTGCAGGGTCATGATTCGATTTGTGTAGTCGTAGATAGATTTTCCAAGATGGCCCACTTTCTCCCTTGTGCCAAAACTTTCGACGCTTCTCGTGTGGCTGCAGTATTTTTTGCTGAGATTGTCCACTTGCATGGAGTGCCAACGTCAATTGTCTCTGATCGTGATGTCTGCTTTGTAAGCTACTTCTGGAAAACTTTGTGGGCTAAAATGGGAACTCAACTCAAATTTTCCAGCGCCTTTCACCCTCAAACAGATGGCCAGACGGAGGTCATTAATCGTAGTCTCGGTAATTTGTTGCGCTGCTTAATCACTGATCATCACATTACATGGGATTTACTACGACCTCATGCAGAGTTTGCCTATAATAGCTCAGTCAACCGCAGTACCGGTCTTTCCCCATTCGAAATTGTCACTGGGAAACGACCCCAGGTCCCTTTGGACCTCACTCCTCTATCCCTGCATTCTCCCTCTAGTCAAGAAGCGGATGAGTTTTCCCACCATATTCAAAACATACATGCGGAAGTACGTCGTCGTTTGGTTGTTAGTGCTAAAAAGTATAAAGAGAACGCTGACCTGCACCGTCGTCCTGTCTCTTTTGAAGTTGGGGATTTCGTCCTAGCACGATTACGCCCTGAACGTTTTCCTCGAGGCTCATTCCACAAGCTCCATCATCGTCGAGTTGGGCCATTTCAAATCATCAAGCAGCTGGGTGTCAATGCCTACCAACTTGCTCTTCCTACTACTTTATCGATTAGCCCCATCTTCAATGTGGAAGATTTGACAGCTTATCAGGGTGTTCTTGCGGAGACTCCTTCTGCCATCCTCCCTAATCAGTCCCATCCCCGTGATCAAATTGACGCCATTATGGATGATTAGCTAGCTTCTACACGCAGAGGTGGCTATCAGAAGTTCTTGGTTCGCTGGAAGAATCGTCCATCATCAGATGACAGTTGGATTAAGACTGAGGAGGTGCAGCGTTTGGATCCGGATCTCTATGACGACTACATGGCCCGTCACTTGTCAGAGTCGAGTTCTTTTCCAGGAGGGGGGAATTGATGGCGGACCATCGGATATTAATGCTAATTTTCGTCTAAAACAGGGGTAGTAGTTTTCGCAAGTGTTTTCATACCCTTAAGGAAGGGTAGCTAAAGGACTTCGAGACACGCGTTCTGACTTTTGAATCGACCAAAATAGAGTTTGTTTGACCCTATTTTCATTATTCTAAAGTTTAAGACCCGTTTAAACTTTTATTAAACTAAAACTAGAAACGCTTTTTAATAAATGAATATTTATTTTCATAAATATTTATATTTATTCTTTTGCCTCATTATTGGGTGTTAAATCATATTTTAAGAATTTAATTAAAATCTTAAAATACGGAGTATTACACTAATAATTAGTCTACAAAAAATTAAAAGATTTAATGATATTTTTTTTTTCTCCAAAAAAATCATGAGAAGGCATCTTCCTTCTATAATTATTTGCAATGACAAAAGCAACACCGGAGGAAACATCCACTGAAAAGTGAAATCACACTGAAAGACAATGGCTAGGCCTATGCGAGTTGAGTGTTGACGTCATCACGTGCCTCAAGATGTTTTGTCAACTACTTGTTTTTTCTTACCTGCAGAAATATATAAGTTTTATTATTATTTTATTTATTTATTTATTTATCGGGCTTCTATGCGGTAGTGTAGTCTAAACGACAAGGCCAATAAAACTAAACTGTGGAATTTAAGGTATAAAAAAAAAAAATTGAGGAAACAACTCATCTTCTTTCTTCTCCCTTATAGTTTATCTTTTGTAATAAATTTGACCAGTAAATTGCAAGTCATTAGAAACAAAAAATAAAAAAAAAAAAAAAAATGGCAAAGTCATAAGAAAAAACGTGTCTGCTTTCTTGTCCCAATAACAAAATTTAGGGTCTATTTGAGTTTGTTATTTTAAAAATTAAGATTTTAAAAGTAGCGATTTTAAAATATGTGATTTGAAAAGGCGATTTTTAAAAACATAATTATGTGTTTGGCAAAATGGCAGTTTGGCTTTTAAAAGTGAGATTTTAAATCAAATCGTAGAAAATAAAACGGTTGGAAATTGCATTTTTCAAAAATTGTATTTTGAAAACGTAGAAAATCTGTTGTTTCAAATCGCAGTTAAGGGAGGTGCTTTTTCGAAAACGCGAAATTTTAAAGGCTAACCTACGATTTTAAATGTCAAACTGCAATTTTGCCAAATGCATAACTATATTTTTAAAAATCATTTAAATCACTATTTTTTAAATCAAAAACTCAAACATACCATAAGTTATGTTACAGGGAGAAGAAAGCAGATGAGTTGTAACAATTCGCTAAGTTACGGTAAGAATGCTCTTGTGCCATACTTTTATTGGTTACACGTTTGTTCTTATGAATTGCATTTTTTTTCTTCTATTGACTAGCAATTGACCTGTCAAACTTGTTACAAAAGATAAACTATAGTGAGTTATGTCAAAGGTTGAAGAAATCAAATGAGTTGTTGTATTTCTTACTCTTTTATTTATTTATTTATTTATTTACATGCCTTAAATTCCACTGTTTAGTTTTGTTGGCTTTGTTGACCTTGCCTTTTGTTGTTAGTCTAAAATGACATAGTTTTAGCACTAATAACATGTATGAGGTACCGTATAAAAGCCGAATCCTTTTTTCTTCCTATTCTAATGTTGGATTTCTAATGCTCGGACTTAATTCATCCTTTCACAAAATAAGAAGAAGAAAAGAAAAGAAAAAAGTAATGGTATATACCATATTATTTAGTCATTTTTTAAATATTTTTTTTAATAATGACAGATGAAATATTTGATTGGAACTATCACATCAATATTATAAAATATTTATAAAATAAAAATTTAATTTTTAACATTATTTATAATTAAATTTATTTTAAAATAAGTGGTAATTTAAAAACATTTTAGCCGAATAGAAGGGATTAACTAAATCATTGTAATTTTGTATAGATTTAATATCAATGCATAAGAACGGACTTTGGCGTGGAAGCAACGTGACAGTCCTAGTTTAATTGCTATCTTTTGTTCATTTTAGTGGATCCTTTTCTTTTGACGGTTGAAAACAACGGTGTCCAAATCTGAATCAAAAGTGGGGGAGCCGTTTAAGAGAGATTATGATTACTTATAATTATTTGTCCGAATTTAAAAAATTTTGGACAGGTAATTGTGAGATGTCACTTATATGACTCATCTGACGAAATAAGTGGTTGAACAACCCAATTTTTATTTGGTCAAATAGGTCTCATAAGTGAGAATATCTCATAATTATCTGCCCGAATTTTCTCAAATTATAACTAGTAATTGTAAAATTTGCAATAGGTCCAGTAATAGAAATTATCTTTTTTATTATTATTACATAATTATTTTACAATATTAATGTTTGAAATAATTTTTAAAATATTTTTTAATAAAGACTGATTGAATAATTTGTTGAGATTATCACAATAACATTGTAGAATAATTATGGCATAAAAATGCAATTTCTAGCATTACTATTTTATTAATGTTAGAATAATGCTATAAACCATATTTTTATCCCACAATTATTTCGACATGGAAGTCTCAACTAACCTTTATCTATAATTATTTACCCAAAATGTAGAGAAGCCACCCCTTTTTATTTTTCTTCTTTCTTTTTTTTTTAAAAAAAAAATTACAAATTACAAATTTTTAATTTTTAAGCTTTTAATTTATTTAACTTTTTAGTTTTATATATTTATATTTTTTATTAATAGTGACACATGTCTTTTTATTGGCGTTGATGTTGTACACTAACAGAATCTGTCAAGTGTTTTAACGAAATTTGACTAGAGAGAGTAATTTGTATTTTTGGCAAAACTCAGAACCTCTAAGTTCATTTTGATATCAAGTAAACCACATGGACTAATTTTTATTTTTCCCTAAATATTAACACAAAGAATAAGGTTGTATTTGTTTTGACATAAAATATTTTTTGTCGAAAAATATTTTCAACAAAATCACGTTAAAAAAAGAGAGAGAAAATTACAGTTTAATCCCGAAAATTACCACCCGTTTTGCAAAGAACCCCACAAACTGACAACACTTCGACTCCAGTCCCCAAACTACCAAAAAGTTTTAAAAAGACTCATTTTGTCGAAATATGCCAATAATACCCATTCCACATGTCATTTTTTAATTAAAAAATAATATACTTTTTTTAAAGAAAACTAAGGCCCCGTTTGGTTAGCGAAATAGATGCCTGGAATAAAATGATTATTCCTATGGAATAGTCATTATTTTGTTTGGTAGGGGTTTATTTCTTTGAATAGTTATTCCCATTGAAATAACTATTCCTTTACGAAGAGGAATACCTATTCCTCTAAAAAATGAGAGGAATAGTTATTCTTTGAGGTAAATGCAATATTTTCCAGAAAAAAACAATTTATTTTATATTTTATATTTTTTTAAAAAAAGAAAAAGAAAAAAAAAAATCAAACCCTTCACTGGCTAGCCGCCCACCCCAATGGGTGGCTGGCCAGCCCATGCATGGAGTTAGGGGTGGTCGCACCACCCCTGGAATACCTCGTGGTTGACCCCTGAGGCGTTCCGAGGGTGGGGCGACCCCCCAGGCACTTTTGGGGGTGGCCTATGCCACCCCCGGTTGGCTTCGGCCACCCACCCCAAAGTCCCTCGGCCACCACCCCGATTCGCTTTGGTCACCCTCGGAGACCACTCCGGGGGTGGTTGCGGCCACCCCTGCCTCTTGGTGGGCGGCCGACCACCCCAATGGGTGGTCAGCCACCCATGGGTTTTCTTTTTCTTTTTCTTTTTCTTTTTTTTTTTTCTTTTTTTTTTTTTTAATAATTTGATTTTCTTGTTATTTTTATTTTTTAAAATGTGGGATTTTTTTTAGTAATTTTGATTGGATTCCAATTAAAATATATGAATTCTTACCAAACTAAAGATTAGGAATAGCCATTTCATTCCGTCACCTTCTATTTCTAGGAATAACTATTCATTTTTCTAATGGAATAGTCATTCCACAAACCAAAACAAGGCCTAAAAAACAAAAAAAAAAAAAAAAATAAACTGTAATTTGAGGGGCTAAATTGTAATTTTTTTTAAAAAATTGATTTCTTTGAAAATATTTTTTAGTGTTTGGCTTGTATAAAAAATTAGCGACGAAAGAAAACGGCTGGGGATTTTCGGTGAACTCTGACGGCCGACAGAGGATTCCAGCAAACTCTAGTCACCGGCGATAGCACTACTAAAAAACCGGATTTTATAGACGGTTTTCAAAACCGTCTATGAAAAAAATATTGTGGACGTTTTTTTACTAAACCGTCTGAAAAATAAATTTCCAGACGGTTTTTTTAAACCGTCCGCAAAACACAGACGGTTTTTTTAAACCGTCCGCAAAACACAGACGGTTTTCGAAAAACCGTCTGGAATTATAAAATTACCGACGGTTTTTCTAAACCGTCTATATTATTATAGACGGTTTTTTCAAACCGTCTATATTATTATAGACGGTTTAGAAAAACCGTCTGGAATTTTCTAATTCCAGACGGTTTTTCGAAAACCGTCTAGACCTAATTTCTAATTGTAGAAATCCCTAGCTAGCTCAATCAGTTCATGCTCTCTCTCTCGGTCCATGCTCTCTCTCTCACACACACGCCGGCTGCCATAGCTTCTTCCTCCACTTCTCCGGCACTCTCTCTCTCTCTCTCTCTCTCTCTCTCTCTCTCTAGCTCAGTTCCCCCCTAGGTCCCTCTCGATATTTCCCTCTCTTTTCCCGCCGGCTGGCCCTGAATCGTCTTCTCCGGCGCCATCTCTCTAGAAGTCGACCCCGGCTGGGCCCTACATCATCTTCTCCGGCGACGCTCCGACGCGTCTCAGCTAGCCCACGCCCGTTTTCCCGACGTACGCCGGCCCACGCCCGGATTAAAGGTTTGATTGGTTATTTGTATTTTTATTTTGTTGGTTTTTTGTTGAAATGTTTTCAAAAAGTTTGTCGTTTGCTGATCTGCTTACTATGCTGATTTGGTAGTTAATATTGCTGCAGACGAATTTGTGAGCAAATATAAGTGAGCTGGCCTTTCTTTTGCTCTCTCTGTGTTATGATTTTGTCCTAGTTACTTTTCACCGACTGGCTGAAGCCGATCATTTGTCTTTGCTATGATTAATTGGAGTATGCTTTAAGCATTTTATCTAGTTTAAGAATTTTCCCTTTAATTCATTTTATGTCTTTTAATATCGATTTTTAGACAGGAATGGTTGGTATTTATCTATCTTCATTCTTAACGACAGTTATAGCCAATTTGGTCAAGAGTTAGTATTCGAACTGTCCCTATGATTTCATTCACAGCACACTGTTGTTAATGAAAGATGGTGATAAAGTGTAGAAATTAAGGGCGATTTTATTTGAAATGTTGATGGGGAAGCTAGCAAATAAATTTTGATTACCACAAAGTGATGATATTTCAACTGGCTGGATGCTATATGGTACTTATTGCAGGGTCTGAATGTCAAATTTAGAAACATTGAAAATTAGGATTTGGGGTAGATATATGCTAAAGTGCAGTGGCTACCCTATTCATATTTTTTGTTTGTTGAATGAAATTTGCTTATTCATAAAAAATAAAAAAATAAATAAAAAATTAATGTCACTTACACATGAAAATTTGGTTATTTCCTCTTTTCTTTCCTCTTTTCTTTTCTTTTCTTTTCTTTTATTATTATAATGAAATTGCATGGAAAGGTTACAAAGGACCAAACAGTAAAAAATGACTGACCCGGTCCTCTCAACTTATCCAAAAGACAAAAACCATGTTATAAAAATCTTGAATAAGACTTACGTTTTAATTTAGAGAGTATAATTCGTTTTCTGCTTCTTTGTTTATAATGTGTTTTTGTTCACAATAATAGATTTTTCATGCTACAAACAGAGAAAAATATAAAAAATAATCCATCAAAATAAAATGATCTTAATATGAATATATATATAAAATTTTAATGTGTAATTAAAAGCAGGATTGACAGCACTTACAAAAAAAATTAGGATTTTGGAAATGGATTTGATATTTTTGTTGTATTAGGGATTTTTTTTCTCAGAAATTAAATATATGCATGGGAAAAAAAATTAAAAAAAAAATTCTGGACGGTTTGGGCCCAAACCGTCCAGATTTTTTTTGGTTTATACAATCTGAATTGCAGACGGTTTGGGCCTAAACCGTCTGGAATTTTACAGACGGTTTGGGCCCAAACCGTCTGGAATTTTACAGACGGTTTGGGCCCAAACCGTCTGGAATTTTACAGACGGTTTGGGCCCAAACCGTCTGGAATTTTACAGACGGTTTAGGCCCAAACCGTCCGTAAATAATTACAGACGGTTTGAGCCCAAACCGTCTGCAATTATTTACAGACGGTTTGGATAAAACCGTCCGCAATATTTTCTAGACGGTTTTTAAAAAACCGTCCGTAATTGCGGACGGTTTTACTAAAACCGTCTGCAATTTTAAATGCCGACGCATTTTCATGGACGTTTTAAACCGTCTAGAAAAAACCGTCTGGACCATTTTCCAGACGGTTTTTTCCAATTTCTGGACGGTTTAAAACCGTCTAGAAACTGAGTTTTTTTAGTAGTGTAGATTCTTGGTTAATCCGGCAACAGTGGATTTCGGGAAACTTTAGCGGCAATGAAGAATAAACTGAAAAAGAAAGTGCGTACAAGGAGAAGCTTAAACATAGAAAATGGTTTACGGTTTTTTTTTTTTTTTTAAAAAAAAAACAAAAAAAAACCATTTTATGAAAATTAAAAATTGTTTTACTTGTCAACTAAAAATGTTTTTCAGTCTGACTATGATTTTCAATCGTACGAAACATTGAAAAGTAGAGAAAACATTTTCCAAAAAATAAACGAAGCCTAACTATTAGGCCTATAGTTGTTTTGATAAAATATAAGAAAAGTACACACATCCCCTTCAAACTACTACCCGATTATTAAACTACTACGCGATTATTAGTCTCTCTAAATTATAGATTGCGTCAATGTCTCCAAAATTATCAAAAATTGTCAATATCCTCTGATGACACAAATACCGTAAATAAAAATAAATAAATTAAAAAATGGAGTCTTCACTTTTTTTTTTTTTTTTTTTTTTTCCAATTTATGGGAGTATATTTGTGGTTTTGAAAATGGTAAACGGTGAAGTGACGTGCGTGTGGTGTGCAATTTTATTTTAAAATTTTTAGACGTGCAATGAAATTCGATGGTACTTATTAAAGTATTGATTAAATAATTAAATTTAGATATTTTTATAAGCTAAAACTCAAGACCTCAATCTATATATATATATATATATATATATATATATATGATCGTAAGAGTTACACGGTAGTGGGTCCAGGAATTGGCTTGGAATACTTTATCATCCCCACTAAAAGTGAGTCCAGGAATTGAATTGGATTATCTCATCGCCACTAAAAGTGAGTCCAGGAATTGAATTGGATTGTCTCATCCCCAATAAAAGTGAGTCCAGGAATTGAATTGGATTATCTCATCCCCAATAAAAGTGAGGAATAAAATATGATTCCAAACCTGGAAAAGATGGAAAAGTGGGGAAATCGCTGCTCCTGCTCCAACCGACGTGTTCCATTCCAATTCCTGGACCCACTAACTCTTATATATAGCAAGCTGTCTGGCTGGCTGTGCCTAAAGGGAAAATTCTTCAGTAGCTCTTTGACGGAAGAGAGGAAGAATATAGGAGAAAATGGAGGGCAACAACTTGGGCAATCGCGAAAGGTTGGGGTAATTAAATTTCATGGCTTTTACTTTTGGTGTTACATTTCTATCTTATCTTTGGCGTTGAGCTCTATCATTTTTTATTTGTACTAGATTTTAACTATGATTGTTTTCTTTTCTTTTCAAGTAAACATACAATATATGCTTATGTACATGTATGTGCCTTCAACCAACCATGCTTCTATATATATATAATTCAACTTACTCATACATATGTAGAGGTTAAAATGAAGACAAAAATGGATCATGGATAAATGGATAATGGATTAATTGTTTTTCTCTACCATTGGAAGTTGAGTGTTCCCCCAGCCCAGGTGTAACTAACTGTATAAGAAGATTGGTCACGTTAAAAAACAAAAATTACTATTTTTCACTGTGTCCAGCGTAAATAACCATACAAATAGTGTTGGTTAATTGCTGCTTCTTCTTTTGTCATTTCCCAAGTGTATTTTACCTGCTGCTGCCGGTTAACCAACTGACCTGCTACCTG
The DNA here is from genome assembly GCA_028654335.1 of Alnus rubra. NCBI lineage: Eukaryota > Viridiplantae > Streptophyta > Magnoliopsida > Fagales > Betulaceae > Alnus > Alnus rubra. Next base: position 362,947 of record JAJPGS010001859.1, on the reverse strand, counting down.
CTACCACCAGTTTGCTGCCCTCAGTCAAACAAACACGCGCACACACAACAAGACAAAATCCTCATCAATTTTGCCCAGGTATAAGAGCATTCCTAGCAGCTTCCCTTCCCTTCTCCTTCATTTTTCCTAAATGTAGGGAATAAAACTACTTTTTGCTTCCTTATCAAAAAACACCCCACAGCAGCTTCCCTTCATTTTTTCCTATATCATTAAAATATTATTTTGTTACTTTTACTTTAATTAAAAGTAAGAAAAGAAAGAGATAAAGTAAGAGAGATATTATATTTTTAGAATGCATTGGGAAGCACTGTTCACTTCCTAGGGAACAAATAATTGTAGGGAAGCTGCTGTGGGATGGTTTTTTTGACTTTCTTAAAATTTTCCCTAAAATTTAGGGAACAGATCCATTGTAGGGAAATTGCTAGTAATACTCTAAGAAGATTAATTGGTCATGTAAAAAAACAAAAATTACTATTTTTCATTGTATCTAGCCTAAATTAACCATATAAATAGTGATGGTTAATTATTGATATATTTATTATTTTACACGTACACCTTTATTTATATTATATGGTTATTTGGGGAAACTATATTTAGATTTAGATGAAATAACTGACATCTCCTTGAACTCTCTTCTTTAAACATTTCTCAGTCATAAATATTTCAATGTAATTAGATCTATTTATTAAAAATCTTATCTATTATATATTTTCATAGGGATTTGATTCTTGCACAACACAAATACAATAACTGCACAACAACCCCTCACATGAGGGTGAGCCCCAGTGTATGAGACTCACCCTCATGGGAAGGGTTGTTGTGCAGTTGTTGTATTGGTGTTGTAAATCTAACATTTTCCATTTTCATAACATGTTAAGATGGGCTAACCCAACTACCTAAGGTTGACTCACTATAAACACAAATTTCAACACTCAACCAACATAATAGCATTTATTTGTTAATTACATGGAATATTTGGATATTGATCGTTACAAGTAGTATCTAACTCAAGATTGATTGGTTTATCCTACCTGAGTAAAAGAAAGGTTTGATTAGATTTCTTTTAACTTTTAAATAACATATATTAATCTTGTAATATGAGAAATTCCCAACTTCTAAATACATAACTAAATTTCTTTTAGTTTTTATTTTAAAATTAAACTTGTAAATGACCCATACTCTGTCAACATTAATATAGTCTGCTCAACAACTTCATTAAAATAAATAAATAAATAAAATTAGAACAGTTTAGAAAGTTTGGATTAGGTAATTAATTAAGCTTACCATACCTTTTTAAACCCAATAATTAACCGTTTATAAAAATATTTGGGTTATATCATTTTGGGTCAATAAAGTCTTACATGAAGCTCCGATTGATATTTCAATGGTTCATTTTTATTTTTTTAATATATATTTTATTTATTTTTTTTGTTTAGATAGATGTGATTCCCATAATTTCTTATGTTGTCAACCCTCAAAATAATAGATTGCATCTCAAACCAATTTGAATTATGTAAATATATATGGACAGAAATCTACTACGTATACGCTTGGAAGCAGTCCACTCCTATAAATCTCAATCCTCCGTAGTATTATGTATTGTATGCCCTGAATTTTTTTTTTTTTTGAAAGGGTCCTGGATATTCCTTTAATGTTAACGGAATATATAGCCATTTACTGATACTAGTGGCGGAACCAGGATTTTTGTTCAAGGAGGTCAATTTTTTATTTATTTTTTAAATGAAAAAAAATAAAGTAAACAAAAATTTATTCAAAATATTAAAAAATATAACTAATGAAATAGATAAATAAAATAAATAAACATAACATTCAATTTATTTTGTCATGCCTAGAGTTAATTTATTTAATTGTCTTCATATTTGGTTTATATCACTATGATGGTAATGAGAATATATATATATTTTAAGCAATGATCTACCAGCATATTTGTTAAATCTATCTTGGATGAGCTTGATTAGTATTTGATTGAAGCTCAATGAAATCATTGTTACTCTCCATAATCTTAGCTAATTTTTATTACAATTACATATTTCATAGAATAAAAAAAATGTAGAAAAAATTATATATATTCATAAACAATTATTTTGATCGAGCAATTTAAATATAAAATTTTAATAAATATAAAATTTTAATTATGTACCTAAAAAATTTTAAAAAGGGAATTATCAAACTTTTTAAAACTTTTTAAAACTTTTTTAATTATTATCAAAAAAAAAAAACAATCAATTTAAATTGTGAACGGCTTGAAGAAAAAAAAAAAAAAAAAAAGAATACTGAAAGAACAACTCCAGAATTTTGTAGAAGTCTAAATAACAATTCACAATTTTGCTTCAATGCCCTTTGAAACCTTATATAGTTTAGGCTTTTGTTTTTAAAGTTATCTTAAGTTTTTGGGGTAATTACATTTTTCCCCCATAAACTACCAACTTTTGCGTAAAGCCCCCACAAACTACCAACTTGACCAAAATAGAGCATTTAACTACCAAACACAACCATTTTTCTCCCTTCCGTCAGTTTGAGGATTAAAACAAACGGTCAACGGGTAATGTGACCGTCACATGCCATTTTACATGGGGCATGTTGGAAGATGGTGGTAGTTCATGAGGGGAAAATAGGAAGAAAATGAGGGTAAAACAGCATGTGACGGTCACGTGACCCGTTGACCGTTTGTTTTAACTCCTTTGACCGACGGAAGGGGGGAAATGGGTTGTCTTTGGTAGTTGAATGCTCTATTTTGGTCGAGTTGGTAGTTTATAGGGACTTTGCGTAAAAGTTAGTAGTTCATGAGAGAAAAATGTAATTACTCCTAAGTTTTTTTTTCTGTTGTTGTTTTTTATTTTTTTCAAGTAAAGTTTCCTTGAGTTGGTTTGGTGGCCCACATATTAAAAAACAAAAATGGTAGTTTGTCAAGAGAACGTGTAGCCTGTGTAAGTAAAAATGGTGGGCCCCTCATACTAAAAAAACAAATCTGTAATCTGTAGGCCTTTTAAGATAACGTGTGTGTAGGTTATAAAAAAGTCAAGCAACAAACTTAATTAAACACTATGTTTAATAAAGGGTATTATGTGTCATTTATCATTATCTTCTTCCTTGTCCTCTAACCTGTACCTAAATCAAACCTAAAAGTTGAAACTGAAAAGTTCAAACTATGGCAGAATCATAAATCGTTGGTTTCAATGGCTTGAGTCATAAATCTCAATTCTTCTGAAAAATAATTTGCCCTTTAATGAATGGTTGAGGGTTGGCAACAAGGATATTCAAAAATAAATTACAAGGAGTAAAGAAAATTTTTGGGAGGTGAGGGGGGGGCACTTGCCCCCTCTCGACCCCCCTGCTCCTCCCCTGACTGACACAAAATAAACATGCATTTTTGTATACTCTCTTCTTCTATGTTTAATATAAAAGAATCTTTTCACCATTTACTGGAAATCAATTAAGCCTAGGAATTTTTTTTTATATATATATATGATTAAGCCTAGGAAAATTAATTATTGAATATTTTGCAATATTTCATGTTTTGTTTTGAATTAATTAACTTATATCTTATCAAGTTTTTATGTTCATACACTTTGACTCTCGAGGTACCAAAACACCCCTATTTTATTTTTTTTTGTTAGAAAAAAAGAATGGAGAAATTATAAATATTTTCAAAGATTCATGCCTGAGTGTTTTTATAAATTCTGTTAAATTCTGATCGATACCTAAATCTTAACAATTTTTTTTTCCTGAAAAAAATTATGGGTATTTTGAAAATTTTAACAGGATTAGATGAAAAATTCTAAATGATGGTTAAAATTAAAAAATAAAACCAAAAATAAAAATAAAAAAATTGAAAGATAGATACCCTAAATTGATACTTTTTTAAAATTTGAGTACTTAAATACAAAAGTGATAAAAGATCAGAGATTATAAGTAAAGTTCTTTCAAAAAAATTTAAATAAATAAATAAAAAAAGCGCAAATAATTTCAATATTGTGACATACATTAATGTATATAATGAGAGAAAATTGATAACCGACCTATCAATATATCATTATATATGTTTCTTTTATACTACTCTTTAAATAAACCAAAATTATTAATATATTATAGATGAAAATGGTGAAATTCAAGGGAGAAACAACTAAAAATTTTCATCTTCAATTTTTTGTTATGCAAGTGAGCAAGGACGGATTGGCCATGATTTTTCCACCAATTTTTCAGCTAGAGTCCAGTATCTCATTCAAGTGCTTATTGGTCTCATCCAAGTGATGTATGGAAATGCACAAGCCGCTTCTCCATTTGACACACGTGGTACAACCATGTCATCTTTCATTCTAGTGCTGGTTGCACAAGTTTACGCCAAATATTTGCTGGAGAGAATCCAACCAACGAGATACTTTCGTATCACTAAACTTGTTTGTCAGATTTCAAGTGTCATAGCTTGTGGTTTATTGCTATCGATCCTTCTTCCTCCCATTTGGTGGTGGATTATTATAAGTCCATGTGCATTCAACTCCATAAGAGAATTGCTCGGCTCATACCACCAGATTTGTGAGTTGCTTCATGATATATACCAGCAGATTTCTGAGTTGCTCCATGGCATTTCAGCTCAAGTATTCAACAAACTACATGACGCATTCCAATGGATTTGCAATACAACTCAGCAAGCAGGCCTTCCAGCATTTAACGAGAACTCAATGGGGCAAGAGAGCGAAAGTGGTCCTCCAAGAGTGCAGAACGTTTGAATACTTTGATAGTATAATATAAATCAAAATGCTAATTTAATAATATAATTTAAACGTTATAAGAATTTTGCTTTTCGACTTTCTGGTTGACTAGCTATTGTTTCCCCGTTAGGCTTTTGGATTTGTGGTTCTTGTTTTACATGTTTGTTTGTGTACGTAGCTTATGTATTTGCTGATTTGCTTGTATTTATTTTTTGCTTTTGGGTTTCTGATTTTCTTCTACATACGGTGGTTTCGGGTTGTTGATTTTGTTTAATTTGGATTACATATTTCATGCCCATAGAACCAGCCCATTACCGTTTCAGTAATTGCTAGCCTGTCTTTTGCACAAACAATCACAGGCCATTATCTACCTGTGTATTAATTTTGGTGGATTTTGGCATAGCTGAACTTATATTTGAATTGGGTGCTGAGACAAATAGTAATATATTATGGTAGTATAAACTATAATTTCTAGAAGTAGGAGTGCAGGAGGCTGCTTCTTGAACTTTATTTTCAATAAACGTGCTTGAAAAACAACCGGGTATGAAATAAATATGTCTTGCATAAGAATTTATTAATATGTTTGTGTATAATCTAGACTACTACTGTCTAGTTTAGTCTTTCCTAGCAGTAAAATATACCAATTTCTAGTTTGGATTTGCTTTTGGCTGATTGAATATGTTATTCATTGATAGCTTGATTGGATTTGCTTTTTGCTTTCTACAATTGTCTCATTTCTTAAATATTACACCACTTAATAATTTTCAGTGGATTTTTGCTAGACCAATTTTTGGATTAAACGTTCTCCGCGTGTTTATTGTGAATTTCGAAATTTCATTATGAACTTCATGTCTTTTTAGGCATGATTTAGGAATTCTTATTTTTTTTAGTTTGTTTTAGAAAAATAAGAATACAGTGCAGTGCTACAAAACGTTAATTATACAGTGTAGTATTACGGTTACAAAAATTTACAAAAACATTTACTATTGAATGTGATGCTTGTGATACTACTCCATTCACCATTGATTCGTTGACTTTTGCTTTGCAAACCCGGTTTATTGGTTTAATACGGCGCTAATGTGATATTTAATAAAATCTGTCAAAATTTTTAATGGAATTTAACTCCAATAATTGATTTGTAATGAAAATTAGACTTTCATGAACTTTTAATGAACTTTTTAAACCATAGAGAATGATTCGTAATTATGACATATCAAAAAAACTAATAATGCAGTTATCTCTAAAATATATCGGCTGTATAATTGTGTGAGCCGTGTGGCCCGTTTGCTCCACTTTATAGTTTATATATTTCACACAATTCTTGGCAGCATTTTGCTCCACTTGTCCAGCTTCTCTTCAAGTCCTCAAACGGTCAAACAGGACTCCGAGGAACGTAGAAAGGAGGGCCTCTGCCATTGTTTTCGTGATGAAATCAGGAAAAAAGATGCCAGAAAGTAATGGGTGTCTGCTGTGTGAAAGCTTTGACGAACATGTGCTGTTTTTGGGGCCCTTGTTGGCTTCTAGTTCTCTCCCATTTGCATGGTCTGTAACTATTATTTCCAAGTCGCACTATTTTTCTTCGAATATCGTTATATATATATTTTTAATAGTATTGTTGTGGTGTAATTGCAAAGATACATTGCATCCACTAGGATTTTGCTGTGATGTTTCTAAATTTCAATCACCTTTAATTTCCTTGGAATTACTGTGAGAGAGGAGTAGTGCTATACGTGCGTCAAGAGTCCGGCTGGAGTAAGGCTCTTGACCCACGTGGCACATCTTTTTTCTTTTTTTAATAGAAAAAAAAATAAAAAATAAACGTTGAAGACGCGGGTGGGTCGACATTTCATATTCACTTTCCAAAATTTCTCCCCATTTTCCAAATCTCACCCTCTCCCAGCTCGCTGTCTCTCTCTCTCTCTCTCTCTCCAAACGACGGACCGGCGCCCACCGACCGCCCAAAACTTTTCCCCCCTCCCCTCAAAACTTTTCCCTCCCCCCTCTCCCACTCACCAACACCACCAAATACAGCTCCGGCCACCACCAACCAGCGCCGAAACCACCATTCAGAGCATCCGGCCACCACGAAACAGTTCCGCCGCTCACCATCCGGCTGATCTCTTTGTTTGGTCGCCTCAGCCCATCGAACGATGCCCACTCCTTCCTCCTTTGCCCACCGAAGGAAAATAAGCCACATGTTTGTTGATCTATTTGACTCTTTGGCTTTTTTGGGTTCTCTCAACAAGGATAGAGTAGCAGCCTGTACGATTTATTTGGGTTTGCTTTGGCTTTGGTTGTATCGAGTGGGAATGGGAGACTCTGTGAGTGGTGGTGGTGGTAGATTTCTGAACCCGTGAATTTTTCATTTCCAGAAGATGGGTCTCGAGCTCAAGTGTCTTCTCTGATACCTTTTTTTTTTTTTTTCACATTTTTGTTTGTGTGACTGATTTTGGGTTATTTTGTTGATGCTCTGTTTGGTAGCTGAGAAAATCTTTCACCGAAAGCCAAACAATTTGCTGGGTAGCGCAAATCCTTTTTTTTTATGGCTGGGATGGAAATGGGTTGTCGTGGATGGAGACGGAGATGGGTATGGGTCGTCGGAGATGGCGGTACGGTGGATGGAGACTGCACTTTACCTTGTAGCCGGAGATGGACGTCGCTGGTGGCCGTGGTTGGCGGTGCTTGTGGGTGGCCGTCCGTGGGGTGGAGGGAGGAGATGGAGAGGAAGGGAAAGATTGGGGAAAAACTTTTGGGGAAAGAAAGAAAATGGCTGAAAAGTTTCATCACGCTGGATTTGAATTATTATTTTTTTTTAAATGAGGGTAATGACGGTGCCACGTCACTGGGGACTCTGGATGGACGTTTGTTCGCCGGATAAAATTACTCGGCTAACACACACCCACAATTCCACAAATCAGGACAGTATTCGGCCAACAGCAGAGGAATACGGCGCCAAAACAGGGGATACACGGAGCCTCCAAAATCCTTTCGATTTGGCCAGATTATTCCTTACTAAAACAGAGCTCCTCAATCGGCTAAAACACTACACAACCGAAACAGAGAAATACACGAACACCACCATGCCCCCAAACCCACAAACAGGGAACGCGGCCAAGAATCAAAACACACACAACCCACCGATCAAACAACAAATCAACACTAAATTACATGAAATTACCTATAAAGAGGATTTCCGTTCAACACAGAAAATCCATCGGAAATCTGCCGGAACCCGCCGGAGATCGCGCCTCTGGTTTCGCCGGCGTTGACCCACCGAAGAAACCAACATGCAGTTGCCAGAAATTGCCTCTGCTCAATCGGAAATCGCACGCTCAGCTTCGCCGGCGTCCTCTGCTTAGACCCGCCGGAAATCGCGCCTCCTTGCTTTACCGGCGTCGACCCACCGGTGATCGCCGTGAATCTAACTTCTAATCACCGGAAAGTCACCAAATCGGCGGTCTTTCCTCCAGTCGCCGGAAATCGCCTCTGGCTCCACCCACCGTCGACCCATGGGAGATCGGGTCTCCGATCTTTCTCTCTCTCGGTCTCTCGGGTTCGTCGGGTCTTCTCCGGTTCTCTCCCTCTCTCAGAAATTCTCCCGGCGCCTCTCTCCCTGTTTTGTCTCAATACCACGGTCTCTCACTCTCTTGTTCGGTCTCTCTGCATCTCTTGGATAGAAGAGAGCAAAGGAAGAACATGAAACAAGGAGAAGGGAGAAGGGAGAAGGGAGAAGAGAGAAGAGAAAGGAGAAAGGGAAATCGGAAAGGAGAGAAAGAAAAAGAAGAGAAACAGAAGAAGAAAAGGAGCTCGGGTCTCTCTTATTCTCTCTGCAACTTTCTCTCTGTTTGGTTGAGAGAAAACAAGAACAAAGGAAGAAGGAGAACAGAAAATGAGAGAAAAGAAGAGAATGGGTCCGCGCAACGAACGAAGGTGAGGCTTCGTTTTATTGAGTTCCGTAAGAGCATTCCCACGAGATTCTCGACTATTTTTCCTATATCTAAAGAATAAAATTATTTTTTTATTTTCCTATAAAAAAAACCCTATAATAAATTCCTTTAATTTTTCTTATATTAATTAAATACTTTTTTTTTATTATTATTATTTCTCTTTCTACTTTTCTACTTTTATTTATTATTTTTTTCTTTTTTCCTCTTGTATTCTCCGTTTTTTCTCTCTCATCTCTCATCTTCTCTGTCTTCTCTTTCAAAACCAACATAGAAATCTCTTCCGGAAATTCTAAGAATGCGATTTTGCGAAAATTAGAAATGTGATTTTGCGGAAATTCTAGCTCTGCTCTCGAAGGTAGGGCTCGAATTGTGGATTGAAGCAATGGATGTGAATTCGTCGTCGATGGTGTTGGAGACCGATCACGATTCAGGGGTGCTAAACCACAATACATCGTCGTCTCCCGCTGCATTAGAGAGAGAGCAGGTAGGGGAGGCATCGTTGGCTCAGTCTTCACCGCAACCATCTCTGCCACAGCAGCGGAAGAGAGACAGAGAGAGAGAGTTAGACTAGTTGAGCAGAGCCGATTTTCCGACAAGGATTGCCAGACTACATGGTGTGGTTTGGGTTTGTAGAGATTAATCAGATCGAATAGAGAGAGAGAGAGAGTCAGAAAGATTGATTTTTTTCAATAAAAAATTCAATTGGGAAGCTATAGTGTTACCCAATGTATTGGGTAACATTGTAGCTTCTCAACAAGAAAATGTAAATTTGGGGTACCTGTTGTGGGGTGGTTTTTGTGAGTTTTTGTGAAATTTTCCCTATATTTAAGGAAGTGAACTAATATAAGGAGTTTGTTGAAAGTGCTCCTAACTTCAGTTTAATTTTTAACTTGAGTTAAGTTTATTCTATCCGTATGTATTTTTACATTGGATTTTTATCAATTAAACTAACTCATTAAGGTATAATTTTAAATTCGTTTTGAGTCTAGTTCATTTCGTAATTAATATTATTACTTTAATAATATTATTACACTAATAATATTATTATACCAAATAATATCATGCCAATAATAAATATTCTAATATCGATTGAATTAATAATATTTATTGTACCAATAATATTATACCAATTAGCTTAATGATTAATTAAGCCTGTCTATTTAATCATTTTGTAATATTATTAGAGTCTAGTAACAATATTCTTTATTTATAAAATTATTGTTTATAAAATAATAAGACTAACGAATATTTATGAAAAATAAATATTCATTTAATCTTACTAATTTCATGGGGATTAATATTGTGTCAGAAGACATATAATTTTATCAGTTGCTGGATGTGAATACTGTTTCTTATAGTATTAAGCCCCTCGAGCATTATATCATGTGGATTGTGGACAACTGCGATCGAACACTAAATTACATGGATCAAGCGAAATTGTGATCAAACGCTAAATTATGTGGATCGAGCGCAACGTCAAACCAATTGTTTTATTTAGTCTTAAATTTTAATTTAAAATGCTTTAATCTAGAATTTAAAATCTAGAGCACCAAGGGTGTAAAATTTTCTTCTGGAGAAGAACCTATAAATGATTAGTTCCTTATGTGATTGAGTGTCCCTTCTATACGGTTTTGGCAAAAAGCAGTGGGTTTCTACCCATTAATTATCACTTGACACATCAGCTAAAGACAAAAAACTGAAAAGTTGGTGAAGCACCCAATCCCTCTCTCCCATTTTGATTTGAAGTAGCCTACGTTCTAAAAAAAAAGAAAGAAAAGCCACCGCCCAATTTGCCAAATCCTGTCCGCCCCTAATCCGCCCAAAATCACCGCACGTCCACTCGGACTGGACCACGCCGCCAAAGTCGTCAGCCCATAATCCCCCCAAATTCCGTTCGTCCGCCCCTAATCAGCCCCAAATCTCGTCCGCCTCTAATCCACCCAAATCCCGTCCACCGAAAATCATGAGAAAGGGCTGGATTTACCTCAAAAACCATCATCTTGGCCAAAACCATCTTCTTCTTCTTCTACATTTTCGGTCTCTCAGTTTCAGTCTCTCTCTCTCGATCTGCATCCTCTCTCTCACGGTGGCTCTCTCTCTCCGATGATCGGTCTTTCTCAGAAGTCCTGGCATGGGCCGCGGCTTTCTGGCGGCAGCAATCGGGCAGCGGCAGCGCTCATCTTGGGTCTTCAATTCGGTTCGTATCAGATGAGGAGTCAGGGAGAGAATATGAGGAGAATATCGGATGTATTGCATTTATTTGCTTTTTTGTTTCAAGCTCACGTGTCAAATTCTCATTGGTAGGCAAAAAAACCCCACTTTCTGCCAGTACCGAATTGAAGTTATTCCCTATGTGATTTGATAGCACAATTATATTTCAGGTAAAAGTTGCTTAAGTGGGTCCGTCCATAATTTAGGTCTAATAATTAGTCTTCAAAAAATTAAAAAATTTATGCTTCGTTTGTTTTGGTGTAAATTGGTTTCAGTCTAAAAATATTTTCGACGAAATTATTTTCAGAAAAAATGATTTTCTCGAAAATATTTTTCGCCGTTTGGTACGCATGAAAAAATTACGAAAGGAGAAAATGCAACCGTTGCCGGATTCCGGCTAGCATGTTTGGCCAAATCTGGCCAACATGACTGGATCCAGGCCATTTTGGTCAGATCCGGCCGGATTCCAACCATTTTGGTTAGATCTGGCCGGCTTCTGACCATGGTTGGATTTCCGGCCAGTTTCGACTGGAATCTGGTTTGCTGGCATCAGGTGATGGTGGCCGAATATTGCTGGATTTCGGCGCCATCAGTATTCCGATGGCCAGATGTTGTCGGATTTCATCGCCGCTTGAATTTCGACGACAGACTATTGCTGAATTCCGGTAATCGGATATTAAACATGCATGCAAGGATCAAGAGTTTAATTTCGGAAAACGATATACGGTTTTTATTTTTCAAAAATTAAAGAAGCTTTTATGGTCAAATCGAAAATGATTTTCGTTGACCATTATTTTCGCCCTTGCCAAACACCATAAAATGCCTAAATCATTTTTTCAGAAATTATTTTACATCGAAACAAACGGAGCATTAATGATAACATGTATGTTTCTACATATTTTACAAATGGAGCAATTTCTTCTCTCAAACAAGAGAACATGTCTGTTTCTACATATTTTACAAAGCTCGAGTCACTATGGAATGAGCTCAATTTTCTTGTAGTCATCCAACCATGTACACGTGGACATGGGAAAATTATTGCAGAACAATTCCAACAAGATGGGGCGATGAAATATTTACAAAGTCTTCATGGATGATATGTTGCACTTCGTAGTCAAATACTTCTCATGAATCATTTTCCCAGTACAACCAGAATTTATTCACTAGTTCGTCAAGAAGAAATACAACAAGAGATACATTTTTCATTATTCCCAACTCCAAATGCTGCAACTTTTATCACCAAACCCACAAATCGTGGTGGTCAACTCAATCATAAGTCACGCTACCATTGTGATCATTGTGGTCGTGATGGTCACACTAATGACCGTTGTTTCAAGCTTGTTAGGTGTCCTCTAAAGAATTAAGACCGATGCTACTGCTAAGACAATTAAAATTGAACATTGTGCCATGGTGTCACCTCCACCCATCACTCAAGAATAGTACAACAAATTATTGGCTATGCTCTCTTCAGGTAGCATCAATTCTACTTCTCTAGCAGGTATAGCCCTTATAGCTCACTCTGCTTTTGTGTGGATTATTGATTCAGGAGCTACTAACCACATGTGCCACTCTTTATTTGATGGAAGCCCAATCAAATGGGTAAGCGAGGAAACAATTTTCAAACATGTGTAATTTTAACAACATTTTTTAATTTTTATTTGATAACTATAATTTAGAGCAGTTTTAATTAAGTTTATGAAAAACAACCAAAAGAACTTATTTGATTGCATTTGGTCTTTTGAAATATCATTTGTTTTGCTGCAGGATATGGATTTCAGACTCTTTGATTTGACTGAGGGATTGAGCCTGCCAGTTTGTTTGCATGGAGGGTCTCTTATTTTTAGCTAGTGTTTTTAGTAGATGTTACAAGATTTTGATTCTGTTGTTGGCTAATTGTGGTGTATGGTATTTATAAGTGTTGAACAGTTGGAATGGAAGGGTGTATGATTTTTAAAAGTTGAAGGAAGAAAGGTTGCAAATTTTTAGTGAATGAGAATTTGGATTTTGTTTGGACTATGTCGTTTGGATGGCTAGTCGTGTGGCAATCACATTTGACTACTTACATATTAGGTAAGAAAAATGATTTTTAATTTGCACATCTCTTGTATATTTTTTATACATCACTTTTTTAAATTATCCATTAGATTTGTAGAACCACAAGGATCTACATGTTGGTTCTAGAGATTTAATGGTTGATTTAGAAAAGTGATGTACAAAAGATGTGTAAGAGATGTTCAAAAATCATTTCTTTAAAAATAAATATGACAACTTAACGGAGAAAATCAAAAGACCATCACATGTTGCCTCAATCATATGAACTTAAAACAAGATAAGCTTTGAACCTTCAAAGTAACCCTGATATTAAATAATCAGCAAGCTTGCAATGAGCATTGCTCAAAAGATGGAACATAAAATGTTATCTTAGACCAGCCCATCAAAATCAGTCTACGAAGACTACAAAATAGAACCACAACACCATAAAACAAACTTAATTATGTACAACCTCGCTTTCCACTATTAACTTTACAGCCACTAAATAAAATCAATGCTATTGCAATGGACCCTTAATTTCTACAGTGGTGTATAAAAAATAAAAAACTAGTTCGTTTGGGAATAAAATGGGGCAAACAGTTATAAGGGAACAAACATATCAAGCGTGAGAACAATTAGACATGAGGTTGGGCTGAACAAGTTTGAAAACAAGAAAGATAAAATGAAAATAATTGTAAGGGCATAAGTGAAACTAGAGCTATCAAAAGTGGAAAAAGACTAGGGGAGGCTTTTATCAACTTATAAGTACTTGATGGCCTGTATATCCCCCACAAGTTCACTGAACTGTGCATGGGGATATAAAAATTGATGATAAGAGATAAAGCATATGAGTCATGGTTAATTCCAAGCTGTAATTGGATCAAAATTAAGCAACCATTAAGCCATTAAGGAGTAAAAACCAGTTAGAAAATTAAACAAACACATGTAGAATCAATCAGATGCATAGGTCCAAACAAAAAGGAAATTTTTATGATCTTCAGAAGGTTTTTTTCACCACTTCCAAATGTATCATCTCCACCATTCATGTCACATCACAATTGTCAAATTTGCTCTTGATTTGCAAAATAAAGGGTTAAGATGAGACGTTTTGAACAGATTTGAAAGAAACCTTGTAACAGTAACCATATTGAAACATAAATATTAGACATAGAGCCTAATTCCCTTCCAGGTCAATATAAGAATAGCCTCACATGCAAAAACCCTTCAATGTGATTTTAAGATTTGCAAAAATCGAAAGGTAAAAAATTTATAGAAAAAAAATTACCTGAAGTTTGTACAAGTCAACTAAGGCCTTTTTCTTGTTCTCTTTTATTTTGAAGAAATTGAATAACGACGCACTCCACACAATACACTTCTATATACATACATAAGCATCGACACATACATATAGTCATGTGCAAAAATATAAATACAAAGATATATCTATGTAAACACTTATTGCATGTTTTGCTTTTTCTATTTCATCTTCACTTTCTTTTCTCTTATTTACAAGTTGACACTAACAAATAGACAACGTAATCATCTATCTTACAACCAAGACACCACCTACCATTTTGCTTTTGCCACTGCTCCACAGATATGGTCCTGTTAAAACAAAAAAGTGAAAGAGGTATGAGTTAATGTCTATGCTTGTCTTAGGAGCCTAAACGAGATTAAGGGCTCTTACCAGAAACCATGTGCAAGTTTCTGTCTTCCAAAATGTAACTGCTTCTTTACATTGATGAAGTCATTTTCCAAAATCCTCTAAGAAATTCACAAATCTAGATATAGACACACAAAGGCACGTTCATACTTACAGCATCACACAGAGGTTTCTTACTATTATGTTGTAGATGACTTGATGGTGACATGCAGAGAATGATCAAATATTGTAAGAAGAAAGGGGAATGTATGTTCTGTGTGAAATAAAGTGGGGGGTTGGTAACCTAACTCTTCCAGGGATCATACAGCTTCATTAAAGACCACGTGAGGCTGAGCGAATATATTGTCAAAAATAAATTTGTTCCTCGTCAACCATATTCTGCGAGAGAGAACAACCATAATCCCCATATCTTCAATTGATAAACGATCCATGCAATATTCCATCAGCTGCATAAAACTGTCCCCCATGAAATCACATTTCCGGAAGATCACTGAACGCCCTCCCCAAACATCTTGAGCAGTCGGGCACCTCCATAGAGCATTGGAGTCCAGTTTCCATATCTCTACAACAGCAAGGGCAAATGTTGTCTTCCACGATTTTACGCCTAAACAGATTACATTTCGTAGGGAGTAGGTCATTAAATGCACGCCACATGAAAATCATGACTGGGTTTGGAACCCCCAGACTCCACAGAAAGGACCAGACTCCTTTACCACATGCTTCCCGTGACGTGCTGCTGTTAATGCGTTCTTCTATTTCCATGCCCATGTGGTAGGCACTACGTACTGAGAAGTACCCACTCGTTGTTTCATTCCACACTAGCCGGTCCGATGGAAATATAGGGCTTAAAGGAATAGCAGTAATGACCATAGCTTCTTCCGGGCTGAAAACTGCATTGATGAGGCTGGAATTCCACCTCGCAGCTTTGCATCAAAAAGCACCGAGACTACAGAATCTTCTGGAATAACCCTTGGAGGGGACTGCAATATGAGATAGGTGTCGGTAACCACCTATCTTTCCAGATTTGAATACTATTCCCATCTCCTATTCGCACACCAACCCTTGTTTTCATAGTTCCTTGGTAGAAAACAAGTTCCTTGGTAGAAACTACGTCGTTTCATTAACCGATTATTAGCCGACTTAACCAACCTCCTTTTAACTGACTAAACTGACCACCTTTTGACCGACTTTACCGCTTTAATCGGAAATTTCAAAATTATAGGTTGTCGAAATGAAGTTAGTGAATTAACCGACCTAATTGACTTTGTCGGTTAACCGAACTGATGCCCACCCCTAATCAAATCCTTCATTATCACACAAATTTTTCAATTATCATTTTCTGGCAAGAGTGTGACTTCCAGTATTCTGAATTCATAATAGCTTTCCTATTAATGCAAGTAGAGCACCCTGATTCACCAAATAGGATTCTCTCTATTTTAAATAAAATTGATAGTATTTATTTTATAGTCATTATTTAAAGTTTGTGTATCTAACGGTATATATAAAGTCAATATTGATACGTTTGTTAAATAATTTAAATAAAGTGAAATCTTGTACACCATTAAATATACAAATTTTAAATCCTTATCCCTGATTCATCATATTTTTATTTTTTAAGAGCATTTCTAAGAGTTGGGGGAATTTTACCTAGTCAAAAAATACTTTTATGTGTTTTACCTATTCAATTTTTCATACAAACTCCAGCAAATTTTTTATTTTATTCTCTATTTTATTTAAATATTATTTAAGTATTATTTTCAGAGAGATAGAGAGAGTGAGTGAGAGAGAAAAAAATATTTAAAAACTTAGACATTGTGCTATAGGGAATAGCAACTTATTGCTATTTACTTATCAAAAAATGTATTTTACCTACTCTGGAGCTAATTTGTTGGAGAAGAAAAAGAGCTCTTGTAATATCCCTTATTTTAATATTATAAAATATCTTAAAATATGATTTAAGACCTAATAATAAGGCAAAAGAATAAATATGAATATTTATAAAAATAAATATTCATTTATTAAGGAGCCTTTATAGTTTTAGTTTGATAAAAGTTCAAACGGACCTTAAACTTTAGAACGACAGAAATAGTGTCAAACGAACTCCGTTTTGGTCGATTCAAATGCCAAAAATGCTTGTCTCGAAGTCCTCTAGCTATCCTCCAAATTTATTAACTTTTAGACTTTGTTAAGGGTACGAAAACACCCATGAAACATATTGCCCTTAAATAGGACGAAAATTCAGATATATAATTTGTAGGCTCATTTTAATTCTCCCACGAACCTAGCCCCTAGTCCAGCCCACGGTCCAACCCAGTATAGCCCAGTTCACACACAGCTTTGGCTTGAACACAAAAGAACTCAATTAGGGTATTAGTTTACTACGTTGGAAACTAACTTCTTATTAGTTGAAGATATGCGATATTTGGCACCTAATGATTATTTCCTATCCTTCTACATGCCTTGTCATAGCAGCTCAAGGCCTAGATGCCTCATTCTCAACCGTGGATCAGGTTCCACTCAAATACATCCAGCCGTTCAAGCTTCTTCAAGCTAGGTACAGCCCCCTTGCACGCTTAGTTCTCTTCTCTCTCTTACCTCACCCCCTACAGCTCACCAAAACTTGCTGCTCAAGCTAGATAATTCACCGAACACTTGCGAGGCCCCTGTCCGTTGATCGATTCTGCTCTAAAACCATCTGCACCCATCAAGTTGTTTATAAATGAAAGGGCAGCAATGGATCCTCTTCATATAACCGAAAGCTCTCCCTCTTCAATATCAATCTCTTATCCTTCTTTTCGATTTGTGGGTATTTGAGTTGTCCAGCAAACTCACTTAGTTACAGCAGTTTAAAACTATAAGCATAATATATATAAGTAAAATGCTATTAAATTAAATAAACAGCGGAATTATAAATACCTCCAGCCATATCTTTGTTCAAGCGAGACGAAGAACAAAGAAATTTTTTGCAACACCAAGAATTCTGAAAAAGATAAAAATTTATAGAGTTCTTCTGGCCTATGCCTATGAGTGTGCCAATAGATGGATACAAATGGCTTTTTATATAGGTAGGCTAGGGACCCTTATTATTAATTAGATAGCTGATTATTCTCCT
This sequence comes from Alnus rubra, assembly GCA_028654335.1. Taxonomy (NCBI): domain Eukaryota; kingdom Viridiplantae; phylum Streptophyta; class Magnoliopsida; order Fagales; family Betulaceae; genus Alnus; species Alnus rubra. The sequence goes on along the minus strand of JAJPGS010001859.1, from coordinate 345,253 downwards.
CCCATCAATGAGAATAAATCAGAAATATTAATATAAAAAATCGTTTTGATTTCATATAACTTAATGTGGAATAAATCATATTTAATCTTTATATTAAATAATTACCGTTATGATAATTATTTAAATTCCAACCGTTACAATAAATTAAATAATTACCGTTATGATAATTTGTTAAATTTCAGCCGTTACAACGAATTAAATGTGTCTGAGGGACACCTATGTAATTTCTTACAGGCCCTTATGACACATATAATTCCTTATGATGTCCGGTTCTTCAATATGATTATCAATTTATTTATTCCAACCATTCATGAAATCCTCCCACTCACATAAGGAATACTATACATGAATCATGACGGTAAAACTTTATATAATAAGTCGTCCCTTTCATGTATTACATATAAAATATTCCTTAAATGAGTATTATATGGGCAATCAAACTTTATGAATAAACTTCTTATAAGTTATTCAGGTCCAACTTTAATTTTATCCCTATGTATAACGTAACAAATGTGCACAAACTTTATTAACAATAATTTGATGTCTATAGACAAATTAGAAAGAACTAGGTATAAAATGAATCAATGAGTCTCATATTCTCCACATGACTTTTAAACAGCTTTACCAGTAAACCTTTAGTTATAGGATCCGCAATCATCAATTCTGCACTGATATGCTCAATGAGCACTTTATTTATTTTGATGTTCTCTCCCACACAAAGATACTTGATGTCGATATGCTTACTTCTGCTTCCATTTTTATTATTCTTAGAAAAGAATATGGCAGTACAATTATCGCAGAAGATTTTGATTGATCTCGCTATAGAATCGACAATTTTGAGATCACCAACAAAATTTCTTAACCATAGTGCATGTGTAGTGGCTTCATAGCACACAATAAATTATGCTTCCATTGTAGATGTAGCAACTATAGTTTGCTTGTTACTTCTTCAGGATATAGCCCCTCCAACCAAGAGAAAGATATACCCTGAAGTAATTTTTCTACTATCTACACATCAAGCAAACTTTGAATCTGAATACCCAACCACCTCCAAATGATCAGTGTGTTTGAATGTCAAACTGTAGTCCTTGGTTCCTTGCAAATACTGTGTGACTTTCTTTGCAGCTTTCCAATGTTCCATTCCTGGGTTGCTTTGATATCGACCCAACATTCCAACTGCCATTGCAATGTCAGGTCTAGTGCAAACTTGTGCAAACAATAGACTGCCAATTGCAGATGCATATGGAATATTCTTCATCTGCTCTTGTTCCAATGCATTTTGGGAACATTAATCATTACTGAATTTGTCTCCTTTAATGATAGGTGCTACAGAAGCCGAACAGTTCTTCATTCTGAATCTTTCCAAAACCTTTTCAATGTAGGCATTTTGAGACAGTTTTAATATTCTTAGTTTTCTGTCTCTGTGAATCTCTATGCCAATGACACAAGAGGCTTCACCCAAATCCTTCATTTCAAAATTTTGAGAAAGGAACTGTTTGGTTTCATGTAGCAAACATAAATCATTACTTGCAAGTACAATATCATCTACATATAGGACTAAAAATATGACTTTACTCCCACTAACCTTAAGGTATATACATTGATCAACAAAGTTCTTAATAAAACCAAATGAGGTAATAACTTTGTGAAATTTAATATACCATTGATGGGAGACTTGTTTTAGTCCATAAATAGATTTATTTAGTTTGCAAAACCTTCAGGTTGTTTCATGTAAACGTATTCTTCAAGATCCTCATTCAGAAAAGCTGTTTTCACATCCATTTGATGTAGCTCTAGATCAAAATGAGCTACTAATGCCATGATTATCCTAAATGAATCCTTCTTGGATACTGCAGAGAAGGTTTCATGATAATTAATACCTTCTTTTTGTGTGAAACCCTTGGCCACAAGTCTTGCTTTATATCATTCAACATTACCAGAAGCATTCCTTTTGGTTTTGTAAACCCATTTGCAGCATATGGCTACAACTTTCTCTGGTAAGTCAACAAGATCCCAGACTTGATTTTTAGCCATGAATTCCATTTCTTCCTTCATGGCTTTTAATCATAATGTGGAATGTTCTCCACTCATGGCTTGTGAAAATGAATTTGAATTATTCTTAGGCCCAACATCAAAATCGGACTCTTTGATGTATACAATATAATTACTAGAGATTGCTGATCTAATTATTCTAGAAGATCTTCTTAATCCTACTTCCTCCTCATTTGGAGGGGGTTGAGTAGGTTCAATATAAATTTGTTCCTCATAAGTTGACTGTTTTGAAATTGATTGTGGTCCAAGGCAATCTATTTGGATTTCCTTAAGCATAATCAAACGTCCTTTAGATAAAGGAGCATCAGTCAACTCTTGTGCTTCCTCTAATTCAATCATTTGAGGATAAGCATTCCCACTATGTTCAAGATCCTCTAAAAATTTTGCATTCATAGACTTAACAATTCTAGTATTATTAGAAGGACAATAAAACCTAAATCCTTTGGAGTTGACTGCATAGCCGATAAAATGACTGCTGGTTGTCCTTGGGTCTAACTTCTTTATATTTGGATTGTAAATCCTCACTTCAGTAGGACAGCCCCATATGTGTAAGTGATTTAAACTTGGTTTTCATCCATTCCATAATTCAAAAAGTGTCTTAAGGACAGCCTTGGATGGTACCCAGTTTAATACATACACAACAGTTTTTAAAGCTTCACTCCATAGAAATAAAGGTAACTCAGAATTACTAAGCATGCTCCTTACCATGTCCATAAGTGTGCAATTTCTTCTTTCTGCTACACCATTTTGTTGTGGTGTGTCAGACATTGTGTATTAAGTAACAATGCCTTATTCTTCAAGAAATTGTGCAAATTGACCTATCATTTGTCCCTATTTTGTGTACCTTCCATAGTACTCTCCACCTCTATCAGATCTTACAATCTTGATTTTCTTTTCCTTTTGTTTCTCTACTTCTACTTTATAGGTCTTGAAAGCATTGAGTGTTTTAGCCATATCATTTAGAAAGTAGAGATACATATACCGTGTATGGTCATCAATAAAAGATATAAAATATATATCTTTGACCATTTAGTCAAGGAGTAGGAAAATGTCCATAGATATCGGAATGTATAATTTCAAGAATCTCAGAACTCCTTTTGGCACCTTTAGTGGTCTTTCGGTTTGCTTTCCCTTTATGCAATCTACACAAGTACCAAAATTAGTAAAATCAAGAGTTTTTAAGACTCCATCATTTACTAATCTTTTGATTCTTTTTATGGAGATATGTCACAATCTCCTGTGCCATACAAAGCGGATTCACAAGGCTCCTCTTTGTACCAATACTAGAATGCAATGATAAATAATTGTTTTCAAAGTTGGGATCTAGATCAATTTTGAACAAACCATCAATTTTGGTTCCACCACCAATAAAATTTCCACCTTTAAAAATACTAAAGATAGAGTTTATAAACCAAAAACTAAAACCAATAACATCCAATTTAGAAACCGAAATTAAGTTTCTAGAGAAGTATGGAATAAAAAATACATTTTTCAAATCTAAAATATAACCAGTTTTCAAAATCAATCTAAAGGTCCCAACCACTTCCACGTGAGAAAACAACTTATTTTCGGAATAGACCCGTTGCTCATTGCTTGCCGGTTTCCTTGTGTTGAGAAAACCCTGTATTGTATTAACAATATGGATTGTAGAACAAGAATCAATCTACCATGTATTACAAGAAGCCTCAACAAAAAAAAAAAAAATTGTGACATACTAGAGATATGATATTACCTTTCTTTTCAAGCCATCTTTTGTACTTTTGGCAATCCTTCTTCATATGCCCCCCTTTATTGCAGAAGAAACAAATATTCTTATTGTCATTTTTCTTGAGATACGGGGCACTTTTTCCTCTTTTACTCTTTCCCTTATCATGAGTAGCCACAAAGTGAACACTTTGTGGTTTCTCATGCTTTAGCCTTTCCTCCTCCTAAATACACATGGTCAGAAGTTCATTCACTGACTATTTATCTTTATGTGTGTTATAGGATATCTTAAAAGGAGTGTACTCAGTCGGGAGTGAGTTCAAGATGAAATGAACTAAGAAGGACTCAGAAATATCAACCTCTAGGGACTTCAGTTGAGCTGCCATGTCCCTCATTTTCATAATGTGCTCTCGCACACTTCTGGATCTGTCAAAGGTTTTACTTGAGAGTTTCTTCATTAGGGTGCTTGCCAATGCCTTATTAGAACTTACAAATTGTTCCTTAGGGGTGTAAATCCGGAGTGGGTTCCCGGGTATTGGGTAAAAATCGGGAACCGCCTCCGGGTCCCCGGGTTTTTTGTTTTAAACACCCAGCCCCGGATCCGGGTACCCCGGGTAACGGGGGTACCTGGTGGTGCATTTTTTTTGAAAAAACAAATAATTTTTTGCCACTTTTTTAAATTTCATTTAAACATTTTTATACTAGTAATGCCTAGTTTTAATCCCTGGTTTTCAACCTCCTTTTTCCAAGGTCTAAAAAAATAATAATAATTTTCTACCTCTTTTTTCCGAGGTTTAATCACTTAAAGACTCATTCATTATGGGTAAAAATCATTCCTTTATCAATATCAAAGAAAATCTTTTAATGATTAAAGAGTCAGATGTACTAAATTGAGACTGAAATTTTCAAAACTACAGCATCATATCTATCTTGGTTTTCAACCTCCTTTTGTCCTCCAAAAATTCCCACGACTTTCATGTTAACAATCTACATATATTAATTCTACTTCATGTAATTTACAACAAGAAAACACATCAAAGTAATCTACATATATAATATATTGTACAAAGAAGCCTTGAACTTGACCACTACAACCAAAATATTGCACAAAGTAATCTACTGCACTTCTCTCAGCATCCTCAAATAATTACAAATTGAGAGGCATAATTTGTTCAAACCCAAAAGTCCATAAACCATAAAGATTTGCTCGTTCTGCTTCAAAAATACCAAATCTGAATAGAAACAGAGTGAACGTGAAGATCAGTGAGCGATGAGTTAGAAGAAGAAATAAGAAGAAGAAAAAGAAGAAGAAGAAGAAGGCTGGACCGGTTGGTTACCTGGTAGGCGGCGAGTCGGCGAGGAGCGGCGAGGAGTCGGCGAGGAGTGGCGAGCAGCTGAACAAGTGAAAGGGTAGACTTTTTCAGTTTCAACGTGATGTGGTGAATCGGTGAAGGTGATGGAGAGTGAAATGGAGAAAGAGATAATTCGGAGAAGTTGAGCGGCGGCAGAGTTTTGATTTTTGAAAAATTTGAATGGATTTTTGTCTGAAGCCTGAAGGTGAACTTGAGGCTCTTAGCAGCGGCGGCAGTGAGAGCAAACTTGAAGGGTCTATGACTTTTTGAGTTTTGAAACTTGAATTTTAGGGCAACAAAGCTTTTATAAAAATGACCATATGTTCCTCCCCCTTCCTAAGGACCTAAGCTGTGTAGCATTTGGATAAAAGGGCATGGGGGTAATTTTTATTTTTTTAATTGATTAACCACCCGGAGCCGGGTACCCCGGGTATAACCGGTTTTTTTTTTAAATAAATACCCGGCTCCGGCTCCGGGTACCAACCAGATTTTTCGGAGCCGGTTAATACCCGGATCCGGTTTCCCGGCCGGTTATATCCGGTCCGGATTTACACCCCTATTGTTCCTCAATGGCCTGCATGAACTATTGCCTTATTGCATTCAGGGATAGATCCCCTAGCCCTTAGTTACGTGAGACTTCATAAACATGAGACTTAGGCGATTAGACAACTCCCACCTCTCATGCTTCATAACTTCTAATGGCGTACTAGTATCCGTGAGGGAGGGTGGTTCGTCCACACAGAGCGCTAAATCAAGTTCTAAACACCCCAAATAGAAAATTAAATTTTCTTTCTACTCAAAAAAATTGTTCCCATTAAGCATTGGAACAGTACTTTCTAGAATAGCAGTAGTAGAAATAGCTGCAACAATCAAGGAAAAATTTAAATGCTATGAAATTAACTTTATTTTAAATTAACCAATGTTAATTTAATAGTAAATAGTAAATTTCAACCTACCTATGGGCAAATGTTGCATCACACATGAAATTTACCATTTATTAATAAGAATAATAAATTTAAACATTAATAAATAAAATTCTTCGTACCTGTGGGCCTAAGAGAAATTTATTTTTAATATTAAATTTGTTATCTTATTCTAATTAAGTCATAAAAATAAAAACTTCCCTGTAGGGATAAACAATTAAATTTATGAATTAATTACATAATCAATGTTAATTTTTCTTTATGAAGTTAATGTGTATAACCCTGATGTAATTATTATTCTAAAATTGGGATGCTGTGGCTCTCCCAAAAATATTATAATAATTACGACTTCATTAATATGTATTAACTGCATAAATGCCCACAAATAGCCCCAAGAATATAACAGACCAATACCTAAATAAGGTAAATATCATTTTCCAATGTGCAACCAGGTCAGTTCCCAGGAAAGTGAGGGGGGTCACAATGGAAACACTTAAATCCCAAGACTTTTCTATCTAGAACTTTTCTAGACATTGCAATTTTGGATATTACTGTAAACACGCTAGCATGTATAGTATTGTTAATTATTCTTAAGTCTCATCATCAAGCAATTTATAATTAAACAATTAAATATATTCCTAAGTTCAAGTATTAATGAAATAATAATTTTAATACTGAATAATGTAAAAATAAGAGAAATGAAATTGTAATATAAAAACATAATAAATCTTATGACCCAATGGTCTTTGTAGTCTTAAACCCTTTAGAGAGCCCAAGTTCTAAACCCCACACCACAGAAGCAATTTCTTTTTTTTTTTAATTTTGGATGGGCTGCTAGAAATTGGGCTACTAGATAGTAAAATTCGGATGGGCCACTTGGGCTTTTGGGTCAGCCCACTTAATGACTCAAGTTTTTTTTTTTTTAACTGGATTGGGCTTGGGTTGAAATAAACCCATACCCAGTAGCCCAAAACTTGAAGGTTGAAACCCTACTCCTTCTTCCTCAGTTTTCCTCTTCTTCTTTTTTTTTTCTTTTTTTTTTTAACCATGAATGCCAGCCCCCAAAACTCCTACAGCCACCTTATGTAGCAGCCATTTGTGGCCGCTGCTCAGCTGCAACGGCTACCCAGAGGGGTTGTCATTTACCTGAAGCCAAGTGGCCAGTAAGGGCCGCCGGCTTCAATATTGGAAGCAGCCTCTTCTCACACAGAATTGGCGCCGGCCACAAAGAAGGCCGGCACCTACTGTTTGAGGAGAAAAAACCCACTCAGCCTTATTTGGGTGTTCACCAGCAAATGGTGGTGACGAGGATCGGCCGAAACTGAGGAAGAAGACCTGCCAATGGAATACAAGTTTCGTTGAAATTTTTGGGTAAGAGCCTAAACTTAGGTTTTACTCCAGAATATGTGAACAAAATATGTGCCTACAATTTCTTTACTGTTATTATGCAAAGCAGGCTTTACACCATTGATAAAACATGTTTTATAGTGTGTAATTATCCAAACAAAACAGTGTGGTTTTCGTGCACAATATGGTGTAATTTTCATGTTTTACGGTGTTCATGCTTTTCTTAAACATTTTAGGCACATAGGTAAAACAGCAAGACATGCAGTACATGAAATAATAAACAGAGGAAAAATTTTATGCACAGAAAATTTACACAATTCAACCAAGGAAGAATTGCCCAAAACTAAAAGCTGAATAGATTGGCATAAAAGCTGGTTTTGATACCACATGTAAGCATAACAAATATAAATTAAATGCTATTAAATTAAATAAGCAGCGGAATTGTAAATACCTCCAGCTATATCTTTGTTCAAGCGAGACGAAGAACGAAGAAATTTTCTGCAATACCAAGAATTCTAAAAAATACAAAAATTTAGAAAGTTCTTCTGGCCTATGCCTATGAGTGTGCCAAATGATGGATACACATGACTCTTTATATAGGTAAGCTAGGAACCCTCGTTATTAATTGGATAGCTGATTATTCTCCTCCCATCAAAGAAAATAAATAAGAAATATTAATATAAAATACTGTTTTGATTTCATATAACTTAACGTGGAATAAATCATATTCAATCTTTATATTAAATAATTACTGTTATGATAATTATTTAAATTCCAACCGTTACAATAAATTAAATAATTACCGTTATGATAATTATTTAAATTTCAGCCGTTACAACGAATTAAATATGTTTGAGGGACACATATGTAATTTCTTACAAAAACATAAAGTAAGAGCTTCAAAAACTCTCTTATCTTCCTCTCTTCTTGTCCTCTTGGCAATATGGGTTTTAGTCCATTTCATAAAATAAATTAAAAAAAATAGACAAAAGGATGACCTTCCAGAAGGTGGTCCCCTCTCTTGTAAGTCCCACTTCTTTGTTTTGTTTTGTCTTTAAATCTTCTCTTCTAAAAGAAAAGAACCGGCCCTGCTTGTGTATTTAGTAATGTAAAGAAAACAAAAACAAAGAAAAGATAAGAAAGTAAAGGTGGAGACAGATTCTAGAAACTTTTCATTTGTAAGTCTTTTCCCTTCACTCTCTGGGTCAACATATATATAAAAGAAAGGGTTAAATATATTTTAGCCCCCCAAACTACCACCCTTTCTCCGGATGGCCCCCCAAACTACCAATGCTTAGATTCTGGCCCCCCAAACTACCACTTTTTGATTTTTTGGCCCCATCCGTCTATTTATGCCGTCAATTCTAACAGAAATTAGCCAAAAACCCGAAAATACCCCTCCCTTAACCGTGAGAATTTCAAAGTGTAAGAGGGGTATTTTCGGATTTTTGTTTAAAATTGACGGCATAAATGGACGGATGGGGCCAAAAAATAAGAAAGTGGTAGTTTGGAGGGCCAGAATCTAAGCATTGGTAGTTTGGGGGGCCATCCGGAGAAAGGGTGGTAGTTTGGGGGGCTAAAATATATTTATCCCTAAAAGAAAAGAGGAAAAAGATAAAAAGTAGCAAAAGGCAAAGAAAAAGGAAAATATAAAAAGGAATGGATAAAAAAATAACATATCCGAACCTAATCCCTTCAATATCTCAAATAGTATTTTGAGATATTTGATAAGTTTTTAATTACCGCTTTGATCTATTTTATGTAATTTTTAAGTTATTAACTTTGTTTTAATATTTTGTGATTTTACAGTTTTTATTGTTTTAAGTATCTAATGTTTTAACAGGGTATTCAAAGTGGTGTATTTAAGTAATAAATCACGTCGTTATAATGTCCAAGTAAAACGTCACTATTTTACAAAAGCATCATTACGCCGCCCAGATATTTTAAAGTATTTTAAGCGTTATTAATACTAATGCCGTTATGCTGCCCGAATTTTATAAGAATAAAATAAGATTATTATTCTATTCACTTGTTTTCAAACATAAAGCTCATTATTTATATTTGGTAAATTATTATGTTTATTTGATATAAAAATAAATATATATTTTTTTAATGTTAAAGCTTTTATAATGCTATTTTAACTAAAATTGGTATTTTGGTTATTATTTATAAATGCTATTATAATGCTTGTTATTATGAAAATTGTTTGAATAATAAAAAGATATTTACAGACTTCAATAAATACCGTGGTAAGGTCCACATAAAAGATTAATAATAAAATGTAACCGGATTAATTTTATATGCTTTAATAATGGTTAAGCAAAAATAGGAAATTAGTTAAGATTTAAAAGTCAGAAATAGGGATAGTGTTAAGATGCCTTTTTAGTGAATTATGCTAATTCACTATTGTCTGTATAAATTATATTGCAGTGATTATATCTGTGAACATTTCCTGAAGCTAGAAGAACTACTGTGAATATTTCTTACTCACTGAGGATGATACGTGTAGTTTAGTCTTTAATGACTGGTGATTACTGTTTTATTTAATTGTATGCATATGGTTTGACATTTGGTATGTTTAATATGTTTTGATTGGAATTATATATATGATGTTGTTTGCATGATCATATTATGAGCTATGAATGGGTTAATAAAAAGACTGGAGGTTTAGGTACCAAGGCGCCAATGAATTGAGTAAACCAACGGATGAACTGAGGTTTACATACTAAGGCGTCAAGCAATTGACTAGATCAACGAGTAAACCGAAAATTTATGTACCAAGGCATCAATACACTGATAAGACCGACGGATAAATCAAAGATTGAAGGAATAATGATAATAAGCTGGCGGGCACAAGACCCACAGTGGGAGCACAAGGCCCTGTAGTAGATTGGTGAGCACAAGGCTCACAGTTGAGGCACAAAGCCCTAAGAACCAATAAGCTTTACAGTTTAAGGAGCACAAGGCTCATAGATAACCCCTTAGCTAGGCACAAGGCTTTAGTAAGAATGAGTGCAAGTATGTCTTAAGTAAATAAAGAGTTAAAGTAAATAAATGAATGTGATTAAATGTATATAGATATAACTGTCATCATTGGATTGAATTGTATATGCTTAAATAAACCCGTGTATCATTGTGGTTAAGGACCATTGACTCACTCGACCACAACATGAGATTGTGGTGTTAACCACAATTACATGCGAGTTTTTACAGAAATAAAGGAAGCAGCTTAAGGGTGAGACTTTTAGTATATAATTATTATTTGGAGAAAACAGTAGTTATGTATTTATTAAGTGCCGCATGTCGCACATATTGTATTATTTTAGAATGTAATTATTATATCAGCACAAAAGGTTATTATTTTTATATATTAAAGTTATTCAGTCAACTCTAAAGTGTCATTATTAAAAAAAAATTATATTCTGCTGCCAATATTTAATTCTGATGAGTTAGTTATATCACGTGAAAATCGAAAAAATTTCACTTATGCTTTTTGTAAAAGCGGGGCGTTACAACTCATAATAACTAAATATATCTATTACAAGCCTTTTAGCTACTCTGCTGTAGATGCTCATGAATCAAGGCAAGTTGTGTTCAAAAGATAAATAGAAACTCATTAATAATTAATTGAGAGCAACTTTTGTGAGGCCATGACATAAAACAAGGCTTAAATATGAAGTTGACACATTAGCCAGAAACAAGAAAATCAAATGTTGCTGAAACACCGGATCCCTCTCGGACAACTCTCCATTTACCTTCTTAAAAAAAAAAAAAAAAAAAAAAACTCTCAATTTACCCCATTTTACATTAAACCCAAACCTGCACCCCCACCACCCAAAATTTGGACGCTACCGCCACCACTCAGGCTGGAGACTCAAATTATTTATCTTTCATTTGCAGTGCAAGGGTGTGAACTTTGTGGGCTTAATTAGGAGCGCGGAAAGATAGAGTTGAGGTAACCGGTGTATAAAAAACGTTTTATCGTGTTTGAATTTGAGGCACGTCATCAAGGCAACAGTGGCCATCAATTATCTTTTGGTGTGATTTCTGGAAATTTCGGATAAGGAGCTGGTTATTGATTTCAAGTGGAGGGTAAAATAGTTTTAAAAAAATAAAATAACATTAAGGAAATTTCGAGGATGTTTCTGACAGCCAAACCTCAAGCCCAAAGGAGTCAATTGTTGGGCTCCACAAATCCTAGAAAAGGATTTGCATCTAGGAATGGCAAGGAGACATGATTCCTGTTGTGCAGATTGAAGAGATATGGGTGGATTTTATGTGATGGATCTCATTACATGAGTCTTACGTGAGATCCACTCCAACCGTTGAACATGCTCTTAAAAAAATAAAAATATGATGAATTAGGCCAGCGATAAAGATTTAAAATTTATATATTTAATGGTGTACATGATTTTACTTTATTTAAATTTGAGAAATGATTAAAACACTCACACTACACAACAATGACACAACACTAAGGCACAATGGAGTGGAGAACGTATTAATATTGACTTCATATATACCGTTAGATATATAAATTTTAAATAATAACCATAAAATAAAGGGAAATGCTCAAAATACTCATGGTGCACAACAAATGCACTACCACAATGCACAACGGAGTGAGCCCCACACAATGATTCATTGCCATTTTTTTATGAATAATGATAGTTGTACACCAAGTGTACAACAAATGTACACCACCCCTTCACATGGGGTGGGCCCTACAGTGTGTGGGACCCACCCCATGTGAAGGGGTGGTGTACATTTGTTGTACACTTGGTGTACAGGAATCACTTCTCTTTTTTTATACAACTTTTCACCACTTTCCTTATGTGGCAAGGTGGTCACTCACTTTATTTTATTTTTAAAACTCAAAAAGTAGTAGGAAACTATCTTGCTACATAGGCAAGGTGGTTAAAAATTGTATAAAAATGTGGCAATGAATCATTACTCATTTCATTATGCCTTGTACTAGTACATTTGTTGTGCATCATGAGTGCATGTATCATTTCCTTAAAATAAATACTATCAATTATATTTAAAACAGAAAGAATCCTATTCGATGAAAAATTTGTGTGAAAGTGGACGATTTGATGACAAATTTTCTTCAAAGGGTGGACACACGGCATGGAATCCTTTTGACTCTTCCTCCCATTGCTATTTATACAAGCACGTGCCCATATGGACCTACATCCCTTTGTTGCTCCTCTCTACCTCTTTTTCGTCATTTGAAACCAAAAATAATAATAATAATAATAATTGTACCTTCAAAAAGGTTAAAAACCTTCTAGAGGATATACCAAAATTACGTATTCCTGAATGAACCAAAAGGCCAGGGAAATTAATTAAATAGCTGCTACAACCGATTCAACAAATTTTTCACTATCAATCTATCATGCAGACACAAGAGAGCAGAAAATATTGGAGGGCGCGTAGCAACTTGATCAATCGTGAAAGGTTGGTGTAAATTTCTTCCCTTTTAATTTTTGTGTTTCATTTTTCGCTTCTCTTTGGCCTTGAGCTCTCTGTCATTTTCAATATGATCATTTTCTTTTCTTTTGAAGTAAACATTGCTTATGTATGTATGTGCCTTCAACCATGGATTCTATCCAATTTAGTGATACATAGAGGTGAAAATCAAAACAAAAATGGATCATTGATTGTTTCTCTACAAATATTGTACGTTGGTTAATTGCCGATATATATTCCTATTTTACAAACCTTCGTTTATTTGGTTTTTAGGGGAATTAACATCTTCGTTTATTTGGTTTCTCTACTTATATTTGGATGAAAAATAATTGACATCTCCGACTTCTAAGATTTAAGCTACTTGGACTATCTTCTTTAAACGTTTCTCACTAATAAATATTTCATTGTCATTATATCCATTTTTTTTTCCCTCAAGCTAGCTATATATATATATAACAACACCTAATATTTTCGTAACATGATAATTTTGGTATGTGATCATATGGGTAGAGGTAATGAGCCTTCCAAGGATAGGTCTTGTTGATTGGCTAACCAAAGCTTGACCCACTGTAAACACACCCAAATTTCAACACTCCCCCCACAGAATAGCATTTATTTGTTCATTACATGGAATACTTGGATGTTTGATTGTACATGCAGTATCTAAGTCAAGCTTGATTCGTTTATCCTATCTGAGTAAAAGAAAGGCTTGATTAGATTTCTTTTAATTTTTAAATAACATATATTAATATTGTAATATGAGAAATTCGTAACTTCTAAATGCACAACTAAATTTCTTTTAGTTTTTATTTTAAAAATTAAACTTATAAATGACCCATAATAAAAGCGGTAAACTTATCTTTTCCTTTTTTCAACTTTGCAAGTGAGCAAGCAATAATTAGATACAATAACGGCAACGGTCAGTTTCTCAATACAACGCTATTTAACCTTCTCCAAATGAAGTATCAAAACTTGGGCAGTTCTCCATTCGACTCACATGCTACAATCATGTCGCTTTTCATTGTAGTCACATATGTTTTCGCGGTGACATTGATGGCGATAACCCGACCAATTCGGAACAGGAGCTACCTCCCTACCACTATGCTTATTTGTGACATTTCAAGTGTTCTGGCATTTTCTTTACTAGTACTCGTCCTCCTTCCTCCCATTGGGTGGTTCCTTTTGTTTTTATGTGCATTCTCATTCGTAAGGATATTATATAGCTCATATCAACAGATTTTTGAGTTTCTCCATGCATTCAAGATTCAATTATACAGCACATTAAAACAAGTTTGGAATCCATCTCATCAAGCGTCTAACGGCAACTCGATGGAGCACGAGGGCAATGGTAGTGTTCCAATGACGGTGTGAATTGTGAAACCTTCAACAATTTCAGTGTACTTTTCTTGTTGCTTTGTTATTGTACGTTCTACCATGGTTGTGATTTTTTTAAATAGATGCTATTGTTGTATTCTACATACGACATATTGCATAATATTTTATTTCCTACATAGTGATTGGTCAATACATCAAATCCAAATTCATGGACTAGCCTCTTGCTTAACATAAATTGCAATTATGTTACTGATCAATGCAAGCTTAAAAGTGTATACAAGGAATTCAAATGGATCTTTCTAATATACCCATTAGATCCAAGGATTTTAACAAGCATTGTAGATTTGAATGAAAACTCGTCGAATTATGTTAATGTGGCATTTCCAGTTGAGTAATGCTACAAGCTAGATCATCATTCCATCTCAATCTTACTAGGTTGATTTGACAGTACCAATCAACTTTGGATCAATCATTGTTAAAAAAAAAAAAAAAGGTAAATATATCATAAATTCCTAAGTCATTGCACGATTTGATATCATTACCTCACTTTTAAAAAATAAAAAGCATTAGCAAATATCCCAAATTCTTCTTTCATGTCCGTGCAACCATAAAATTGTACTAAGAATTCTATGCCCAGCCGTTCAAACTTATTGACGAAACCTGAGGGTAGCTTTCTAAACCAGTTCTGAGCATTCCCTGAAAGAGTCAGGGGGAAGGCCCGACAAGCTACCTCATCAGGCTTTCCGTCAAGATCAATGTGTACCCGAAAGTTCTTCAAGTGCTCGACGAGATCTCCTACCTTGGTGTAACTTTGGATCTGGGGAACCTTGAATTTTTCAAGCAAACAATAGCCTGCCACCTGTCAGGTGAAGGGTATACTGGTGCCCAGCAAGAGTCTGTCCACCACGGCCACCTTTCCCTTTTCCTTTCTCTCCATCTCTCGGGCCATGTTGGCTTAGTTTTTCTCCAAATCAGCAACCTTTCTACCCAAATCTCCAGCATCTTCCCCGCGATCCTTTCGAAGATTGATCCTCTTATTGTCTCTTCCCGGGTGGTCATCTTCCCAGTAATCCTCCTAATGAAAGTTATATTCATGGTGATCACCGTCGTCGGCATGGCTGCTATGCTCATCCTCCCTATGCTCCTCCCGGTTTATCTTGGAATGAGATGGTTCTGGGATTCTAAGCAGTAGCTCTGCGTTTTTTCGTGCTAAGGCTGCAATTTAGGCTTCCAACGCTACCATCTAGTTTTGTTCTACACCGCCCTGAGGAACGAACGATGGAGGAGGTTGTGGATCGTTTTGGCCTTCTGAGGGTGGATTAGGTTGGACAATCGGCCCCAATTGTGTCTTCTTGGCTGGACGACTCTGTCGTTCCCTCACTTGGTCACTACCATCACGGATATATTTTAATGGGAACAAAAATGTTTCCACAAACGACGCGAAACTGTTAGTACAGTTTCTAGCATGGTGTGAGCTACACGTTCTTCAATGTTTTCCCGTTCCTAGAATTCATGATCATTGCAAAAACCAACACCATTATGAGAATGCACCGGGGTTGTTGGTAGATCTCACTCTGATTCTTAAGTAAGTTTATGAGGGAAAAGTACTAAGCACAACAATTCAGTCCAATCTTCATACCTGATATAAGGGCTTATTTATAGGCTAAGGAGTAGAGGCAAACCTGCATTAGGGATTCATGGTCCCACCCGAATTGAGACTTTTCTTTACTTATCTTGGGGTAAGATTCTAGGCGAATTATTCGAGATTGAATCTGGTCTTGGATTTCCTAGACCTAGATTGCAATCCTTGATTTCTCGAGATTGCAATCTCTGGCACTCCCAGATGGTCATGCCGGTCCCTGAGGCAGTATCTTCTCGAGGCTTCTAGGGACCCATACTCTGGGCCCGAGGACTAGTGCTTCACAGGCCTAAAGCCCGTGATACTTAGTAGGCTAGTATGGGTTTAGAGGCCCATAATCTGCTAGATGGGCTGGGCTGAGTGAGATTATTCCAGTAACGAGTATCATATTAATAGTCATGAAGGCATAAAATCTTCATGTGGAAAAGTGATGAGTGCAAAATATTGCATATTTGAACCCTTTTATTTACATTAGTTAATTCTTTAATTGTGTCTTAATTTAATGTTTTGTGTTATATTTGTGTTTTTAACGTTTTGCAGATCATTGAGAGAAACTGGTTGTTTTTGTGTAAAATTGCAGAGAAAAGTAAGAAATGAAGAAACTCCAGTTGCGATCAAGTGCAGCCGAAAGTGCGATCGAGCGCACTTGGCGCTCGAGCGTACCAAGAGTGCGATCAAGCGCACTCGAGCTGACTTGGCAGCGCAAAAACCCTATTAGCAGGATCGACTTAAGCTTATGTTTTTGTCTACACAGGGGTAGAGGCGCCATTTCGGGATTTGTCTTGTAAAACTAGGGTTTTAGTATATATATATGTCTCTTTCTCTTGCAAGTAAGGAGGTTGGGGAGGCCAAGAACGAATTTCTCATTGATTTTCTCCCTTTTTAGTTTAGTTTTCTTTAGGTTTAGGTTTTATTTTACATAGTCATATGTAGCTAAATCTTCAACTAAGGTTAAGGATGAAGCCTCACCATTGAAGAGCATAAATATTTTCATTTAAGTTTATGCTATTCGATTTTATTTGGTTTAATGATTTAATTATTTCACTTATTTTCAATGTGTGAAATGATTTTTGGATATCTTTTGTGATTCAAGTATACATTTGATTATTTGAAATAATTTTACATTATTGATTGCTTGGGTTTTTATTTATCAAAAAATAAGATATTCATTGTGTTTCGTTCTACGGATATACTAGATGATTTGGTTTAAACCTGATATCTTTTGTGATTTGTGCAAAAAACAGATTCATTGAATGATTTATTCGATTTTTTAAGCATGGTAAAACATATATAAGATTTGAATAGTGAGAACTTCGAATATGCATTGATGAACATGAGAATATGTTGCTATGATTTGGTAAGTGTGGATTCCAAAACCTTAGTACCTTATCTTTTGATTTATTTTTCTTTATTTAGTTTTTGTTTTCCTTTTATCAAGAACACAATTAGTTTAGATACAATATTGTTTTCAAGAACATAATTCCCTGTGGATTCGACTTCGCACTTGCACACACTATATTGCATACGACTCGTGCGCTTGTGAGTACATTTAAAACTCACA
Source organism: Alnus rubra (assembly GCA_028654335.1). Taxonomy (NCBI): domain Eukaryota; kingdom Viridiplantae; phylum Streptophyta; class Magnoliopsida; order Fagales; family Betulaceae; genus Alnus; species Alnus rubra. Next base: position 327,868 of record JAJPGS010001859.1, on the reverse strand, counting down.
ACAATAAGAACCTAAGAATGATGAATTTGTTTTCCATATTAGGATAATTATAAGATTTGATAGCGTGATTATCTTTCAGATAAAGGTTGCTTAAGTGGTCTATCTATAATTTATGTCCACAACATAATCTTTTTTGCGTTGATGAAGGGCACAAACTCGTCAAGTAAATTAAGATGCAAAGAGTTATCAAACAACGAACTAATGGAGTTTTACCATATTGTAATTTAGGAAGACACAAAGAGTATTCAACTTTGGATTTGGATAACTTTAAATGCCAAGTAATTGAAAATTAAAAAAATTGTTGCAAGATTTTCTGTTTGGAATTATGTTAACGAGTTTAAAAAGTGTTTTTAAAACATAAAAAATTGTGCCATGCAAAAAAGAGCCGGTGTGGTAAAGAACTGAAAAGGCATTTATTCGACTTTTATTTTTCTCAAAAAAATAGCTCAAAACTATGTTTTAGAAAAATGTTGAAAATGAGGTTTTTTTAAAAAAAAAAAAGAAGAAGAAGCTATTTTTAACTTTTTTGATAAACAAAAAGCTCTATTTTTCAACATAATTTCAAATAAGCTCTAAGGTCACCTCTTTTTTTTTTTTTTTTTTTTTTTTTTTTTTTTTGAGAAAATAGATCTATTTCATAGATCAAATAGTTGAACCTTGCTCAGCAAGTACAATATGATAGATACAGGAAGGCATTCTTGAATCCAAAACACAATCTAACAGAAACTTTAGAGAGGTTTTGGCCAACATGTGAGTTGCTTGGTTAGCATCTCTACATATTTGTCGTACCTCAACAAATGGAATATTAAGCAACCGAAGTCCAGTATCCTCAATGACTTGTCCGAAACTACTCTAGTAGGGGCAATCCGTGCCAAGGGCCAAGACTACTAGCAGAGAATCACCTTCAAAAATCACCTGTTGAAACCCCAATTCACTGCACATATTAACAACCCTCCACGCCGCCATGGACTCTGCCACTGCTGGATCATTAATGTACGGGATAATCGTAGCCATTGCTGCCAAGACATTGGCACAATCGTAGCACGCCACCACCCACACTCCCTCTTCTTTTCCATCTTGTCCAGGGCCGCGTCACAATTCTTCTTTATCTACCCCGTGGGGGGATTGTGCCATCCTTTATGGATCAACCCTTGAGTACCTACACTTGAAGCAATCCGGCTATTGACCTGTTTATAGGTCTCCACCATCTCTTTTGCTGACATGACCAGGTGTAAGGGAGGTGTGAAATCACTACTAAACACAAAGGAGTTACGGTGTAGCCATATTAACCTTGCCAGAGTAAGTACTTCTATTAACTCCTCGGCATCAAGCTTCGTAATAAGCTGTTGGAGGAAACAAATCCCATCACTGTCTTCCAGAGCAACCTTTTGTATCCTTCTACTACACTTCTGCCAAACAGCCACAGATGACGGGCATGCCAATAGGATATGGCATATGGTTTCAGGGTTGACCAAAGAGAAAGGACACTGAGGGTCCTGTCCGATTCGCTTATGAACTAAGCTGTGTTTAGTTGGTAGCAAGTTGTTGCCAATTTTCCATGCAAAGTTCTTCAGTATAGCAGGAGCTTCTATTTGCCAAATAACTTTCCAGAATGCATGTTGTTCACCTGTCAATGAGCATTATCCCAAAGATTGGGCCCTTTGATGCATCTCAAAGTGGTAAGCACTGTGGATTGTAAAGCAACCATTTTTAATGCCATTCCAAATCCAACGATCAGAGTGTCTAAGGGGGCTAAGAGGCATATTGCACATCTAGTCAGCTTCGATCCCATTAAATGTCTCTTGAATCAGGGGATAATCCCACCACCCTATATTCTGATCTATTAATGAACAGGCTTTGGCCTCCGAATCCAGACCATGCACATGAGATTGGACTTTATCAGAATGAGGGGTTAAGAGCCATTTATCACCCCAAATACTTATCTGCTCTCCATTCCCCTCCCACCATATCATTCCCCGCTAAAGAACTTCCCTAGCTTGGAAGATGCTGCGTCAAGCATAAGAAGGATTGCTCCCCAATTGAGCATGCAGAAAAGTACCAGTTGGAAAATATTTTTCCTTTAACACTTTTGCCACCAAAGAATCTGTGAGAGTGCAGTATTTCCCCACTGTTGAACAAATGAATTCTTTAAACTACAATCTAGTGTTTCGACTGCAAAAAATGGCAGTCTTAGTGTTATTTATCTTCCAATCCGAGGCTAGCTCATACTTCTGAATCAATTGCATCACATTTCCCCACTCCTGAAAAGTCGCTCTGTAGAAGAGAAGACTGTCATCAGCGAAGAAGAGATGTCTTAGCCAAGATCCTTTTGCTGCAATTGGAACTCCTGTAATTCGGCCTTCTTGTGCCGCTTGCAACAAAAGAGAGCTTAACCCCTCCGTACAAAGAAGAAAAATGTAAGGAGATAAGGTATCCCCCTCTTGTGGGAGTGATCTTACCAGGTGGAATGCCATTAATATCGAGTAAGAAATAGTAGTCACACAATTCATTATCAAAGCAATCCACATATCTTTAAACCTCATTTTACGCATAATTTCTTCTAGAAAGGTCCACTTCACTTTATCATATGCCTTGCTCATATCCAATTTTATTTCCATAAAGCCATTTTTCCCTTTCATCTGAGTGTACATTGTGTGAAGAGCTTCATAGGCCACCATAATATTGTCTAATATTAGCCGGCCTAGAACAATGGCACTTTGTTGTTGAGAGATGATCGAGGGCAGCACCTTCTTCAACCTGTTAGCTAATACTTTTGCAATGATTTTAAACAAAACATCACATAAACTAATTGGTAGAAATTCACTAACAGCACCAGCAGGAGAAATTTTGGGAATAAGAGCTATATAGGTTGAGTTTATAGAGTTATCAAAAAACCCAAATTTAGGAAATCCAAGACAATTTTCCTGTCAATACCTCCAACCGTATTCCAGTGTTGTTGGTAGAACAAACTCCAAAGCCATCTGGTCCCGGGGCCTTCAAAGGATGCATCTATGAGAGAGTAGTATCCACTTCCTCTAGAGAGAAAGTTCTAAGTAGACTGTCATTCATGGCCTGAGTGACCCAAGGCTGCACCACTACAAGACAATCTTGAAGCCCCACCAATCTTGATGAAGTAAATACCTGTTGGAAGTACAACAAGAAAGCCCGACCAATATCATCATGCTTTGTCCAGGTGTTGCCCTCTTCATCCCGAATCTTGTTGTTGTGGTTTGTTCTCAGCCTATGGTTTACCTATGCGTGAATGAATTTGGTGTTTTGATCACCATCTTTATACCAATTTCTCCTAACTCTCTGCTTCCAACGAATATCCTCCATTTCCATCATGTGATGGATCTCTCCTTGTAGCTGTTTAATACTGTCAAGATTACCTGGATGTTCCTTACTTTGCAGCTTCTCAAGGTGCCTAGTTAGCCTTTTGATAGTATGGCCAACAGCCCCATATTTTGATGAGCTCCACGTTGTTAAGGCATGCTTACAATTATCAAGTTTTGCCATAACCTCAACCATAGCATTAGTATCCTCCACCCTCTTACCCCAAACTGTTTTTATCACCTCTGAGCATTCCTCATCTTTGTTCCAGCAGGCTTCAAATTTAAAAGACTTAGGCTTCAGAAGATTTTCCCGACAGGAAAAACAGATCCACAAAGGCTTGTGGTCCGAGCTTCAAACAGCCAGAACCTAAACTTCCATATTTGGGAATTGACTACACCAACTAGTAGTAGCCAAAGCTCTGTCCAGACTCTCCTGTATGAATTCTTCTGAGTTCCTCTGATTACACCATGTGAATTTTGAGACCCTGTAGCCAAGATCCCCTAGGTTACAAGCAGCCAATGTAGAACGAAAACTCTCCATTTGATTATCATTATGCATCATTCCCCTAACCTTCTTAGAGAGATCAAGAATCTCGTTGAAGTCTCCAACACAAAACCAGTCCTGAGGGTTATAGATACTCAAATGGTTCAGCAACTGCCATGACTCCTCACGCATGGCTCGGTCAGGGTGGCCATAAAAACCTGTAAATTTCCATGAAAAATCAAAGTCAACAAGTCTGATAGTAGCACTTATATGCCTGAGTGAGTAATTAATTATTTCCACCTCCCTCGTGTCCATCCAAAGAAAAGCCAATCCACCACTTCTCCCAACAGGTTCCACAGTGATCATTCCTTCATAGCCGAAATTTCCTCTAATGGCTTGTAACTTAGCATTCCTGAATTTTGTTTCCATAAGAAACAAAAAAGTGGGCTTCTTCTCCTCACCAACAGACGAAGATCACGAACTGATCGAGGGTTCTCAAGCCCTCGATTGTTCCAGCTGAGGAGACTCATGGTTGTTGACGGGGATTCCTCACAGCCTCCGCCAATGAACAAACTACGCAAGGGAATTTGATTCATACCTCATCTACTTTTTCGGTTGGGTGTTCACCAAAGTATCCCTGTAAGAATAATCATGCCCTCTCTTCTTTGGTAAAATCCTAGGAACAAAGTCCACACTCTACCCTGCTGTGTTCCCTCTAGCCAACCTTTTCCATTGTGTGATCCGACCCCCCTCTGTCTTTCCTTGAGAGAGACTTTGAGGAGCTTCTTTAGTAAAAAACTTCTTTCTTTTTTTTCCTTAGATCCAGCTTCTATGCTGTAGTGTAAACTACCGCATATATGTTGTAGTCTAAACGACAAGGCCAACAAAACTAAACTGAGGAATTTAAGGTATTAAAAAAAGAAAATAAAAAAGAATCGAAAGTCATAACAAAACTTAGGGTCTATTTGAGCTTGCGATTTTAAAAAATGAGACTTGAAAAATAGAGATTTTAAAATATGTGATTTGAAAAAGTAATTTTTAAAAACACAATTGCGTGTTTGGCAAAATGGCAGTTTGACCTTTAAAAGTGAGATTTTAAACCAAATCGTAGAAAATGAAACAGTTGGAAATTGCATTTTTCAAAAATTTCATTTTGAAAATGAAGAAAATCTGTCGTTTCAAATCGTAGTTAAATAAGTGCTTTTTTTAAAACACAAAATTTTAAAGGTTAACCTACGATTTTAAATGTCAAACTGCAATTTTACCAAATGCATAACTGTGTTTTTAAAAATCATTTAAATCTCATATTTGAAAATCGCTATGTTTTAAATCACAAACTCAAACACACCCAAAGTTGGGTTACAAGGAGAAGAAAGCAAATGAGTCATGTAACAATTCGCTGAGTTACAGTAAGAATGCTCTCGTGGCATACTTTTATTGGTTACACGTTTCTTCTTATGACTTGCAATTTATTTTATTTTATTTTTTCTAATGACTAGCAATTGACCTATCAAACTTGTTACAAAAGATAAACTATAGTGAGTTATGTTAAAGGTTGAAGAAATCAAATGAGTTGTTGTATTTCTTACTTTTTTTTCTTCTTTTTTTTTGCCTTAAATTCCACTGTTTAGTTTTGTTGGCTTTGTTGACCTTGCCTTTTGTTGTTAGTCTAAAATGACATAGTTTTAGCACTAGTAACAACATGTATGAGGTACCACATAGAATGTATGAGGTACCACATAGAAGCCGGATCCTTTTTTCTTCCTATTCTAAGGTTGGATTTCTAATGCTCGGATTTAATTCATCCTTTCACAAAATAAGAAAGAAAAAAAAAAAAAAAAAGGTAATGGTATATACCACATTATTTAGTCAATTTTTAGATTTTTTTTAATAAAGACGGATGAAATATTTGATTGAGACTATCACATCAGTATTATAAAATATTGGTAAAATAAAAATTTTATTTTTAACATTACTTATAATTAAATTTATTTTAAAATAAGTGGTAATTTAAAAACATTTTAGCCAAATAAAAGGGATTAGCTAAATCATTGTAATTTTGTATAGATTTAATACCGATGCATCAGAAGGGACTTTGGCGTGAAGCAACGTAACAGTCCTAGTTTAATTGCTATCTTTTGTTCATTTTAGTGGGTCCCTTTCTTTTGGCGGTTGAAAAAAAGGGTGTCCAACTTTGAATCAAAAGTGGGGGAGCCGTTTAAGAAAGATCATGATTATTTATAATTATTTGTCCGAATTTTAAAAAAATCGGACAGGTATTTGTGAGATACTACTTATAGGACTCACCTGACGAAATAAGTGGTTGGACAACCTAATTTTTATTTGGTTAAGTAGGTCTTATAAGTGTAAATATCTCATAATCACCCGCCCGAATTCTATCAAATTATAACAAGTAATTGTAAAATTTGCAATAGGTCCTGTAATAGAAATTATCTTTTTTTTTATTATTACATAATTATTTCACAATATTAATGTGTGAAATAAATTTTAAAATATTTTTTACTAAAGACTGATTGAAGAATTTGTTGAGATTATCACAACAACATCGTAGAATAATTATGGCATAAAAATATAATTTCTAACATTACTATTTTATTAATGTTAGAATAATGCTATAAACCATATTTTTATCACACAATTATTTCGAGATGGAAGTCTCAACTAACGTACCCTTAATCAATCCGAATTATGATTGTCTCCAATTATTTGCCTGAAATGTAGAGAAGCCATCCTTTGGTTTTTTCTTCTTCTTCTTCTTCTTCTTTTTTAAAAAAAAATAATTAATTTTTTAAGCTTTTAATTTATTTAACTTTTTAGTTTTATATATTTATATTTTTTATTAACAATGACACATGTTGTCTTTTTATTGGCCCTGACGTGGTACACTAACATAATCTATCAAGTGTTTTGACGAAATTTGATTACAGGGAGTGATTTGTATTTTTGGCAAAACCCAGGAGCTCGAAGTTCATTTTGATATCAAGTAAACCACATGAACTAATTTTTATTTTTCCCTAAATATTAACAAAAAGAATAAGGCTGTATTTGTTTCGACATAAAATATTTTTTGTCGAAAAATATTTTCAACAAAATCACGTTAAAAAAAAAAGGAAAAAATTACAGTTTAACCCCCCAAATTACCACCCGTTTTGCAAAGATCCCCAAAAACTGATAACACTCCGACTCCGACCCCCAAACTACCAAAAAGTTTTAAAAAGACCAATTTTATCGAAATATGCCTATAATACCCCTACCACCTGTCTTTTTTGAATTAAAAAATAATATATTTTTCTAAAGAAAACTAAAAAACTTAAATTTTATTTTATTTAAAAAAAAAATGAAATAGAAAATGTGTTGGGGAGGGGGGTGGCTTGGGTGGCCCCGCGGCCACCCTAGGGGTCAGGGGTGGCCGTGCCCCCAAGGGCCGGTGGTAGCCACGCGGCCACCCCTAGTGGCCGAGGGTGACCGCACGGCTACCACCGGCCATTGGGGGTGGCCGCTCGCCACTCCTGACCCCTGGGGTTGGCTTTCGAGCCACCCCTAGATCCATTTTAAGGTGGCCCGAAAGCCAAACCCCTTCCCAACCCATTTTTTTTTTAAATAAAAAAAAATTATTTTTTTTAGTTTTTTTTTTTTTTAAAAAAATTATTTTTTAATTAAAAAATGACATGTGGCAAGGGTATTATAGACATTTTTTTGATAAAATTGGTCTTTTTAAAACTTTTTGGTAGTTTGGGGGGCTAGAGTCGGAGTGTTGTCAGTTCGTGGGGCTCTTTGCAAAACGGGTGGTAATTTAGGGGCTAAACTGTAATTTTTTCAAAAAAAAAAATTGATTTCCTTGAAAATATTTTTCAGTGTTTGGCTTGTATAAAAAATAGTGATGACGGAAAATGGTTGGGGATTTTCAGCGAACTCCGACGGCCGACGAGGATTCCAACGAACTTTAGTCACCGGCGACAGATTCTTGCTAACTCCAATAGCCAGCAGTGGATTTTGGGAAACTTTAGCGGCAACGAATAATGAATTGCAAAAGAAAATGCGTGCAAGAAAGAGAAGCTTAAACTCAGAAAATAATTTATGGTTTTTTTTTTTAAAAAAAAAAAACTCATTTTATGAAAATTAAAAAATGTTTTACTTGTCAACCAAAAATGTTTTTCAGTTTGACTATGATTTTCAATCGTACGAAACACTGAAAAGTAGAGAAAACATTTTCCAAAAAATAAATGGTGCCTAACTATAAATATAAGAAAAGTACACACATTTCCCTCAAACTACCACCCGATTATCAATGTCTCCCTAAACTATAGATTGCGTCAATGTCTCCAAAATTACAAAAAATTGTCAATATCCTCTAATGACACAAATACCATAAATAAAAATAAATAATTTAAAAATAGAGAGTCTTCACTTTTTTTTTTCTGATTTATGGGAGTATATTTGTGGTTTTGAAAATGGTAAATGGTGAAGTGACGTGCGTGTGGTGTGCAATTTTTTTTTAAAGAATTTTAGACATGCAATGGAATTTGGTAGTGCTTGTTAAAGTATTGATTAAATGATTAAATTTATCTTTTCTTATAAGCTAAAACCCATGGCTCTATCCATATATATGATTGAATACTAAAATTAACATGTTATGAAAATATATAATATATAAGATTTTTAATAAATGGATCTAATGACATTGAAATATTTATGACTGAGAAACGTTTAAAGAAGAGAGTTCAAGGGGATATCAATTCTTTCATCTCAATCTAAATATAGTTTTCCCAAAGAAACATATAATATAAACAAAGGTGTACGTGTAAAATAATAAATATATCAGCAATTAACCAACACTAATTGTATAGTTATTTACGCTAGACACAATGAAAAATAGTAATTTTTGTTTTTTTACATGACCAATCTTCTTATACAGTTATACCTGGGCTGGGGGAAAACTCAACTTCCAATGGTAGAGAAAAACAATTAATCCATTATCCATGATCCATTTTTGTCTTCATTTTAACCTCAATGTGTATGAGTAAGTTGAATTATATAGAAGCATGGTTGGTTGAAGCCACATACATGTACATAAGCATATATTATATATTTACTTGAAAAGAAAAGAAAATGATCATAGTTAAAATTTAGTACAAATAAAAAATGATAGAGCTCAAGGCCAAAGATAAGATAGAAATGTAACACCAAAACTAAAACTTTTAACACTAATTAAAGTTGAATATTTTTACAATCATCTGCGATGTCAATTCCTGGACCCACTATCCTAGACCCACCCTCGGCCACTGGGGGTGGCCGCGCAGCTACCACCGCCCCTTGGGGGCACGGCCACCCCCCTCCCCAACCCATTTTCTATTTCTTTTTTTTCTTTTTTTGAAAACAAATAATAATAAAATTTTAGTTTTTTTAGTCTTTTGGTTTTATTTTTAGAAAAATTATTTTTTAATTAAAAAATGACACGTGACAAGAGTATTATAGGTATATGTTGACAAAATGGGTCTTTTTAAAACTTTTGTTTACCATTAGTCAAGATTGAGTGATGAATAATGGTAAACAATCTACTGCCCACTAAGCTAAAGTTTTGTTTACCATCATTCAAGATTGAGCGATAAATAATGGTAAAACAATCTACTGCCCACTAAGCTAAATCTCTTTCGTACGTCATGGGAGGAAATATCAAAAGGTATTTGGTCCAGGAATTGGCCTGGAATACTTTTGGCTATTTTGAATAAAAAATAGCAAAAAGTATTTAGCTCTTACATATAGCTAGTCTGGCTGGCTGTGCCTAAAGGAAAAATTCTTCAGTAGCTCGCAGACAGAAGAGAGCAAGAACATAGGAGAAAATGGAGGGCAACAATTTGGGTAATCGCGAAAGGTTGGTGTAAATTTCATGGCTTTTACTTTTGGTGTTACATTTCTATCTTATCTTTGGCCTTGAGCTCTATCATTTTTTATTTGTACTAAATTTTAACTACGATAGTTTTCTTTTCTTTCAAGTAAACATACAATGCTTATGTACATGTATGTGTCTTCAACCAACCATGCTTCTATATAATTCCACTTACTCATACATTGAGGTTAAAATGAAGACAAAAATGGATCATGGATAATGGATTAATTGTTTTTCTCTACCATTGGAAGTTAAGTGTTCCCCCGGCCTAGGTATAACTATATAAGGAGATTGGTCATGTAAAAAAACAAAAATTACTATTTTTCATTGTGTCTAGCGTAAATAATTATACAAATAGTGTTGGTTAATTGCTGATATATTTATTATTTTACACGTACTTCTTTGTTTATATTATATGGTTCTTTGGGGAAACTATATTTAGATTTCTTTAAGTTTTTATTTTGAAATTAAACTTATAAATGACCCATAATTTGTCTACATTAATATAGTCTGCTCAACAACTTCATTAAAAAAAAAAAAACATAAAATAAAAATTAGAACAGTTTAGAAAGTTTGGATTAGGTAATTAATTAAGCTTACCATACCTTTTAAACCCAATAATTAACAGTTTATAAAAATATTTGGGTTATATCATTTTGGGTCAATAAAGTCTTACATGAAGCTCGGATTGATATTTCAATTGTTCATTTTTATTTTTGGTTTAGATAGTTCTGATTCCCATAATTTCTTATGTTGTCAACCCACAAAATAATAGATTGCATCACAAACCAATTTGAATTATGTAAATATATATGGACGGGAATCTACTACATATACGCTTGGAAGTAGCCTACTCCTATAAATCACAGTCCTCCGTTGCATTATGTATTAAATGCCCTGAATTTTTTTTTTTTTTTTTTTTGAGAGGGCCCTGAATATTGATTTAACGTTAACCGAATATATAGCCATTTATTGAAACACAAAATAAACATGCATTTTTGTATACTCTCTTCTTCTATTTTTAATATAAAAGAGTCTTTTCACCATTTAACGGAAATCAATTAAGCCTAGGAATTTTTTATTTTTTATTTTTTATTTTATTATTATTATTATTATTATAAAAATTAATTATTGAATATTTTGCAATATTTCATGTTTTGTTTTGCATTGATTAACTTATATCCTATCAAGTTTTTATGTTCATACACTTGACTCTCGAGGCACCAAACACCCCTATGTTTTTTTTTTTTTTTTTTTTTAAAAAAAAAAGAGAAATTATAAATATTTTCAAAGATTCAGGCATAGGTGTTTTTGTAAATTCCGTTAAATTCTGACCAATGTTTAAATCCTTACAATGTTTTTTTTTCCTAAAAAAATGATGGGTATTTTGAAAATTTTGACAAAATTAAACGAAAAATTCTAACGAATGGTTGAAATTAAAAAAAAAAAAATTGAAAGATGGATACCCTAAATTGACACTTTTTTTAAAATTTGAATACTTAATTGCAAAAATGATGAAATATTAAAGGTTATAAGTTAAGTTTTTTCAATTTTATTTTTTAAAAAAAGCGCAAATAGTTTCAATATTGTGACATACATTAATATATATAATGAGAGAAAATTGATAACCGACCTATCAATATATCATTATAAATGTTTCTTATACTACTCTTTAAATAAACCAAGATTATTAATATTTTATAGATGAAAATGGTGAAATTCAAGGGAGAAACTACTAAAAAATTTCGTCTGTAATTTTTTGTTATGCAAGTGAGCAAGGACGGATTGGCCATGATTTTTCCACCAATTTTCCAACTGGAGTCCAGCATCTCATTCAAGTGCTTATTGGTCTCATCCAAGTGATGAATGGAGATGCACACGCCGCTTCTCCATTCGACTCACGTGGTACAACCATGTCGTCTTTCATTTTAGTGCTGGTCGCACAAGTTTACGCCAAATATTTGCTGGAGAGAATCCAACCAATTCCAAACACGAGATACTTCCGTATTACTAAACTTGTTTGTCAGATTTCAGGTGTCATAGCCTGTGGTTTATTGTTATCGGTCCTCCTTCCTCCCATTTGGTGGTGGATTATTATAAGTCCATGTGCATTCAACTCCATAAGGGAATTGAACGGCTCATACCACCAGATTTGTGAGTTGTTCAATGATATATATCAGCAGATTTCTGAGTCGCTCCACGATATATACCAGCAAATTTCTGAGTCGCTCCATGGCATTTCAGCTCAAGTATTCAACAAACTACATGATGCATTTCAATGGATTTGCAATACAACTCAGCAAGCAGGCCCTCCAACATTTAACGAGAACTCAGTGAGGCAAGAGGGCGAACGTGGTCCTCCAAGGGTGCAGAACGTTTGAATACTCTGTTATTATAATATAAATCAAATGCTAGCTTAATAATATGATATAAACGTTTGCAGATTTTTACTTTTCGACTTTCTGCTTGGCTGGCTTTTTGGATTTGTGGTTCTTGTTTTACATGTTTGTTTGTGTACATAGTTGAAGTGTTTGATGATTTGCTTGTATTTATTTTTGAACAAAAATTTCCTACAAACAAATTTCATACAACCCACATATAAAATTGACATGTGTCATTTGGCATGTGAGAAGCACATGTCATTTTAATAGGATATGCTTCTTAGATGCTTCTCACATGCTATTTTTATAGCATTAATAAAAAAACATGTGATTCTCACATATTTAAATGACACATGTCAATTTTATATGTGGAAAAAATTTTGTCCTTTCATCTCTTGGGTTTCTGGTTTTGTTCTGCATATGGTGGTTTCAGGTTGTTGGTTTTGTTTAATTTGGAGTACATATTTCATGCCTATAGAACCAGCCCATCACTGTTTCAGTATTCGCTAGCCTGTCTTTTGCACAAACAATCACAGGCCATTATCTACCTGTGTATTAATTTTGGTGGATTTTGGCATGGCTGAACTTAGATTTGAATTGGGTGCTGAGACAAATAGTAATATATTATGGTAGTATAATTTCTAGAAGGAGTGCAAGGAGGCTGCTTCTTGAACTTTATTTTCAATAAACGTGCTTGAAAAACAACCTTTAATATGGGTATGAAATAAATATGTCTTGCATAAGAATTTATTAATATGTTTGTGTATAATCTAGACTACTACTGTCTAGTTTAGTCTTTCCTAGCAGTAAAATATACCAATTTCTAGTTTGGATTTGCTTTTGGCTGATTGAATATGTTATTCATTGATAGCTTGATTGGATTTGCTTTTTGCTTTCTACAATTGTCTCACTTCTTAAATATTACACCACTTAATAATTTTCAGTGTATTTTTGCTAGACCAATTTTTTGGATTAAATTTTCTCCTCGTGTTTATTGTGAATTTCGAAATTCCATTATGAACTTCATGTCTTTTTAGGCATGATTTAGGAATTCTTATTTTTTTAGTTTGTTTTAGAGACATCAGCTGTTCATGGTTATGAATAGAGAAAAAAACTTTTGGGGAAGAAAGAAAATGGGTGAAAAGTTTCATTCACCGAAGATGGACTCTGGATGGACGTTTGTTCGCCGGATAGAATTACTCGGCTAACATACCCACAAATCAGGCCAACAGCAAAGGAATACGGCCAAAAACAACACAGGATACACGGAGCCTCCAAAATCCTTTCGATTTGGCCAGAAATTCCTTACTAATACAGAGCTCATCAATCGGCTAAACACTACACAACCGAAACAGAGAAATGCACAAACAACACCATCCGGCCAAACCCACAAACAGGGAACACGGCCAAGAATCAAAACACACACAACCCACCGATCAAACAACAAATCAACACTAAATTACAAGAAATTACCTATAAAGAGGATTTCCGTTCAACACAGAAAATCCACCGGAAATCGGCCGGAAACCGCCTCCAAACCGCAGGAGATCGCGCCTCTGGTTTCGCCGGCGTTGACCCACCGAAGAAACCACCACGCAGTTGCCGGAAACCCACCGGAAATCGCCTCTGCTCAATCGGAAATCGCACGCTCAGCTTCGCCGGCGTCCTCTGCTCAGACCCGCCGGAAATCGCGCCTCCTTGCTTTACTGGCGTCGACCCACCGGTGATCGGCCGTGAATCTAACCACCGGAAAGTCACCAAATCGGCGGTCTTTCCTCCAGTCGCCGGTAATCGCCTCTGGCTCCACCCACCGTCGACCAATGTAAAAACAGTAAAGGAGTTCCATGAGTACTTTTGCGTACGTGTGCAATGCGACCGTGCATGACTCCGGGAGATTGAAAGATGAATACGCGAATAATTTGTGGAGCCCAACAGTTGAAATACCATCTACATTGATTTCGTCGTCTGAGAGCAATGATTCACAAGGATTAGTCAAAGAACTCATTATGTTCATCACTCGGATAGTCCAACCATGGTGCTTGTTGCCCTCTTCTATCCAGAGATAATTATGGTGCTTGGATATGTGCTGTTACAATGAATTTACGTGCCAAAAACAAACCAGGTTTTGTGGATGGCGCCTTGATGAAGCCAACTTCACATAATGATGTCCCTCAATGGGAGAGATGCAATGATCCTGTCCATTCGTGCAGTGGATTCTCAATTTTGTTACGGGTGAGATTCGTAGCAGTATTTTATATGCCAATACTGCTAGAGAGATTTGGTTGGATCTTGCAGAGCGATTCTCCCAATCCAATGCTCCACAAATTTATAAGCTGAAGCAGTCAATTTCTCCTCTCAAACAAGAGAACATGTCTGTTTCTACATATTTTACAAAAGCTCAAGTCACTATGGAATGAGCTCAATTCTCTTGTAGTCATCCAACCATGCACACGTGGACATGGGAAAATTATTGCAGAACAATTCCAACAAGATAGGGCGATGAAATATTTACGAGGTCTTCATGAGCGATATGTTGCACTTCGTAGCCAAAATACTTCTCATGGAGCCTTTTCCCGGTACAACCAGAATTTATTCACTTGTTCGTCAAGATGAAAAACAACAAGAGATACATTTTTCATTATTCCCAACTCCAGATACTGCAGCTTTTATCACCAAACCCACAAATCGTGGTGGCCAACTCAACCATAAGCCACGCTACAATTGTGATCATTGTGGTCGTGATGGTCACACTAATGAACGTTGTTTCAAGCTTGTTGGGTGTCCTCTAAAGAAGACCGATGCTACTGCTAAGACAATTAAAACTGAAGATTGTGCCATGGTGTCACCTCCACCCATCACTCAAGAATAGTACAACAAATTATTGGCTATGCTCTCTTCAGGTAGCATCAATTCTACTTCTCTAGCAGGTATAGCCCTTATTGCTCACTCTGCTTTGGTGTGGATTATTGATTCAGGAGCTACTAACCACATGTGCCACTCTTTATTTGATGGAAGCCCAATCAAATGGGTAAGTGAGGAAACAATTTCCAAACATGTGTAATTTTAACATTATTTGATTGCATACTACAATATTTTTTAATTTTTATTTGATAACTATAATTTAGAGCAGTTTTAATTAAGTTTATGAAAAACAACCAAAAGAACTTATTTGATTGCATTTGGTGTTTTGAAATATCATTTGTTTTGCTGCAGGATATGGATTTCAGACTCTTTGATTTGACTGAGGGATTGAGCCTGCCAGTTTGTTTGTATGGAGGCTCTCTTATTTTTAGCTAGTGTTTTTAGTAGATGTTACAAGATTTTGATTCTGTTGTTGGCTAATTGTGGTGTATGGTATTTATAAGTGTTGAACAGTTGGAATGGAAGGGTGTATGATTTTTAAAAGTTGAAGGAAGAAAGGTTGCAAATTTTCCCCACACGTTAATGAAGGGGCAGCGAGCTAGTCAAAGGTGGGGAATTGCTATTACGGTGCGCGACGTCACGGCCATTTTTTCCTGATCTTCCACTTACTCGTTGTGTGGGACAGGGACTCGCAATATATATGTGAACTGTGGAGTACGTTTCTCATGTACGTTTCTCAATCACCTGTAATTTCCTTGGAATTACTTCGAGAGAGACTCCTGGCTCTTCTTCCCCTCCACGTACCGATAAAATAACAAGACTCTTGACTTTATTTTTTTATTATTATTTTTTTTTCTAAAGCATTGTCTTAAAAATTATTTGAGTACGTTTAAAAAAAGAAAAAAAAAAAAGAAAAAAAAAAAGACAATTGGGGTGGACATGCCTTTAGAGTTATTTTTTGGTGAAAAAAAAAGTCAAATAAATGCCTTTTGAGTTCTTTACCACACCTGCTCTCTTTTGCGTGGCATAATTTTTTATATACTAAAAACATTTTTTAAGTTCATTAACACATTTTAAAGAGAAAATCTTGCAACATGTTTTTGAATTTTTATTTACTTGGGCATATAAAGTTATCCAAAACCAAAGTTCTCTTTGTCTCTTCCTAAATTACAATATGGCAAAACTCCATTAGTTAGCTGTTTAATGACTCTTTGCATCTTAATTTACTTGGCAAGTTTGTACCCTTCATTTACTTATTGTAAAATAGATTCTTTTGTGGATATAAATTATGGATAGACCCACTTAAGCAACTTTTACCTGAAATATAATTGTGCTATCTAATCACATAAGGAACAAATTAATCATTTATAGGTTCTTTTCCAGATGAAATTTTTTTACACCCTCATGACTGTTAATATGATATACGTTGTAGCGTCTCAGATTTTAAATTTTGGATTAAAGAGTCTAAAATTATAATTTAAGACGAAAGAAAATAACTGGTCTGGCATTACGCTCGATCCACATAATTTAGCGCTCAATTGCAGTCAATGACTCAACTGTTAGGCTCCACAAATTATTCACGTATTCATCTTTCAATCTCACATAGTAACGGTCGCATTGCACACATACGCAAAATCACTCATGGAACTCCTTTACTGTTTTACAGATTGGATTGCTTCAACCTTTTGTGACTACAAATATTAACAAAAAGAAGATATAAATGCTTTCTCATGTTGTTTTTGGAAAAAGAAGTATCATTATTTTATTTTATTTTAAAAAAAAAAATTAGATTTTAGACTTTATTAATTTTTTTTTTATTTTGATTTTTAAGGGAAAAAAAAAGTATTTTAGAAAGATAATAGTTTGACGTATTTAATTATTACACTTGATAGTTTGAAAGTGAAAATAAAAAATGTCGATAATTTAAGGGATTAAAATACATTTTTTTCGTACTTTTTTTAAGACTAAATATTAGGGCTATGGTTATGTGGATAAATTATGTACCTAAAATATATGTATAGTTAGTATTTAAGTTTGAGTCAAATAAGTTTTTAACGCAAATTTTTTTAAGTTAAAAACGGTACCGTTTAGTGGAGCATGCATGCGGTAGTTTTCACTCTTGCATGCAAGCTAGATCTTGTATAAAAATAGGACTTTCTATAAAGGCCTTGACAACATTAATTTTGTCGCCATAATCACCTAAAACTATGAGATGATGGTGCCATATTTGTGTCATACTAAAATTTTTTTTGAAGTTAAAGAATTAAAAAATAAAACTTCATGGCACCTAAAACTTCATATTAAAAAATTATAAGTGGAGTGATTATGTTAATGACTCAGTTTTGTTCTTTTTATTTAATTTAAAACTTCATGGCACCTAAAACTATAAGATTAATAAACTGTATTATTTAATTATATTCGGTCACAAAATTTGCCCCAACCGCATGACCTAAGACCGCTGAACCACCGCCCTTGAATCTTGATGGTCTAAGAGTGTGTTTGAGATTGCAATTTCGTAGATAAAAAGTACGATTTTAAACCAAATCGCAGAACTTGAATCATTTGTGCTATTTGAAAAAGTAGAAAACTATTTTCTCAAATCGCAGACAATGCATGAGGTGTTTTTTTGAAAACGCATAATTTTAAAGGCTAATATGCGATTTTAAAGGTCAAACTGTAATTTTGTCAAACACTTAACTGTGTTTTTAAAAAATTACTTTTTCAAATCGCACATTTCAAAATCGATATTTTTAACGGTAAGTATATATGCTTTCTCATGTTGTTTTTCGAAAAAGAAGTATCATTATTTTTTTTTCCTTTTTTAATTTTAGATTTTAGGCTTTATTAATTTTTTTTATTTTGATTTTTAATGAAAAAAAAAAAGTATTTTAGGATGATAATAATTTGACGTATTTAATTATTACACTTGATAGTTTGAAAGTGCAAATAAAAAATGACGATAGTTTAAGGAACTAAAATATATTTTTTCCATATTTTTTTAAAAAAAAACTAAATATTAGGCCTATGGTTATGTCGGTAAATTATGTGTCTAAAATATATGTATAGCTAGTGTTTAAATTTGAGTCTAATAAGTTTTTAAAGCAAATTTTTATTGTGGAAAACGGTTTGGTTTAGTGGAGCATGCATGTGTGACCCGTGTGTGGATATAAAATTCTGGACATAAAATATGTCGGCCGTGTTATTGTGTGACCCGTGTGTGGCCCGTTTGCTCCACTTTATATTTCACACAATTCTTGGCAGCATTTTGCTCCACGTCTCCAGCTTCTCTTCAAGTCCTCGGCGAGCAAAGTCTTGCTTGCTTGCAGCTCAGGAGACTCCAGACTGTCAAACACGACTCCGAGGAACGCAGAAAGGAGGGCCTCTGTCATTGTTTTCGTGATGAATCAGGAAAAACGATGCAAGAGTTAGGAGTGGCCAAGCATTGAAAGCAGAAAGCAATGGGTGTCTCCTGTGTGAAAGCTTTGACGAACGAACATGTGCTGTTTTTGTGGCCCTTGTTGGCTTCTAGTTCTCTCCCATTTGCATGGTCTGTAAGTATTATTTCTATGTGGCACTATTTTTCTTCGAATATCGTTATATATATTTTAAATAGTATTGTTTTGGTGTAATTGTAAAGATATATTGCATCCACTAGGATTTTGCTGTGATGTTTCCAAATTTCAATCACCTTTAATTTCCTTGGAATTACTGCGAGAGAGACTCTTGGGCCTTGGCTCTTCTTCCCCTCCGCCGATAAAATAACAAGACTCTTGACTTTATTTTATTAGTATTATTATTTTTTTTTTCTAATCCATGCATTGTCTAAAATATTATTTGAGTACGTTGAAACAAAAAAGTCAATTAGGGTGGAAATGCCTTTTGAGTTCTTTACCACACCACCGGCTCTTTTTTGCGTGGCATAATTTTTTATATAATAAAAATATTTTTTAAGTTGGTTAACACAATTCTAAAGAGAAAATCTTGCAACATGCATGTTTTTGAATTTTCATTTACTTGGGCATATAAAGTTATCCAAAACCAAAGTTCTCTTTGTCTCTTCCTAAATTACAATATGGCAAAACTCCATTAGTTAGCTGTTTAATGACTCTTGCATCTTAATTTACTTGGCAAGTTTGTATCCTTCATTTACTTATTGTAAAATAGATTCTTTTGAGGATATAAATTATGGATAGACCCACTTAAGCAACTTTTACCTGAAATGTAATCGTGCTATCTAATCACATAAGGAACAAATTAATCATTTATAGGTTCTTCTCCAGATGAAATTTGTTTACACCCTCATGACCGTTAATACGATATACACTATAGCGCTCCAGATTTTAAATTTTAGATTAAAGTGTCTTAAATTAGAATTTAAAATTAAAGAAAATAACTGGTCTGAAAATTGCACTCGATCCACATAATTTAGCACTCGATCGCAGTCAACAACTCAACTGTCGGGCTCCACAAATTATTCGCGTATTCATCTTTTAATCTCACGGAGTCACGGTCGCATTGCACACGTACGTACGCAAAAGTACTCATGAAACTCCTTTACTGTTTTACATATTCGATTGCTTCAACCTTTTGTGACTACAGATATTAACAAAGAGAAGATATGCTTTCTCATGTTGATTTTCGAAAAAGAGGAATCATTAATTTTTTTTTTTTTTAATTTTAGATATTAAACTTTATTAATTTTTTTTTTTATTTTGATTTTTAAGGGAAAAAAAAAAGTATTTTAGAAAGATAATAGTTTGAGGTATTTAATTATTACACTTGATAGTTTGAAAGCACAAATAAAAAAGGACGATAGTTTAAAGGACTAAACTATTTTCTTTTTAAAAAACGAAATTGTTCTAATTATTAATAGGTGATGATCTTTGGAGTTTGGACCATTCATTCACCCGACACCCATCCTCAAACCGCGTAAAAGACTCAAGCAATTTAGACACGCATTCACACAAGAAGATGTGTAGCTTTCCTTTTGTAAATTGATTGCACTGATTCCCTGATTTTGCGACAGAATGCCACGATCTTAAACGGCATTTACTTCGCAGATAATGACTTGACAAGTCAATTAGGTTTTATTCTTTTTGTGCACACGTTATTTTTGCACATGTCGGAATTGCTGATGCTCTCCATTGATAGTACGTTGAAAGTCGTATTTGTATTTCGTCGCTAAGAGCACTTACACCGGCTTACGAGAATTTTGTGCCAAAATAGATAATCAAAATCTCTTTTTGTTATCTTAGCTAACCAATTTTCAAAACACTTTTCATTGGCTTATCTAAAATTTTTCCTACCTTATTAAAATAATCACATTAAAAAAAATTTATTCAACCAAATTCTAGAGCAGACGTTCTTTTTCTTCACCTAAAAATAAACTTCTTCTCTGGGGAGTGAACTCACCCAGCTCTCTGGGGAGTGAACCAGTGAGATTGGCAGAGGGAAGCTGAAGAGAGAGAAGGTGCAAAGACGGGTCTTTGAAGAGAGAAAGGTTGGTCCATTGTGGAGAAGAGACGTCACTGCAAATCAAAGGGGAGCCATTGGAGAAGACTCATTTGAGGCCCCTCCATTGGCACAAAGGCACAGAAGCATTCCATGAAGATAGCAAAAGGTTCTCAGTGTTACCTTGCAGTGAACCTCTGATTTTTCCCCAGAGAAGCTCAACATCTGAAGAAGCAGAAGACAAAGAAGCAGGCTCACCGAGAGTAGTGCCTTCGGTGAAGAAGAAGAGGAGCAAGAAGAAGACAATGCAGAGAGAGAAAAGGTTCAGAAGCGCCATGAAAGAAGCAAAGGAGAGAGAGAGAGAGAGAGAGAGAGAAAGAGGAAGGTGGTGCTTTCAGTGAGAGAGAGAGACGCAGACGAGAGAAAGCAGCAGGAGAGGAGAGGAAAAGGAAAAGGTAGAGGAAAAAGGGGAGAGGAGAGGAAAATGAAAAAGAAAAACAAGCAACAGACCTTGAGAGACAAAGACTCAGACGAGAGGAAGCAGCGGAATAGGAGAGGAAAAGAAAAAGGTAGAGGGAAACGGAAAATGAAAAAGAAAAACAAGGCACCCATCCTCCAGATTCGCGCTGAAAGATACAATAAAAAAAAGGATGGATGTGTGAACAATGCAACGCTACAGGTAGCGTTGCACTTTACACAAATGCAGCTGATATGTAGAATAGCGTTAGTGTGCATAATCGGATGGAGAGTATTTTTTGTGAGTATGTTATGTATTATAGATTTAGAGGGAGTTTTAGATCATCCGATGTGAGTGCTCTAAGGGCCGTTCAATAATTCCCTCCCCTCTCTTTATTTTTACTTCTCTAAAAAAAAACATTAATTCAAAACATTCTTTACCTTTTTTACTTTTTATATCACATTAACATTTTTTTATTATTATTTAAATAAAAAAACTCACTACAATACAATTTTTTTTTATTTTTCAATATAAATTATCTCTACTTTATATCACATCAATCACTTTTTATTTTCACTCAACAAAAATATTTCCCTATAAAGGTAGGGGAGGGGGATTACTAAACGGAGCCTTAAGTCATCGAAAGCGAGTGTAATAGCCTTTAGCTAGAGACTATTTGATGAGAAATGCTAGTGTTCCCACTAGCATTCCATCCCCATCACATTAATCTTAAGTGTAAAAATCTGAAAATGAATTTATTAAATAAATAAATAAAATCACTTAGAGGTGGTAGAATGGGGGTGGAATGCTGGTGGAAACACTAGCATTTTCCCTATTATATATAGCCTCCTACTACACCGACCAGTTCCCCAAATTCTTCGGTCGAAGAAACCGAAGAGCAATAATATAGAGGAGAAAATGGAGGGCAACAGCAACTTGGGTGAAAGGTTAGTTTTTTTTTTTTTTTTGCTTTTAATTTAGTACATTTTTTTTTGCTAAATTTTAACTATAATCATTTTCTATATATAAGAAGATAGGTCATGTAAAAAAAATAAAAATTACTATTTTTCGTTGTGTCTAGCATAAATAACTATGTAAATAGTGTTGGTTAATTGCTGATATATTTATTATTTTACACGTACACCTTTGTTTATAATATACATTTATATGGTTTTTTGAGAAAATTATATTTAAATTTAGATGAAATAATTGATATCTACTTGGCCTCTTTTCTTTAAATGTTTTTATGTGATAAATATTTCAGTATTATTAAAAATCTTATTTATTATATATTTTCATAACATATTAATTTTGGTCTGCACTTCTATTCTTATATATGAATAGAGTTCCTGGCCTTCTAAATATGTATTTATCATATTACAATTGGAATTCATATTTTCAATATTTTCTTCAACTTCTTCTTCTTTTGTCATTTCCCAAGTGTATTTTACCTGCTGCTGCCGGTTAACCAACCGACATGCTACCTGCTACCTGCTACCTGCTACCACCAGTTTGCTGCCCTCACTCAAACACACACGCGCACACACAATAAGACAAACTCCTCATGTACGATCCAATTCCCGTACGCTCAGGATGACATTTTCAATAAATTTCCTTTACATTTTTTTTATTATTATTATTTGACGAAAATAATATTAAATTGTTCCTCAATCCTCATCAATTTTGCCATATAGAAATATTAAAATCATATTGACAAAACAGCTGGCTTGGACGAAAAAATATTAAATTGTTGGCAAAAGTGGAGTACTCCATCCAAGTGATCCAACTATTACTACCTAGTTTAACTTTTAATTTGTAGTAATGTTTCTCAAATTATCAGATCATTATAATGTATTCAATCATTTTATTTCACAAAAAGGCAAAGGTGGTGTTTGATAGTCCTTTTTAAGAGATATTTCTTTTTTTATATTTTTGTTGAAAAAATATTTTGATGTGACATAAAGATCAATGTATTGTAACTGTTGTTATGTCTTAATTACTAATATTAATTGACTATTTTATTCTCTCCAAGTTAAAAATTTCTTTTAATTTTTACATAATTTATAGTAAACCTATAACATGACAAATCCGTAGTTTATCGATACATTACTAAATATCTCTTAGTTTTTATTTATAAATGACTGATCATTATAAAGGTGGAAAAATTTTTATTTTTATTTTTATTTTTTGTTGGTTTTGCAAGTGAACAAGCATTAATCAGACACGCCAATGCCAACCATCAATTTCTTATTTTCGTTCTGCTTAACCTTCTTCAAATCAAGTGTCAAACCTCAGAAAGTTCTCCATTCGACACACACGCTACAATCATACCGCTTCTCATTACAGTCATATATTTTTATGGAGTAGCATTGGCGGCAATAACCAGACAAATTCCAAATAGGAGTTACATCCATCTAGTTGTGCTTATTTGTGACATATTGGGTGCCTTGGCCTCTTATTTACTAATATTGATCCTCCTTCCTTCCTTTGGGCGCTTCCTTTTGGTTTTATATGCATTTGTATTGAGCTTAAAGGCATTACACGGCTCCAATTGGAAGATTTTTGAGTTGCTCCTTGCTTTCAAGTGCCAAGTGTCCAGCACATTCAAACGATCTCATCAAGCGTCTAACGACAACTCGATGGAGCAGAGGGAAACGGAGGTGTTTTGACTGTGTGAATTGTGAAACCTTCAACAATTTTGGTGTACATTTCTTGTTGGACAATATTAACTACGCAACTTAGCAAATAAAATTAGCTCTAATTAGAAAGAAAATTGACTACTCAATTATTGTCTATTGACACAACTATTGTCAATATAATCTTTTTCTTATCTCAACTAGTTGATCTGCATTAATATTCTTGTTCTATAGATCAAATGGTTGAGATAAGAAAAAGATTATATTGACAATAGTTGTGTCAATAGACAATAATTGTGTACTCAATATTATACAACAAGTCATTGCAGACAGACTTTATTCAACTTCAAAGAAAGTGTTCCATGATCTCGTTCTACTGTTGTATATGCAAAGATATCCATTGACGTTTTGTAACATATTCCTCAATTCCTTTCTTGATACTTGGCATCCATTTGACATTTCTTCCAACGTGATGAACTTAGCCAATTGTTTATTCAATTTACTCTTATGACGTCCCTTAAAAACGTTGACTTGATGCTGCCACAATCTTAGCTCCTTAATGAATACTTCTTTCTAACAATGTTCAATCTTTTTCCTACATAAAATGGGTAATTAAATTGATCAAGAAATAAGCAAAAGAGACAATCCCCTCGACACAAATCAAAATCAAATCAAGAAATACGTAGCACATATTCATAATATATATATATAGGGACATGCAGCGTGTGGTCGTTGGTTCATTCTATTCCCCACACGTTAATGAAGGGGCAGCGAGTCATGGGTGGGGAATTGCTATTACGGTGCGCCACGTCACGGCCCATGGATGCAATTAGAGGACAAACTGCAATACTAAATATCTAATATCTTATGATTCAATGTGATTCATCAATTACACGTCATTTGATCACGTGGGGCCATTTTTTCCTGATCTTCCACTTACTCGTTGTGTGGGACAGGGACACGCTATATATATGTGGACTGTGGAGTACGTTTCTCAATCACCTGTAATTTCCTTGGAATTACTTCGAGAGAGACTCCTGGCTCTTCTTCCCCTCCACGTATCGATAAAATAACAAGACTCTTGACTTTATTTTTTTTTTCTAAAGCAATGTCTAAAAAATTATTTGAGTACGTTTTAAAAAAAAAAAAAGAAAAAAAAGAAAAGAAAAGAAAAGAAAAGACAATTGGGGTGGACATGCCTTTAGAGTTATTTTTTGGTGAAAAAAAAGTCAAATAAATGCCTTTTGAGTTCTTTACCACACCTGCTCTCTTTTGCGTGGCATAAATTTTTATATACTAAAAACATTTTTTAAGTTCATTAACACATTTTAAAGAGAAAATCTTGCAACATGTTTTTGAATTTTTATTTACTTGGGCATATAAAGTTATCCAAAACCAAAGTTCTCTTTGTCTCGTCCTAAATTACAATATGGCAAAACTCCATTAGTTAGCTGTTTAATGACTCTTTGCATCTTAATTTACTTGGCAAGTTTGTACCCTTCATTTACTTATTGTAAAATAGATTCTTTTGTGGATATAAATTATGGATAGACCCACTTAAGCAACTTTTACCTGAAATATAATTGTGCTATCTAATCACATAAGGAACAAATTAATCATTTATAGGTTCTTTTCCAGATGAAATTTTTTTACACCCTCATGACTGTTAATATGATATACGTTGTAGCGTCTCAGATTTTAAATTTTGGATTAAAGAGTCTAAAATTATAATTTAAGACGAAAGAAAATAATTGGTCTGGCATTACGCTCGATCCACATAATTTAGCGCTCAATTGCAGTCAATGACTCAACTGTTAGGCTCCACAAATTATTCACGTATTCATCTTTCAATCTCACATAGTAACGGTCGCATTGCACACATACGCAAAATCACTCATGGAACTCCTTTACTGTTTTACAGATTGGATTGCTTCAACCTTTTGTGACTACAAATATTAACAAAAAGAAGATATAAATGCTTTCTCATGTTGTTTTTGGAAAAAGAAGTATCATTATTTTATTTTATTTTTTTAAAAAAAAAATTAGATTTTAGACTTTATTAATTTTTTTTTTATTTTGATTTTTAAGGGAAAAAAAAAAGTATTTTAGAAAGATAATAGTTTGACGTATTTAATTATTACACTTGATAGTTTGAAAGTGTAAATAAAAAATGTCGATAATTTAAGGGATTAAAATACATTTTTTTCGTACTTTTTTTAAGACTAAATATTAGGGCTATGGTTATGTGGATAAATTATGTACCTAAAATATATGTATAGTTAGTATTTAAGTTTGAGTCAAATAAGTTTTTAACGCAAATTTTTTTAAGTTAAAAACGGTACCGTTTAGTGGAGCATGCATGCGGTAGTTTTCACTCTTGCATGCAAGCTAGATCTTGTATAAAAATAGGACTTTCTATAAAGGCCTTGACAACATTAATTTTGTCGCCATAATCACCTAAAACTATGAGATGATGGTGCCATATTTGTGTCATACTAAATTTTTTTTGAAGTTAAAGAATTAAAAAATAAAACTTCATGGCACCTAAAACTTCATATTAAAAAATTATAAGTGGAGTGATTATGTTAATGACTCAATTTTGTTCTTTTTATTTAATTTAAAACTTCATGGCACCTAAAACTATAAGATTAATAAACTGTATTATTTAATTATATTCGGTCACAAAATTTGCCCCAACCGCATGACCTAAGACCGCTGAACCACCGCCCTTGAATCTTGATGGTCTAAGAGTGTGTTTGAGATTGCAATTTCGTAGATAAAACGTACGATTTTAAACCAAATCGCAGAACTTGAATCATTTGGAAATTATATTTTTTAAAAATTGCTATTTGAAAAAGTAGAAAACTATTTTCTCAAATCGCAGACAATGCATGAGGTGTTTTTTTGAAAACGCATAATTTTAAAGGCTAATATACGATTTTAAAGGTCAAATTGTAATTTTGTCAAACACTTAACTGTGTTTTTAAAAAATTACTTTTTCAAATCGCACATTTCAAAATCGATATTTTTAACAGTAAGGATATATGCTTTCTCATGTTGTTTTTCGAAAAAGAAGTATCATTATTTTTTTTTCCTTTTTTAATTTTAGATTTTAGGCTTTATTAATTTTTTTTATTTTGATTTTTAATGAAAAAAAAAAGTATTTTAGGATGATAATAATTTGACGTATTTAATTATTACACTTGATAGTTTGAAAGTGCAAATAAAAAATGACGATAGTTTAAGGAACTAAAATATATTTTTTCCATATTTTTTTTAAAAAAAACTAAATATTAGGCCTATGGTTATGTCGGTAAATTATGTGTCTAAAATATATGTATAGCTAGTGTTTAAATTTGAGTCTAATAAGTTTTTAAAGCAAATTTTTATTGTGGAAAACGGTTTGGTTTAGTGGAGCATGCATGTGTGACCCGTGTGTGGACATAAAATTCTGGACATAAAATATGTCGGCCGTGTTATTGTGTGACCCGTGTGTGGCCCGTTTGCTCCACTTTATATTTCACACAATTCTTGGCAGCATTTTGCTCCACGTCTCCAGCTTCTCTTCAAGTCCTCGGCGAGCAAAGTCTTGCTTGCTTGCAGCTCAGGAGACTCCAGACTGTCAAACACGACTCCGAGGAACGCAGAAAGGAGGGCCTCTGTCATTGTTTTCGTGATGAATCAGGAAAAACGATGCAAGAGTTAGGAGTGGCCAAGCATTGAAAGCAGAAAGCAATGGGTGTCTCCTGTGTGAAAGCTTTGACGAACGAACATGTGCTGTTTTTGGGGCCCTTGTTGGCTTCTAGTTCTCTCCCATTTGCATGGTCTGTAAGTATTATTTCTAAGTGGCACTATTTTTCTTCGAATATCGTTATATATATTTTAAATAGTATTGTTTTGGTGTAATTGTAAAGATATATTGCAAAATCACTCATGGAACTCCTTTACTGTTTTACAGATTGGATTGCTTCAACCTTTTGTGACTACAAATGTTAACAAAAAGAAGATATAAATGCTTTCTCATGTTGTTTTTGGAAAAAGAAGAATCATTAATTTATTTTCTTTTTTAATTTTAGATATTAGACTTTATTAATTTTTTTTTATTTTGATTTTTAAGGAAAAAAAAATATTTTAGAAAGATAATAGTTTGATGTATTTAATTATTACACTTGATAGTTTGAAAATGCAAATAAAAAATGTCGATAATCTAAGGGACTAAAATATATTTTTTCCATATTTTTTATTAAGACTAAATATTAGGCCTATGGTCATGTCAAAAATTATGCACCTAAAATATATTTAAGTTTGAGTCTAACAAGTTTTTAAAGCAAACTTTTTTTAAGTGAAAAACGGTACCATTTAGTGGAGCATGCATGGGGTAGTTTTTTTCTCTTGCATGCAAGCATGATCCTGTATAAAAATAGGACTTTCTATAAGGCCCTGACAACATTAATTTTGTCGCCATAATCACCTAAAACTATGAGATTAGGGTGCCATATTTGTGTCATATTAAAAAAAAATTTGAAGTTAAAGAATTAAAAAATAAAACTTCATGGCACCTAAAACTTCATATTAAAATATTATAAGTGGAGTGATTATGTTAATGACTCAATTTTGTTCTTTTTATTTAATTTAAAACTTCATGGCACCTAAAACTAACTATATTTTGCCATTACTAGACCCACACAGGAGTGCAGACCAAGAAATTTTGTTCTCTTTTTTGTTTTTTCGGGTAAGTATCTGCCTTTCATTTTCCAGATTTTAATATTGAACGACAAAGTGTACGTTCTTTTATTGGCGCAAATCGCAACCGCCAATGAAAATTGGAAGAAAGCAAGCGGGGACCAAAAGAAAATGTTGTTCTAATTAGTAGGTGATGATCTTTGGAGTTTGGACCATTCATTCACCCGACACCCATCCTCAGACCGCGTAAAATATTCAAGCAATTTAGACACACATTCACACAAGATGTGTAGCTTTCCTTGTAAATTGATTGCACTGATTCACTTAATGTTGCCCCCTTTCCTTGATTTTGCACATCCATTAACCATTAACCCCAAAGTGTTGAAAAGGCTGTTCTAATTAATAGGTGATGATCTTTGGATCGGAGCTTGGACCATTCATTCACCCGACACCCATCCTCAGACCGCGTAAAATAGTCAAGCAATTTTTTAGACTTTAGACACACATTCATACAAGATGTATAGCTTTCCTTGTAAATTGATTGCACTGATTCCTTGATTTTGCTAGAGAATGCCACTATCAATATTGATAGTACCTTGAAAGTCGTATTTGTTTTTGGTCACCGGCCAAGTCACTGAAAGCGAGTGTAAAAGCCGGCGGTGGACTTGGTAGGGGACAGTATTTACGCCTAATAGCCTATAGCTAGAGACTATTATATATAGCCTCCTACTACACCGACCAGTTCTCCAAATTCTTCGGTCGAAGAAACCGAAAAGCAATAATATAGAGGAGAAAATGGAGGGCAACAGCAACTTGGGTGAAAGGTTAATTTTTTTCTTTGCTTTTAATTTAGTACATTTTTTTTGCTAAATTTTAACTATAATCATTTTCTACATATAAGAAGATCGATCATGTAAAAAAACAAAAATTACTATTTTTTGTTGTGTCTAGCGTAAATAACTATACAAATAGTGTTGGTTAATTGCTGATATATTTATTATTTTACACGTACACCTTTGTTTATAATATACATTTATATGGTTTTTTGAGAAAATTATATTTAAATTTAGATGAAATAATTGATATCTACTTGGCCTCTCTTCTTTAAATGTTTTTATGTCATAAATATTTCAGTATTATTAAAAATCTTATTTATTATATATTTTCATAACATATTTCCTTTACATTTTTTTTATTATTATTATTTGACGAAAATAATATTAAATTGTTCCTCAATCCTCATCAATTTTTCCATATAGAAATATTAAAATCATATTGACAAAACAGCTGGCTTGGACGAAAAAATATTAAATTGTTGGCAAAAGTGGAGTACTCCATCCAACTATTACTACCTAGTTTAACTTTTAATTTGTAGTAATGTTTCTCAAATTATCAGATCATTATAATGTATTCAATCATTTTATTTCTCAAAAAGGCAAAGGTGGTGTTTGATAATCCTTTTTAAGAGATATTTCTTTTTTATATTTTTATTGAAAAAATATTTTGATGTGACATAAAGATTAATGTATTGTAATTGTTGTTATGTCTTAATTACTAATATTAATTGACTATTTTATTCTCTCTGAGTTGGTCATTATAAAGGTGGAAAAATTCAAATATATATATTTTTTTTTGTTGGTTTTGCAAGTGAACAAGCATTAATTGGACACGCCAATGCCAACGGCAACCATCAATTTCTTATTTTAGTGCTGCTTAGCCTTCTTCAAATCAAATGTCAAAACTCAGGAAATTCTCCATTCGACACACATGTTACAATCATGCCGCTTCTTATTATAGTCATATATTTTTATGGAGTAGCATATGCGGCAATAACCAGACAAAATCCAAACAGGAGTTACATCTATCTAGTTGTGCTTATTTGTGACATATTGGGTGCCTTGGCCTCTTCTTTACTAATATTGATCCTCCTTCCTTCCTTTGGGCGGTTCCTTTTGGTTTTATGTGCATTCGTATTGAGCTTAAAGGCATTACACAGCTCCAATTGGAAGATTTTTGAGTTGCTCCTTGCTTTCAAGTGTCAAGTGTCCAGCACATTCAAACGATCTCATCAAGCGTCTAACGACAACTCGATGGAGCAAGAGGGAAACGGAGGTGTTTCGACTGTGTGAATTGTGAAACCTTCAACAATTTCGGTGTACATTTCTTGTTGGACAATATTAACTACGCAACTTAGCAAATAAAATTAGCTCTAATTAGAAAGAAAATTGAGTACACAATTATTGTCTATTAATGGCACAACTATTGTCAATATAATCTTTTTCTTATCTCAACTAGTTGATCTGCATTAATATTCTTGTTCTATAGATCAAATGGTTGAGATAAGAAAAAGATTATATTGACAATAGTTGTGCCAATAGACAATAATTGTGTACTCAATATCATACAACAAGTCATTGCAGACAGACTTTATTCAACTTCAAAGAAAGTGTTCCATGATCTTGTTCTACTGTTGTATATGCAAAGATATCCATTGACGTTTTGTTCTAACGTCAATGGATATCTTTGCGTATACAACGCTTTATCTGAATCTTTTTATGACATATATATGTAACATATTCCTCAATTCCTTTCTTGATACTTGGCATCCATTTGACATTTCTTCCAACGTGATGAACTTAGCCAATTGTTTATTCAATTTACTCTTATGACGTCCCTTAAAAACGTTGACTTGATGCTGCCACAATCTTAGCTCCTTAATGAATACTTCTTTCTAACAATGTTCAATCTTTTTCCTACATAAAATGGGTAATTAAATTGATCAAGAAAAAAGCAAAAGAGACAATCCTCAACACAAATCAAAATCAAATAAAGAAATACGTAGCACAAATTGATAATACTCGATACAAATCAAAATCAACAAAAATCAAGCCTACATCAATCCATTAGGAACTCACACAAGGGTCACGGTGCAACCAATTAAGTTAATCAGCCGGGTTTTACTAATTGTTTGCACTAAAAGGGTTTAAAAGAATAACAAAGAAACAAATAGGGACAGCACCACCAAATCCCACTACATGTCTAAAACTATTACGCACGTCATTTCACCACCCATCCTGTGACCAAAATAACCCAAACTACCAAAATTGTCTCACAAAAATACTCTTTATAATTTTCAAAACCACAAAAGTGAAGACCCTCCATTTTTTAATTTTTTCATAAAATGGTTCCACCATAAACCATTTTCTCAATTAAGCTTCTCCTTCTTTTACGTACTTTTTTTTTTTTGCAGTTCATTCTCCGTTGCGGTTGGGGTTTCCCAGAATCCACAGCTGGCTACTGGAGTTCGCAAGAATCTATCACCGATCACTAGAGCTCGCCACAATCCTCCATCGGCCGTCAGAATTCACCGAAAATTGCTAGCCGTTTTCTGTCTTCGCTGATTTTTTTATATAAGTTGAACACTGAAAAATATTTTCAAGGAAATCAATTTGTTTTTTGAACGTGATTTTGTTGAAAATATTTTTACACAAAAAATATTATACGTCGAAACAAATACAGTCTTATTCTTAAAAATCATCTTCTTTTTGTTAATATTTAGGGAAAAATAAAAAATTAGTCCATTTGATTTACCTGATTTACAATTAACTTTACGTAATATCAAAATGAACTCAGAGGTCTTGGGGTTTGTAAAAAATACAAATTACTCTCTGTAGTCAAATTTCATCAAAACTCTTTACAGATTTTATTAGTGTGCCACGCCAGCTCCAATAAAAAGAAGACGTGTCACTGTTAATAAAAAATATAAAACTAAAAAGTTAAATAAATTAAAAGCTTAAAAGATTAAAAAATTTTAATTTATTAAAAAAATTATTGAATGAGTTTCTATTAAAAAAAATTTCTAAAAGTTATTTCACAATATTAATGTGTGAAATAATTATGTAATAAATAAATAAATAAAAAGATAATTTCTATAAGAGGACCAACTGCAATGTGCAATGACCGCATTAGAAGTTAGGAATTTCTCATATAATTTCTATTATAGAACCGAATCCGGGCTCCACCGAAGGGGGCCGAACAAACCCGCTTTCAACAACCCGCAACCGCCTCGCATTTCTTGTTTCTCAATTCTCCTCCTTCCTAATCTCCTACTGCCATTGTCTCTGCAACCTGCAAAAACAATAATCAAAACAAAACCTAGATTTCCCTCCCAAACAGTCGCTCACCGTGTAACGGGTTTCTTAAGATTTTAGGGATTAATTGAATTGGAATGGAAATTGGGAGTGGAAATAATGGATTGATTCAAGGGAAATTACTGAAAATTAAGATATGGCAACTTCAAGGGTGCCTGTTCTCCAAAGAGCATTCGAGGTACTCAGCCTCCAATTACAAATAACCAGAATTCAGATAATGTCCCATTAACCTAACATGGCCTTATATAATGGCCTTACAAGAGGAGAAACCCCAAAACGACATACTCTATTAACCAAACGCACTTTTAGCTTAAATAGCCAAAACGACACCCAGTAGCCTACCAAAACGCACAGCTCAGCACGTCCTCCATGCACCGTTTAGCCCACTGCCTTTATTCCACCTGCTGCCACGCGTTCCTTTCCTAGTCGTTCCTCTGCTGGGCAATTCTAGAACTCTCGGACTCTTTCTCTCTTCACTTCACTTCACGCCATCTCCTTCATCTCTCTTCAACTCAAAGCTCCAACCTTTCCACGGTCATGGCCAGAGAAATGGCCATGACAATACCCTCCCCTTTAAAACACCTTGCCCACAAGATGTGGGTAGGCGTCTTTCAACGCATGGAACTCCTCCCATGTGGCGTCATCCGCCGTTTGCCCCTCCCATCGGACCAGAATCTCTGTGAGGGCACGATTGTTCTTTGGCCGAGATCGGCGGTCCAAGATCTGTGCCGGCTCGGGACGAATCGCGCCCTGGTCGTCGATCAGTGGACGTTGGGGTAGAGCAGAGCAAGCCGAACCCAGTTTGGGTTTAAGCTGGGAAACGTGGAAGATGGGGTGGATGCGGGCCTCCGGTGGCAGATCCAGTTCATAGGCCACATCTCCCACCCGGTGGAGGATGGTGAAGGGCCCATAGAAGCGGGGGGAGAGTTTGAGGGACCTGCGGTAGGCCGCCGACATCTGCCGATATGGTTGTAGCCGCAGGTAAACTCTCTGGCCCACTGTAAAGGTTCTTTCAGTTCTGTTGAGGTCTGCGTAGCGTTTCATTCTCTGTTGAGCTTGTTGCATGTGTTGTTGGAGGAGGCCGAGGATCTGCTCGCGGTTGCGCAACACCTCATCCACGGCTTCAACCCTAGTAGTCCCCGGAATATAGGATAGCAACCTTGGTGGGGGTTGTCCATAAACGGCCTCAAAGGGGGTCATTTTGATCGAGGAGTGCCATGTGGTGTTGTACCAATACTCCGCCCATGGCAACCAATTAGTCCAGTGCTTGGGGCTATCCTGAGCGAAGCATCTTAGGTAGTTCTCAAGGCACTTGTTGACTATCTCCGTTTGACCGTCGGTCTGCAGATGATAACTTGTGCTTAGCTTGAGAGTAGAACCCTGCAACCTGAACAGCTCGCTCCAGAACAAGCTAGTGAATATAGGGTCTCAGTCCGAAACAATGGATTGGGGCATTCCATGAAGCTTAAACACTGTAGAAATGAAGAGCTGAGCCACCACAGCCGCAGTATAGGGGTGGGAGAGTGAAGTGAAATGGCTGTACTTAGACAGCCTATCGACCACCACCATGATCACTGAATGCCCCCTGGACAGGGGCAACCCCTCCACGAAATCCATGGAGATGTCCATCCAGACCCGGGTAGGAATAGGAAGAGGCTGCAGCAGCCCCGCAGGGGAGGTGTTTTCAGACTTGTTCCTTTGACAAACCTCGCACTCCCTGATAAATCGTTTAATATCCCCTCTCATCCCCTTCCAGTAGAAGTCCCTCTTAGCTCGGTGTAGGGTTTTCTCGTAACCCGAATGCCCGGCTGAAGGATCACTGTGGATAAAATTCAACACTTGATCCTTGAGCTGTGGTGATTGCCCCAATAGAATCCTATGTTTGTACAGTAGCAGCCCATCTCTGAGGGAGTATCTTTGGGAGTGTAACTCATGGTTGTGCCACTGTGACATCAACTATTTGAGGTCCTCGTCCTCCTCATACTGCTGTTTCAAGCTTGCTGTCCAACTAGGGGTTAGAATGGATAGCAGGGATAGGGTTATCTCCTCACCCCAATCCTCCCTCCGGGAAAGAGCATCTGCAACCCGGTTATCCACCCCTTTCTTATACTCCACTGTGAAGTCGTAGCCCAGTAGTTTGGTCACCCATTTTTGCTGGAAAGGTGTTCCAACCTTCTGCTCAAGCAGGAACTTGAGGCTTTGCTGATCGGTCCGTACAACAAAGGGTCACCCTAGGAGGTAAGGCCTCCACTTCTGGACAGCGGTCACTAGGGCAAACAACTCATTTTCGTAGGTTGACATGTGAAGAGCCTTTCCCTTGAGGGCCTTACTCAGGAAAGCTATAGGGCTCCTGTTTTGCATAAGTACTGCCCCGATTCCCATCCCACTGGCGTCACATTCGATGACAAATGGTTGTGAAAAGTCGGGTAAGGCTAGCACGGGGGCTCGGGTGACAGCCACCTTCAAGGGTTGGAAAGCCTCATGTACTGCAGTATTCCAACCAAAGGAATTCTTCTTAAGCATAGCGGTCAATGGGCTGGCTATGGAGCCATAGCCCTTGATGAATTTCCGATAATAGCCCGTGAGCCCTAGGAACCCTCTTAGAGCCTTGATATTCTTAGGAAGAGGCCAGTCCACCATAGCTGCAATCTTTCCCGGGTCTGCACTCACTCCTTCGGCCGTGACAATGTGCCCTAGGTATTCCGCCTCTTCACAACCAAACTTGCACTTAGAGGACTTGGCAAATAGTTGGTTCTGCAGCAAGAGATCTAGAGCCGTCCTTAGGTGAGTGGTGTGTGTCTTCATATCCCCACTGTACACCAATATGTCATCAAAAAAGACAAGTATAAATCTTCTCAAGTAAGGTTTAAAAATCTGGTTCATGAGCCCCTGGAAAGTGGAAGGAGCGTTAGTTAGCCCAAAGGGCATAACTAAGAACTCGTAGTGGCCTTCATGGGTTCGGAAGGCTATCTTTGGAACATCCTCCTCCACCACCCGGATTTGGTGATATCTTGACCGTAGATCCAGCTTTGAAAATACCTTAGCCCCCCATAGCTCGTCTAGGAGCTCATCTACCACAGGGATAGGAAATTTATCCTTCACGGTCACCTTGTTTCGGGCCCTGTAATCCATGCACATTCGCCACGAACCATCCGCCTTTCGAACCAGTAGCACCGAGGATGAGAAGGGGCTGTGACTGTGCCTTATCACTCCGGACTCCAAGAGCTCCTTTACAATCTTCTCTATCTCTTCCTTTTGGTAGTAAGGGTATTTATAGGGCTGAACGGAGACTGGTTGCGCCCCGGGCTGGAGGGTGATGGAATGGTCATGAGACCAAGCGGGTGGGAGTCCCTTGGGTTCCTGGAAGACATCCTCATATTCCTGCAGAATGGAGGATAGTGGCCCAAGGAGGTCTGGTCGGGGGGTGAGAGAAACTGCTGAACCCTGCAAGGCCCAACAGTGAGGTGAGTGAGGGATCACTTGCAGTAATACCCCCTTCTGTTCCTTTTTAGGCAATCTGAATGAGTCCCCTGCATCGAAACTCACATTCGGGCCCTTCTTCAACCCAAGGAGCACGCACTCCTTGCCCCCATGCTGGAACACCATCTGGAGCTTTCTGAAGTCCCACATAATAGGCCCTAGAGTCCGAAGCCACTAGATTCCCAGGACAACGTCACATCCGGCCAGTGGCAAAATGAAGAGGCTGGAGCGGAACACACTCCCCTGCATCTTGATCTCTACCTCTCTACTCCGGCCTGGGCTCACAACTTCCTGCCCATTGGCTACCTGTACCCGAATTCCCTCCTGAGGTTGCGGCTGAATCCCCAAGGTGGCAGCTAATTTTGCATCCACAAAATTATGGGTGCTGCCTGAGTCGATCAGGATGATCACCTGGTGGAGCCTAAAAAATCCAACTATCCTCATTGTTTTTGGGCTCGGCGTGCCAGTGATGGCGTTTAGGGAAATCTCTGGGAACTCCTCTAGGAAGAACTATCCCGGATCCTCTTCACCTGCCACTTCCATCTTGCCCTGCGTCTCTTCACCTTCCTCAAGAGCTTCAATTAGGAAAAGCTTAGGCGCCGCACATACATGGCCTCGGGTCCACTTGGAATCGCATGAGTAACAGAGGCCTTTTCGCCGCCTCTCGTCCATCTGGGCTGGTGTGATTTTCTGCACAGGGACTAGTGCTTGATTCGGGTGGGCTTCCCCTCTACCCAGGGGCCCTATCCCTGTCAAGGGCACGAAACCCGGTCTGCCCTGCCCAGGCGCGTTGTTCTGGGTAGTGTTAGGGGGTCTGTTGCTCCTTGCAAATCCCACCGGTAACTTAGTGCTCCAACCTTGTCCGGTTTGGTGCACCTGGTTCGAATTCCAACTAAGGCGGACATTTCGTTGACCAGTCACCAAACACTCATCCTGCATTCTCGCTAGTGAGTAAGCATCAATCAAACTCTTCGGATTAAACATCCTCACCCTAACGCGGATATCATCACGGAGTCCCCCCAAAAAATAGCTGAGCTTATGGCCGTCAGGTAACCCGTGAACCTTGAGGGCCAGTGTGTCAAACTGGTCCTTATAGTCCTCCAGTGTGCCTTCTTGCTTCAATTTCGACGGGGTTTCCATCGGATCATCGTAAGAGCTTTGTCCAAAGCGGATCTGCATGGAACGAACAAACTTATCCCATGTTTTCACTGAGTTGCTAGCTCTCAGCTCTCGGTACCAAACCAATGCCTTCCCGTCCATGTGGAAAGAGGAGAGGGCAATTCGGTGCTCCGTAGGGGTGTTATAGAAGTCAAAGAACTGCTCCGCTCGGCAGCTCCAGGTCTCAGGATCTTCACCATCAAACCTGGGAAAGTCCAATCGGACTGTCTTGGCCTTGATGACTACGTCCTCGGAGGCAGATCCTTCCTAAAACGAGGTCTCCCTAGCAAATCGGACTGTCTTGGCCTTGACAAGTGCATCCCCCGAGGTAGATCCTTCATAAAAAGAAGTCTCCTTAGTAGCTCCAGATCCCGTTCCGTGACCACCTCTATTAGCTAACATCTCTTGAATCTGCGCCAGCATTCGTTGCTCTTGGCGCTGCATCTGTTCCTCCAGTCGGTTAGCCCGAGTCTCCTGCCTGGCCTCTTGAGAAGCCGCTTGGGCCTTTAAGGATTGCATGGCCACCTGCAAATCCTCCGTTGATACCATCACCTGCTCCATCCGTGTTACCCGTTCCTGCAATTCTCTAACATTCTGAGTTTCTTCCGCCATGGTTTGGGATCTAGTTTTCATGAGCTACGGATCTGGGCTCTGATACCAATTGTAACGGGTTTCTTAAGATTTTAGGGATTAATTGAATTGGAATGGGAATTGGGAGTGGAAATAATGGATTGATTCAAGGGAAATTACTGAAAATTAAGATATGGCAACTTCAAGGGTGCCTGTCCTCCAAAGAGCATTCGAGGTGCTCAGCCTCCAATTACAAATAACCAGAATTCAGATAATGTCCCATTAACCTAACATGGCCTTATATAATGGCCTTACAAGAGGAGAAACCCCAAAACGACATACTCTATTAACCAAATGCACTTTTAGCTAAATATCCAAAACGACACCCAGTAGCCTACCAAAACGCACGGCTCAGCACGTCCTCCACGCACCGTTTAGCCCACTGCCTTTATTCCACCTGCTGCCACGCGTTCCTTTCCTAGCCGTTCCTCTGCTGGGCAGTTCTAGAACACTCCGACTCTTTCTCTCTTCACTTCACTTCACTTCACGCCATCTCCTTCATCTCTCTTCAACTCAAAGCTCCAACCTTTAAGCTCCCCTTCCACGGTCATGGCCAGAGAAATGGCCATGACACACCGACTCGTCCATGACTCACACCCAACTCATCGACTCGCTCACTTCCCACATCTCTCTCTACCACTCCAACTCCCACTCCCCAAGCCATAATCCTAGCCCCACCAGGTCCTCCATTCCCAAATGGTTCTCATCTCTCACCGTCCACCAGCGCCAAGCTCACCTCACCGCCGTCGATTCCAAGTTCGTCCAAATCCTCATCCAAATGCTCCGCATTATTAGTTGAGGAGAGGTTTTAAGTAGACGAATTACATATTTTGAGGGATGACTGAGAGTGAATCACTTTTGTAGAAAGTCGCAGTTGA
This sequence comes from Alnus rubra, assembly GCA_028654335.1. Classification (NCBI taxonomy): domain Eukaryota; kingdom Viridiplantae; phylum Streptophyta; class Magnoliopsida; order Fagales; family Betulaceae; genus Alnus; species Alnus rubra. The sequence continues at coordinate 289,377 of JAJPGS010001859.1, read as the reverse complement.
AAGGGTAAGTTAGATAATAGTCTTATGTTTCAAATGGGTGGATCAGATTTCTTCCTGGTTTTGCATTAGTGCCTGATATATAAAGAACATTGCAGATTTACGGGCCTTTCCCAGTAACTTGTCTAATTTGGTCATCCGGCAGAGTTGTGAATGCTTGATAGGTAGACTAGATCATACCCGACACAATTCTTTAGAAAGTAGACAAAGCTGTTAATCATGAGAATTTTTGAAGTTAAGTATCTTGCACGTTTTGTGAAATAACACTAACATTCAGTGTGAGAGTTTGTGGAATTTACAAATGTTTTCTTTCATCAGATTTTGTTTTTCCTTAAACTTTGATTTTTCAATAGTGATGGCCATTTGTAATTTTTTTTTTTTGTTCTAAAATTGTATTAAATGGCACATGATTGTACCTTCAATTGAGTGTTCTTTTTGAGTTTGACTCTGTGAAATTTGTAGTTTTTCTCTTAGAAAGGTCATCTTCCTTGGGTACTGTGAGCTGTTGTTAATCGCATCAACTTGTTGCTGGTTTTAGACATTTTATTGCACTTTAGCCTGACTTTTGCTGCCTTAAGTTTTCAGACTTTAGCCTGACTTTTGGCTGCTTTAAGTTTTCAGACTCCTGAGATTCTAAAGGGAGCAACTAGTGGTTTGGAGGATGAGACGTGGCTGTTTGGAGTAGGGGCAGATCGTCGTGTGAGATACAATTATACTGTGGCAATGCAATGGACTATATATCCCCGGTAAGACTGCAGAGGCTGAATTTGGCTCGACCATTATCCCTGCTACTCTTTCTGGAAAGCCTACTTCCGTAGTCAATGCATTTAGTAGTTTGCTTGTGCTCAAGGATATCATTATGATCATATTAACATGTCAATTCATGATACAGGGAAACTATTTTTTAGTATGTTGGGATCTGTTTGTACAATTTCTGAGTGTATACCAAGGAAACTGCGAGGATTTCTTATGGTTGTTTCACTTGATTGCACAAACTTGAACTTCTGGGTGAGGGAATTGAGAAGTCATTACCTAATAAATCCAAAGAAAAGCTCGGTGCTTGTAGCTGTAGAAAAAGGGGAGGAACCGAAATATGAAAAAGGTAAGTCCTGCTCTTAGGTCATCTGTAGATGATTTTCCATGTAACAAATCTCTCAAGATATTATGTAACACTTTCACAAATTCACCAAGTCTAGATGATTTTCCATGTAACAAATCTCCCAAGATATTATGTTACTCTTTTACAAATTCACTAAGTATTTTGACGTACAGACACATTTGAGAATATTTAGTTATGATTGTTCCGAATAACATTTCAGGATCTTGATTGTGCAATTGCACATTGTTAAATATATTGGAGAAATATATGGAAGAGAGAAAGAGCGGAAGAGAGAGAGCGGAAATATTTTATGGACTACATTGTATTGAAGTAGGTTTTAATATTACATAGGTCTCTATTTATAGAGAGACAATGTGTAGTGAGCAAGAAACCCTAAATTTCATAAGGTAGGAGACTAATTAAGGTAGAGAATAAAATAGAATAATATTCTAACACACATAAAGAGAAGGGGGATTTGATGGATCTCAAAAAGGTACCTAATAGATCTCAGGGGAAGGAGACTTACAGAGAGACATCAGCTGTTCAAATGGTTACCATTTTTTTTTTCTTTAAGTTCTCATTTGGATCATATATCTAATTAATGGTTTATTGTGTGATATTAATCGTTTGGATGGTTTATAACTGGTACCTGTCATCAGGAACATGCCTGAGGAATGGGTGTTGGAAAAGCTCTAACTGCTGCAAGGAAGAGTAGGAAAGACAAAATCAAAAACAAAAAATCTGGGTTTAACATTCTCGTGGAAGTGGGAAATTTTGAGAGATCAGCCATGGAAGAGTCCTCTTTCTCCGTTGTCTCTCAAGATGAGGCAGCAAAGTCTGGTCGAGCATCTGATAATCCAACCACCCAGAATGCCTCGGATGATAATACAACTGGTAATAATTTCTTTGCATCAGGTTCAAGTCTTCCTAGTAGTTCTGTTGATGTGCTTACTAGGGAGGCCAGTGCCATCCAAAGCATTCAAGGAGATTATGTTACTGGTTCTAGTGAAAGTTTCTGTCATATAGGTTCAGAGAATAGTTTATCTAACAATGATGTTGAAAATCAAACCATACCTTTTAGATTAGAAACCTTAAATTGTAATAGAATACCTCCTGCTGTGCCTGCATTGGAGTTTGATAATGTTCTCAGCAATGAAGATATCAACTTTCAAAATTCTGCAAATAGAAGTGAATCTGATGTAAACTTTTCCTGATAAACCAGTCCAAGCTTTTGATGTAAAAGAGGAATCTGTTCTGGTTAGGGAGCTAGAGAGTGTGTAAATTCATATGACACTGAACCCTCAACTTCTTCAGAGCGCCCTTCAAATGATTGGCCCAATGTAGCTCCTTTTTATTTGCCTTCCGTTAACTCGCATCTCCCAGCTGCCACTGATCGATTGCATCTGGATGTTGGTCGGCACTGGCATAATCACTTCCAGCAATCCTTCATACCCATAATGCATCATGCCAGAAACTCTCCAACTGAATGTGGGTGTAACCCAGTTCTGTCTTGGCCATTACCAATGAGTTTAGATTGTCCCCACATGGTTCGAAGTGCTTGTGGATTGGCTCCCTCAGTAACCTATAATTATGATTCTGGATGCATCTCAAGGCTGCAATCTACTTTTCCACAAAATTTCACCACGCAAAGATTTCAGCTTAATGCAATGACCACTGATGATGAGAGAAAGTATTCTGGGGATCTCACTGACTTGCTAACAAATACAAAGGAACTAGCAGATGAATGTATGGTTATCTATATTTCTGCTATATCATGATCGTGACATCAGTGATAATGCTTGTCACAGGCAAACAAAGCAAGTAAGAAGTTATTGTGGTACATCAAACAACTCAACGGGGATTTTCATCTTATGGTCTTGTAATTCTCACTAAGTAACGATCTTTAAGAGCTTATGGAATGGTTGTGGAATCTCATTTTTGTGGGGTCTTCATGTATTTTTTTTAGGATTTGATGTCTATGATTTGCCACATTTTTTCAGCAACCAAGAGAGCTTGAGGTTCTGATGTTATGACAATTTTAAGTATAAAGAGGAGACCGGAGGGAATTGAAGTTATTGCATTGAAACATATTGTCTTATGTGGAATTCTATAGATGAATTGTATCATTAGAGGCTGGAAATGGATATATACGAATGTATTTTTAATTCAGATTGGCACATTCTAGTAATCTACTGGCCAATGACTACATGTGTTCCCATGCCCTCTTGTATAGGATTTGATTATCTAAAATTGTCTAATATATGAAGATGATCATTGTAATATTTATCTTTTTTGTACAGGATTTAACTTGTTATTTGTGTGTTTTTTTTTTAATATTTACCTTTTATTTTGGTCATGAAAAAAAAAATTAATCAGTTTTTGGTTTGGGTTGAAAATGGAGAAACTTGTTAAATTAGAAAGTTACTTGGTCTTCCTATTTAAAAAAACATAAAATAAGAGGGCTCTCATCACACGCAATTTCAAATTGTTGTTTACTTATTAAGATGTAGATCCATTTTCCAATTTTAAAAAGTTGATTTTTTTATCACTTCAAGTTACATTTAAAAGCTTTATATTCTGATCAATATTACTCAACCAACCTTTTACCAAACAAGCTAAAGAAAGCTTCTTCCTCAACATCAAGTAAAATACATCAAAGTGCCCAAATTGAGGGTCTTCAAGGAATTAGATAACAAAATAATAGCCCAATACCAATTTATTGTGCATTATGGAGAATGAGAGCCCTTATAGGATAACTTTGAATAGAACTTTCAAAGAGATGTTAAATGAAAATTTACAGATCAATTTGCATAATCTTATATTAATACAGACCATTTTAGAAACAAAATTACATCAAATATTGCTCAAATGGAAATATTGAATCACCCCATACATTAATTTGCCTCACATCATATGCTCCACCAAAACAATAAGCATGCTCCACAATAGCATTTTTTATGTATGTTTCTAACACAATTTCCAGAACAAGTAGTGTAACGACTCACCCCCAATGACACAATATTGTCCGCTTTTGGCTCTCCATACTAGACTTCCCAGGAGGTCACCCATCCTGGGATTGCTCTCGTAAAAGCACGCTTAACTGCGGAGTTTTGATAGGTTCATGACCACTACGACAACGCGTTTTAAAGCCATGATGGTCATGAACCTATCAGAACTCTGCAGTTAAGCGTACTTTTGCGAGAGCAATCCCAGGATGGGTGACCTCCTGGGAAATCTGGTATGGGGAGCCAAAAGCGGACAATATTGTGTCATTGGGGGTGGGTCGTCACAAGCAGTGTCTCATTGCATGTTTGAAAAATGACCAATATTAGCAAAAAAAACGAAAAAAGAAACAAAGAAAAGACAATTTACATTTTTCATAAATATCATATGATCATCAAAGATTAAAAGATGTCTCATCAATAAAATATGTTGAGATTATAACTTTATTATTTTTCTAAAACAAACTAAAAAAAAAAAATAAGAATTCCTAAATCATGCCTAAAAAGACATGAATTTCACAATGGAATTTCGAAATTCACAATAAACACGAAGAGAACATTTAATCCAAAAATTGGTCTAACAAAAATACACTGAAAATTATTAAGTGGTGTAATATTTAAGAAGTGAGACAATTGTAGAAAGCCAAAAACAAATCCAATCAAGCTACTGTGAATGCTGTTAGGCCCTCGCGGTGTTATACCATCTTCTTTCTGTTATTACATTGCAGTGCTACAAAACGTCAATTATACCCCCTCCATTCACCATTGATTCGTTGACTTTTGCTTTGCATACCCGGGAAAAAATACCGCACGAGAGTGTGCAAACGTCAGAATGATGAATTTTTTTCCTCGGGATTCGCTTTGCATACCGGGAAACCACCATTAGGACTTGTCGTCAAACCACGTACAAAGGCATATTCATACTTGCAGCATCACACACAGGTTTCTTTTAAGAGCTCAAAAAAAGGGTAGGGGTGCAGATTTGGGGTAAATTGAGAGTTTTTTTTTTTTTTTTTTTTTTTTTAAGGAGGTAAATGGAGAGTTATCCGAGAGGGATAGAGTGTTTCAGCAACATTTGATTTTCTTGTTTCTTGTTGATGTGTCAACTTCATATTTGTAGGCACAAAAGCCTTGTTAGCCATGACCTCACAAAAGTTACTCTCAATTAATTATTAATAAGTTTTTGTTTATCCTTTGAACTGAACTTGCCTTGATTCAAGAGCATCTTCAGTCGAGTAGTTAAGAGGCTTATAATAGCTATATTTAATTATTATGAGCTCTTTTTCTTCCCCCAACAAATTAGCTCCAGAGCAGGTAAAATATATTTTTTGCTAAGTAAATAGCAATAAGCTGAAAATAGTACTTAAATAATATTTAAATAAAATAGAGAATAAAATAAAAAAAAATTGTTGGAGTTTGTATGAAAAACTGAATAGGTAAAATACATAAAAATACTTTTTTACTAGGTGAAATATCTCTAACCGTTGGAATTGCTTTTAAAAAATAAAAATATGATGAATCACGAATAAAGATTTAAAATTTGCATATTTAATGATGTACACATTTTTACTTTATTTAAATTTTTTAAAAGACGTATCAATATTGAATTCATATATACTATTAGATATACAAACTTTAAATAATGACCATAAAATAAATACTATCAATTTTATTTAAAACAGAGAGAACCCTATTCGATGAAAAATTTGTGTGAAAATGAAGGATTTGATGACAAATTTTCTTCGGAGGGCGGACACACGGCATGGAATCCTTATGACTCTTCCTCCCCTTGCTACTTATACAAGCACGTGCCCATATGGTCCTACATCCTTTTGTTGCTCCTCTCGACCTCTTTTTTGTCATTTGAAACCAAAATAATAATAAAAAAAATTGTACCTTCAAAAAGATCAAAGACTAATATGATAGCAATATTTTATCTCTATAGCAATGTAGGGTTCTACATAGGCTCAACTGCCAAAGACTCTATTAAAAAAAAGAAAAAAAAAAGGTGTTATATGTTCATTTTAGTGGGTCCTTTTCTTTTGACAGTTGAAAAAAAGGTGTCCGAATATATTAATCAAAATTACGTATGCCTGAATGAATCAAAAAAAGAAGTACCAAAAGGCCAGGGAATTAATTAAATAGCTGCTGCAACCAGTTCAACAAAATATTCACTATCACGCAGAGACAAGAGGTATCTCTTTATAGCAAACTGAGCACTTAATTCAGTGATTAGAGTGGAGATATATATATATATATAAGAGGTATCTCTACAAATATTGTACGTTGGTTAATTGCCGATTTATATTCCTATTTTACAAACCTTCGTTTATTTGATTTTTAGGGGAATTAACATCTTCGTTTATTTGGTTTCTCTACTTAGATTTGGATGAAAAATAATTGGCATCTCCGACTTCTAAGATTTAAGCTACTTGGACCATCTTCTTTAAACGTTTCTCACTAATAAATATTTCACCGTCATTATATCCACTTTTTTTCCCTTATGCTAGCTATATATATTTAACGACGCCTAATATTTTCGTAACATGTTAATTTGGGTCTGTGATCATATGGGTAGAGGTAATGGGCATTCCAAGGATAGGTCTTGTTGATTGGTTAATCCAAGCTTGACCCACTATAAACACACCCAAATTTCAACACTCCACCCACAGAATAGCACTTATTTGTTAATTACATGAAATACTTGGATGTTGATTGTTACATGCAGTAAATAAGTCAAGCTTGACTGGTTTATCATGTCTGAGTAAAAGAAAGGTTTGATTAGATTTCTTTTAATTTTTAAATAACATATATTAATCTTGTAATATGAGAAATTCGTAACTTCTCAATGCGTAACTAAATTTCTTTTAGTTTTTATTTTAAAAATTAAACTTATAAATGACCCACAATAAAAGCGGTAAACTTATCTTTTCCTTTTTTCAATTTTGCAAGTGAGCAAGTAGTAATTAGATACGCCGATGGCAACAGTTAGTTTCTTATTACAACGCTGCTTAACCTTCTCCAAATGGAGTATCAAAATTTGGGCAATTCTCCATTCGACACACAAGCTACAATCATGTCGCTATTCATTGTAGTCACATATGTTTACGCGGTGGCATTGATGGCAATAACCCGACCAATTCGGAACAGGAGCTACCTCCCTACCGCTATGCTTATTTGTGACATTTCAGGTATTCTGGCATGTTCTTTACTAGTACTCGTCCTCCTTCCTCCCATTGGGTGGTTCCTTTTGTTTTTATGTGCATTCTCATTTGTAAAGGTATTATGTAGCTCATATTGGTAGATTTTTGAGTATCTCCGTGCTTTCAAGATTCAATTATACAACACATTAAAACAAGTTTTGAATCCATCTCATCAAGCATATGACGACAACTCGACGGAGCAAGAGGGGAATGGTGGTGTTCCAACAATGGTGTGAATTGTGAAACCTTCAACAATTTCAGTGTACTTTTCTTGTTGCTTTGTTGTTGTACGTTGTACCAAGATTGTGAGTTTTTTTTAGATAGATACTATTGTTGTATTCTACATGTAACATATATATTGCATAATATTTTATTTCCTATGTAGTGATTGGTCAATACATCAAATCCAAATTCATGGACTGGCCTCCTACTTAATATAAATTGCAATTATGTTACTAATCAATGTAAACTTAAAAGTGTATACAAGGAATTCAAATGGATCTTTCTAATATACCCATTAGATCCTAGGATTTTAACAAGCATTGTAGATTTGAACGAAAACTCGTCGAATTATGTTAATCCATACATGGCATTTCCAATTGAGTAATGCTACATGTTAGATCATCATTCCATCTCAATCTTATTAGGCTGATTTGACAGTGCCAATCAACTTTGGATCAGTCATTGTTAAAAAAAAGGTAAATTTATTATAAATTCCTAAGTCATTGCACGATTTGAAATCATTGCCTCACTTTTGAAAAATAAAAAGCATCAGCAAATATCCCGAATTCTTCTTTCATGCCCGTGCAACCATAAAACTGTACTAAGAATTCTATGCCCAGCCCTTCAAACTTATTGACTGAACTTGAGGGCAGCTTTCTAAACCAATTACGGGCATTCCCTGATAGAGTCAGGGGAAGGCCCGACAAGTTACCTCATTAGGCTTTCCGTGAAGATCAATGTGTACCCGAAAGTTCTTCAAGTGCTCGACAGGATCTCCTACCTTGGTGTAACTCTGGATCTCGGGAACCTTGAATTTTTCATGCAAACGATAGCCTGCCACGCTTCAAGTGAAGGGTATACTGGTGCCCAACAAGATTTTGTCCACCATGTCCGCCTTGCCCTTGTCCTTTCTCTCCATCTCTCAGGCCATGTTGGCTCACTTTTTCTCCAAATCAGCAACATTTTTAAGCAAATCTCCAGCATCTTCCCCGCGATCCTTTCGAAGATTGATCCTTTTATTGTCTCTTCCCGGGTGGTCATCTTCCCAGTAATCCTCCTAATGAAAGTTATCTTTGTGGTGATCACGGTCGTCAGCATGGCTGCTATGCTCCTCTTCCCTATATACGCTCCTCTTGGTTTATCTTGGAATGAGACAATTCTAGGATTCTGAGCAGCAGCTATGCGTTTTGTCGCGTCAAGGCTGCAATTTAGGCTTCCAATGCCGCCATCTAGTTCTGTTCTCCATCGCCCTGGGGAAGGAACGATGGAGGAGGTTGTGGATCGTTTTGGCCATCTGAGGGTGGATTAGGCTGGACAACCAGCTCCAGTTGTGTCTTCTTGGCCAGACGACTCAGTCATTCCCTCACTTGGTCACTACCATCACAGATATATTTTAATGGGAACAAAAACATTTCCACAAATGATGCCAAACTGTTAGTATAGTTTCTGGTATGGTGTGAGCTACACGTTCTTTGATGTTTTCCCGTTCCTTGAATTCATGATCATTGCAAAAACCAACACTGTTATGAGAACACATCGGGGTTGCCCGTAGATCTCACTCTGATTCTTAAATATGTTTATGAGGGAGAAGTACTAAGCACAACAATTTAGTCCAATCTTCATACCTGATATAAGGGCTTATCTATAGGCTAAGAGGTAGAAGTAAACCTGCATTAAGGTTTCATGGTCCCACCCGAATTGAGACTCTTCTTTACTTCTCTCGGGGTAAGATTCTAAGTGGATTATTCGAGATTGAATTTGGTCCTGGATTTCTTGGGATTGCAATCTCTGCTACTCCCGGATGGTCATGCCGGTCCCCAAGGCAGTCTGTTCTCGAGGCTTCTAGGGACCCATACTCTAGGCCCGAGGACTAGTGCTTCGCAAGCCCAGAGCCCGTGATACTTAGTAGGCTAGTGTGGGTTTAAAGGCCCATAATCTGCTAGATGGGCTGCACCGAGTGAGATTATTCCAGTAACGAGTATCTTATTAATAGTCATGGGGGAGTAAAATTTTCATGTGAAAAAGTGATGAGTGCAAAATATTGCATATTTGAACCCTTTTATTTACATTAGTTAATTCTTTAACTGTGTCTTAATTTAATGTTTTGTGTTATATTTGTGTTTTTAGTGTTTTGCAGATTATTGAAAGAAAATGGTTGTTTTTGAGTAAAATTGCAAAGAAATGTAAGAAATGAAGAAACTCCAGGTGCGATCGAGTGTAGCCGAACATGCGATCAAGCACACTTAGCACTCGAGCGCACCAAGAGTGCGATCAAGCGCACTCGGGCTGACCTGGCAACGCGGAAACCCTATTAGCAGCACCGACTTAAGCTTATGTTTTTGTCTACACAGAGGTAAAGGCGCCATTTCGTGATTTGTCTTGTAAACCTAGGGTTTTAGTATATATATATGTCTCTTTCTCTTCCAAGTAAGGAGGTTAGGGAGGCCAAGAACAAATTTCTCATTGATGTTCTCCCTTTTTAGTTTAGTTTTCTTTAGGTTTAGGTTTTATTTTACATAGTCATGTGTAGCTAAATCTTCAACTAAGGTTAAAGATGAAGCCTCACCATTGAAGAACAACAATATTTTCATTTAAGTTTATGTTATTCGAATTTATTTGGTTTAATGATTCAATTGTTTTATTTATTTTCAATGTGTGGAATGATTTTTGGATATCTTTTGTGATTTAAGGATATATTTGATTATTTGAAATAATTTTACATTATTGATTGCTTGGATTTTTATTTATCAAAACATAAGATATTCTTTGTGTTTCGTTCTACGGAGACACTAGATGATTTGGTTTAAACCGAATATCTTTTGTGATTTGTGTAAAGAGCGGATTCATAGAATGATTTAATCAATATTTGAAGTATAGTAGAATATATATAAGATTTGTATGGTGAGAACTTTGAATATGCATTGATGAACATAAGAATATGTTGCTATAATTTGGTGAATATGGATTCCAAAACCTTAGTAGTACCTTATCTTTTGAATTATTTTTCTTCATTTAGTTTTTGTTTTCCATTTATCAAACTCATTTTTGGAATTACGTTAAGATTTAATTATTTTAGATACAATATTGTTTTCAAGAACATAATTTCCTGTGGATTCGACCTCGTACTTGCACACACTATATTGCATACGACTCGTGCGCTGTGAGTACATTTAAAACTCACAACAAGAAGAACCTAAGAATGGTGAATTTGTTTTCCTTATTAGGATAATTATAAGATTTGATAGCATGATTATCTTTTAGATAGAGGTTGCTTAAGTGGTCTATCTATAATTTATGTCCACAACATAATCTCTTTTGCAATAAGTAGATGAAGGGCACAAACTTATCAAGTAAATTAAGATGCAAAGAGTCATCAAACAACGAACTAATGGAGTTTTACCATATTGTAATTTAGGAAGAGACAAAGAGTATTCAACTTTGGATTTGGATAACTTTAAATGCCGAGTAATTGAAAAATAAAAAATTTGTTGCAAGATTTTCTGTTTGGAATTATGTTAACGAGTTTAAAAAGTTTTTTTTAAAACATAAAAAATTGTGCCATGCAAAAGAGAGCTGGTGTGGTAAAGAACTGAAAAGGCATTTCTTCGAATTTTTTTTCTCAAAAACATAGCTCAAAACTACGTTTTAGAAAAATGTTGAAAATGAGGGTTTTTTTTTTTAAGAAAAATAAATAAATAAAGAAGAAGAAGAAGAAGCCATTTTTAACTTTTTTTCAGAAACAAAAAGCTCTATCTTTCAACATAATTTCAAATAAGCTCTAAGGTCACCTCTTTTTTTTTTTGAGAAAATATATATATTTCATAGATCAAATAGTTGAACCTTGCTCAGCAAGTACAATATGATGGATGCAGGAAGGCATTCATAAATCCAAACACAATCTAACAGAAACTTTAGAGAGGTTTTGGCCAACGTGTAAGTTACTTGGTTAGCATCTTTACATATGTGTCGTACCTCAACAAATGGAATATTAAGCAACTGAAGTCTAGTATCCTCAATGACTTGTTCGAAACTACTCCAGTAGGGGGAATCTGTACTAAGGGCCAAGACTACTAGCAGAGAATCACCTTCAAAAACCACGTGTTGAAACCCCAATTCACTACACATATTAACGACCCTCCACACCGCCAAGGACTTTGCTGCTGCTGAATCATTAATGTATGGGATAACCATAGCCATTGCTACTAAGACATTGGCACAATCGTAGCGCGCCACCACCCCCACACCCATCTTCCTCACCGTCTTGTCCAAGGCTGCGTCCCAATTCATCTTTATCCAACCCATGGGAGGTTTGTGCCATCCCTTATGGATCGACTCTTGAGTACCTGCACTTGAAGCAATCCAGCGATTGACTTGTTTATAGGTCTCTACCATCTCTTTTGCTGACATGACTAGGTGTAAGGGAGGTGTGAAATCACTACTAAACACAAAGGAGTTACGGTGTAGCCATATTAACCTTTCCACAGTAAGTACTTCTACTAACTCCTCAGCATCAAGCTTCGCAATAAGCTGTTGAAGGAAACCATTCCCATCACTAACCTCCAGAGCAAGCTTTTGTATCCTTCTACTGCACTTCTGCCAAACAACCACAGATGACGGACATGCCAACAGGATATGGCATATGGTTTCAGGATTGACCAAAGAGAAAGGACACTGAAGGTCCTGTTCGATTCTCTTACGAACTAAGTCATGTTTAGTTGGTATCAAGTTGTTGCCAATTTTCCATGCGAAGTTCTTCAGTATAGCAAGAGCTTTTATTTGCCAAATAACTTTCCAGAATACATGTTGTTCACCTGTCGATCAGCATTCTCCCAAAGATTGGGCCCTTCTATGCATCTCAAAGTGGTAAGCACTACGGATTGTAAAGCAACCATTTTTAGTTCCACTCCAAAGCAATCCACATATTTGCAAACCCTATTTTACGCATTATTTCTTCTAGAAAAGTCCACTCCACTTTATCGTATGCCTTGCTCATATCCAATTTTATTTCTATAAGCCCCTTTTCCCTTTCATCCGAGTGTGCATTGTGTGAAGAGCTTCATAGGCCACCATAATATTGTCTAATATCAGCCTACTTGGAACAAAGGCACTTTGTTGTTGAGAGATGATCGAGGGTGGCACCTTCTTCAACCTGTTAGCTAATACTTTGGCAATGATTTTATACAAAACATTACATAAACTAATTGTTGAAATTCACTAACAGCAGCAGCATGAGAAATTTTGGGAATAAGAGCTATATAGGTTGAGTTTATAGAGTTATCAAAAAAACCCAAATTTAGGCAATCCAAGACAACTTTCCTGTCAGTACCTCCAACCGTATTCCAGTGTTGTTGGTAGAAGCAAACTCCAAATCCATCTAGTCCCGGGGCCTTCAAAGGATGCATATGTGAGAGGGCAGTATCCATATCCTTCGGGGAGAAAGTTCTAAGTAGACTGTCATTCATGGCCTGAGTGACTCGAGGCTGCACCACTGCAAGACAATCTTGTAGCCCCATCGATCTTGATGAAGTAAATAGCTGTTGGAAGTACAACAAGAAAGCCCCACCAATATCATCATGCTTTGTCCAGCTGTTGCCCTCTTCATCCCGAATCTTGTTATTCTGGTTTGTTCTCCGCCGGTGGTTTGCCCATGCGTGAAAGAATTTGGTGTTATAGCTGTTTAATACTGTCAAGATTACCTGGATGTTCCTTACTTTCCAGCTTCTCAAGGTGCCTAGTTAGCCTTTTAATAATATGGCCAATAGCCCCATATTTTGATGAGCTCCACGCTATTAAGGCATGCTTACAACTATCAAGTTTTTCCATAACCTCAACCAAAGCATTAGTATCCTCCACCTTCCTACCCCAAACTGTTTTTATCACCTCTGAGCATTCCTCATCTTTGTTCTATCAGGCTTTAAATTTAAAAGACTGGGGCTTCAAAAGATTTTCCCCAGAGGAGAAACGGATCCACAAAGGCTTGTGGGCTGAGCTTCTAGCAACCAGAACCTCAACTTCCATATTTTGGAATTGACTACACTAGCCAGTAGTAGCCAAAGCTCTGTCTAGCCTCTCCTTTATGAATTCTTCTGAGTTCCTCCGATTACTCCACGTGAATTTTGAGACACTGTAGCGAAGATCCCCTAGGTTACAAGCAGCCAATGTAGAACGGAAACTCTCCATTTGATTATCATTATGCATCATTCCCCCAGCCTTCTCAGAGAGATCAACAATCTCGTTGAAGTCTCCAATACAAAACCAGTCCTGGGGGTTATATATGCTCAAATGGTTCAGCAACTGCCATGACGCCTCACGCATAGCTCAGTCAAGGTGGCCATAAAACCTGTGAATTTCCATGAAAAATTAGAGCCAGCAAGTCTGATGGTAGCACTTATATGCCTGAGTGAGTAATTAATTATTTCCACATCCCTCGTGTCCATCCAAAGAAAAGCCAATCCACCACTTCTCCCAACAGGTTCCACAATGATCATTCCTTCATAACCGAGCTTTCCTCTAATGGCTTGTAACTTAGCATTCTTGAATTTTGTTTCCATAAGAAACAAAAAAGTGGGCTTCTCCTCCTCACCAGCAAACGAAGATCACGGACTGATCGAGGGTTCCCAAGCCTTCGACAATTCCAGCTGAGGAGACTAATGGTTATTGACGGGATTGCTCTGTAACCTCCGCCAATGAACAAACTACTGGAACAGAATTTGATTCATACCTCATCTCCTTTCTCGATTGGGTATTCACCAAAGTATTCATATAAGAATCATCATGCCCTCTCCTCTTCGGTAAAATCCTAGGAATAGAGTCCGCACTCTGCCCTGCTGTGTTCCCTCTAGCTAGCCTTTTCCATTGTGTGATCCAACCCCCCTCTGTCTTTCCTTGAGAGAGACTTTTTGGAGTAGTCCCTTCTTTAGTAAACCCCGACCAACCTCCATCTTTCCCTTCCAACACCTTCTGAGTTACAGTGTGAGTGAAGGAGATTAGAGACTCTGTTTTCCTACGATAGCTTCTAGAGAATGAGAATCAAAACAGTGAAAGTCCTGTTTGCATGGATTAACAGCTTGACGTGTGGGCCAGGTTGAATACCGCTCATTCTACTAACGGACTCCCCCGAATTGGGTCGTGAGACCCAGCCTTTATTCCCCCCTTTTGCTTGTTTAAATCCACCTCATAAGAAGAAGAAGGCATACTTTTTGAATTTTGAGCAAGCATTGAAAACCCTACTGAAGAAGATTTTTTTTCCTGATTTCCCCCAGCATGACATCCGTTAAGTTTTCCTTTTTTTCCTCTATAATTACAGTCTCCTTTCCTTCCCTAGTTCTTGCCAACTTAGGCTTTCTTTCGCGAAACTGAGTTGGCCGCCGCATAATCCGGTCTCAAAGGGACCATTTTTTGGATGTTTTCTGTAGGGAAGTAACTTTCCTTTTTTGAGCCTCCCTTCGCCTGTGCATCCCTCTTCGTCGTCTCATAATCGAAAAAATCTGGGGAAACCGACTGGTCAACTCGTTTGCCTACAGAGGTCCCTAGACTTCTGGAAAAATCATCTGCTCAAAGCCATGATCCTCACGTGGGAGCCCTTTTAGTATGAGTTTTCCAGTTCAACACTTTGGCAGTACACCCCTTGAGATCGTGGAGAATACGGCCACACCTGTAACAAAAAGCCGGCAGTTTCTCCTATTTAAATGAGATCCAATATGATTTTACCTTTAACAATAGAGCTCTTCCACGATCCAGCGGTATATACAAATCAATGGCCACTCTAATACGTAAGCATCTTCCCTAGCCAACGTCATCCTCTGCCACAACCACCTCCTCGACTTTACCCATTGATTCCCCAATCTTCAGGCCTATCCCACGATTCATGCAACCAAGGGGCATATCGTGGATCTATACCCTAATTGGGGTATGATTGAAGACTATCTGAGAGGGAGGAGTTTTCCCATTGAATTTATTGAACACCAAAAGAGTACGATCGTAGGACCAAGGCCTACCTTCCAAGACTCTCTGTTTATCTTCTTCCTCAGTAAATTAAAACAGCCAAAGGTTGTCTTGGATTTCTTTTTCTTTTTCTTTTTCTTTTTTTTTTAAAAAAAAAAAAAAAAAAAAAAAAAAAACCCTCTCCCCACTATCCTCCAAACATGGGTGAGTAGGGTTTTGAAGGATTCTTTATTAATCTTCTTCGCTACTCTCAGCCTACCACCAGACACCTCGAACCCTTAGCCCCCAAATCCTTTGTTTCGTCATCATTGATTGTAATGCCTTGTTGTTCACCCTCAGTTAAAGGAAAGTTCCCAGTAAAATCCCCATACTTTTTCACCATAGTCACCCCTTCGTCTGTGACAGTGGGGAATATGGTGAGAAAGACGGGACTGAAATAAATCTCCTACTCCGATAATCGGGAGGGGACTTCAACCGACAACCCTAGTTCTCGCGTCAAAGAGAACCCTAGAGAGCCAGACTGCCATTGAAAATTGTTTTAGCTCGAAGGTCACCTACCTTCCTAGTTCTTATCCGATATATTTTATGTACAGAATTTATCAACAACAATTATAGGCCTAATAATTAGTCTTCAAAAAATTAAAAGATTTAATGATTTTTTTTTCTCCAAAAAATATGAGAAAACATCTTCCTTCTATTATTATTTGCAATGACAAAAGCAACACCGGAGGAAACATCCACTGAAATCACACTAAAAGACAATGGTCAGGCCCGCGCGAGTTGACTTTTGATGTCATCACGTGCCTCAAGACATTTTGTCAACAAAAAATCGCAAGTCATAAGAAAAAACGTGTCTGCTTTCTTGTCCCAATAACAAAACTTAAGGTCTATTTGAGTTTGCGATTTTAAAACTAAGACTTAAAAAATAGCAATTTTAAAATATGTGATTTGAAAAAATGATTTTTAAAAATACAATTATGTGTTTAGCAAAATGGCAGTTTGGCCTTTAAAAGTGATATTTTAAACCAAATCGTAGAAAATGAAACGGTTGGAAATTGCATTTTTCAAAAATTGCATTTTGAAAATGTAGGAAATCTGCCGTTTCAAATCGCAGTTAAGGGGGGTGCTTTTTTGAAAACACGAAATTTTAAAGGCTAACCTACGATTTTAAATGTCAAACTGTAATTTTGCCAAATGCATAACTGTGTTTTTAAAAATCATTTAAATCTCATATTTGAAAATCGCTATTTTTTAAATCACAAACTCAAACAGACCATAAGTTGTATTATAGGGAGAAGAAAACAGATGAGTTGTAACAATTCGCTGAGTTATAGTAAGAATGCTTTCGTGGCATACTTTTATTGTTTACACGTTTGTTCTTACAACCTGCAATTTTTTTTTTTATTATATTTTTTTTTTGTTAATGACTAGCAATTGACCTGTCAAACTTGTTACAAAAGATAAACTATAGTGAGTTATGTTAAAGGTTGAAGAAATCAAACGAGTTGTTGTATTTCTTACATTTTTTTCTTAATTTTTATTTATTTATTTAGTTATGCCTTAAATTCCACCATTTAGTTTTGTTGGCTTTGTTGACCTTGCCTTTTGTTTTTTTTTTAACAGTGCCGTCTTCTTCATCCATTCAAACCAAAAGAGCAACTCCCCGAAAGGGGTACAAAGCCAGTGAAGAAAACATTACAAACAAGGCACCCTAAACAAATCTAACGCCCGAAGGCTAGGAACAGGGCCGGACGGCCGTCAGAGTGATCAGAGATGAAGAATCTCTGCCCACAAAACCAGGAAAACCTGGCTTGAAGCAGCTACCCACCGGTAGACTGTGATTACAAGCTGGAATATACAAATAAATATCAACAAAAACACAAACAGAAACAAATACAAACAGAAACCCAGACAGCAGACACCGGCAAGAAACGAAGGCTAGAGACGGCGCGTGTAAAACACGCCCCCTCGCCGGGAACCTTCCAGGCAACAGACGACTTCCACAAGCTGAGATCAGCATCTTCCAAGACCGGAGAGAAACAGTTGTAGCCCACACACGCAAAAGCATAAGAACTGAAACGTCGGCGCGTGCGGGTCACGACCGACCATGGACGAACAGCACAACCTCGAAAAATGACCATCCTGACCAGAAGAGGTCGGCCATCGCATTTGAAAAGCTCCTGCTGGAGAAAGACCAGCCGAGGCTTATAGATCTGACGCTGAGCAAAACTCCACCGGAAATCCTCCAACACCCACCGTTCTTCACGGGCCGGCACCTGGAATCGTTGTTTGCCACAAGAGAACAACAGAAACAGAAAAAAGGAAAGAAGGAAAAAACCCACAACCTCCACCGATACAAACACCGGGAGGAACAAAAACTCCTACAGCCTAAAGGCTATGAGACAAAAACCCCATGGCCTAACGGCCAGGGGAACACAAGCACCAGGAGGGGGAGACGCGAAGCCTCCCCCCCCGGCGAAAAGGGTCTCAACTGAGTTTACTCTCTCTCTCTCTCTAGAAAATACAGACCTTCTCTCTCTAAGAAGAGAGAGAGAAGGTGAGACTGACCTTGCCTTTTGTTGTTAGTCGAAATTGACATAGTTTTAGCAATAACAACATGTATGAGATACTATATAGAAGCCGGATCCTTTTTTCTTCCTATTCTAAGGTTGGATTTCTAATGCTCGGACTTAATTCATCCTTTCACAAAATAAGAAGAAGAAAAGAATAGAAAAAAGTAATGGTATATACCACATTATTTAGTCATTTTTTAGATTTTTTTTTAATAAAGACAGATGAAATATTTGATTGGAACTATCACATCAGTATTATAAAATATTAAAACAAGTAATTGTAAAATTTGCAATAGGTCCTGTAATAGAAATTATCTTCTTCTTTTTTTTTTATTACATAATTATTTCACAATATTAATGTGTGAAATAATTTTTAAAATATTTTTTAATAAAGGCTGATTGAAGAATTTGTTGAGATTATCACAACAACATTGTAGAATAATTATGGCATAAAAATTTAATCTCTAGCATTACTATTTTATTAATATTAGAGTAATGCTATAAACCATATTTTTATCCTACAATTATTTTGACATGGAAATCTCAACTAAACCTTAATCAATCCGAATTATGATCGTCTACAATTATTTGCCCAAAATGTAGAGAAGCCACCCTTTGGTTTTTTCTTCTTCTTTTTCTTTTTTGTTTTTTTTTAAATATATATATATATATATATATATATATATATATATATTAAATTTTTTAATTTTTTTAAGCTTTTTAATTTATTTAACTTTTTAGTTTTATATATTTTAATAACAGTGACACGTGTTGTCTTTTTATTAGCGCTAATGTGGTACACTAACAGAATCTGTCAAGTGTTTTGACGAAATTTGACTACAAGTAGTGATTTGTATTTTTGGCAAAACCCAGGACCTCTAAGTTCATTTTGATATCAAATAAACCACATGGACTAATTTTTATTTTTTCCTAAATATTAACAAAAAGAATAAGGCTGTACTTGTTTCGACATAATATATTTTTTGCCGAAAAATATTTTCAACAAAATCACATTAAAAAAATGAAAAATTACAGTTTAGCCTTCCAAATTACCATCCGTTTTGCAAAGAGCCCCACAAACTGATAACACTCCGACTCCAGCCCCTCAAACTACCAAAAAGTTTTAAAAAACCTATTTTATTGAAATATGCTTATAATATCTATGCCACGTGTCATTTTTTAATTAAAAAATAAATAAAATTTAAGAAAACAAAAAAAAAAACTAAAATTTTCTTCTTCTTTTTTTTTTAAAAAAAAAAAGAAAAAGAAATAGAAAATGAGTTGGGGAGGGGGGTGACTCGGGTGGCCGCACGGCCACCCTTAGGGGTCAGGGGTGGTCGTGCCCCCAAGGGCCGGTGGTAGCCGCGCTGCCACCCCCAATGGCCGAGGGTGGCCGCGCGGCTACCACCGGCCTTTGGGGGTAGTTGCACGCCACTCCCGACCCTTAGGGGTGGCCGCGCGGCCACCCTCCAACCCTTAGTGGTGGCTCGCAGGCCACCTGAGTCACCCCCCTCCTCAACCCATTTTCTTTTTCTTTTTCTTTTTTTTTAAAAAAAAATAATAAAAAAAAAAAATGATTATTTTTTTAAGTTTTTTAAGTTTTTTTTCAAAAAAAAATTATTATTTTTTAATTAAAAAATGACACGTGACAAGGGTATTATAGGCATATTTTGATAAAATGGGTCTTTTTAAAAAAAATTGATAGTTTGGGGGGTTAGAGTTAAAGTGTTGTCAGTTTGTGGGGCTCTTTGCAAAACGGGTGGTAATTTTAGGGGCTAAACTGTAATTTTTCAAAAAAAATGATTTCCTTGAAAATATTTTTCAGTGTTTGACTTATATAAGAAATCAGCGACTACGGAAAACGGCTAGGGATTTTCGGGGAACTTCAACGGCCGACAAAGGATTCCTACGAACTCTAGTCACCAGTGACAGATTCTTACTAACTCCGGCAGCCAATAGTAGATTTCGGGAAACTCTAGCGGCAACGAAGAATGAATTGCAAAAGAAAGTGCGTACAAAAAAGAGAAGTTTAAACTCAGAAAATAGTTTACGATTTTTTTTTTCTCATTTTATGAAAATTAAAAAATATTTTACTTGTCAACCAAAACTATTTTTCAGTTCGACTATGATTTTCAATAGTATAAAACACTAAAAAATAGATAAAACATTTTCCAAAAATTAAACGGAGCCTAACTATTAAGCCTAATTCGTGGACTCACTACAAAATAGCTTTGATAGCAGAAAGTATTCCAAGCTTTTTCCTGGACCCACTACAAAATAGCTTTGATAGCAGATGGCAAAAAGTATTCCAAAATCCAAACCAATTCTTGGGCACTAGTGGCCAATTCCTGGACCCACTACAAAATAGCTTTGGTAGCAGATGGCAAAAGGTTTTCCAACCAATTCCTGGACCGACTATGTTAATAGCACTATAGCAGATGGCAAAAGGTATTCCAAGCCAATTTCTGGACCCACTACAAAACAGCTTTGATATCAGATAGCAAAAAGTATTCCAAGCCAATTCCTGGTCTCACACTACAAAACAGCTTTGATATCAGATAGCAAAAAGTATTCCAAGCCAATTCCTGGACTCACTACCCTGTAACTCTTATATATAGCAAGTCTGGCTGGCTGTGCCTAAAGGGAAAATTCTTCACTAGCTCGCAGACAGAACCGAGCAAGAATATAGGAGAAAATGGAGGGCAACAATTTGGGTAATCGCTAAAGGTTAGTGTAAAGTTCTTGGCTTTTACTTTTGGTGTTACATTTCTATCTTACCTTTGGCCTTGAGCCCTATCATTTATGCTTATGTAGATGAACGTGCCTTCAACCAACCATGCTTCTATATATATAATTCAACTTACTCATACATTGAGGTTAAAATGAAGACAAAAATGAATCATGAATAATGGATAATGGATTGTTTCTCTACCATTAGAAGTCGAGTCATAAATATCTCAGTGTCATTGGATCCATTTATTAAAAATTTTATCTATTATATATTTTCATAACATGTTAATTTTGGTCTGTAATCATATATATGGATAGAGCTCATGAGCCTCTTAAATATGGGTCTTGTTGATGGCCTAACCCAAGCTTGACCCACTATAAACACACCCGAATTTCAACACTCAACCCACATAATAGCATTTATTTGTTAATTACATGAAGTATTTGGATATTAATTGTTACATACAGTATCTAACTCAAGATTGACTGGTTTATCCTGCCCGAGTAAAATTAGATTTCTTTTAACTTTTAAATAACATATATTAATCTTGTAATATGAGAAATTCCTAACTTCTCAATACATAACTAAATTTCTTTTAGTTTTTATTTTAAAATTAAACTTATAAATGACCCATAATTTGTCTACATTAATATAGTCTGCTCAACAACTTCATTAAAAAAAAAATTAAATTAGAACAGTTTGGAAAGTTTGGATTAGGTAATTAATTAAGCTTACCATACCTTTTAAACCCAATAATTAACGGTTTATAAAAATATTTGGGTTATATCATTTTGGGTCAATAAAGTCTTTCATGAAGCTCGGATTGATATTTCAAATGGTTCATTTTTATTTTTTTAATATATATATATATATTATATATATATATATATATATATATATTTGTTTAGATAGATCTGATTCCCATAATTTCTGATGTTCTCAACCCACAAAATAATAGATTGCATCTCAAACCAATTTGAATTATGTAAATATATATGGACATGCAGGAATCTACTACATGTACGCTTGGAAGCAACCCACTCCTATAAATCCCAGTCCTCCATTGTATTATGTATTGTATGCCCTGAATATTTATTTATTTATTTATTGAGAGGGCCCTGAATATTGATTTAACGTTAAATGAATATATAGCCATTTACTGACACACAAAATAAACATGCATTTCTGTATACTTTCTTCTTCTATGTTTAATATAAAAGAGTCTTTTCACCATTTACTAGAAATCTATATATATATATATATATATATATATATATATATATATGATTAAGCCTAGGAAAATTAATTATTGAATATTTTGCAATATTTCATGTTTTGTTTTGAATTGATTAACTTATATCCTATCAAGTTTTTATGTTCATACAGTTGACTCTAGAGGCACGAAAACACTCCTATGTTTTTTTTTTTTTTCAATTTTTTTATAAAAAAAAAGGGGGGGGGGGGGGGGGAGAATTTCACAAAATGATACTAAACTATCACGGGTTTTGACGGAAGGGTACTGAATTATCATTTCTCTCGAACCGGAGTTTTAAACTATCAAAAACCCTAAAATAAGGGTACTCCGTCAAGTTTGAGCGTTAAATCATGTCAAAATTTCTAAAATACCCCTCTGTTTATTTTTTTAAAAAAAATTATAAAAATTTTCAAAGATTCGGGTATAAGTATTTTTGCAAATTCCGTTAAATTCTAACCAACACCTAAATCCTAGCATTTTCTTCTCTCTCTTTTTTTCTAGAAAAAGAAGAGGGGTATTTTGGGTATTCTGTTAGGATTTAACGTCGAAAGCTGATGGAATACCCTTATTTGAGGGTTTTTGATAGTTTAAAACTCTGATTCAAGAGAAATGATAGTTCAGTACCCTTCTGTCAAAATGCATGATAGTTCAGTACCTTTTTGTAAAGTTCTCAAAAAAAAAAAAATTAGAAATATTTTCAAAGATTCAGACATGGTTGTTTTGTAAATTCCGTTAAATTCTGACCAACACATAAATCCTTGCAATTTTTTTTTCCTAAAAAAAAAATGATGGGTATTTTGGAAATTTTGACAGGATTAAACGGAAAATTCTAACAGAGGATTAAAATTGAAAAAAATTGAAAAATTGATACCCTAACTTGACACTTTTTTAAAATTTGAGTACTTAATTGCAAAAGTAATGAATGATCGGAGGTTATAAATGAAGTTTTTTCAAAAAAATTTAAATAAAAGAAAAACCACAAATAGTTTCAATATTGTGACATAAATTAATGTATATAATCAGAGAATTGAAAGCCGACCTATCAATATATCATTATATATCTTTCTTATACTACTCTTTAAATAAACCAAGATTATTAATATTTTATAGATGAAAATGGTGAAATTCAAGGGAAGAACTACGAAAAATTTTCATCTTCAATTTTTTGTTATGCAAGTGAGCAAGGACGGATTGGCCATGATTTTTCCACCAATTTTCCAGCTGGAGTCCAATACCTCATTCAAGTGCTTATTGGTCTCATCCAAGTGATGTGTGGAGATGCACAAGCCGCTTCTCCATTCGACACACGTGGTACAACCATGTCGTCTCTCATTCTAGTGCTGGTTCTACAAGTTTACACTAAATATTTGTTGGAGAGAATCCAACCAATTCCAAACACGAGATACTTCCGTATTACTAAACTTGTTTATCAAATTTCGGGTGTCATAGCCTGTGGTTTATTGCTATCAATCCTCCTTCCTCCCATTTGGTGGTGGATCATTATAAGTCCATGTGCATTCAACTCCATAAGGGAATTGCACGACTCATACCACCAGATTTGCGAGTTGCTCCATGATTTATACCAGCAGATTTCTGAGTCGCTCCATAGCATTTCAGCTCGAGTATTCAACAAACTACATGACGCATTCCAATGGATTTGCAATACAACTCAACAAGCAGACCCTCCAGCATTTAACGAGAACTCAGTGAGGCAAGAGGGTGAAGGTGGTCCTCCAAGGGTGCAAAACATTTGAATACTCTGTTAGTATAATATAAATCAAAATGCTAATTTAATAATATAAATAAGCGGCAAAAAGATTTGATTATATAAATACCTTTAGTTATGCTTTACTCAAATGAATCTGATGAAATTTTGTTCACAACAATCAGAGATTCTAAAAAAAGAATTTTAGAAGGTTCTTCTGATCTATGCCTACTGAATGTCTTACTAATGGAGTATGCATGTTGTTTATTTATAGACTAGATCAGGAACTCCTTCAATAAAAAACTAAGTGATGACTAATTGTTCTCCTCCCATTAAGGAGAAAAATCATCATGGTATAAGGAAATTGATTCCCATGATCTCTCATGATCAATCTGAATGGAATAAGTCATATTGCTGATGTGCCTTTAGGGACATATATGAAATTTTTTACATTCTCTCACCTGACCCTTATAACACATATAATTCCTTATTATATTTGGTTCTACAATATGACCATTACTTTATTTATTTTTACCATTTATGGAATCATCACACTCACACAAAGAATACTACACATGAATCATGACAGTAAAACTTTATATAATAAGTTGTTCCTTCCATGCATCACATATATCATATTCCTTAAATGAGTACTATATGGGTAATCAAACTTTATGAATAAACTTCTCATAAGTTATTCAGATCCAACTTTAATTTGTATCCCCATAGATAAGGTAACAAATGTGCACAAAAATATTTATTATAATAACTTCATGTTTATAGAGCAAATAGAAACTAAGCAAAAAAAATGAATTAATGAGTTTCAAATACTCCACATGACTTTATATACTTTCTTTACCGGTAAACTATTAGTCATGACATTCACAATCATTAATTCAGTACTTATATGCTCAATAAACACTTTATGGTTCTTAATGTGATCTCTTGTATTGAGATACTTGATATCGATATATTTACTTATACTTCTACTCATTATTCTTATAAAAGAAAACTACAGTAGAATTGTCGCAAAATATCTTTATGGTCTAATTGTAAAATTGACAATCTTTGGCCTCGAGCTCTATCATTTTTGTACTAAATTTTAACTATGATCATTTTCTTTTCTTTTCAAGTAAACATTGCTTATGTATGTATGTGCCTTCAACCAACCATGCTTCTATATAATTCAACTTACTCATACATTGAGGCTAAAATGAAGACAAAAATGGATCATGGATAATGGATTAATTATGTCTCTACCATTGGAAGTTGAGTGTTCCCCAACCCAGGTATAAGAAGATTAGTGTAAAAAAAGAAAATTACTATTTTTCATTGTGTCGTGTAAATAACTATACCAATAGTGTTGTTGGTTAATTGCTGATATATTTATTATTTTACAGACCTTTGTTTATATAGTTCTTTGGAGAAACTATATTTAGATTTTGATGAAATAATTGATATCTACTTGGACTCTCTTTTTTAAACGTTTCTTAGTTATAAATATCCTAGTGTCATTAGATCCATTTATTAAAAATCTTATCTATTATATATTTTCATAACATGTTAATTTTGGTCTGCAATCATATATATGGATTGAGCTCATCGGCCTTCTAAATATGGGTCTTGTTGATGGGTTAACCCAAGCTTGACCCACTAAAAACACACTTGAATTCGAGCAACATTTATTTGTTAAATGGAAATGGAATATTTGGATGCTGATTGTTAACTCAATTAATGTATTGTGATTGTTGTTATGTCTTACTAATATTGATTGACTAATTTATCCTCTCCGAGTTAAAATTTCTTTTAATTTTTACATAACATATAGTAAACCTATATCATGACAAAATTCGTAGTTTATCAATACATTACTAAATATCTCTTAGTTTTTATTTATAAATAAATGATCATGATAATAGCGGAAAAATTCATTTTTTTTTGGTTTTGCAAGTGAACAAATAGTAATTGGACAAGCCAATGCCAACAGCAACAGTCAAATTTCTCATTTCAATGCTTCTTAACCTTCTCCAGATCAAATATCAAAACTCGGGAAAATCTCCATTCGACACACACGCTACAATTATGTCGCTTTTCATTGTAACTGCATATTTTTATGGAGTAGCATTGGTGGCAATAACCAGACAAATTCCAAACAGAAGCTACCTCCCTCTAGCTATGGTGATTTGTGACATATTAGGTGTCATGGCCTCTTCTTTACTAATATTGATCCTCCTCCTTCCCTTTGGATGGCTCCTTTTGTTTTTATGTGCATTCGTATTGATCTTAAGGGTATTACATGGCTCCAATCGGCAGATTTTTGAGTTGCTCCATGCTTTCATGTGTCAAGTATTAAGCAAATTCCAACATATTTTCAAACGACCTTATCAAACATTTAACGACAACTCGATGGAGTAAGAGGGAAATGGTGGTGTTCTGACCGTGTGAATTGTGAAACCTTCAACAATTTCATACATGCTACTTAGTTTGATATATGAACCAAGGTAATAAAATACAAGCATGTTAGAAATAATTAAATTTAATTATTTCTTTAACCTAACATGCGCAGCGGAAAATTAAATAGAACAGTTTTAGGCATACCTCCGGCCATTGTTGCTCAAGCACTTCTCCAGAACTTCTAAGAACAAAATTATGAGGTGTCTTCTAACCTATGCCTATTGCTTGATGGCTGTACTGATGGTGTACACAGGCACTCTATTTATAGGCTAGGTTAGGGACCCTCAAATGGTAAACACCGTATTGTTTCCTTCCATCAAGGAAACAATATCGTTAATTGATTTTTAAAATCAATTAACCGATTCCATATTTACGGTAATCTAAATTAATAGAAATAACCATAATACCGTATATGTTTATTAAAAAAATAATAAACATAGCAAACACCGTAAATGTGATATAAAGGCCACAACAAAAAAGGAATAATATATTACAAAGCAAACTTGCTCACTATTATGTAGGCATTGGATACCCATGGATTGGATTTCACATATATTGTTTCTTACATTAAGTGGAATACTTCAAAATATTTAGAGTTAAATATCATTTTAATACTTGTGGTTTGTAAGTTTTTCAAAATGACCAATTATGGCTGGCTATTGTTCCCTCGTTCGGCTTTGAGATTTGTGGTTTTTGTTTTACATGTTTCTTTGTACACGTGGTTGATGTGTTTAATGATTTGCTTGTATTTTGTTTTTTTAACTTTTGGGTTTCTGGTTTTCTTCTACGAATAATGGTTTTGAGTTGTTGGTTTTGTTTAATTTGGAGTACATATTTTATGCCCTTAGAGCATCCCTAGCAGGTTATGTAAACTCAACTCTTAGCTAAAGTAGATGGCAGAAACAATAAAACTCTCCTCCAACAGATTATGCAACCCAATGCCAGAATACATTCATCGTCCATTTGTGAACAGTATCACGCCTCATGTGGCGTGACACTGTTCACAGATGCATCTTATATTTTATTATTTTTTCTTACTTTTTCTCACTCTCTCGAAGCTTCTTGTTCTTTTTTTGTGCGCGTTTTCCTGCTTGCTCTTCGGCGTTCTCTCTCTGTCGGTCATGCTTGGAGGATGGGTATGGTGGCGACCGAGAAGAGGACCACCACCGTCGAATCGCTCGGCGTCAACAAAGCTTCGCTTCCCTAACCCAGCCCCACCGGCGGCGACGATAAAGGCCCAGCAAGCGAAGAAACCCGTGGCCAACACCACCAACGCAGCACTTCATTGCGCTCGCAAGCCCCTCCCGCACAAGCTTGAGCAGAACCCATGGGTCACTGTGTTCATCTTCGCCAAGAACTTCGTCCTCCTTGTAGTCCTCGTTGGCCTGATCCAATTGATCCGTAGACTTGCCGTGAAACCCAGCGACGCCGTTTTAGATTGGGATTTGGGAGGATGGGTACGGGTTGCCAATTTTCTGGAAGTTTATGAGTTGGGGCGTATGGGTTTGGGTTGCCGATCTTCTAGAAGTTTCTGGGTTTGGGTTGCCGATCTTCTGGAGGTTTTTGGTGGTCTGGTGCGATGGTGGTGCGGTGGTGATGCCGTGATGGTTGCCGGTTGTGTGTAGTCTGTATGGTGTGTCTATCAATCTGTGATAATTCTGGTTGATTTCGGTTGGTTGATAATGGTGTGTTGAGTTACAGTGGGTTGATTTTGATCTTGAAAGTGCAGGTAGTTTGGTTGATGAAATACTTGTGAGACGATTGTGGTTTGCGGAAAGTAGTGGACATGAGGTTTTAACAAAAATAATAATAAAAAGGGGTAATTACCTTTTCCCCCCATGAACTACCGGCCTATGTCATTTTGTCCCCACGAACTACCACTTCGACCAAAAGAGAACATCAAACTACTATTTTTACACACTTTGCCCTTTTCCGTCAGGAATTCCGTTAACTTGGATGGAATATGTCATTTTTTACCGTTAATTTTGATTTAAAGACCAAAATACCCTCTACAGTAATTAATAAAATATATTTAAAAAAAAAAAAAAAAAAAAAACAAAAAAAAAAAAAACCTTGAAGGAAAAGGGGTGGCTGCCGCCACCCCTGAGGTGGCCGGGTGGCCTGCAAGCCACCCCCAGAGGTGGCTCCGGCCACCCTAGGTCATTTCTAGGGTGGCCGTGCGGCCACCCAGCTTCCGGGGTGGCCGCGAGCCACCCAGAGGTGGCCGCGAGCCACCTTTAAGGGTGGCTCGCAGGCCACCCACGGCCTCTGGGGTGGCTGCGCGGCCACCCTAGAAAAGACCTAGGCCACCCCTTAGGCCGGGGTGGGCCGCGACACATCCCAGAGGTGGCCGGAGCCACCTCTGGGGGTGGCTCGCAGGCCACCCCCGCCACCTCAGGGGTGGCGGCAGCCACCCCTTTTCCTTCACATTTTTGTTTTTTTTTTTTTTTTTTTTTAAGATGAGGTATTTAGGTCATTTTTGAAATTGAGTTAGGGCATTTAAGTCTTTGCATGAATTAGAAAAACAGAATGGGGCAAAGTGTGTAAAAATGGTAGTTTGATGCTCTCTTTTGGTCGAAGTGGTAGTTCGTGGGGGCAAAATGACATAGGCCGGTAGTTCATTGGGGGAAAAGGTAATTACCCCTTTTTATTATTATTTTTGTTAAAACCTCATGTCCACTACTTTCCGCAAACCACAATCGTCTCACAAGTATTTCATCAACCAAACTACCTGCACTTTCAAGATCAAAATCAACCCACTGTAACTCAACACACCATTATCAACCAACCGAAATCAACCAGAATTATCACAGATTGATAGACACACCATACAGACTACACACAACCGGCAACCATCACGGCATCACCACCGCACCACCATCGCACCAGACCACCAAAAACCTCCAGAAGATTGGCAACCCAAACCCAGAAACTTCCAGAAGATCGGCAACCCAAACCCATCCTCCCAAATCCCAATCTGAAACCGCCGGAGATCGCGCCTCTGGTTTCGTCGGCGTTGACCTACCGAAGAAACCACCACGCAGTTGCCGGAAACCCACCGGAAATCGCCTCTGCTCAATCGGAAATCGCACGCTCAGCTTCGTCGGCGTCCTCTGCTCAAACCGGCCGGAAATCACGCCTCCTTGCTTTACTGGCGTCGACCCACCGGTGATCAGCCGTGAATCTAACCACCGGAAAGTCACCAAATCGGCGGTCTTTCCTCCAGTCGCCGGAAATCGCCTCTGGCTCCACCCACCATCGACCCATGGGAGATC
The DNA here is from genome assembly GCA_028654335.1 of Alnus rubra. Lineage (NCBI taxonomy): Eukaryota > Viridiplantae > Streptophyta > Magnoliopsida > Fagales > Betulaceae > Alnus > Alnus rubra. The sequence goes on along the minus strand of JAJPGS010001859.1, from coordinate 259,917 downwards.
GGGTCTCCGATCTTTCTCTCTCTCGGTCTCTCGGGTTCGTCGGGTCTTCTCCGGTTCTCTCCCTCTCTCAGAAAATCTCCCGGGGCCTCTCTCCCGGTTTTGTCTCAATACCATGGTCTCTCACTCTCTTGTTCGCTCTCTCTGCATCTCTTGGATAGAAGAGAGCAAAGGAAGAACAGGAAAGAAGGAGAAGGGAGAAGAGAGAAGAGAAAGGAGAAAGGGAAATCGGGAAGGAGAGAAAGAAAAAGAAGAGAAAAGGAGCTCGGGTCTCTCTTATTCTCTCTGTTTGGTTACAAAGGAAGAAGTAGAACAGAAAATGAGAGAAAACAAGAGAAGGGTCCGCCCAACGAATGAAGGTTACAGCATTTCCATCAAGCTATCCAAAATTTTCTATAAATTTAACTCAAATAATCTATTTTTTTTAATTTTATTTCTTACTTTTGAAAAACTCCACACATCAAATTCTCTAAATATTTCTCAATTTTAATTATATATTATTTTTTATTAATTTTGACACCAACTAACTTAACTATATGAATAACAAATTTTCCTACCAAAAACCATCCCATTACAATCAGCTACACACAGAACCAAAATCCCAAAATTACACCATTTCAATTTCAAAACCCACAATTTCAAATACTAGCTTTAATCTCAAATCAACAAAAAAATATCAAAGTAAGAAAAGATCTCTCCCAAGAATCTCCCTACAACCCACCAATCAAGACAAGCAGCAATAAAATAATAATAATAATAATAATAAAACTCAAAACCTAAATCCCACATTTTCCACTCGAACACTGATACCAACAACAACCCGAATTTTCCTTCTTTTTTTTTCAACAACCAAACGATGAAAACAGAGCATGTGAAAGATGGTGAGTATCCAAATCGTCAAGGCCACAAACTGTGAAACCCAAATTGCCAAAATACTTATTCTTTGTGAACCCATTAACGGATTCGAGCTTGCGGCGAGTGTAGACTCTAAATCAACTTTTTCAAACCTTAAATCAACTTTGGAAAGGGAAATTCGAGGTCAAATTCGGTTGCTTCTCACCAATTTCACCAGTGAAGTTAGGGTTTTTGAGGTTGGGATCTTTGTCGTCAACGGCTCTGTCACCGGTTGCATTGTCGGCGTCGGTCCTCGTTGGTTGTGTTGTCGGCTTCGACCTCGATCTCGTCCTCGTCCTCGTCCGTCCAAAACCAACCTTTGTAGCCTACGCGAGTTGGCCCAGTGCCTGGAAAATCAGTGGCTTGCTTCCTTTTATTGATGGCTTGATGCGAAGGAAAGGGACAGAGATCTTGCGGGAAGAAGGTGAAGAAAGGCGCGAGAATGAGAAAAAATAATAAAAAATAAAATAGCGTGAAGATTTTGGGCGTTAAATCTAGAGAATGATTCTGACAAGAAGTATTTTGGTGAAAGGATGGAGAGTTTGATGTAGAGGTACTTTTGAGAAGTTTTACCAAAATTTGGTGAAATGTTTGAAATGCTGAGTTCAATACAGATGCTTTGAGGCTTCGTTGTATAGAGTTCCGTAACTTCAGTTTAATTTTTAACTTGGGTTAAGTTTATTTTATCTGTAGGTATTTTTACATTGGATTTACCAATTAATCTAACTTATTAGGGTATAATATTTTTTTTTTTGAACAAAATAGCATGTGCTATCATTAATACTGCAAACAGCCCATAGGCTTACAACTTGAAAGTAAGGGACATGACCCCCCAACTCTCTAAACCAGAAGGATCTGGCTTAGTAAAACAACAGCTTAAGCAGAAATACAAACTTTACAAGAAGAATATGTAAACCTCTCTGACAATAACGCTCATTCTCTAAAGAAAGAGGGCAGATCTAGCACTTAGCCAACAAATAATCCCATAAAATTTGAATCAAACACAAGCAGGCTGAGACCGGAGAAACAAAAGAAAATCACAAAAAACATGGAGGCAAAAAAACACCCAAAACAAACTGCCGCCAGTGGGGGAAGAGCCGACATGCTGGACGGCGACGCGTGGAAGACACGCGCTGTCACCGGGACCACACAAACGAAGATGTGACGCTGTAAAACCCGATGCCGCCGAGCATAGCCAGAAAAGGCAGAGCGTGGCCCACACGCGCACCACAGAGCAAAGATCTTCTAGGCGCGTGGGTGCCACGCACCGAGCATCGACAACAGACACGACCGGAGCTTGCGACAGCAGGGGCGAAAGACGCCGGGGAATGAGGCTGGAGGGCGCGCGGTAGTCAAAAGTCGACAGATAAGTGTAGATCTGGCTTCCAAAATCCAAGAAAAAAAGTGAAAAAAACCGGCCAAAAAACTTCCCGCCAACGACACAATCGCACGACCACTCCTCCAAAGAAGACATCTTGAGATGAAAATTCCTGCCAAAACGAAAGAAATAACAAAAAAAAAAAAAAAAAAAAAACAAGCCACCATAGTCCAAAAAGACTAGGGGAAATTCAGCCACCACCGAATCTAGCTGGGTGGAAACAAAACTCCACAATGTTAGAAGTTAGGAGAAGAACTATTCCCACTGAACCAACCCAAGGAGAACAAATAAAAATCCTAACTCACGAGGAGTCAGAGAGAAAAACACCACCAAGAGGGGGAGGCGTGAGGCCACCCCCTCCCGGTGAAAACCATGCTCACAGGGGAGGGGCTCTAGAGAGTATTAGGGTATAATTTTAAATTCATTTTAAGTCTAGTTCATTTCATAATTAATATTATTACTTTAATAATATTATTACACTGATAATATTATTATACCAAATAAATACTCTGTCAATAATAAATATTCTAATATCAATTATAATATGGTTTGAATTAATAATATTTATTGTACCAATAATATTATATTAATTAACTCAATGATTACTTAAGCCTGTCTATTTAATCATTCAGTAATATTATTAGAGTCTAGTAATAATATTCCTTATTTATAAAATCATTGTTTATAAAAGAATAAGACTAATGAATATTTATTTTCATAAATATTCATGTAATCTTATAAATTTCACAGGAATTAATATTGCGTCAGAAAACACATAATTTTATTAGTTGCTGGACATGAATATTGTTTCTTACGGTATTAAGCCGCTCGAGCGCTATATCATGTGGATCGAGCACAACTGCGACCAAGTGCTAAATTACATGGATCAAGCACAACTGCAATCGAGCGCTAAATTATGTGAATCAAGTGCAATGTCAAATCAATTATTTTATTTAGTTTTAAATTTTAATTTAAAACCTAGAGCACCGAGGGTGTGAAATTTTCATCCGGAGAAGAATCTATAAATGATTAGTTCCTTATGTGATTTGATAGCACGATTATATTTCAGGTAAAAGTTGCTTAAGTGGGTCTGTCCATAATTTAGGTCTAATAATGGGTCTTCAAAAAATTAAAAGATTTAATGATATTTCTTTTTCCAAAAAATCATGTTCTTAATTATTTGCGGAGCCGAATTGAGGTTTTAGGCCGGAAGAAACATCCACTGAAATCACACTAAAAAGCCCCCGCGGCCTCGCCACTTCACTATTGACGTCACTCACAACGCTGGATTTCTAACGTTAGAATGCTGCAGATTTTAAATAGGAAAAATGCGTTTCAATAGTTATTCTCTATCAAATTAAACCCTCCTCAAAAGTATTCCCATCTTCGTGGAAGAATCCTTGTTTTTTGGGAAATGCGACTTTGGTCGTGTTGCGTGTAGAGATCAACCAAAAATTATCAATTTTCACTTCTCTCTCGTTTTTGTAAAGATGAGTGATTGGTGCATAACAGTTATGCACTTGTTGTACACATTTCTAGAGATATGGGAGTTCCCACGTAAAATTCACCCATATCTCTAGTCTCCTGCACAACTGTTGCGGAGATGAAACAAAATTTTGAACAAACATTTCTCTTGCGAACAAAGAAAACGTTTAGAGAAATAACTTTTTACATCTTTCCGTTTTGGACGGTGATTCCTCATAGGTGAATGTCTCTCTTTAGGTGTTAGTTTTAAGATTTTTTTTTTTTTTTTTGGGGGGGGGGGGTTGGGGAGTTAAAGCCCAGTTTTAGTCCATTGTCTCTATATTATTCTTATTATTATTAGTTTCTATTTCTTATATATCGTTCTGTTTGCTCATAAAATTTCGAACTCTCCATTTCGTTTATGGGTCCCTCTCCATTTTTTGGTCTCATGTATGGTGGTCTCAAAATTTCTTGATCTGCATTCCCGTGTGGGTCTAGTAATGGCAAAATATAGTTTATCGACCTAACCATATGCCTAATATTTAGGCTTAAAAAAAATATAAAAAAATATATATTTTAGTCCTTTAAACTATTGACATTTTTATCTGCACTTTCAAACTATTAAGTGTAATAATTAAATACGTCAAACTATTATCTTTTAAATTTTTTTTTCCTTAAAAATCAAAATAAAAAAATTAATAAAGTCTAAAATCTAAAATTAAAAAAGAAAAAAAAAATTAATGATACTTCTTTTTCGGTAAACAACATGAGAAAGCATATCTTCTTTTTGTTAATATTTGTAGTCACAAAAGGTTGAAAGATGAATAGGCGAATAATTTGTGGAGCCCAACAGTTGACTCCCTTGGGCTTGAGGTTAGGCTGTAGGAAACATCCTCGAAGTTTCCTTAATGTCATTTTTATTTTTTTTAGACTATTTTACCCTCCACTTGAAATCAATAACCTCGAAATTTCCCGAAATCACACCAAAAGATAATTGCTGGCCTAATCGCCTAATCGAGTTGACTGTTGCCTTGATGACGTGCCTCAAATTCAAACACGAATAAAACCTTTTTTGTACACGAAAAAAGTTTGGTAGCGTCCAAATTTGGGACGGTTGGGGGTGCAGATTTGGGTTTAATGTGAAATGAGGTAAATTGAGAGGTTCTTTTTTTTTTTTTTTTTTTTTTTTTTTAAAAAAAAAAGAAGATAAATGGGGAGTTGTCTGAGAGGATATGATGTTTCAGCAACATTTGATTTTTTTTTTTTTTTTTTGTGACGTGTCAACTTTTTATTTATGAGTACAAAAGCCTTGTTAAATGTCATGACCTCACAAAAGTTGCTCTCAATTAACTATTAATAAGTTTCTGTTTATCTTTTGGGCTTAACTTGTCTTGATTCATGAGTATTCCCAGCAGAGTAACTAAAAGGCTCATAATGCGCTTTTTCTTCCCCAACAAATTAGCTTCAAATAGGTAAAATACATTTTTTGCTAAGTGAATAGAAATAAGTTGCTACTCACTGTAACACAATGTCCAATCTTTTTAATATTTTTTTCTCTCTTACTCACTTTCTCTGAAAATAATACTTAATTAATATTTAAATAAAATAGAGAATACAATAAAAATAAATAAAAAATTTGTTGAAGTTTGTATGAAAAACTGAATAGGTAAAATACATAAAAGTACTTTTTTACTAGGTAAAATACCTTTAACTGTTGAAAATGCTCTTAAAAAATAAAAATATGATGAATCAGGGATAAAGATTTAAAATTTATATATTTAATGGTGTATATAATTTCACTTTATTTAAATTTTTTAAAAGATGTATCAATATTGATTTTATATATACCGTTAGATATACAAATTTTAAATAATGACCATAAAATAAATACTATCAATTATATTTAAAACGAATAGAATAGGATGAAAAATTTGTGTGAAAATGAAAGATTTGATGACAAATTTTCTTCAGAGGGTGGACACACGGCATGGAATCCTTTTGACTCTTCCTCCCCTTGCTATTTATACAAGTACATGCCCATATGGACCTACATCCCTTTGTTGCTCCTCTCTACCTCCTTTTTGTCATTTGAAACCAAAAAAAATAATAATAATAATTGTACCTTTAAAAAGGTTAAAAACCTTCTAGAGGATTATACCTCGTCGGAAAATTAAACGGTTGGAAATAAATCTCATCTTGGTTCACTCAATCACATTTACATGAAAGATAATCTAGTTGTTAAAGAAAGATAATATAGAATCATTTTCTTAGGGAGACACTACACTTATACAACAATTAATACCATATGTAAAAAGAGTCTCACTCAAATACAAAGATAAACTATAGTGAGTTATGTTAAAGGTTGAAGAAATCAAATGAGTTGTTGTATTTCTTACAATATTTTTTTTTTTTTTTTTTTTTTTAATGCCTTAAATTCCACGTTTAGTTTTGTTGGCTTTGTTGACCTTGCCTTTTGTTGTTAGTCTAAAATGACATAGTTTTAGCACTAACAACATGTACGAGGTACCATATAGAAGCTGGATCCTTTTTTCTTCCTATTCTAACGTTGGATTTCTAATGCTCGGGCTTAATTCATCCTTTCACAAAATAAGAAAGGGAAAAGAAAAGAAAAAAGTAATGGTATATACCACATTATTTAGTCATTTTTTAGATTTTTTTTAATAAAAACGGATGAAATATTTGATTTGGACTATCACATCAGTATTATAAAATATTTGTAAAATAAAATTTTCATTTTTAACATTACATATAATTAAATTTATTTTAAAATAAGTGGTAATTTAAAAACATTTTAGCCCAATAAAAGGGATTAGCTAAATCATTGTAATTTTGAATAGATTTAATACCGTTGCATTAGAAGGGACTTTGGCGTGGAAGCAACGTGACAGTCCTAGTTTAATTGCTATCTTTTGTTCATTTTAGTGGGTCGTTTTCTTTTGACGATTGAAATCAACAGTGTCCAAATTTGAATCAACAGTGGGCGAGCTGTTTAGGAGAGATCATGATTACTTATAATTATTTGTCCGAATTTGAAAAAATTTGGATAAATAATTGTGAGAGGTCACTTATAAGACCCACCTGATAAAATAAGTAGTTGGATAACCCAATTTTTATTTGGTCAAATAGGTTTTATAAGTGAGAATATCTCATAATCACCCGCTCGAATTCTCTCAAATTATAACAAGTAATTGTAAAATTTGCAATAGGTCCTATAATAGAAATTATTTCTTTTTTTTTTATTACATAATTATTTCACAATATTAATGTGTAAAATATTTTTTAATAAAGACTGATTGAAGAATTTGTTGAGATTATCACAACAACATTGTAGAATAATTATAGCATAAAAATGTAATTTCTAGCATTACTATTTTATTAATATTAGAGTAATGCTATAAACCATATTTTTATCCTACAATTATTTCGACATGGAAATCTCAACTAACCCTTAAGCAATCCGAATTATGATCGTCTACAATTATTTGCCCGAAATGTAGAGAAGCTACCCTTTGGTTTTCTCTTCTTCTTCTTCTTCTTTCAAAAAAATAAAAATAAATAAATAAATAAATTTTAAATTTAAATTTTTTAAAAGCTTTTAATTTATTTAACTTTTTAGTATTATATATTTATATTTTTTTATTAACAGCTACACATGTTGTCTTTTTATTAGCACTGACGTGGTACACTAATAGAATCTGTCAAGTGTTTTGACAAAATTTGACTACAGGGAGTAATTTGTATTTTTGGCAAAATCCAGGACCTCTAAGTTCATTGAGATATCAAGTAAGCCATATTGACTAATTTTTATTTTTCCCTAAATATTAACAAAAAGAATAAGGCTGTATTTGTTTCGATATAAAATATTTTTTGTCGAAAAATATTTTCAACAAAATCACGTTAAAAAAAAAGGGAAAAATTACAGTTTAGCTCCCCAATTACCACCCGTTTTGTAAAGTGCCCTACAAACTGATAACACTCCGACTTCAGCCTCCAAACTACCGAAAAGTTTTAAAAAATACCAATCTTATCAAAAAATGCCTATAATACCCTTGCCGCGTGTCATTTTTTAATTAAATTTTTTTTTTTTTTTAAAGAAAACTAAAAAACTAAAATTTTATTTTATTTTATTTTTTTTAAAAAAAATAGAAAATGGGTTGGGGAGGGGGGCTGGCTCGAGTGGCCACGCGGCCACCCCAGAGGTTGGGGGTGGCCGTGCCCCCAAGGGCCGGTGGTAGCCGCGTGGCCACTCCCAATGGCTGAGAGTGGCTGCGCGGCTACCATCGGCCTTTGGGGGTGGCCGCACACCACTCCCGACCCCTGGGAGTGGCTGTGCGGCCACCCTCCGATCCCTGGGGGTGGCTCACAGGCCGCCCGAGCCACCCCCCTCCCCAACCCTTTTTCTTTTTCTTTTTCTTTTTAAAAATAAAATGATTTTTTTTTAGTTTTTTAAGTTTTTTTTTTTTTAAAAAAAAAAATTAGTTTTCAATTAAAAAATGACATCTAGCAGGGGTATTATCGGCATATTTCGACAAAATTGGTCTTTTTAAAATTTTTTGGTACTTTGGGGTGCTAGAGTCGGAGTGTTGTCAGTTCGTGGAGCTCTTTGCAAAACGAGTGATAATTTTAGGGGTTAAACTGTAATTTTCTAAAAAAAAATGATTTCCTTGAAAATATTTTTTAGTGAAAAAATTAGCGACGACGAAAAACAGTTGGAGATTTTCGGCAAACTTTGATGGCCGATAGAGGATTCCGGCGAACTCTAGTCACCGGCGACAAATTCTTGCTAACTCCGGCAGCCAGCAGTGGATTTTAGGAAACTCTAGCGGCAACGAAAAATGAATTGCAAAAAAAAGTGCATACAAGAAAGAGAAGCTTAAACTCAGAAAATAGTTTACGGTTAAAAAAAAAAAAAATCTATTTTATGAAAATTAAAAAATATTTTACTTGTCAACCAAAAATGTTTTTCAGTTTGACTATGATTTTCAATCATACAAAACACTGAAAAGTAGAGAAAAAATTTTCCAAAAAATAAACGGAGCGTAACTATTAGGCCTAAATATAAAAAAAGTACAATCATCCCCCTCAAACTACCATCCGATTATTAATGTCTCCCTAAACTATAGATTGCGTCAATGTCTCCAAAATTATCAAAAATTGTCAATATCCTCTAATGACATAAATACCGTAAATAAAAATAAACAATTTGAAAAATGGAGAGTCTTCACTTTTTTTTCCTCCAATTTATGGGAGTATATTTGGGGTTTTGAAAATAGTAAATGGTGAAGGGACATGCGTGTGGTGTGCAATTTTTTTTTAAGAATTTTAGAGGTGCAATGAGATTCGGTGATACTTGTTAAAGTATTGATTAAATGATTAAATTTATTTCATTTTATAAGCTAAAACCTATGAGCTCAATCCATATATATAATCGTAGACCAAAATTAGCATGTTATGAAAATATATAATAGATAAGATTTTTGATAAATGGATCTAATGACACTGATATATTTATAACTGAGAAATGTTAAAAGAAGAGAGCCCAAAGAGATATCAATTATTTCATCTAAATCTAAATATAGTTTTCCCGAAGAACCATATAATATAAACAAAGGTGTACGTGTAAAATAATAAATATATCAGCAATTAACCAAAACTATTTGTATGGTTATTTACGCCAGACACAATGAAAAATAGTAATTTTTGTTTTTTTACATGACCAATCTTCTTATACAGTTAGTTACACCTGGGCTGGGGGAACACTCAACTTCTGCCGGTAGAGAAAAACAATTAATCCATTATCCATGATCCATTTTTGTCTTCATTTTAACCTGTTCAGGGAATTGGCTTGGAATACTTTGGTTTAACATGTTCAAAACTTTTCCAACTTGTCCCAAAAGGAATGCCGATGTTCATTGGAATACTTTGGTTTAACATGTTCAAAACTTTTCCAACCTTTCCCGAAAACCAATGTTGGCCGATGTTGGATGAGGGTTTATAACATGTTCAAGACTTTTCCAACCTTTCCCGAAAACCAATGTTGCCAACATTGGTTTTCGGGAAAAGTTAGAAAAGTCCAAAGTATCCCCCACTACCTGTAAACTCTTATATATATAGAGAGAGAGTCTGGCTGCAAGTGCCAATAAAGGGAAAATTCTTCAGTAGCTCGCAGACAGAAGAGAGCAAGAATATAGGAGAAAATGGAGGGCAACAATTTGGGTAATCGCGAAAGGTTTGTGTAAATTTCTTGGCTTTTAGTTTTGGTGTTACATTTCTATCTTTATCTTTGGCCTTGAGCTCTATCATTTTTTATTTGTACTAAATTTTAAGTTTTTAACTATGATCGTTTTCTTTTCTTTTCAAGTAAACATACAATGCTTATGTACATGCATGCATGTGCCTTCAACCAACCCTGCTTCTATATATAAAATTCAACTTACTCAGACATTGAGGTTAAAATGAACACAAAAATGGATCATGGATGATGGATTAATTGTTTTTCTGTGCCATTGGAAGTTGAGTGTTCCCCAACCCAAGTTAACTATAATCATTTTCTACATATAAGAAGAATGGTCATGTAAAAAAACAAAAATTACTATTTTTCATTGTGTCTAGCGTAAATAACTATACAAATAATGTTAGTTAATTGCTGATATATTTATTATTTTACACGTACACCTTTGTTTATATTATATGGTTCTTCAGGGAAACTATATTTACATTTAGATAAAATAATTGATATCTCCTTGGACTCTCTTCTTTAAACGTTTCTCAGTCATAAATATCCTAATGTCATTAGATCCATTTATTAAAAATTTTATCTATTATATATTTTCATAACATGTTAATTTTGGTCTGCAATCATATATATGGATAGAGTTCATGGGCCTTCTACATATGAGTCTTGTTGTGGGCTAACCCAAGCTTAACCCACTATAAATACACCTGAATTTCAACACTCAACCCACATAATAGCATTTATTTGTTAATTACATGGAATACTTGGATATTGATTGTTACACGCAGTATCTAACTCAAAATTGACTGATTTATCCTGCCTGAGTAAAAGAAAGGTTTGATTACATTTCTTTTAACTTTTAAATAACATATATTAATCTTGTAATATGAGAAATTCCTAACTTTTCGATACATAACTAAATTTCTTTTAGTTTTTATTTTAAAATTAAACTTATAAATGACCCATAATTTGTCTACATTAATATAGTCTGCTCAACAACTTCATTAATATATATATATATATAATATATATATATATATATATTAAAAATTAGAACAGTTTAGAAAGTTTGGATTAGGTAATTAATTAAGCTTACCATACCTTTTAAACCCAATAATCAACAGTTTATAAAAATATTTGGGTTATATCATTTTGGGTCAATAAAAGTCTTACATGAAGCTCGGGTTGATATTCCAAATGGTTCATTTTTTATTTTTTTTTTAGTTTAGATATATCTGATTCCCATAATTTCTTATGGTGTCAACCCACAAAATAATAGATTGCATCCCAAACCAATTTGAATTATGTATATATATATGGACGGGAATCTACTACATATACGCTTGTAAGCAGCCACTTCTATAAATCCCAGTCCTCCGTTGTATTAAGTATTGAATGCCCGGAATTTTTTTTATTTTTTATTTTTTGAGAGGGCCCTAAATATTTGATTTAACGTTAACTGAATATATAGCTAGTTACTAACACACAAAATAAACATGCATTTTTGTATACTCTCTTCTTCTATGTTTAATATAAAAGAGTCTTTTCACCATTTACCGGAAATCAATTAAGCCTAGGAATTTTTTGTTATTATTATTACTTCTTTTTTTAGATATATATGATTAAGCCCAGGAAAATTAATTATTGAATATTTTGCAATATTTCATGTTTTGTTTTGAATTGATTAACTTATATCCTATCAAGTTTTTATGTTCATACAATTGACTCTCGAGGCACCAAAACACCTTTATGTTTTTTTTTAAAACAAAAATAGAGAAATTATAAATATTTTCAAAGATTTATGCATGGGTGCTTTTGTAAATTCCGTTAAATTCTGACAAATACCTAAATCCTTACAATTTTTTTTTCCTAAAAGAAAATTATGGGTATTTTGAAAATTTTGACAAGATTAAACGGAAAATTCTAACAGAGGGTTAAAATTGAAAAAAATGAAAAAATGGATACTCTAAATTGACACTTTTTTAAAATTTGAGTACTTAATTGCAAAAGTGATGAAAAATTAGAGATTGTAAGTAAAGTTTTTTCAAAAAAATTAAAATTAAAAAAAAAAAAAGGTAAATAATTTCAATATTGTGACATACATTAATGTATATAATGAGAGAACATTCATAACCGACCTATCAATATATCATTATATATGTTATTTATACTACTCTTTAAATAAACCAAGATTATTAATATTTTATAGATGAAAATGGTGAAATTCAAGGGAGAAATTACTAAAAATTTCCATCTTCAATTTTTTGTTATGCAAGTGAGCAAGGACGGATTGGCCATGATTTTTCTACAAATTTTCCAACTGGAGTCCAGTATCTCATTCAAGTGCTTATTGGTCTCATCCAAGTGATGTATGGAAATGCACAAGCCGCTTCTCCATTCGACACACGTGGTACAACCATGTCGTCTTTCATTCTAGTGCTGGTTGCACAAGTTTACGCCAAATATTTGCTGAAGAGAATCCAACCAATTCCAAACATGAGATACTTCCGTATCACTAAACTTGTTTGTCAGATTTCGGGTGTCATAGCCTGTGGTTTATTGCTATCGATCCTCCTTCCTCCCATTTGGTGGTGGATTATTATAAGTCCATGTGCATTCAACTCCATAAGGGAATTGCACAACTCATACCACCAGATTTGCGAGTTGCTCCATGATATATGCCAGCAGATTTCTAAGTCGCTCCATGGCATTTCAACTCAAGTATTCAACAAACTACATGACGCATTCCAATGGATTTGCAATACAACTCAACAAGCAGGCCCTCCTCCAGCATTTAACGAGAACTCAGTGAGGCAAGAGAACGAAGGTGGTCCTCCAAGAGTGCAGAACGTTTGAATACTTTGTTAGTATAATATAAATCAAATGCTAATTTAATAATATAATATAAACGTTTGAAGATTTTTGCTTTTCAACTTTTTGGTTGGCTGTCTATTGTTTCCCCGTTTGGCTTTTGGATTTGTGGTTCTTGTTTTACATGTTTGTTTATGTATGTAGCTTATGTGTTTGGTGATTTGCTTGTATTTATTTTTTGCTTTTGAGTTTCTGATTTTCTTCTACAGATGGTGGTTTTGGGTTGTTAGTTTTGTTTAATTTGGAGTACATATTTCATGCCCTTATTTAGAACCAGCCCATCACTGTTTCAGTATTTGCTAGCCTGTCTTTTGCACAAACAATCACAGGCCATTATCTACCTGTGTATTAATTTTGGTGGATTTTGGCATGGCTGAACTTAGATTTGAATTGGGTGCTGAGACAAATAGTAATATATTATGGTAGTATAATTTCTAGAAGTAGGAGTGCAGGAGGCTTCTTCTTAAACTTTCTTTTCAACAAACGTACTTGAAAAACAACCTTTAATATGGGTATGAAATAAATATGTCTTGCATAAGAATTTATTAATATGTTTGTGTATAATCTAGACTACTACTGTCTAGTTTAGTCTTTCCTAGCAGTAAAATATACCAATTTCTAGTTTGGATTTGCTTTTGGCTGATTGAATATGTTATTCATTGATAGCTTGATTGGATTTGCTTTTTGCTTTCTACAATTGTCTCACTTCTTAAATATTACACCACTTAATAATTTTCAGTGGATATTTGCTAGACCAATTTTTGGATTAAATGTTCTCCTCGTGTTTATTGTGAATTTCGAAATTCCATTATGAACTTCATGTCTTTTTAGGCATGATTTAGGAATTCTTATTTTTTTAGTTTGTTTTAAAGACATCAGCTGTTCATGGTTACGAATAGAGAAAAAAACTTTTGGGGAACAAAGATAATGGCTGAAAAGTTTCATTCACCGAAGATGGACTCTGGATGAACGTTTATTAGCCGGATAGAATTACTCGGCTGCCACACCCACAAATCAGGCCAACAGCAAAGGAATACGGCCAAAAACAACACAGGATACACGGAGCCTACAAAATCCTTCCAATTTGGCCAGAAATTCCTTACTAAAACAGAGCTCCTCAATCGGCTAAAACACTACACAACCGAAACAGAGAAATACACAAAGAACACCATCCCACAAACAGGGAATACGGCCAAGAATCAAAACACACACAACCCACCGATCAAACAACAAATCAACACTAAATTACAAGAAATTACCTATAAAGAGGATTTCCGTTCAACACAGAAAATCCACCGGAAATCGGCCGGAAACCGCCGGAGATCGCGCCTCTGGTTTCGCCTGCGTTGACCCACCGAAGAAACTACCACGCAGGGCATGCAGGGAATTTTTTACTGCAGCAAGGTAAATTTTTGGAGGTTGAGGGAGGCATTTGACCCCTCTCGACCCCTCCCTCCGCCCCTGATCATCGGTCAATACAGAATTCAATAATACACTCGTACGAAAAAGAAAAAAACCTCACCCAGAAACCGAACAACATGAAAAAAAGAGCTAGCGAAAACGGAATCGATGGACTGAATACCTGAAGGCTGACTTGAACTCATCTTTGAAAGCTCTTCAAAAACCAACGAAAGATGATATATATGTGTATATATTTGTAAGAAAGAAAGATATTAAGAGAAGATGAAGATGAAGAATAGATTTGAGATGAGTTGGGGTGGGTATATATATATATACGCGATTCCAAATGAGCGTCATGATCCTCTTTGGCCAGCTGTACTCATCTTCTGCGAAATCGCTCGCTTCAGTGGACAACTATGGAGAAATATGAACTCATACATAGATATCGGAAATGAAACTTTTGACGATTGTTTACTTTTGTCATTATAAGTATAATGACTTTTGACGTTAGATATGACGATTCTTCATATCTACGTATACATGTGGTTGCTCAGAGTATTCCCAATGGCTTATGTATTTTTCAATCTAGAATAGTTAATCAAAATTATTTTATCTAGTTTAACTAATGAATTTTAAATGCACTATACATTAGATTATCTATTTTTAACTTTATATTATTTTTTTATTATTTTCAATTAATTTATTTCATTATAGTATTTTTTTTCATGTGGGTCCCGCTTCATAACTCCACTACTTTACACACTTTCTCTTAGATCTCCACTATAAAGGAAGAAAAAAAAAGAAAAATGTGGAGTGGTGGAAAGATAAAGGAAAAAAGCAAAGCTAAAAAAGTGTAGATGAAGAATAAAAAAAAATAGATAAGTGAATAGTATAACTTTACTTGTAGAGTTTCACTATTTATGGAATTAAGAAAAATCTATTCTACAGTTAGAATACATAAGCTGATGGAGCCTCTTTTTAACACTTTTGTTATCTATTCTAGCTTAAAGTTGCAAATAGATAATCCATTGGGAGTATTCTTATAATAACTTTTGACGATTCTTCATATATAGATATGGGAAATGAATTAATGTTAAATTAATGTTAGGCATGAGAAAAAAAGAAAGTAAATTACGTTTATATCTTTTAAACAATAATTAGATTCTATTGAATAGTTTATTTATCTCGTTTTACTTAATAATTTTTTTAATTTTTTTAACCAAGTTTTGTGGAATATTCCAAATGATCTGCTATGGAAAATTAAGAGATAATTGAGAATTGAAAGAGAAGAAGAGATGGAAGAACAAGGATTTTACTGAGAAAATGGCAATTAATTCGAGGAGCCAAGAAACTTCAAGATTAAATCTAATTCTTTTTATACAAGATTTTCTAGACTTTCGCCTAACAGAAACCGAAACCTCTTAGGCTTTTGACGATTGTTGCTTATAATGACTTTTGGCGATTTTCATATATAGATATGGGAAATGAACAATCAATTGGTATTCCATATGAAGAATCGCCAAAAGTCATTATAAGCAACAATCGTCAAATGGCATTTAATCATCTCCATCTTCTTCTTCTTTTTCTTCTTTTTTCTTTTTATTTACTTTTACGGATGTAGTGTGAACCTGCTGATGAGGGATGCTACACATGCACATTCATCCTCCCTTTATAATAAAAAAATTAATTTTAAGAAAAAGGTTGTCTCTGATGTGACATTAGAGACAACTTTCTCCTTAAATCAATTTTTTGAAGAGAAAAGAAGAAACAAAAGGAAGATGAGAGGTGCATTTCTAACATTTATCCATGCTGGTTGATGGTCCGGAACATTATTCCACAAAGTACATATTAAATAGATAACTTCATAAAAGCTTTGATACTAATTACGACTTTATTTGATTCCTTCTTTCGTGGCCACTTTCTATTTGGGCCAGGCAAAATCTGGTGTCAAAATCCCTGATCACTATTCTATTAAACAGATTCCACTTTCCACTTTCCTGACCAAATTTGCTAAAACGGCTAAATTGGCATCTTTTGTGGAACTTGTGGGCCCAACTGCTTTACTTTCTCTTTTGTGGGCTCCAACTGTTGGCCGATGCAGCTCTCTTCAACACTGCTGCGTGCATTTGGCTTGTGAGCCACTGCCAGTTGTCTTTGTTATACCTCGCCACGCGTACAGTCGTTGTTTACAAGAAACAACGAATCGCTTTTCTTTACGAGTGACGACAGCATCACCTATGTTCATCACAGTTTGTTCGAAGGTTTGACGTATCGACAAGGTCAGCTCTTGACACCTTTCTCAAAACTTGGTACTTTTTTTATTTTTTAAATACCTTTTTAGCCTATGTAGTTTAAAACCTTTATGTGCCATGAAAAACATAAAATAAAATAAAATTACACATGTTTTTTTAAATTATTGTTCAATTGTCAATGTATCTTCAAATTATTAATTATGTTAATGTTTCTCCTAAACTACTAAAAAAATTTAATGTCCCCCTAAGACCAATAAAAAGACAAAAATTACCCTAATTTTTTTGAATAAGACAAAAATGTCCTTATAAATTCAAAAAATTAAAACTAAAACACAAAAATTAAAAATTAAAAAAAATTCTTTTAAAAAAATTAAATAAAAAGTTAAATAAAAAACGAAAAAAAAAACATTTTAAAAAAAACGAAAAAAGAACATTTTTTTTTAAAAAAAAAAAAAACAAAAAATAACTGAAATTTATATATATATAAAAAAAAAATGAAAAAAAAACCAGTTTTTAATAAATTAATTAAAAAAACGAAAATGAACAATTTTTTTTTTTAAAGAAAAAAAAGGAAAAAAAAAAACAATAAATAACTGATTTTTTTTTTAAATAAAACAAATGAAAAAAAAAAGAAAAAGAAAAACCAGTTTTTATTAAATTAAAAAAACGAAAAAGAACCATTTTTTAGAAGAAAAAAAAAACGAAAAAAAACTGAAAATTATTTATTTTTTATTTTTTTAAAAAATGAAAACAGTTTTAATTTTTTTTTGAATAAATTTTTGTTGTTTTATATTTTTTTAATAATTGTTTTTAGTTTTTATTTTATTTTAATAATTTTATGAAGGACATTTTTGTCAGTAGGGGGACATTGACACAATTGTTAGTTTGGGGGGTACATTAACAATAGGGAGTTATGTATACTTTTCCTAAAAAAAAAAAAAAAAAAAAAAAAAAAACCAGAGATGAAATTAAAAAGTATGCAGAGGAATTAAAAAAAATTATCTTTTTATTTGTAAGTTTTATGAAAAACATTTTGTTGGGCATATTTCAAAAGTAAACCACATTTATCTAGGGTTATTGGACGTGATATTCAAATTTGTCGAAAAGCATCCCTAAAAATTAAGTTAGAACACTACAAGCGATTGGCATTACTCCCCCTAAAAATGTTGCAGCATTTTTAAGGGACGTCATAAGAATAAAGTGGATAAACAATTAGCTAAGTTCACCATACTGGAAGAAATGTCAAAGGATGCCAATTATCAAGAACTAAATTTGAATGGGTATGTACTATAGGGACGAAGTAGACATTTTAGACATTTTAATGGGAGGGGGCTAAATAATTTTTTATTTTTTGTCAAGTAGAGGTAAAAGTGTATATATATATATATAAAGCTAAATTTTAAGTGAATTAAACCTAACCTAGTTTTTATATTTTTATTATTCCCTTAAAATTAAAATCGTGACTATTAGCCCGTGGAGCACATGCATTTAAAAACCAAGAAATTTACACCAGCCTTTCGCGACTGCCCACTACATAAGGACCTTCTGAACTTGGAGGTTATGCCACTGCAAAATTTTCAAACCACCGGCCATCATCATCAGTCAATACAGAATTCAATAATACAATTTATCAACACAATTAAAAATAAAACATAACAACAGTGAAAATAAAATTTCTCCAAATCCCAGTAGCATAATTGTTTATTTTGAAAAACTTGCAAACCACAAGTATTGAAATGATATTTAACCCTAAATATTTTGGGCATACCATCCTGAATCCTACTTCTGCTTCTGACCTGGGCCAATGCACCACCCAAAACTTTGTGTATATGAAATCCAATCCATACATAGGTAATGCCTATATAATGGTGAGCAAGTTTGCTTGTATTTTGTCAACTTGGTTCCACACTTTCTATTTACATTGAGATAAAAAAATAAAAAATAAAAATAATAATAATAAAAAAATTAATCATTTAATTATAAGCAAGAGACCGGCCCATAAATTTGGACCCGATGTAATGACCAATCACTACATTGAAAACAATATAGTATGCAATATGTCAAATGTAGAATACAACAATAGCATCCATCTAAAAAAACCCACAAACATGGTACAACAACAACAAAGCAATAGGTTATACTATGCAAACTAGATTGTGGAGTAAGACAGGTTATATGAGTATAGAGCTTGATATGAGTAAAGCTTATAATAGGGCTAAGTGGTCTTTTTTGGAAGCCGTGATGTATAAGTTGGGTTTTGCTAATGCTTGGATTAAATTGATCATGACTTGTGTGAAAACAGTTATTATTTGGTTGTGGTTAATGGAAATGTGGTGGGGAAAATTATTCCTTCAAGAGGAATTAGACAAGGAGATCCTATTTCTCTTTATTTATTTATTATTTGTGCTGAAGCTTTTAGCTCTCTTTTACAAAATGCTCAATTGAAGGGATTTATTCCTGGTGTCCCCACTTCTAAAAAATGCTCCAAGATCACTCACTTATTTTTTGCTGATGATAGTTTGGTTTTTTGCAAGGCTAATCATGCGGAATGGAGAAGACTTTTGAATATTCTTGATGTTTATGAAAGAGGATCCGGCCAAAAAATTAATTTGAACAAGACTGTGGTCTTCTTCAGTCTCAATATCTCTAGAAGACAAGAGATTTTGTCTTTGTCTGGTCTTTCTGAAGCTAATAGATTTAAGCAAAATGCCCTCTTTATTTGGAAGAGTTTCATGGCAGCAAAAGAGCTTCTTTCTCATGGAATCATATGGAGAGTTGGGGATGGGAAATCAATTAAAATCTGGGGTGATAAATGGTTGCCTAATATTGGTTCCATGAGTTTTTCTCCTGTGTCTAGCCTTCATTGTGATGTTAAAGTATCGGATCTATTGATGTTTCTATTCAAGAGTGGAATTGTTCTCTTATCGATAGCTCTTTTTCTGCCAATGAGGCAAAGATAATTAAAAGCATCAAGCATCCCTTTATGCCCTTCCCTGCCCTCGGATAAAGTTATTTGGAATGGTACTTTTTGGAGTGTTTTCTGTTAGAAGTGCCTATCATATGGGGATGGATTTGATGAGAAGCAAAAAATGGGAATGTTCCACCAGTTCTAATAGAGATGAGTTCTGGAAAAATCTTTGGGCTATTAAAGCCCCTAATTCTTCAAAAATATTTTTTTGGAGAGTTTGTCAAAACTTGCTTCCAACTAAGCAGAATTTATTGAGGAAAGGAGTGGTGGAGGATGATCTATGCCTTTGTTGTAAAATTTAGGAGGAATCTATAATCCATGCTTTATGGAATTGCCCTAGCTCTCAAGATGTTTGGGGTTGTGGCCCTTTTATTTTTCAGAAATGTCCTTCGATGTTTACAGGTATGGTGGAGCTTATTTCCTTTTTGTATAGTAGATTGAATGATGAATTTTTGAGTTTAATGGTGGTTGTTTTTCGTAGCATTTGGCTGAGAGGAAACAAAATGGTCTTTGACGAGCAGTTTTCTTCCCCATGGTTGGTGTTCACAGAAGCTGCTAAGTATGCTGAGGATATTTGAAAGTTTAACATGAAAGAAAACTTGGTAAGAGCTCCTATTGATAATGATTTGAATAGAAGTAAATTTTAGAAAATTCCTGATGTAGGGTTTGTGAAGATTAATTTGGATGCCTCTTTAAATTTGAAAGATGGTATTGTTGGTTTGGGGTGTGTTACAAGGAATGATGAAGGATTGGTTGTGCAGGCTAAATGTTGTGCATGTAACGTACAGGCGGGTCCTTTATTGGCAGAGGCAATGGCTGCCCTTTTTGCTATAGACTTTTGTAAAGAAATGGGTTTCTCTAAAATTGTGAGTGAAGGTGATTCTTTGCAGGTGATTAAAGGAATTTGTGACCCAGATTCTCCTTTTGTTTGTATTGGGCATTATGTGGAGACAATTAGACAGAAAGCTTCTGAGTTTTCTTCCTGTTCTTGGGTTCATTGTTGTAGAGAAGCTAATGATGTTGCCCATGTTTTAGCTAGACAGGCTTCCTCAAAATGTTTATCTTTTTGTTGGGTTGAGGAAATACCTAGTTTTATTTCTGTTGTATCTCATAGAGACTTTTCGGTCTCTAGACTGTAATGTGGTCATCTTTTCTATTAATGAAAAGTGATTCATTGTTCAAAAAAGAAAAGAAAAGAAAAGAAGAAAAAAAAAAGCAACGAGAAAAGTACATTGAAATTGTTGAAGGTTTCACAATTCACACCGTCGGAACACCACCATTTCCCTCTTGCTCAATCGAGTTGTCGTTAGATGCTTGATGAGGTTGTATGGAAAAATGTTGGATTAATGTGCTTAATACTTGACACTTGAAAGCGAGGAGCAACTCAAAAATCTTCCAATTGGAGCCGTGTAATGCCTTTAAGCTCAATACGAATGCACATAAAACCAAAAGGAACCACCCAAAGGAAGGAAGGAGGATCAATATTAGTAAAGAAAAGGCCAAGGCACCCAATATGTCACAAATAAGCATAACTAGATGGATGTAACTCCTGTTTGGAATTTGTCTGGTTATTGCCGCCAATGCTACTCCATAAAAATATATGACGGTAATGAAAAACGACATGATTGTAGCGTGTATGTCGAATGGAGAATTTCCTGAGTTTTGATACTTGATTTGGAAAAGGTTAAGCAGCACTGAAATAAGAAATTGATTGTTGCCGTTGGCATTGGCGTGTTTACTTGCAAAACCAACAAAAAAAG
Source organism: Alnus rubra (assembly GCA_028654335.1). Lineage (NCBI taxonomy): Eukaryota > Viridiplantae > Streptophyta > Magnoliopsida > Fagales > Betulaceae > Alnus > Alnus rubra. The sequence goes on along the minus strand of JAJPGS010001859.1, from coordinate 238,676 downwards.
AAAATTTGAATTTTTCCGCTTTTATCATAATCAGTCATTTATAAATAAAAACTAAGAGAAATTTAGTATTGTATTGATAAGCTACGGATTTTGTCATATTATAGGTTTACTATATGTTATGTAAAAATTAAAAGAAATTTTTAACTCCCGCAGAGAGGATAAAGTAGTCAATCAATATTAGGAAGACATAACAACAATTAAAATTAATGTTTTTTTTTTTTGTTAAGTAAATTAAAATACATGTTAATCGGGTGAACAATCAACACCCCCACCCAGGTATTCCATTTCATGTAACAAATAAAATATTGTACAAGGTTTTTTTTTTTTTTTTTTTTTTTTTTTTTTTTTTTGTCAAATTAACGGGGAGAAGGTGCATTCCAAATTAGCGGGGAGAAGGTGGAAAAAAAAAACATTGGACAATATTTTCCACCATCTGGAATCGACAGTGGGCCCAAAAGCCGCCCTCGCAGCCATCCCCGCCATTTCCCATAATCTGTATATACCCTGGCCTCCCCAATTCCTCTCAAATCAATTCAATATAATACACTCGGTTTTAGAACTGCTGAATGACAAAGGACTACTGCAAGCGATGAAGCGATTTCGCAGAAGATGAGTACAGCTGGTCAAAGAGGATCCATCACGCTCATTTGGAAAGAAAAAAAAAACATCGTACATTTTCCATCAATAAATAGATCACCCTAAAACGAATCTGATGAAACTTCTCTTAATATTTTCCATCAAAATATTCTTCATCTTCTCTTAATATCTTTCTTTCTTACAAAATATACACATATATATATATATATATATATATATATATATCATCTTTCGTTGGTTTTTGAAGAGCTTTCAAAGATGAGTTCAAGTCAGCCTTCAGGTATTCAGTCCATCGATTCCGTTTTCGCTAGCTCTTTTTTTCATGTTGTTCGGTTTCTGGGTGAGGTTTTTTCCTTTTTCGTACGAGTGTATTATTGAATTCTGTATTGACTGATGATGATGGCCGGTGGGTTTGAAAATTTTGCAGCGGCATATCCTCCAAGTTCAGAAGGTCCTTATGTTGTGGGCAATCGCGAAAGGTTGGTGTAAATTTCTTCCCTTTTAACTCTCTGTGTTTCATTTTTCTCTTCTCTTTCTATCATTTTTTATTTGTACTAAATTTTAACTACGATCATTTTCTTTTCTTTTGAAGTAAACATTGCTTATGTATGTATGTGCCTTCAACCAACCATGCTTCTATATAATTCAACTTACTCATACATTGAGGTTAAAATGAATACAAAAATGGATTATGGATAATGGATACCCTAAATTGATATTTTTTTTTTAAATTTAAGTACTTAATTACAAAAGTGATGAAATATCAGAGATTATAAGTAAGGTTTTTTCAAAAAAAATTAAATAAAAAAAAAAAAGCGTAAATAGTTTCAATGTTGTGACATACATTAATGTATATAATGAGAGAAAATTAATAACCGACCAATCAATATATCATTATATATGTTTCGTATACTACTCTTTAAATAAACCAAGATTATTAATATTTTATAGATGAAAATGGTGAAATTCAAGGGAGAAACTACTAAAAATTTTCAACTTCAATTTTTTGTTATGCAAGTGAGCAAGGACGGATTTGCCATGATTTTTCCACCAATTTTCCAGCTGGAGTCCAGTAACTCATTCAAGTGCTTATTGGTCTCATCCAAGTGATGTATGGAGATGCACAAGCCGCTTCTCCATCTGACACACATGGTACAACCACGTCGTCTTTCATTTTAGTGCTGGTTGCACAAGTACGCCAAATATTTGCTGGAGAGAATCCAACCAATTCCAAACACGAGATATTTCCGTATCACTAAACTTGTTTGTCAGATTTCGGGTGTCATAGCCTGTGGTTTGTTGCTATCGATCCTCCTTCCTCCCATTTGGTGGTGGATCATTAGAAGTCCATGTGCATTCAACTCTATAAGGGAATTGCATGGCTCATACCACCAGATTTACGAATTGCTCCATGATATATACCAACAGATTTATGAGTCCGTCCATAGCATTTCAGCTCGAGTATTCAACAAACTACATGACGCATTCCAATGGATTTGCAATACAACTCAGCAAGTAGGCCCTCTAGCATTTAATGAGAACTTAGTGAGGCAAGGGCGAAGGTGGTCCTCTAAGGGTGCAAAACGTTTGAATACTCTATTTGGTATAATATAAATCAAAATGCTAATTTAATAATATAAATAAGCAGTAGAAAGATTTGATTATACAAATGCCTCTAGTCATGCTTTGCTCAAACGAATCTGATGAAACTTTGTTAGCAAAAATCAGAGATTCTAAAAAAGGTATTTTAAAGATATTCTTTTGATATATGCCTACTGAATGTCTTACGGAGTATACATGTTTATTTATAGACTAGATCAGAGACAATTTCAATAAAAAAACTAAGTGATGACTAATTTTTCTCCTCCCATCAAGGAGAAAAATCATTATGATATAAGGAAATTGATTCTCATGATCGATCTGAATGGAATAAGTCATATTATTGACAAATAATTATAAACTATCATAATTCGAATTGATTAAGGGTTGGTTGAGACTTTCCTGTCGAAATAATTGTGAGATAAAAATATGGTTTATAGCATTACTCTAACATTAATAAAATAGTAATGCTAAAAATTAATTTTTTATGCCATAATTATTTTACGATATTTATGTGATAGTCTCAACAAATTCTTGAATCAGTTTTTATTAAAAAAAAAAATTGAAAAATTATTTCACACATTAATATTGTGAAATAATTATGTAAAAAAAAGAAGAAGATAATTTCTATTACAGGACCAACTGCAATGTGCAATGACCGCATTATATAGAACCGAATTCGGGCTCCACCTAAGGGGGCTGAACAAACCCGCTTTCAAATACCCGCAACCGCCTCGCAACGGCTCCTTCATCGCCCTCCCCAACCTCCCCTCACGTGATATCCCTGCTCTCTGCTTCAAGAAGTCACGTGGCCTCCTCACCCGCGTCGCCGAGTCCGACGAGTCAAAGCGGCTGATCTTCGACTCAACTCAGCTCTTCTCCTCCGCCGAAGGCCAAGGCATCACCGCGTGTTCGTGCTCGATCAAGAGTGTCGATGCGGTGACGGTGAGCAAGGAGTTGGTTGAGAATTTGGAGAGGTTTGTGGGGGCTATGGATGGGATATCGAATGGGGGCTTCTTGAGAGGCGACGAGGAGTTGGGATTGGATTGGGTGGAATTGGAGTGGTTGTTGGTTCTCTTCTTCTACCTCTTCTTTCTTCTTGCCTCGGTCTATAGTTTCTCCTTTCATTCCGATCTTCTTCTCTCCTAAGTCGCGGATATTGGTCCCTCTCTTGTTGGTTTCTCTCATTAACGAGAAATCGGACTAGCTTCCCATTCTCGATAAATTTCTCAATCAACTGTCTCAATGATACACACTGCTCGGTCAGGTGACCATATGAATCATGGAAGGCACAGTATTTGTGAGCCAAGCGTGGAGGCGGATCTCCTGGAATGGGTCTCGGCCTCTGGTAATTCGGATCTTTTTTTAGTTCCATAAGCACCTCAGTGAGAGAGACATTTAATGGAGTCCATTTGTAATCTCCGAAATTCTTCTTCACCTTCTTGTACTCCTCGAGACCGGCATCCTGTGTAGGCTCGGGATTCTTCTTTTTCTTGGGCTTCTCGGTGGAAGGCTGTTGGGGCTGCTGGGAATTACCGAGAAGGGCTCGGAGTGTTTCCTCCTAATTAATGTACCTGTCCATTTTTACCATAAAAGTGTGAAGATCCTTCGGTGGTTTCAACGCCAAGTCTGCCATCAACGGTCCGTCTTTCTTCAATCCTTGGAAAATTGCGCCATAAATGAAGTCGTCTGGAGCACTTTATGTCTCCCACTTTTCCTGGTTGAATCTCCATAAATAATCTTTTAAAGACTCGTTTGGTCCCTGCTGCACAGAGAGTAGATACCCTCTGGGTTTCCTTCTAGCTCTTCCAGACACAAACTGGGCCAGAAATTTCCTTCCAAGGACGTCAAAATTATTAATCGACCTTGGGGGAAGGATTCTGAGCCAGTCTCGGGCCTTTCCTGACAAGGTGAGGGGAAAAGCTCGGCACGCCACAGCGTCAGGTGTCTTGTGCAGGGATACGTGAGATTGGAAATTATCCAAATGCTCCACTGGATCTTCACTACCTGAAAAAACAGGGATATCGGGTACCTTAAACCTTTCGGGCAGGTCGAAGTTAGATACTTCTTCGGTAAATATAGACTCCTTATGCTGAAAGAGGTTGTCCACGAGAGACTCCTTCCCGTCTCGCTTCTGATCCATAGTTCTTGATAGTGCATCATACTTTATGCCCAAGCCTAGGACCATCTGCTGTAGCTTTCTTTCGGAGTCTGTTGGTGGAGGTGGAACTGGTTTAATAGGCTCCACACGATCCTCATTCTGCGGTTCAACTCTCTCCCCTGAGGCTTCCAGGTTCCCATTTGGGTTTGTTCCTTCAACCGCATCGTGATTCAATGGTGGCGTGTGAGCAGCTATCAGCAAAGCATTCTGAGCCAGCAAGTCCTCCACATTCTTCTGCGCCTGAGCCAACTGTTGGCTCAGTTGGGTTATTCTGGCCTTTGGACCGGCAGATTCTGCTTCTCGGCGGACATCGTCTTGATCAGGCCTTTCCTTGATTTCCTTGGTTAATTGCCGATTTATATTCCTATTTTACAAACCTTCGTTTATTTGGTTTTTAGGGGAATTAACATCTTCGTTTATTTGGTTTCTCTACTTAGATTTGGATTAAAAATAATTGACATCTCCGACTTTTAAGATTTAAGCTACTTGGACTATCTTTTTTAAATGTTTCTCATTAATAAATATTTCACTGTCATTATATCCACTTTTTTTCCCTCAAGCTAGCTATATATATTTTACGATGCCTAATATTTTCGTAACATGTTAATTTTGGCCTGTGATCATATGGGTAGAGGTAATGGGCCTTCCAATGATAGGTCTTGTTAATTGGCTAATCCAAGCTTGACCCACTATAAACACACCCAAATTTCAACACTCCACCCACAGAATAGCATTTATTTGTTACTTACATGGAATACTTGGATGTTGATTGTAACATGCATAATCTAAGTCAAGCTTGACTGGTTTATCATGTCTGAGTAAAAGAAAGGTTTAATTAGATTTCTTTTAATTTTTAAAAAACATATATTAATCTTGTAATATGAGAAATTCGTAACTTCTTAATGCATAACTAAATTTCTTTTAGTTTTTATTTTAAAAACTAAACTTATAAATGACCCATAATAAAAGCGGTATACTTATCTTTTCCTTTTTTCAATTTTGCAAGTGAGCAAGCAGTAATTAGATACGCCAACGGAAACTGTCAGTTTCTCATTACAACGCTGCTTAACCTTCTCCAAATGAAGTATCAAAACCTGGGCAATTCTCCATTCGACACACATGCTACAATCATGTTGCTTTTCATTGTAGTTACATATGTTTACGCGATGGCATTGATGGCGATAACCCGACCAATTCGAAATAGGAGCTACCTCCCTACCGCTGTGCTTATTTGTGACATTTCAGGTGTTTTGGCATGTTCTTTACTAGTACTCGTCCTCCTTCCTCCCATTGGGTGGTTCCTTTTGTTTTTATGTGCATTCTCATTTGTAAGGGTATATATCGGTAGATTTTTGAGTTTCTCCGTGCTTTCAAGATTCAATTATACAACACATTAAAACAAGTTTTGAATTCATCTCATCAAGCATTTGACGGAAACTCGATGGAGCAAGAGGGCAATGGTGGTGTTCCAACGACGGTGTGAATTGTGAAACCTTCAAAAATTTCAGTGTACTTTTCTTGTTGCCTTGTTGTTGTATGTTGTACCAAGGTTGTGAGGTTTTATAGATAGATACTATTGTTGTATTCTACATGCAACATATATATTGCATAATATTTTATTTCCTTCTTAGTGATTGGTCAATACATCAAATCCAAATTCATGGACTGGCCTCTTGCTTAATGTAAATTGCAATTATGTTACTGATCAATGCAAACTTAAAAGTGTATACAAGGAATTCAAATGGATCTTTCTAATATACCCTTTAGATCCTAGGATTTTAACAATCATTGTAGATTTGAATGAAAACTCGTCAAATTATGTTAATCCATACATCACATTTCCAATTGAGTAATGCTACATGCTAGATCATCATTCCATCTCAATCTTACTAGGCTGATTTGATAGTGCCAATCAGCTTTGGATTAGTCATTGTTAAAAAAAAAAAAAAAAGTAAATATATCATGAATTCCTAAGTCATTGCACGATTTGAAATCATTACCTCACTTTTGAAAAATAAAAAGCATTAGCAAATATCTTGAATTATTCTTTCATGTCCGTGCAACCATAAAACTGTACTAAGAATTCTATGCCCAACCCATCAAACTTATTGACGAAACCTGAGGGTAGCTTTCTAAACCAATTCCAAGCATTCCCTGATAGACTCAGGGGGAAGGCCCGACAAGTTACCTCATCAGGCTTTCCATGAAGATCAATGTGTACCCAAAAGTTCTTCAAGTGCTCGACGAGATCTCCTACCTTGGTGTAACTATGGATCTCGGGAACCTTGAATTTTTCAGGCAAACGATAGCCTGCCACGCGTCAGGTGAAGGGTATACTGGTGCCCAGCAAGAGTCTATCCACCACGGTCGCCTTGCCCTTATCCTTTCTCTCCATCTCCTGGGCCATGTTGGTGCAGTTTTTCTCCAAATCAGCAACCTTTCTACCCAAATCTCCAGCAACTTCCCCGTGATCCTTTCAGAGATTGACCCTCTTATTGTCTCTTCCCGAATGGTCATTTTCCCAATAATCCTCCTAGTGAAAGTTATCTTCATGGGGCTCACGGTCGTTGGCACGGCTGCTATGCTCCTTCTCTCTATGCTCCTCTTGGTTTATCTTGGAATGAGATGATTTTGGGATTTTGAGCAGCAGCTCTGCGTTTTGTTGCGTCAAGGCTGCAATTTAGGCTTCCAACGCCGCCATCTAGTTCTCTTCTCCACCGCCTTGGGGAAGGAACGATGGAGGAGGTTGTGGATCGTTTTGGCCTTCTGAGGGTGGATTAGGCTGGATAACCGGCTCCAGTTGTGTCTTCTTGGCCGGACGACTCTGTCATTCCCTCACTTGGTCACTGCCATCAAGGATATATTTTAATGGGAACAAAAATGTTTCTGTAAACGATGTCAAACTATTAGTACAGTTTCTGGTATGGTGTGAGCTATACGTTCTTCGATGTTTTCCTGTTCCTTGAATTCATGATCATTGCAAAAAGCAACACCGTTATGAGAACGCACCAGGGTTGCCGGTAGATCTCACGCTGATTCTTAAGTAAGTTTATGAGGGAGAAGTACTAAGCACAACAATTCAATCCAGTCTTCATACCTGGTATAAGGTCTTATTTATAGGCTAAGAGGTAAAGGTAAACCTGCATTAGGGTTTCATGGTCCCACCCGAATTGAGACTCTTCTTTACTTCTCTTGGAGTAAGATTCTAGGTGGATTATTCGAGATTGAATCTGGTCCTGGATTTCCTGGACCTAGATTGCAATCCCTGATTTCTTGGGATTGCAATCTCTGCCACTCCCGGATGGTCATGCCGGTCCCCTAGGTAGTCTCTTCTTGAGGCTTCTAGGGACCCATACTTTGTGCCTGACGATTAGTGCTTCATAGGCCCAGAGCCCATGATACTTAGTAGGCTAGTGTGGGTTTAGAGGCCCATAATCTGCTCGATGGGCTGGGCCGAGTGAGATTATTCTAGTAACGAGTATCATATTAATAGTCATGAGAGCATAAAATTTTCATGTGGAAAAGTGATAAGTGCAAAATATTGCATATTTGAACCATTTTATTTACGTTAGTGAACTCTTTAACTGTGTCTTAATTTAATGTTTTGTATTATATTTGTGTTTTTAGTGTTTTGCAAATCATTAAGAGAAAATGGTTGTTTTTGAGTGAAATTGCTGAGAAATGTAAGAAATGAAGAAACTCCAAGTGTGATCGAATGCAGCCGGACGTGCGATCGAGCGCACTTGGCACTCGAGTGTCGAGAATGCTATCGAGCGCACTCGGGCAGACTTGACATCGCAGATACCCTATTAGCAGCACCGACTTAAGCTTATGTTTTTGTCTACACAGGGGTAGAGGCACCATTTTGGGATTTGTCTTGTAAACCTAGGGTTTTAGTAAATATATGTCTCTTTCTCTTGCAAGTAAGGAGGTTTGGGAGGCCAAGAACGAATTTCTCATTGATTTTCTCCCTTTTTAGTTTAGTTTTCTTTAGGTTTAGGTTTTATTTTACATAGTCATGTGTAGCTAAATCTTCAACTAAGGTTGAGGATGAAGCCTCACCATTGAAAAGCAACAATATTTTTATTTAAGTTTATGCTATTCGATTTTATTTGGTTTAATGATTCAATTGTTTTACTTATTTTCAATGTGTGGAATGATTTTTGGATATCTTTTGTGATTCAAGGATAAATTTGATTATTTGAAATAATTTAACATTATTGATTGCTTGGATTTTTATTTATTAAAACATAAGTTATTCATTGTGTTTCGTTCTACGGATACACTAGATGATTTGGTTTAAACCAGATATCTTTTGTGATTTGTGTGAAGAACGAATTCATTGAATGATTTAATCGATTTTCAAAGCATAGTAGAACATATATAAGATTTGTATGCTGAGAACTTCGAATATGCATTGATGAACATGATAATATGTTGCTATGATTTAGTGAGTGTGGATTCCAAAACCTTAGTACCTTATCTTTTGATTTATTTTTCTTTATTTAGTTTTTGTTTTCCTTTTTTCAAACCTATTTTCGGAACTAGGTTAAGATTTAATTAGTTTAGATATAATATTGTTTTCAAGAACACAATTCCCTGTGGATTCGACCTCCTACTTACACACACTATATTGCATACAACTCGTGCGCTTGTGAGTAAATTTAAAACTCACAACAAGAAGAACCTAAGAATGATGAATTTGTTTTCCTTATTAGGATAATTATAAGATTTGATAGCGTGATTATCTTTCAGATAGAGGTTGCTCAAGTGGTCTATCTATAATTTATGTCCACAACATAATCTTTTTTGCAATAAGTAGATGAAGGGCACAAACTTGTCAAGTAAATTAAGATGAAAAGAGTCATCAAACAACGAACTAATGGAGTTTTACCATATTGTAATTTAGGAAGAGACAGGGAGTATTCGACTTTGGATTTGGATAACTTTAAATGCCAAGTAATTGAAAATAGAAAATTTGTTGCAAGATTTTCTGTTTGGAATTATGTTAACGAGTTTAAAAAGTGTTTTGAAAACATAAAAAAATTGTGCCACGCAAAAAAGAGCTGGTGTGGTAAAGAACTGAAAAGGGATTTATTTGACTTTTTTTTTTCTCAAAAAAATAGCTGAAAACTACGTTTTAGAAAAATGTTGAAAATGAGGTTTTTTTTTTAAAAGAAAAAAGAAGAAGAAGAAGAAGCTATTTTTAACTTTTTTTTTTTATAAACAAAAAGCTTTATTTTTCAACATAATTTCAAATAAGCTCTAAGGTCACCTCTTTTTCTTTTCTTTTATTTTTTAGAAAATATATCTATTTCATAGATCAAATAGTTGAACCTTGCTCAGCAAGTACAATATGATGGATGTAAGAAGACATTCACAATCTAACAAAAACTTTAGAGAGGTTTTGGCCAACGTGTGAGTTGCTTGGTTAGCATCTCTACATATGTGTCGTACCTCAACAAATGGAATATTAAGCAACCGAAGTCTAGTATCCTCAATGACTTGTCTGAAACTACTCTAGTAGGGGGAATCCGTGCTAGGGCCAAGACTACTAGCAGAGAATCACCTTCAAAACTCACTTGCTGAAACCTTAATTCACTGGACATATTAATGACCCTCCACGCCGCCATGGACTTTGCTACTGCTGGATCATTAATGTATGGTATAACCGTAGCCATTTCTGCCAAGACATTGGCATAATCGTAGCGCGCCATCTTCTTCACGGTCTTGTCTAGGGCTGCGTCCCGATTCATCTTTATCCACCCTGTGGGGGGTTTGTGCCATCCCTTATGGATCGACTCTTAAGTAATTGCACTTGAAGCAATTCGGCTATTGACCTGTTTATAGGTCTCCACCATCTCTTTTGCTGACATGACTAGGTGTAAGGGAGGTGTGAAATCACTACTAAACACATAGGAGTTACGGTGTAGCCATATTAACCTTTCCACAGTAAGTACTTCTACTAACTCCTCGGCATCAAGCTTCGCAATATGTTGTCGGAGGAAACCAATCCCATCACTATCCTCCAGAGCAAGCTTTTGTATCTTTCTACTGCACTCCTGCCAAACAGCTACATATGACGAGCATGCCAATAGGATATGGCACATGGTTTCAGGATTGACCAAACAGAAAGGAAATTGAGGGTCATGTCCGATTCGCTTACGATCAAAGTTGTGTTTAGTTGGTAGCAAGTTGTTGCTAATTTTCCATGCGAAGTTCTTCAGTATAGCAGGAGCTTCTATTTGCCAAATAGCTTTCCAGAATACATGTTGTTCACCTATCGATGAGCATTCTCCCAAAGATTGGGCCCTTCTATGCATCTCAAAGTGGTAAGCACTGCGGATTGTAAAGCAACCATTTTTAGTGCCACTCCAAATCCAACGATCAAAGTGTCTAAGGGGGCTAAGAGGCATTCTGCATATCTAGTCACCTTCAATCCCATTAAATGTCTCTTGAATCAGGGGATAATCCCATCACCCTGTATTCTAATCTATTAATGAACAGGCTTTGGCCTCTGGATCCAGACCATGCACATGAGATTGGACTTTATGGGAAGGAGGAGTTAAGAGCCTTCTATCACCCCCAAATACTTATATGCTCTCCATTCCCCACCCACCATATCATTCCCCTCTCAAGAACTTCCCTAGCTTGGAAGATGCTGCGTCAAGCATAAGAAGGATTGCTCCCCAATTGAGCATGCAGAAAAATACCAGTAGGAAAATATTTCTCCTTTAACGCTTTTGCCACCAAAGAATCTGGATGTTGAATAAGACGCCAACCTTACTTTGCCAACAAAGCCTAATTGAACACCTTTAAGTCTCTGAATCCCATCCCTCCTTTATGTTTGGACAGTCCCATCCTTTTCCAGCTCATCCAGCTTGTTCTTGTTTCATTGTGTTAATGCCCCCACCAAAATCGACTCATAAGGAGGTTGAGTTTCTTGCATAAGGTTCGCGGGAGTAGGAAGGCACTCATGCAATATGTGGGGATAGCCTAAATCACAGCCTTTTATTAGAACTTCCTTCCCCGCCCGTGAGAGGAATTTCTCCTTCCACCAACCAACCTATTGCGCACCCGGCTCAAAATACCTGCAAAAGTATGAGTTTTTGATCTTCCAACCAAGACTGGAAGGCCTAATTATTTCTCATAGCTTGTTGTAGGTGATATCCCCACTGTCGAACAAATGAATTCTTCAAACTCCAATCTAGTGTTTCGACTGAAGAAAATGGCAGTCTTAGAAGAGAAGACTGTCATCGGCGAAGAAGAGATGTCTTAGCCGAGATCCTCTTGTTGCAATTGGAACTCCTATAATTCGGCTTTCATGTGCCGCTTGCAACAGAAGAGAGCTTAACCCCTACGTACAAACAAGAAAAATGTAAGGAGATAAGGGGTCTCCCTGTCTAGGACCTCTTGTGGGAGTGATCTTACTAGGTGGAATGCCATTAATAAGCACCGAGTAAGAAAGAATTTTATCACACATTTCATTATCAATGCAATCCACATATCTTCAAACCCCATTTTACGCATAATTTCTTCTAGAAAGGTCCACTCCACTTTATTGTATGCCTTGCTCATATCCAATTTTATTTCCATAAAGCCCTGTTTCCCTTTCATCTGAGTGTGCATTGTGTGAAGAGCTTCATAGGCCACCATAATATTGTCTAATATCAGCCGGCTTGGAACAAAGGCACTTTGTTGTTGAGAGATGATCGAGGACAGAACCTTCTTCAACCTGTTAGCTAATACTTTTGCAATGATTTTATACAAAACATTACATAAACTAATTGGTCGAAATTCACTAACAGCAACAGCAGGAGAAATTTTGGGAATAAGAGCTATATAGGTTGAGTTTATAGAGTTATCAAAAAAACCCAAATTTAGGAAATCCAAGATAACTTTCCTATTAGTACCTCTAATCGTATTCCAATATTGTTGGTAGAAGCAAACTCCAAAGCCATCTATTCCCGAGGCGTTCAAATGATACATCTGTGAGAGGGTAGTATCCACTTCCTCTGGAGAGAAAGTTCTAAGTAGATTGTCATTCATGGCCTGAGTGACTTGAGGCTGCACCACTGCAAGATAGTCTTGAAGCCCCACCGATTCTGATGAAGTAAATAGTTGTTGGAAGTACAACAAGAAATCCCTCCAATATCATCATGCTTTGTCCAGCCGTTGCCCTCTTCATCCCGAATCTTGCTGTTGTGGTTTGTTCTCCGCCAGTGGTTTGCCCATGCCCGAAAGAATTTGATGCTTTAATCACCACCTTTATACCAATTTCTCTTAGCTCTCTGTTTCCAACGAATATCTTCCATTTCCATCAGGTGATGGATCTCTCCTTGTAGCTGTTTAATACTGTCAAGATTACCTGGATGTTCCTTACTTTGCAGCTTCTCAATGTGCCAAGTTAGCCTTTTGATAGTATGGCCAACAACCCTATATTTTGATGAGCTCCACGCTGTTAAGGCATGCTTACAACTCTCAAGTTTTGCCATAACCTCAACCATAGCATTAGTATCCTCCACCCTCCTACCCCAAAATGTTTTTATCACCTCTGAGCATTCCTCATCTTTGTTCCAGCAGGCTTCAAATTTAAAAGACTGAGGCTTCAGAAGATTTTCCCGAGAGGAGAAACGGATCCACAAAGGCTTGTGGTCCAAGCTTCTAGCAGCCAGAACCTCAACTTCCATATTTTGGAATTGACTACACTAGCCAGTAGTCGCCAAAGCTCTGTCCAACATCTCTTTTATGAATTCTTCTGAGTTTCTCCGATTACTCCACGTGAATTTTAAGACCCTGCAACCAAGATCCCCCAGGTTACAAACAGCCAATGTAGAACAAAAACTGTCCATTTGATTATCATTATGCATCATTCCCCCAATCTTCTCAAATAGATCAACAATCTCGTTGAAGTCTCCAACACAAAACCAGTCCTGGGAGTTATAGATGCTCAAATGGTTCAGCAATTGCCATGACTCCTCACGCATAGCTCGGTCAGGGTGGCCATAAAAACCTATGAATTTCCATGAAAAACCAGAGCCTGCAAGTCTGATAGTAGCACTTATATACCTGAGTGAGTAATTAATTATTTCCACCTCCCTCGTGTCCATCCAAAGAAAAGCCAATCCACCACTTCTCCCAACGGGTTCCACAGTGATCATTCCTTTGTAACCGAGCTTTCCTCTAATGGCTTGTAACTTAGCATTCCTGAATTTTGTTTCCATAAGAAACAAAAAAAATGGGCTTGTTCTCCTCACCAGCAGACGAAGATCACAAACTGATCGAGAGTTCCCAAGCTCTCGACAGTTCTAGCTAAGGAGACTCATAGTTGATGACGGGGCTGCTCCGCAGCCTCCACCAATGAACAAACTACTGCAAGGGAATTTGATTCGTACCTCATCTCCTTTCTCGGTTAGGTATTCACCAAAGTATCCCTGTAAGAATCATCATGCCCTCTGTTCTTCGGTAAAATCCTAGGAACAGAGTCCGCACTATGCTCTGCTATGTTCCCTCTAAACAGCCTTTTCTATTGTGTGATTCGACCCCCCCTGTGTCTTTCCTTGAGAGAAACTTTGAGGAGTAGTCCCTTCTTTAGTAAACCCCGACCAACCTCCATCTTTCCCTTCCAACACCTTCTGAGTTATCGTGTGAGGGAGGGAGATTCGAGACTCTGGTTCTCCTACGATAGCTTCTAGAGAATGAGAATCAGAACAGTGAAAGTCTTGTTTACATGGATTAAAAGGCTTAACGTGTGGGCCAGGTTGAATACTGCTCATTCTACTAACGAACTCTCCCGAATTGGGTCGTGAGGCCCAGCCTTTATCCCCCCCCTTTTGCTTGTTTAAATCCACCTCATAAGAAGAAGAAGGCATACGTCATCACATGCCTTAAGACGTTTTATCAACTTCTTTTTTTCTTACCTGCAGAAACATTAAAAAATTTAAAAAAAAATTTAAAAAAAAAAAAAAAAAAAAAAAAACTACTTCTTTTTGGGCATAACTTCTATCAGGTCATGGCAAAAAGGTATCCTTTTTTGCCCTCCAATGGAAAGTTGACACGTAAGCTTGAGCAAGAACACGTGAGCCTAGAGCAAGAAACTAAAATAGAATCAAAACACCCGAATCTGATTTCTGATTTATTTATTTATTTTTGGTAAGCACGTTTTGGCCGGAAAAGAAAGAAAAAAGCAACCCCAATTGCCTTATCCGGTGGTGGTCCTGGACAACGGAGGGGGCCTCAAGGCAGGCCTGGGCCTCCACTTCCTCCTCCCACAACGACTCTTTCGACTTCACCTCCGCCGCCGCTCCCTCGACCGCGGGCCTGCAGCTATCTTATCAACCCCGACCTCCAACGAGACATCTGGGCTCACCTCTTCTCCTCCCTCCACATCAGCCCCTCCCAGTTCTCCCTATTACTGACCAAGCCCCTCTTCGCCCTCCCCTCTGTCCAACGTGCCACTGACGAGTTCGTCTTCGAGGACTTCAACTTCAAAGCCCTCTACGTCGCCGACTCGCCTTCCCTTGCCCATCTCTACGAGGCAAGTCGCCACCCCATGTCGGATCGCGGGTTCTCCTTCACCCCCGCCGCCTCTGTTCGTGATTTGGTAAAAAGGGAAGATTTTCTTTGTTTTAAAGGTAAAAATGAGGATTTTTTGGGACCCCCAGAAGTGAGGATCGGGATATTGCTATGCGTCCTGGTCTAGCTTTTAGGATTTGTTTTCCTTCATTTTCATGTGTCTTCTTGGCAAACAAGCAGAGAACTATGCTCCTTTTTATGGCTAAGGTACGATAGATGTAGAAAACACTCAAATAGAGGAAAATAAAAGAATTAACATTCTGAAACCATAAAAGAGACCCACTCCATGAGTCTCTTCTTTTTCCATTTTTTTTTCTTTTCAATTAATTCCGGTAAAGTCCAATCCCTGGAAACAATATGCAGGCCATTGCTCCATCGGCCCCTAATAGCCTCAAGTCTTTAACGGGGACGATTCGTCCCTCTCGATCCCGACTTGGTCCCAGCCGACTTGTCTGGTCTGGCTTTTAGGATTGAGCCGATCCAACCGGCAGAGCTCTTGCGCCATACTCTCCAGCAAGGTTGTATCTTAGGAGCAACCTGCAACCAACCAAGAAGGCCGGAGCCGCCGGATGAGTTTTTCTTTAGGTTTGATCGTGATTTGAGCGGTGGGGAGGAAATTTTTTTAGAAGTGAAAAATTGAGAGTTGTGAGAGGGATCCAATACATCAGCATCATTTTATTTTTTTTGTTTTTAGCTGATGTGTCAAATGCTTATTGGTGGGCAAAAAACACTTGTATTCTGCCATGACCGGACAGAAGTTGCACTCCTTTTTTTTCCTTGGATCCGGCTTCTATTTACACTACCGCATATATGTTGTAATCTAAACGGCAAGGCCAACAAAACTAAACTGTGGAATTTAAGGTATAAAAAAAAAATGAGGAATACAACTCATCTGCTTTCTTCTCCCTTATATTTTAATCTTTTGTAATAAGTTGGACCAGTCAATTGCAAGTCATTAGAAACCAATCAAAAAAAAAAAAAATTGCAAGTCATAAGAAAAAACCTGTCTGCTTTGTTATCCCAATAACAAAACTTAGGGTCTATTTGAGTTTGCGATTTTAAAACTGAGACTTAAAAAATAGTGATTTTAAAATATGTCAATTGAAAAAGCAATTTTTAAAAACACAATTATGTGTTTTGCAAAATGGCAGTTTAACATTTAAAAGTGAGATTTTAAACCAAATCGTAGAAAATGAAATGGTTGGAAATTACATTTTTCAAAAATTGCATTTTGAAAACGTAGAAAATTTGCCGTTTCAAATTGCAGTTAAGGGGGATGCTTTTTTAAAAACGCTAAATTTTAAAGGCTAACCTATAATTTTAAATGTCAAACTGTAATTTTGCCAAATGCATAACTGTGCTTTTAAAAATCATTTAAATCGTATATTTGAAAATCGCTATTTTTTAAATTACCAACTCAAACAGACCCTAAGTTGTGTTACAGGGAGAAGAAAGCAGATAAGTTGTAACAATTCGCTGAGTTACAGTAAGAATGCTCTCGTGGCATACTTTTATTGGTTACACGTTTGTTCATATGACTTGCAATTTTTTATTTTTTATTTATTTTTTTCTAATGACTAGCAATTGACCTGTCAAACTTGTTATAAAAGATAAACTATAGTGAGTTGTGTTAAAGGTTGAAGAAATCAAATGAGTTGTTGTATTTCTTACATATTTTTTTTTTAATGCCTTAAATTCCACCGTTTAGTTTTGTTGGCTTTGTTGACCTTGCCTTTTGTTGTTAGTCTAAAATGACATAGTTTTAGCACTAACAACATGTATGAGGTACTGTATAGAAGCCGGATCCTTTTTTCTTCCTATTCTAATGTTGGATTTCTAATGCTCGGACTTAATTCATCCTCTAACAAAATAAAAAGAAGAAAAGAAAAGAAAAAAGTAATGGTATATACCACATTATTTAGTCATTTTTTAGATTTTTTTTTAATAAAGACGGATGAAATATTTGATTGGGACTATCACATCAGTATTATAAAATATTTGTAAAATAAAAATTTCATTTTTAACATTACTTACAATTAAATTTATTTTAAAATAAGTGGTAATTTAAAAACATTTTAGCCGAATAAAAGGGATTAGCGGTGGGATTTATGCACAAACAGTGCTGCACCTCCGGTGGCGATTTTTCCTCTGAAGGCAAAAATCGTGTGAGTTTGGTTTTGCGGGAGAGGGAGGCTCTTCGTCTCCCTCTCCCGGTGGTGTGTCGTTTTTGTTTAGTGTTTAGTTCCTCAGCTTTTAGAGTTGTAGGGATTTTGTTCCCCCAGTTTTGATCCGGTTGGGGTTGCTGTTCACCTAACCCTTGGGCTATGGTGGTTTGTGATTTGTTTGGCTCAGGCATTAAGTCTCAACGCTTGTTGTTCCGGTTGGGGGTGTGGCCGGTTTGTGTGTCGTAGTCGGAGTGTTTTTGGCCAGTCTTTTCTTGTTTTTATTCTGATTTTTTATGCCAGATCTACGCACGTCCGTCGATTTCTGCGACACACGCGCCCCTCAGCCGAGTTCTCCGTCGCCGTCTGCTCCTGCTGCCGGTCGCACAGGTCACGCCGCTTGTCGGAGTTCGGCGCGTAGCCTGCACGCGCCAGAGAGTCCTCTGCTCTTTGGTGCGCGTGACGGCCACGTTCCGCGATTTTCAGGCCTTGCACGGTGGAGATGGGGCCTCCGGCGGCTGATCTTCGGCTGGGTGGTACTGGTGATGGCGCGTGGTTCCCACGCGCCGTCGTCTCCGGCACTTGCGATGGTGTTTCCTGCTTGGGTCTTCTGTTTCGGTTTACCTTAGTAATTTTTAGACATTATGGGACTGTTTGATGGCTTGTTGCTAGATCTGCCTTTTTTCTTTGTAATCGGTTGTGCTTTATTGTTTAAAGAGGCTTAAAGATTACTTCTTGTAATGTTTATTTATTATTTGGGTAGCTGTTGTTTATGTATATTCTTGATCTTTCTCACAGTCTATCTTATTTGATAGGCTGTTTTAAGTTAGGTTTTCCTGACTTAGTGGGTGGAGTTTCTATATCTCTAGTCACATTAGAGCCTACGGGCAGTGGTTTTTGCCTTCGGGCATGTATGAGTTCCTATTGTATTTCTATTGGCCTTTGGTCAGCTGTATTCCCTTTTGGGGCTCATATTCAGTAATGAAATCGTCAGTTTCTTTTAAAAAAAAAATAATAATAATAAAAGGGATTAGCTAAATCATTGTAATTTTGTATAGATTTAATACCAATGCATTAGAAGGGACTTTGGCGTGGAAGCAACGTGACAGTCCTAGTTTAATTGCTATCTTTTGTTCATTTTAGTGGGTCCTTTTCTTTTGACGGTTGAAAACAACGGTGTCCAAATTTGAATCAAAAGTGGGGGTGCCGTTTAAGAGAGATCATGATTACTTATAATTATTTGTTCGAATTTGAAAAATTTCAGACAGGTAATTGTGAGAGGTCACTTATAGGACTCACCTGACGAAATAAGTGGTTAGACAACCCAATTTTTATTTGGTCAAATAGGTCTCTTAAGTAAGAATATCTCATAATCACCCGTCTAAATTCTCTCAAATTATAACAAGTAATTGTAAACTTTGCAATAGGTCCTGTAATAGAATTTATCTTTTTTATTATCATTACATAATTATTTCACAATATTAATGTGTGAAATAATTTTTAAAACATTTTTTAATAAAGACTAATTGAAGAATTTGTTGAGATTATCACAACAACATTGTAGAATAATTATGGCATAAAAATGTAATTTGTAGAATTACTATTTTATCAATGTTAGAATAATGCTATAAACCATATTTTTATCCCACAATTATTTTGACATGGAAGTCTCAACTAACCCTTAATCAATTCGAATTATGATCGTCTACAATTATTTGCCCGAAATATAGAGAAGCCACCCTTTGGTTTCTTCTTCTTCTTCTTCTTCTTTTTTTTTTTAAAAAAAAAAAAAATTAATTAATTAATTAATTAATTAATTAATTAATTTTTAATTTTTAATTTTTAAGCTTTCAATTTATTTAACTTTTTAGTTTTATATATTTATATTTTTTATTAACAGTGACATGTGTTGTCTTTTTCTTGACGCTGACATGTGTTGTCTTTCTATTTGACAAAATTTGACTACATGGAGTAATTTGTATTTTTGGTAAAACCTAGGACCTCTAAGTTCATTTTGATATCAAGTAAACCACATGGACTAATTTTTATTTTTCCCTAAATATTAACAAAAAGAATAAGGTTGTATTTGTTTCGACATAAAATATTTTGTGTCTGACAAATATTTTCAACAAAATCACGTTAAATAAAAAAAAAATAGAAAGAAAGGAATTACAGTTTAGCCCCCTCAAATTATCACCCGTTTTGCAAAGAGCCCCACAAATTGACAACACTCCGACTCCAGTCCCCAAACTACCAAAAAGTTTTAAAAAGACTCATTTTGTCTAAATATAACAATAATACCCCTTCCACATGTAATTTTTTAATTAAAAAATAATGTATTTTTAAAAAAAAAAAAATTAAATTTTTTTAATTTTTAATTTTTTTTAAAAAAAGAAATAGAAAATGGGTTGGGGAGGGCAGTGGCTCGGGTGGCCGTGTGGCCACCCCCAGGGACCGGGGGTGACCGTGCCCCCAAGGGCCGGTGGTCGAGGGTAGCCGCGCAGATACCATCGGCCATTGAGGGTGGCCGCACGCCACTCGCAACTCTTGGTGGTGGCTTTCGAGCCACCCCTAGATCCATTTTGAGGTGGCCCGAAAGCCACCACCAGGCCCTGGGGTTGGCCGCACAGCCACCCCCCTCCCCAACCCATTTTCTTTTTTTTTTTTAAAAAAAATTATTTTTTTTTAGTTTTTTAGTTTTTTTATAAAAAAATTTATTATTTTTTAATTAAAAAATGACACGTGACAGGGATATTATAGGCATATTATGTGTCTTTTCAAAACTTTTTGGTAGTTTGGGGGCTAGAGTCGAAGTGTTGTCAGTTCATGGGACTATTTGCAAAACGGGTGGTAATTTGAGGGGGTAAACTGTAATTTATCCAAAAAAAAAAATTGATTTCCTTGAAAATATTTTTCAATGTTTGGCTTGTATAAAAAATCAGCGACGACGGAAAACGGCTGGGGATTTTTGGCAAACTCCAATGGCCGACAGAGGATTTTAGAGAACTCTCGTCACCGGCGACAGATTCTTGCTAACTCCGGCAGCAGTGGATTTCGGGAAACTCTAGCGGCAATGAAGAATGAACTGCAAAAGAAAGTGCGTACAAGAAGGAGAAGCTTAAACTCAAAAAATGGTTTATGATTTTTTTAAAAATAAAAATAAAAATTATGAAAATTAAAAAATGTTTTTCAGTTTGACTATGATTTTCAATCGTACAAAACACTAAAAAGTAGAGAAAACATTTTCCAAAAAATAAACGAAGCCTAACTATTAGGCCTATAGTTGTTTTGATAAAATATAAGAAAAGTACACTCATCCCCCTCAAACTACTATCCGATTATCAATGTCTCTCTAAACTATAGATTACGTCAATGTCTCCAAAATTACCAAAAATTGTCAATATCCTCTAATGATACAAATACTGTAAATAAAAATAAATAATTTAAAAACTGGAGTCTTCACTTTCTTTTTTTTTCCCAATTTATGGGAGTATATTTGTGGTTTTGAAAATGGTAAATGGTGAAGTGACGTGTGTGTGTGGTGTGCAATTTTTTTTTTTAAAGATTTTTAGACTTGCAATGGGATTTGGTGGTGCTTGTTAAAGTATTGATTAAATGGTTAAATTTATCTCTTTTATGAGCTAAAACCCATGAGCTCAATCCATATATATGATCGCAGACCAAAATTAACATGTTATGAAAATATATAATAGATAAGATTTTTAATAAATGGATATAATGACACTGGGATATTTATGACTGCAAAACGTTTAAAGAAGAGAGTCCAAAGGAGATATCAATTATTTCATCTAAATCTAAATATAATTTCCCTGAAGAATCATATAATATAAACAAAGGTGTACGTGTAAAATAATAAATATATCAGTGATTAATTAACCAATACTATTTGTATAGTTATTTAAGCTGGACACAATGAAAAATAGTAATTTTTGTTTTTTTACATGACCAATCTTCTTATATAGTTACACCTGGGCTGGGGGAACATTCAACTTCCTGGTAGAGAAAAACAATTAATCCATTATCCATGATCCATTTTTGTCTTCATTTTAACCTCTATGCATGTATGAGTAAGTTGAATTATATATATATAGAAGCATGGTTGGTTGAAGGCACATACATGTACATAAGCATATATTGTATGTTTACTTGAAAAGAAAAGAAAACAATCATAGTTAAAATCTAGTACAAATAAAAAATGATAGAGCTCAACGCCAAAGATAAGATAGAAATGTAACACCAAAAGTAAAAGCCAAGAAATTTAATTACCCCAACCTTTCGCGATTGCCCAAATTGTTGCCCTCCATTTTCTCCTATATTCTTCCTCTCTTCCGTCTGCGAGCTAGTGTAGAATTTTCCCTTTAGGCACAGCCAGCCAGACTTGCTATATATAAAGAGTTAAAGAGCAGATATTGACATAAGTTCAATATTAATAATATGTTAAGAGTATGGTAAGTTGTCTATAAGTCCAGGGACTGAATTAACTCAAATTTAATATGCATGCAGCATCTTAATAAAATGAGGTCGATCAGGTGCACGCAACATGCACCTGCCACATGCCACATGAAGAAAACTGCTCTTATAAGTCAAAATGACAATCTTCAAAATATATTTTAAAAAGATCACCAGTTAAGGGCTCAATATATCTAATAATAAAGGGAGAATCTAATCCAACATAAACCGAAAGTCTACGTTGATGTCTCATTTTATAAGTCAAAATGACAATCTTCAAAACATATTTTAAAAAGATCACCAATTGAGGACTCAATATATCTAATAATAAAGAAAGAATCTAATCCAACATAAACTGAAAGTCTACGTTGAGGTCTCATTTTAGTGCATTAAGGTGGAGCAATTGGAACATCAGACAGAGTTGGTGACCTCACCTTCCCTTGAGGAAATTATACACTATGACTTGTGGGCGTGAAAATATGCTGCAAATTTTCTTTTCTTTTCAAGTAAACATACAATATATGCTTATGTACATGTATGTGCCTTAAACCAACCATGCTTCTATATATATAATTCAACTTACTCATACATATATAGAGGTTAAAATGAAGACAAAAATGGATCATGGATAATGGATTAATTGTTTTTCTCTACCAGGAAGTTGAGTGTTCCCCAGCCCAGGTGTAACTGTATAAGAAGATTGGTCATGTTAAAAAACAAAAATTACTATTTTTCATTGTGTCCAGCGTAAATAACTATACAAATAGTGTTGGTTAATTAATTGCTGATATATTTATTATTTTACACGTACACCTTTGTTTATATTATATGGTTTTTCGGGAAACTATATTTAGATTTAGAGTTCGTTTGGGTTTGCGATTTCAAAAAAAGCGATCTAAAATCACGATTTTAAAATGTGTGATTTGAAAAAAATAATTTTTAAAAACGCAGTTAAACGTTTGGCAAAATCGCAGTTTAGCATTTCAAATCGCAAATTAGCCTTTAAAATTCTGCGTTTTCAAAAATGCACCATCTTACCTGCAATTTGAAAAAGCAGATTTTCTGCGTTTTCAAATGGCAATTTTTAAAAACGCAGTTCCTAAACGATTTATGCTCTGCGATTTGGTTTAAAATCGCACTTATTGTCTACATAATCGCAATCCCAAACGCACCCTTAGATGAAATAATTGATATCTCCTTTGACTCTCTTCTTTAAACGTTTCTCAGTCATTAGATCCATTTATTAAAAATCGTATCTATTATATATTTTCATAACATGTTAATTTTGGTCATGGGCCTTCTAAATATGGGTCTTGTTAATGGGCAAACCCAAGGTTGACCCACTATAAACACACCCGAATTTCAACACTCAACCCACATAATAACATTTATTTGTTAATTACATGAAATATTTGGATATTGATTATTACATGCAGTATCTAACTCAAGATTGACCGGTTTATCCTGCCTAAGTAAAATTAGATTTCTTTTAACTTTTAAATAACATATATTAATCTTGTGATATGAGAAATTCCTAACTTCTCAATACATAACTAAATTTCTTTTAGCTTTTATTTTAAAATTAAACTTATAAATGACCCATAATTTGTCTACATTAATATAGTCTGCTCAACAAAAAAATAAAAAAAAATAAAAAAAATAAATAAATTAAATTAGAACAGTTTAGAAAGTTTGGATTATGTAATTAATTAAGCTTACCATACCTTTTAAACCCAATAATTAACAGTTTATAAAAAATATTTGGGTTATATCATTTTGGGTCAATAAAGTCTTACATGAAGCTCGAATTGATATTTCAAATGGTTCATTCTTATTTTTTTAATATATATATATATATATATATATATATATATATATATATATTTTGTTTAGATAGATCTGATTCCCATAATTTCTTATGTTGTCAACCCACAAAATAATAGATTACATCCCAAACCAATTTGAATTATGTAAGTATATATGGACGGGAATCTACTACATATACGTTTGTAAGCAACCCACTCCTATAAATCCCAGTCCTCCGTTGTATTATTTATTGCCCTAAATTTTTTTTTTTTTTTTTTTTGAGAGGGCCCTAAATATTGATTTAATGTTAACTGAATATATAGTCATTTACTGACACACACAAAATAAACAAGCATTTTTGTATACTCTCTTCTTCTATATTTAATATAAAAGAGTCTTTTCACCATTTACCGGAAATCAATTAAGCCTAGGAATTTTTTTATTACTATTTTATATATATATATATATATATATATATATATATATATATATGATTAAGCCTACGAAAATTAATTATTGAATATTTTGCAATATTTCATGTTTTGTTTTGAATTGATTAACTTATATCCTATCAAGTTTTTATGTTCATCCACTTGACTCTCGAGGCACCAAAACACCCTTATGTTTTTTTTTTTTTTTTTAAGGGAGAAATTATAAATATTTTCAAAGATTCAGGCATGGGTGTTTTTGTAAATTCCGTTAAATTCTTACCAATATCTAAATCCTTGCAATTTTTTTTTCCTAAAAAAAATTATGGGTATTTTGAAAATTTTGATAGGATTAAACGGAAAATTCTAACAAAGAGTTAAAATTGAAAAAAAAAATTGAAAAATGGATACCCTAAATTGACACTTTTTTAAAATTTGAATACTTAATTGCAAAAGTAATGAAATATCAGATATTAGAAGTAAAGTTTTTTCAAAAAAAATTAAATAAATAAAAAAAGTTCAAATAGTTTTGATTTTGTGACATACATTAATGTATATAATGTGAGAAAATTGATAACCGACCAATCAATATATCATTATATATGTTTCTTATACTACTCTTTAAATAAACCAAGATTATTAATATTTTATGGATGAAAATGGTAAAATTCAAGGGAGAAACTACTAAAAATTTTCTTCTTCAATTTTTTGTTATGCAAGTGAGCAAGGATGGATTGGCCATGATTTTTCCACCAATTTTCCAACTGGAGTCCAGTATCTCATTCAAGTGCTTATTGGTCTCATCCAAGTGATGTATGGAGATGCACAAGCCGCTTCTCCATTCGACACACGTGGTACAACCATGTCGTCTTTCATTCTAGTGTTGGTCGTACAAGTTTACGCCAAATATTTGCTAGAGAGAATCCAACCAATTCCAAACACAAGATACTTCCATATCACTAAACTTGTTTGTCAGATTTCGGGTATCATAGCCTGTGGTTTATTGCTATCGATCCTCCTTCCTCCCATTTGGTGGTGGATCATTATAAGTCCATGTGCATTCAACTCCATAAGGGAATTGCTCAGCTCATACCACCAGATTTGCAAGTTGCTCCATGATATATACCAACAGATTTCTGAGTCGCTCCACAGCATTTCAACCCGCGTATTCAACAAACTGCATGACACATTCCAATGGATTTGCAATACAACTCAACAAGCAGGCCCTCCAGCATTTAACGAGAACTCAGTGAGGAAAGAGGGCGAAGTTTGTCCTCCCAGGGTGCAAAACATTTGAATACTCTGTTAGTATAATATAAATCAAAATGCTAATTTAATAATATAAATAAGCAGCAGAAAGATTTGATTATATAAATACCTCCAGTCATGTTTTGCTTAAATGAATCTGATGAAACTTTGTTAGCAAACATCAAAGATTCTAAAAAAAGTATTTTAGAGAGATTCTTTTGATCTATGCCTACTGAATGTTTTACTAACGGATTATACATGTTTATTTATAGACTAAATCAGGGATTCCTTCAATAAAAAAACTAATTGATGGCTAATTTTTCTCATCAAGGAGAAAAATATTTATGATAAAAGGGAATTGATTCCCATAATCTCCCCATGATCTCCCATGATCGATCTGAATAGAATAAGTCATTACAAACAAATAATTATATATAGACGATCATAATCCGGATTGATTAAGGGTTAGTTGAGACTTTCATGTCGAAATAATTGTGAGATAAAAATATGGTTTATACTCTAACATTAATAAAATAGTAATGCTAAATATTAAATTTTTATGCCATAATTATTTTACAATATTGATGTGATAGTCTCAACAAATTCTTGAATAAGTTTTTATTAAAAAAAAAAAAAAATTCTAAAAATTATTTCACACATTAATATTGTAAAATAATTATGTAATAAAAAAATAGAAAAGAAGATAATTTCTATTACAAGACCAACCACATTGTGCAATGGCCGCATTATATAGAACCGAATCCGGGCTCCACCGAAGGGGGCCGAACAAACCCGCTTTCAACGACCCACAACCACCTCACATATCTTGTTTCTCAATTCTTCTCCACCTTCCTGATCTCCTACTACCATGGTCTCTGCAACCTGCAAAAACAATAATCAAAACAAAACCCAGATTTCCCTCCCAAACAGTCACTCACCGACTCGTCCATGATTCACACCCAACTCATCGACTCGCTCACTTCCCACATCTTTTTTTACCACTCCAAGTCCCACTCCCCAAGCCCTAATCCTAGCCCCACCAGGTCCTCCATTCTCAAATGGTTCTCATCTCTCACTGTCCACCAGCGCCAAGCTCACCTCACCGCCGTCGATTCCAAGTTCGTCCAAATCCTCATCCAAATGCTCAGCAAGCTCCAATCCCACGGCCACGGCTCCTTCATCGCCCTCCCCGACCTCCCCTCACGTGATCTCCCCGCTCTCTACTTCAGGAAGTCACGTGGCCTCCTCTCCCGCGTTGCCAAGTCCGACGAGTTGAAGCGGCTAATCTTCGACTCGACTCGGCTCTTCTCCTTCGCTGAAGGTGAAACATCACCGTGTGTTCGTGCTCAATCAAGAGCGTCGATGCGGTGACAGTGAGCGAGGTGTTGGTTGAGAATTTGGAGAGGTTTTGTGGGGGCTATGGATGAGATATCGAATGGGGGCTTCTTGAGAGGCGACCAGAGCAAGTTGGGATCGGATTGGGTGGAATTAGAGTGGTTGAAGGAGAAAGGGTATTACAGCATAGAGGCGTTTGTGGCGAATCGGTTGGAAGTGGCATTGAGGCTGGCGTGGTTGAATTGTAATGGTGTGAGAAAAGAGGGGTGAAGTTGAAGGAGAAGGCGAGCGTGGCGGGCGTGGCGGCCAATGTGTATTGGAGGAAGAAGGGCTATGTGGATTGGTTGGCGAATTTGATGCCACGACCAGGAGGAAAGTTCCTGGTATTTTCTCAAGAACTTTGTTTATTTGTTCAGCGTTTTTTCAATCTGATTTTGGTTAAGATTGTACAATTTGGCATTTTTGGTGTATAGGAATAAGAATGGATTTGTTAACTACCCAAATATAGAGGCAGGGATGCTTTGGTAATATGCATTATTAGTTGAGGAGAGGTTTTAAGTAGACGAAGTACATATTTAGAATGAATCACTTTTGTAGAAAGTCGCAGTTGAAAGGGTAAGTTAGATAATAGTCTATGTTTGAAATGGTTGGATCAAATTTCTTCCTGCTTTTGCATTAGTGCCGGATCTATAAAGAACATTGCAAATTTACGGGCCTTATCCAGTAACTTGTCTAATTTAGTCATCTGGAAAAGTTGCGAATGCTTGAAAAAATTTTAGGGTTAAATACCTATTTGCCCCCTGTGCTTTACGACCTTTATTTTTTACCCCTTCAGTTTCACTTTTTATCAAATTTGGTACCTGTGGTATATGAAAAGACGGAAATGGTACATTCGTCAAATTTCCTGTCCAAAACTAACGTCCAGCCACATCATTCTACAGGTGTCGGCGTACATGCAGGACACCTGTCTCCGTGCACACCTCAGCCAGAGATAGACATCCATGTCAGCCTCTCTCCACTGCCACATCACTTAAGAGAGAATTTTCAAAAAAATTGGGACTTTTCAAAAAAACACAGAGTAAAAATATTTCTTTTCGATGCAGAAAGTACCATTTTTCTTAACTTCCAATAATTTGTACCCCTAAATCCTCAAATTCGTCTTTCTCCCCCAAATCTCTTTCTCCTTCTCGCCTCGTTCAATCTCCCCCAAAGCTAGTTCCAACATTTAGGCCGGATTTGTTGTCGGAAGAAGCAGTTTGATTTTCCCGGAACCCACTCAGCCAACCTTCTCCCGGAACCCACTTGGCCAACCTTCTCGGAACCCACTCACGACAGAGTACCAGCAAAAGACAGAAGGTATTTCTGAGACCCGAATGTGATATTTCTTGATGTTTTGTATAAACTTTCTTTGTGATATGCGGAAACCCAAAAAGCTTTATATACATCTTTTGTGTTGGGGTTGGTTGTTAGGTAACTTTATATATATATGAGTTTGGTTTTGTGGGCAAAGCATAAAGTGTTGAGCTTTATGTAGGGTCCCCAATGCACTATGTTTTGTGTGTTTTTGTCGGTTGTAGCTTTTGGCATTTTCTGTCATGTTCTTGTCTGGATGTTGTTGGGAACGATGTGTAAAGAATTGGGTTCTAGGCTTCAAATATTTAGGTATTCCAACTTCCAAAAAGTTGAATGTAGTAACCTTCAGACTCTAAAAGGTCCCCACTCATTGATGCTAGTTCTGACAATGTGGGTATGGTAGGTTTAACATTATGTTTCTTAAAAGGTCTTGAATTCGTATGTGTTTTGTGGTCCCCAGTGCACTGTATTATATTAGAATAAGAGGTAACAAAAGGTCTTGAATTCGTATATCATATGGTCCCCAATGCACTGCGTTAGATTAGCATCCCAATCTTGCCATTACTATACACTTAAGATTAAAATAAAGAAAGTATATATATCACATGTTATTATTGGTTGACAAAGGCTATTTAGGACAAATCTCATCCCATTCTGGCTTTTTTACTTTTAGAACAGAGGAGGCACTCTGTTGTTGTTGTGAGTGAAAATGATTGCAAATTTATGCTTTATTACTCTTAGTTTAGTTGTTTAATTTTATCAATATTTCTGAAAGGAAGTAAATAATGAGAAGTGACTAGTGAGGAATGACTGATATTTTGGTTAATAGGTCCAATTTGTTAGAGTTAAGTGCCCAAGAATACAAATTCTATTAATTAAGTGGATGCTCATCCACACATTCTATTAAAAGTGTGCTAATTACTTGTTAACTTAGTGCTGCTTCAATTCTCCATAACATAATTTTTGTACTTTGTGCAGAAATGGATACAATTTTTGATCTAATCATTTACCATCATGGGTCTCTGTCCGGACACAGGATGAGTATATAGGAGGGGGACATTATGGAAATTCAACAACTGGATGCAGACAAGTTTTCCAATTGGGACATTACAAATGTACTAGAAGGGTACTTGGGGTACTGGTACAATGACATACCGGCAATGTACTACAAGTACGACGATCAAAGCAACGAAGATATACACGGTCTGAATTCAAAAAAAGATTATGAAAATATGATAATTGAGATCATAAATGGTCACGGGAAGAGGTTGCATGTGTTTGTGGACCATGAAGAGGAAGAACCAGTTGAATCAGTCCTGATTGAAGTGGTGTCCCCAATGTTGCTTCTCTCTCAGACTCCTTCAGAGGTGGAGATTCAATATTCTGAAGATGATGTGCCAAAACACAGTTCACAGCCAACGGAGCAGCCTATTGTACAGCCAGCGGAGCAGCTTGCTGTAAATCTAGCACCGCAGCCTGCTGTGCAGCCAGCACAATAGCCTGCCCTGAAGTCTGTCCGAAAGTCTACCCGGGAACCTCGAAGGCAGTCAGTTCGGCAGCCAGCACAGCAGCCAGCACAACAGCAGCCTCAAGATGAGGATGATGATGAGGACCTTGAGTTGAGTGACTTTGAAGTCATTGATGAAGAAGAAAAAGACATCTTCACTGAAAGTGAAGAAAATGTTTTACGCCAGGCAAGGGAAAAAACTAGCAAATGGTATCAGTCATGGGATAAAGCATCTACATCAAAGGAGGGATGTGATGCAATAAATGACCCAGATGACATGTCCCCAAATAGTGAGACATTTGACAGTATGAGTAGCGAAGAGGATGATGAAGGTGAACATCATCCGAGAAGAGCGAGGAGGTATCCCGAGTGGATGCCGAAGCGAGACCTTAAAGAAAAAGTGCAATTATCAGTTGGGTTGAAGTTCAGCAACCCTACTAAGTTCAAGAAAGCCTTACAAGTGTTTGCGGTGCAAAATTCATTTGATTACAAATACCAGCACAATGAGAAGACGCGGGTCTCAGCATTTTGTAAGAAAAATTGTCCATGGAGAATACACACAAGCTGGTCCAACTGCAAATCATTCTTCCAGATCAAAACCTTCCACTCAAATCATAATTGTGGCAGCCATTACCACAACAAGCGGGCATCATTACCTTGGGCTGCTAATAGATACTTATACAGTTTTCGGGACAATAGAGACTTGAAACCGAAAGCTCTAAGGGAGATGATCAGAAGGGATTACCATGTTGGGATGAAAGTGTTGAGCTGCCACTGTGCAAAAAGAAAGGCACTAGAGATCTTGGATGGTATAGATGGTGAGCAATACAAGCACACCAGGGAGTACGCCAATGCATTACTGCATTGGAATCAGGGTTCCTCAGCGTACATTCCGCGGGATGGAGTGTTCTTCCAGCAGATGTATGTCTCGTTGGATGCTTGCAAGCAAAGCTTCTTGGCTAGCTGTAGGCCGATGATCTGTGTAGATGCTTATTTCTTGAAGGGGAAGTGGGGAGGTCAATTGCATGTAGCAGTTGCAAGGGATGCAAATGATGACATATTTCTGATAGCATATGTTGTATGTGAGTCTAAAACCAGGGAAACATGGACCTGGTTCTTGCGGGCACTGTTGGAAGATATTGGGTACCCTCATGAGCATATGTGGTCATTCATGTCCGACCGTCAAAATGTAATATTTATGTAATTGTCTTGTGCTCCTACAAAATGTACTAAAAAATATTTTAACATGTCTCTACTGAATATTATCAAACAGGGGTTGATTCAGGCTTTAGAGGAACTGATGCCTGGCTTAGAGCACAGATACTGTGTCAAACACTTGCATGCCAACCTGAAGAGGGAAGGCTTTAAGGGGAAGGAGTACAACGATGCTCTTTGGGGTGCAGCCAGGGCACCCAACGAGATACAATTTAAGTTTTACCTTGAGGTAATCAAAGGAATGCACCAGGGTGCATAGGTTGACCCTAAGATGTGGTCACGCCATGCTAGCTTTCAGACCGAGCAACTGCAGTGACATATTGTTGAACAACATTGTAGAGAGCTTTAATGCATGGGTGATGAAAGCGAGGGACCAACCGATTCTATTTTGTTTGGAGACAATACGGAGGCAGCTGATGAATCAGTTTGATAAGAAAAGGGCAAGAACTGCAAATGCAACTAATATAATGTGCCCTAAGATCATGAAAAAGCTGGAGCGAAATAAGAAAGAGGCTGATGATTACATATGTCACTGGAGTAATAACTTCCAGTTTGAGGTTGACCACAGCCATGAGCCTAGGAGGATCGTTAACCTTGAAGCAAAAACTTGTGGATGTGGCCGGTGGTAGCTAAACGGTATTCCCTGCCCTCATGCAATTTGTGCAATATACAGAAACCGGCGATACGCTGAAGAGTATATAAGCAAATGGTACTTAATGGACACATATAGATTGTCATATGCCCCTAGTATTCATCCAATGCTTGGACCCAGTGACTGGCCCATTGACCGCAATGTGGACCCTATACATCCACCGATTCCAAAGCCATAACACGGTAGGCCAAAAAAGCTCAGGAGAAGAGGCATTGATGAGACAGAGCCAGATGAAAGTGTTAAAGTCACTCGAAAGGGCTACGATGTATGTTGTGGAAATTGTGGTAAAAAAGGCCATAATGCTAGAAGCTGCAGCCAACCTGAAAATCCAAACAGGAAGAAGTATCCCAAGAGGGTTAGGAAACCGAAGCCGAAGCCAACCACTGTGAGTTATAATATAATTTTTTTTAACTATACGAAATAACCATAAATTGATTTATAATTGAATGTTATGTGTTTTCTATGTCCCAGGGAGGAACCTCGGAAACAGTATCTACCCCTGAAAACAGTGCCCCTAGAAACACTTTTGGTCAACCATCAGGCAACCCTCAAACTACAGGTCTCAGACTACATCTCAGCCTATTAGGAATAGAGAAAGGCAGGTCTCTGGCCTATACCGGAGGTTGAGACAGGTGAGCTTCTCATAAAGTTTGTGTGGATTTTCCTGTAGGGACAAAATATTAATTTGATACTTATTACTTACAGCTTCGGGAACAAAATTGAAACCCAGTGCATCAGCTGCAAGGAGGATCCCAGTAGGATTACAAAACCGATTGTGTCTTTGACATTTGGTCCATCAGTGGTGTATGTAAATTTTGAGATCTAGCCATTGAGTGTGAATGACTTTTTCCTTTGTGAAAGATGTGGATATGTAGAGTAGTGCACATGTTGGTCATTTTCTGAACAGGTTGAGTGTGTGCAACAAGTTGGTCATTTTTTGAATAGATTTAATTGAAACAGATTATTATTAGTTTTGGTCATTCAAAGTAGTGAATGTAAATTTTGTGAATCTACACATTGAATGTGAATAAATGTGAAGTTATGAACAGTTGAGCAGGTTATTATTGGTTTTGGTCATTCAAAATGGTGTATGTACATTTTGAGATCTAGACATTGAATGTGAATGAATGTGAAGTTGTGAAACATGTGGGCATGTTATTATTGTTTTTGGTCAAGTTCATTTTTTTTTTGTTTACAGCTTCAATTGTTTCATCAGGTTGGTTTTTGAACAAGTTATTTTGTGTAATTAGGTACCATTTAAGGTAAAAGTAAAAAACCGAAGTACCATTTATGATACATTTGAAAACCCCAGGTACCATTTATGACACTATGAAGTATTGTTTCAAAATGCTACTTTGTAAACAAAATGCTACTTTGTTACATTGCAAGTTGCAAAACATGCAATACCAAACATAGGCAAATAATTTTGTGTAACAAAGTACCATTATTGGTAAAGTAAAAAAAAAATAAATAAAAAAAAAAAAGAAAAACCGAGGTACTACTTATAATACATTTGAAAAACCCAAGTACCATTTATAGCAATATGAAGTATTGTTCCAAAATGCTAGTTCGTGTCAAGTTTTGTTTCAAAATGCTACTTTGTTACAAAACATGTTGCAAAACATGCAACATGTTTTGTAAGCAAATAATTTTGTGTAAGTAGGTACCATTTATGCTAAAGTAACAAACCTTATGTACCATTTTTGGTACATTTAAAAAACTCAAGTATCATAAATGTTACATTTATAAAACTGAGGTACCATAAATGTTACATTTAAAAAAACTCAGGTACTATATGTGGCAATATGAATTTTGTTTCAAAATGCTACTTTGTTACAACATGTTGCAAAACACAATTAAGTGGCCACACATATTACATTGTGTTCCCAATTGTTGCATATAACTGATTGTGTCTTGTTCATTTTTTGCTTACAAATGGATTAATTGTTTCGTTTCAAATGTTAGTTTGATACAGGACAATTCAAACTTAGACTTTTCGAAACTTACATAATTCACATACATATGTCAAACTACCAAGTCACTTTAGAAGTACAACACAAGCAACTAACAACATTGTAAACCATGACAACAACAAAGCATACATAAAAAATTTCTCTCTTGCCCTATATATGTCATTTTCCTTTTGTAGACGCTTGATGATTTCCATGTGTTTATTATCCGCCTTCTCTAACTACTTAGCCCTTTCCATGTAACTTTCCATTTCATTCTCCAAGTCTTTCATCCTTGCCACCAATGTTCCATTTTCATCCTTCAGGTCATTAACCTTCTTCATAATCTGTTTTAAGACCTCCACACCCCTTGCACAAGTTAGTTTGTCTAGCCATTTGAAAAATTTGCATGCAGATTTTGTCTGCATGTTAAAGTATAAGAAGTCAGTAAGAACTCACTCAAATTATCTTGTGGAAGTTCTTCAGTCATAACAACAACAAAGCATACATGAAATTGCGAGGATGAGCTTACTTTTGAGTTGTAGGTGGCGTAACCCCAAAATCTTCTACCAGGGTTTTCCTCAGTCCAGGAGGTCTTTAATGGTGTTGGTAAATCGCAATAACATATGAACGACATCCCAGCACGCCCCACCGAGGAAGATCTAGTTGATAACTATGTTTGATTCAAATGTCAAAACAACAAAACAAAAAATAAAAAAAATAAATAAATCCTAACTCAAAAACAAACCAATGGGTGAAGAACACACCATGTCTGAAGAACGGAAAACTTCTTTCCCCCCTGAATCTCGTAGGCGACTTGATGATGCCATTCGTCCGATTGTTCAGCAGTTGCTCGGGAGAAAAGGTCGTGCAAGACCTGTAGGATACCACAGAAATATGCGTCGGCCTTATCTATTTCAGTTCCTAAGTTTGATTTGGGGAGATTCGTCAGGCCATAGCTGGTTAGGGTTAGGGGTCAAGGTTTTCAGACATTTGGGGAAAAGGGGGAGGACGACGACGACTTGTTCAATTTTTAAATTTCCCTCTTTTTTAAATAATTGAATGTGATTATGTGGATTTTCATAAGCACGTAGGATGGTTGAGGTGTGCACGGAGATAGGTGTCGCGCATGTACGCCGACACCTGTAGGATGACGTGGCTGGACGTTAGTTTTGGACGGGAAATTTGACATAGGTACCATTTTCGTCTTTTGATATACCACAGGTACCAAATTTGGTAAAAAGTGAAACTAAGGGGGCAAAAAATAAAGGTCGTAAAGCACAGGGGTGTACAGGCTATTTAACCCTAAATTTTATTCTAATACCATTTTAAATCATCATTTATCATAAAAAAAATTAATTATTTAATTAATATTTCAATTGCAAAACACATTGGCCATTAAAGTTTACGAAATTAACGTATGTGGCAAACAAGATGACATAAGTAGAGTTGAGAACAAAAGTTGGGAAAACGAGAGGGCCATTACAAACAAAAAGAGAATGATCTCGTCGTAACCGTGTGAATTGTAAACCCCACTATCAAAAGGTACCGTGTGAACTTAATTATTCCTTTTTATAATCAATGATTATAAAGTTAGGATTAAGACGACGAAAAGGAACTTTTTTGCGGAGGATGTTTCAAACCGATCGTTGGTTTCCTATGAGGTCAAACCATTCTTTTTAGTGTTAAAAGATATTGAATTATTTGATTTAATATTATTCCGAATAACTCAAGAGTATAGACTAGTAGAATATGCTTAGCCCTAAATTTTTAGTGGGTCAAGCTTAGGTTAGCCCATCAACAAGACCCATATTTAGAAGGCCCATGAGCTCAATCCATATATATGATTGCAAACCAAAATTAACATGTTATGAAAATATATAATCCATAAGATTTTTAATAAATGAATCTAATGTCATAGGGGTGTACAAGCGGTTATTGGCTAAAACCGTTAACCGCTAACCGCCTAACGGTTATTTTATTTTACCAGCTGCTAACCTCCTAAGCGGAGGCGGTTATTTTTATAACCGCCGGTTAGCAGTTATTGCCTTAATAACCGGCGGTTTTAAAACCGTTTTTAAATTCCTATTTTGGACCGGGTTTAGACCGGTTTTTGGGTCGGGTTTAGAGTCTTTAGACCGATTTTGGGCTATGTTTACACTAGTTTTAGGCCAGGTTTACACTGGTTTTGGGCCGGTTTTTGTACAGATTTTAATTTTTTCAAGAAAAAAATTTAATACTTTTTGGGCCTTTTGCCCTTTGGTACAAAATTAACAAATCTAAATACAAAATTACAAATCCAAAACACAAAGGCACAAACAAATAACCATATAACCAAATCCAAATCTAATTTTACAAATCCAAATAACCAAATTCAAAACCAAAAAATTACAAATCCAAACATATTCTAAATTTCAAAACCAAACAAATCCACATACTCCAAATTCCAAAACCAAACAAATCCAAATAACCAAATACTCCAAAACATTACAAATCCAAAATAACCAAATTCAAAACCAAAAAATTACAAATCCAAATACCCCTCCAAAATACAAAGATCTTCACCCAAAACTAGATACCCCTCCGAAAATTCCCTTCTTCTCCAAAAGCTCGATCAAACCCTAATATTCAAAGTAATCCCCCAATCAAAAACTAGACCGAAACCACTAAGATCGAATTCAAATAAGGCACACGAATGAAACAAAAAATCAAAGAGAAAAAACAGAGAAAAAAACGAAAGAAATGAAAGAACCTTACAGTGTAGCAACGGCGGCAGAGACGAGATGAGCGGAGAGGTCCGAACGGCGCTGGAGAGTGGAGGCTGGAGGGGAGACGAGAGAGGAGGCGAGACTCACGAGAGACTGGGCGACGCCGTGACAGGGCGAGCGGCGCAAGCTGCAAGGTGAGGTGAGGAGTCTGCGCGCCGTCTGGAGACTCTGGACTAAGGAGAGCCTGAGAGGAAAATGAAATGAAGAAGGGAAAAAGGCGATCCAAGTTAAAAGTATCAAACCCTAAGCCGAAAATATGTATTTATATAATCTAAAAAACGGCGTCGTTTTGGGCATTCAGCAATGCCCAAAACGACGCCCCTCTCCCCAGTCCCAGGTTTTTTTTTTAATAAATAAATAAATATAAATATATATATATATATATAAGCGGTTAGCGGTTATTAACCGCTTTTCCCAAAACCTATAACTGCTAACCGCCTCCGCCTAGGCGGTTAGCGGTTATTTATAACCGCTTTCAAAAGCGGTTAGCGGTTTTAAAGCGGTTATAACCGCTCCGTTTTTACACCCTATCTAATGACACTGGGATATTTATGAGAATAATGAGTAGGAGTAAAAGTAAATATATCGACATCAAGTATTTCAGTATGAGAGATAACACTTGATGTGCAAATTTTAATACTCGCAAGCGCACGAATCGTTTGCAATATAGTGTATGTGCAAGTGCGAGATCGTATCCACAAGGAATTGCGTTGCAAAAATTAATTTCTATTTAAACTAATTCTATTTTAACCTAGTTCCAAATTTGGTGAATAATAGAAAAATAAAATAAAACAAAACAAAAATGTACTAAGGTTTTAGAATCTATACCCACCTAATCACAGCAACGTATTCTCATGTTCGTTAATAGATATCCGAAGTTCTCACTGTAAAAATCTTATGAATGTTCTACTATGCTTCAAAAATTAATTAAATCATTCATTGAATCCGTTCTTTGCACAAATCACAAAAGATATCCGGTTTAAACCGAATCATCAAATGTATCCGTAGAACGAAACACAATGAATATCCAACATTTTGATAAATGAAAAATCCAAGCAATCAATTAAATGAGACAATTCTCAAATCATCACATGTATCCGGAAATCACAATAGATATCCAAGAAATCATCTCAAAAATTGAAAAGAAGTAGAACATTGAAAATATTAAATCCAATAAAATCGGATAGCAAAAACTCTCATGAAAATATAGTTGCTCTTCTAAGGTGAGGTTTCATCCTCAACCTTAGTTGAAAAATTAGCTACTCATTACTAAAAAGAAAATACTAAATTTCATTAAGAACATAAAAATAAAAACTTACAAAGAATAGAAGCCAAAGAACCCAACTGCTGCTATGTATAATGTTGAGATGTGTCTTAAGTGGTGCCTAGCAGGGGGTATTTATAGCAGAAGATTAGGTTAAACCCAACTTTTACAAAATGGCACCTCTACCCCTCTAAACCCTAATAGGAGAAAAGAACGCTAGGGTTTAGGGTCATATTTTCAAAATGGCACCTCTACCCCTCAAAAATCCTAATAAGAGAAAAGAATGCTAGGGTTTGAAGTGTCTGCAGCCGCCAAGAACAAGGAAATTCGCGCTCTTATATTTCGGGGCATTTATGACATAGCATACTTTCGAATTAGTAAAATTATATTTCACAATGATTTGTATAATTTTGAATTAGCTTTCTAACGCCACTGATTTCACTTTAATCTGATCTTTGAGCTGAAAGTTATGATCATAATACTATAACTTGTGCATAACCTGAAATTTGATCCAATCTGATTTTGACTTCCAAACTTTGCATTTTTTCACTTAAAAATTACCGTTTTCTCTCCATGATCTGTAAAATACCAAAATACAAAAACTAACCAAAAACATTAGAAAATGACAAAGCTAAAGGTCCAACAAATGCAAATTAAGGGGTCAAAATATACAATATTTTGCACTCATCAAATACCCCCAAACTTACATTTTGCTAGTCCCTTAGCAAAACAAAATAAAAATAAAATCAAAGCATGAAACATAAATCCGCTTTCGTGGGAGAGACGATTGCATTTAGCGTATGCAACAAGCCTTTTAAACCTCTAAGACTCTCTAGAGGACGAGTGAAGTCTCGTGAGGGTTTGCCAGAAATGATACCCACAAACATTGAAACACTATGTTGTCAACAAGAAAGAATTTCACACAAACCATGGTTCATACGTCATTAGCATGCTTAAAAAGACAAACACCACCATCAACATCAACAGGGGATCCAACATCGAATCACTCATAAATGGACAACTAAGACATCACCTATTCTCAAAAGTGTAAAGTGAAATTAACATACAGTCATGGGGTTTCATTTTAATCTCAAGATAAGTACTTCAAAAATTATTGGAATCCCTATCAAATGAAACAACCAAGGCAAGATATGTAAATTATTTTATTTTATTTATAGTTTTTTTTTTTTGTGTAGGCTGTGCAATGCTCGACTCCCTTAAGCTTTCTAATTGACCCATGTAACGAGTGTTGGGCCAGTGACACCCAAACCAGATGGTTTTAGGGCACTAGATGTAAAAACATCCCTACGAGCTTAATTACTCAAGTCAAAAAGGTTACGAAGCTAAACTAGCCATACAATCAACCAAATTAAAATTCTCACATTTTAACGCGAACACTCAAAGCTTAATGAGGCAAGAGGCCCGGTTACTCAGTGAAAAACTCAAAGTGATCTTTTTTTTTTTTTTTTATATATATATATATATATGTAAATATATCTTGCAAGCCAAGGTTATTTATCAATAGATCATCCAACAATTCTAAAAATACACAATGATTAAACACAAATTCATACCCCACGGATTGCATGCTAATGTGCTCGTGATAATTCATCTCAAACAAGTGAAGTCTTACCTAGCCCAAAAATAAGTCAAAAGACATAGATTCCTAATGACATGATGAAATGTTCAACACTTTAAGCAAGCCAATGAAATGCAAACCACAGCTACGGTTTAACTCAAACTTGACAACAACAATTTTTTCTTTCTTTTTTTTTTTTTTTTTTTTTTTTTTTCAAAATCTCAAGAACAAACAGACAACACACATAAAAAATAAACAAACAAACAAACAGATTTTTTTTTTTTTTTTTGCAAAATTTTAAGAACAAAAAGACAGCTATAAAAAATCAAACAAAAAAAATAAACAAACAAACAGACAGAGTGTTTTTTCCATACCCCCAAACTTGAATCACACATTGTCCACAATGTGTAGTATAGAAATACATTACCAGGAATAAGGAAACATCAAAGTGTGAAAAAGGTCAGGGCGTCCCCTAAACTTAAACACGAGCACACCTGTCACAAACTAACAGCAATATTTCCTCATAGAAACAAACATCAAAAAGTGAATTGCTGTCAGGAATAAAATAAAAAGAAATCAACTAAAAAAAAAAAGAAAGGGTAATTACCTTTTCCCCCCATGAACTACCAAAAAATGCGTGATGCCCCCATAAACTACCAACTCGACCAAAATAGAGCATTCAACTACCAAAGATAACCATTTTTCCCCCTTCCGTCAGTCACACGCAGTTTTA
This sequence comes from Alnus rubra, assembly GCA_028654335.1. NCBI lineage: Eukaryota > Viridiplantae > Streptophyta > Magnoliopsida > Fagales > Betulaceae > Alnus > Alnus rubra. Next base: position 199,275 of record JAJPGS010001859.1, on the reverse strand, counting down.
CCCTCATTTTCTTCCTCTTTTCCCCTATGAACTACCACCATCTTCCTCTTTTCCCCCCATGAACTACCATCATCTTCCAACATGCCCCCATATAAAACGGCACATGACCCGTTGACCGTTTGTTTTAACCCCTTTGACTGACGGAAGGGGGGAAAATGGTTGTCTTTGGTAGTTAAATGCTCTATTTTGGTCGAGTTGGTAGTTCATGGGGGCATTGCGCATTTTTTGGTAGTTCATGGGGGAAAAAGGTAATTACCCCAAAAAAAAATGAAAGAAATCAAATGTACAGAAAATAAAAGGGAAAAGAAAATTTACGCCTTCCCCGATCACATGGATGTCCAACCAATCCCTTCCACCCTTTCTTCTTTAGAATCTGATACCCCTCTGGAAGAATGTGTTGCCTTCTTAGGTGGCCAACTTGCTTGCTTCGAAGGATCTTCGTAGGACGATGATTCCTAGATTGTGTGCATCGATCCTTGAGGCTTTTAGCAGAGGATGGCTTTTGGAGACATTGAAGAACTGAAGCTTGGGGCTCATGAAATGTCTCAAGAGGGATTGTGATGATGGAATGAGCTTCAGTACTCACTTCCTTGTCAGTGGAAAAATTGGGATATGACGGGGGCTCTGTGTGCTCAAGGTGCTCATCTTTTTCTTCCTCTTCATTGCCATCCACAATTTCCTTACTTTCAAATGTTGCGGTGGCTTGGACAAGCTCATGATGAAGATTACTAGAATCATCCTCATCAATCATGTAGTGCCCTTCAGCCATCAGCTGACTCTGAAACTCTTCTTCCTCCAGTCTGTTAAACTCAGCAACCAGATGATTAAGTTGTCCTTCCAACCTTTGAATTGCTGAAGTATTGGCCATAGTGACATCTTTGATTCTCGAATGGCTGAGCTATCAACCATGGTGACATTCTTAAGCTCTTGCAAGGTTTGGCTAGTGTTCTCCATAAATTCCTTCAGCGTATCCTTCAATGACGACTCTGGTTGTAAAACTTGAATGGTGGATTGGCCAGTTATCTCCATAAATTCCTTCAGTGAATCTTCTAATGATTTTTGAGGAAGGGGATCATATGATGAATTATTGAGGACTTGGTTTTCGAACTGCAGATATTCAGGATGATGCAGTTCCTGAAATTGGGGAGCACAATTTCCCATGGCTTGAGCTTGCCACAAGAAATCAGAATGGTTGCTCCAGTCAGGGTTGTAAAAATTGGAATTTGAATTGAACCCCAGGCTAGAGAAATTTGTGTTCATTTGCTCATATGAAAAATTATGGAATTGTCCCCAAGATGGACAATTACTAGCATAATGATGAGGATTAGAGCAACGTGAACATGGTCCATATGGGTGATAATTCATGTTTTAGAATCACTTCCTACCAAAAATATGAACTCTTTTTTTTTAAAAAAAAAAAGAAAATGCAAGTGGGGTAGGCAGAATTCTCCAGGAGTCCAGGTTCGTTCCCAGGAAAGTGAGGGGGGTCACACCGGACACACTTAAATCCCAAGACTTTCCTAGCCAGAACTTGCCTAGACACTTGGATAGCGCCGTAGGACCACACTAGCAATATTTTTTTTTTTTTTATATATATTAAAAGAAAAATAGCACAAACAAAATAAATACTAAAAACAAAAAAAAAAAAAAATTGAAGACTAACACAAATGCATGCAACAAACAAAGACACCAGAAAGGTAAGAATTAAAACTTACAAGTTTGGACCAAAAATAATTTTTTTTGGCAAAAAATTTCTGCTACTGAACTTTTCCAAGTAACGCCTCCAGTGTTGGTTCGATCGATTGACTTCGCAAAATTCCGCACAACCTGAAATAACAATAGAACATAAACCCTTGCTTTTTTTTTTTCTTCTTTTTGGTTAGACAATAAAGCAAAAACAAATAAAAATAAAAAGAAACAAAAATTGGAAGAAGAAAAAGAAAACAAAAATCTACCTAAACTAGTAGAAAAATAAAATCAATTCAAACAAAAATTAATTTCCACAAACAAACAATTCCCCGGCAACGGCGCCAAAAACTTGATGTGCAAATTTTATACTCGCAAGCGCACGAATCGTTTGCAATATAGTGTATGTGCAAGTGCGAGATCGTATCCACAAGGAATTGCGTTGCAAAAATTAATTTCTATTTAAACTAATTCTATTTTAACCTAGTTCCAAATTTGGTGAATAATAGAAAAATAAAATAAAACAAAAGAAAAATGTACTAAGGTTTTAGAATCTACCCCCACCTAATCACAGCAACGTATTCTCATGTTCGTTAATAGATATCCGAAGTTCTCACTGTAAAAATCTTATGAATGTTCTACTATGCTTCAAAAATTAATTAAATCATTCATTGAATCCGTTCTTTGCACAAATCACAAAAGATATCCGGTTTAAACCGAATCATCAAATGTATCCGTAGAACGAAACACAATGAATATCCAACATTTTGATAAATGAAAAATCCAAGCAATCAATTAAATGAGACAATTCTCAAATCATCACATGTATCCGGAAATCACAATAGATATCCAAGAAATCATCTCAAAAATTGAAAAGAAGTAGAACATTGAAAATATTAAATCCAATAAAATCGGATAGCAAAAACTCTCATGAAAATATAGTTGCTCTTCTAAGGTGAGGTTTCATCCTCAACCTTAGTTGAAAAATTAGCTACTCATTACTAAAAAGAAAATACTAAATTTCATTAAGAACATAAAAATAAAAACTTACAAAGAATAGAAGCCAAAGAACCCAACTGCTGCTATGTACAATGTTGAGATGTGTCTTAAGTGGTGCCTAGCAGGGGGTATTTATAGCAGAAGATTAGGTTAAACCCAACTTTTACAAAATGGCACCTCTACCCCTCTAAACCCTAATAGGAGAAAAGAACGCTAGGGTTTAGGGCCATATTTTCAAAATGGCACATCTACGCTTAAAAAATCCTAATAAGAGAAAAGAATGCTAGGGTTTGAAGTGTCTGCAGCCGCCAAGAACAAGGAAATTCGCGCTCTTATATTTCAAGGCATTTATGACATAGCAGACTTTCGAATTAGGAAAATTATATTTCACAATAATTTGTAGAATTTTGAATTAGCTTTCCAACGCCGCTGATTTCACTTTAATCTAATCTTTGAGCTGAAAGTTATGATCAAAATACTATAACTTGTGCATAACCTGAAATTTGATCCAATCTGATTTTGACTTCCAAACTTTGCATTTTTTCACTTAAAAATTACCGTTTTCTCTCCATGATCTGTAAAATACCAAAATACAAAAACTAACCAAAAACATTAGAAAATAACAAAGCTAAAGGTCCAACTAATGCAAATTAAGGGGTCAAAATATACAATATTTTGCACTCATCAACACAAAGAACCATAAAGTGACTATTGAGCATATAAGTACTGAATTAATGATTGTGGATCCCATGACTAATAGTTTACCAGTAAAGAAAGTACAAAGTCATGTGGAGTATTTGAAATTCATTAATTCATTTTTTTTTTTTGCTTAGTTTTTCTCTATTTGGTCTATAAACATAAAGTTATTATAATAAAGATTTTTGTGCACATTTGTTACCTTATCCATGGGGATAAAATTAAAGTTGGACCTAAATAACTTATGAGAAGTTTATTTATAAAGTTTGATTGCCCATATAGTACTCATTTAAGGAATATGATATATATAATATATGGAAGGGACGACTTATTATATAAAAGTTTTACTGTCATGATTCATGTGTAGTATTTTTTGTATGAGTGGGAGGATTCCATAAATGGTAGGAAAAAATAAAGTAATGGTCATATTGTAAAACCAAACATAATAGGGAATTATATGTGTCATAAGGGCCAGGTAAGAGAATGTAAGAAATTTCATATATGTCCATAATGGCACATCAGTGATATGACTTATTCCATTCAGATTGATCATGGGAGATCATGGGGAGATCATGAGAATCAATTTCCTTATATCGTGATGATTTTTCTCCTTGATGGGAGAAGAAAAATTAGCCATCACTTAGTTTTTTATTGAAGGGGTCCCTAGTCTAGTCTATAAATAAACAATATGTATATTCCATTAGTAAGACATTCAGTAGGCATAGATCAGAAAAACCTCTCTAAAATTCTTTTTTTAGAGTCTCTGATTTTTGCTAACAAAGTTTCTTTAGATTCATTTGAGCAAAGTATTCAAATGTTTTGCACCATTGGAGGACCACCTTCGCCCTCTTGGCTAACTGAGTTCTCGTTAAATGCTGGAGGGCTTGCTTGCTGAGTTGTATTGCAAATCCATTGGAATGCGTCGTGTAGTTTGTTGAATACTCGAGTTGAAATGCCATGGAGCGACTCAGAAATCTGTTGGTATATATCATGGAGCAACTCGCAAATATGGTGGTATGAGCCATGCAATTCCCTTATAGAGTTGAATGCACATGGACTTATAATGATCCACCACCAAATGGGAGGAAGGAGGATCGATAGCAATAAACCACAGGCTATGACACTCGAAATCTGACAAACAAGTTTAGTGATATGGAAGTATCTCGTTTTTTGAATTGGTTGGATTCTCTCCAGCAAATATTTGGCGTAAACTTGTACGACCAGCACTAGAATGAAAGAAGACATGGTTTTATCATGTGTGTCGAATGGAGATGCAGCTTGTGCCTTCACTTGGATGAGACTAATAAGCACTTGAATGAGAAACCTGACTCCAGCTAGAAAATCGGTGGAAAAATCATGGCCAATCCGTCCTTGCTCACTTAAATAACAAAAAATTGAAGATGAAAATTTTTAGTAGTTTCTCCCTTGAATTTCACCATTTTCATCTATAAAATATTAATAATCTTGGTTTATTTAAAGAGTAGTATAAGAAACATATATAATGATATATTGATAGGCCAGTTATCAATTTTCTCTCATTATATACATTAATGTTTGTCACAATATTGAAACTTATTTGCACTTTTTTTATTTTTTTTTTAAAAAAACTTCACTTATAATCTCTGATCTTTTATCACTTTTGCAATTAAGTACTCAAATTTTAAAAAAAGTCTCAATTTAGGGTATCCATCTTTCAATTTCAACCATCCATTAGAATTTTTCGTTTAATCCTGTCAAAATTCTCAAAATACCCATAATTTTTTTTAGGGAAAAAGAAATTGCAAGGATTTAAGTGTTGGTCATAATTTAATAAAATTTACAAAAATACCCATGCCTGAATCTTTAAAATATATATATATATATATATATATATATATTTTTTTTAAAAAAAATAAAAAATAAAAAACATAGGGGTGTTTTGGCGCCTCAAGAGTCAAGTGTATAAACATAAAAAGTTAAGCAATTCAAAACTAAACATGAAATATTGCAAAATATTCAAAATTAATTTTCCTAGGCTTAATTGATTTTGAGAAAATGGTGAAAAGACTCTTTTATATTAAACATAGAAAAAGAGAGTATACAAAAATGCATGTTTATTTGTGTAGACAGGAAATGGTTACATATTCAGTTAACGTTAAATCAATATTCAGGGCATAAAATACATAATACAATGGAGGATTGAGATTTATAGTAGATTCTCATCCATATCTATTTACATAATTCAAATTGGTTTGGGATGCAATCTATTATTTTGTGAGTTGACAACATAAGAAATTATGGGGATCAAATATATCTAAACAAAATAAATATATATGAAAAATAAATAAATAAAAAGATTGAACCATTTGAAATATCAATCGGCGCGAGCTTCATGTAAGACTTTATTGACCCAAAATGATATAACACAAATATTTTTATAAACTGTTAATTATTGGGTTTAAAAGGTATTGTAAGCTTAATTAATTACCTAATCCAAACTTTCTAAACTGTTCTATTTTTTTTTTATTTTTTTTTAATGAAGTTGTTGAGCAGACTATATTAATGTAGACAAATAATGGGTCATTTATAAGTTTAATTTTTAAAATAAAAACTAAAAGAATTTAGTTATGTACTGAGAAGTTAGGAATTTCCCATATTACAAGATTAATATATGTTATTTAAAAATTAAAAGAAATCTAATCTAACCTTTAATTTCTTTTACTAAAGCAGGACAAACCATCAATCTTGACTGAGATGCTGTAACAATCAACATCCAAGTATTCTATGTAATTAACAAATAAATGCTATTATGTGGGTTGAGCGTTGAAATTCGGGTGTGTTTATACTTTATAGTGGGTCAAGTTTAGGTTAGCCAATCAACAAGACTTATCCTTGGAAGGCCCATTAGTTCTATCCATATGATCAAAGACCAAAATTAATATGTTATGAAAATATTAGGTGTCGTAATCTATCCATATGTATAGCTAGCTTGAGGAAAAATTTATGCTCGTTTGTTTCGACGTAAAATGATTTTCGTCATAAAATATTTTCAGTGAAATCATTTTTAGAAAAAAATAATATTTTTTTCGAAAAATATGTTTCGGTGTTTGGCTCGCACGAAAAAATTAAAAATGCGAAAATCAGAGTTCGGCAAATGTCGTCGGAGTCCGGCGACGTTTGGTCGCCGTTGCCGGATTCCGGCATGCAATTTTGGCAGGATTCCAGGCGGACTCTTCCGGATCCAGTCGGATCAATGGTCATATCCGTCCAGATCTGGCCGAATTCTGGTAGTTTTGGCCAGATCCCGCCTAATCAGTGGCCAGATCCCGCCAGAACTGGCCGGATCAGTGGCCGTATCCGTCTAGCTCCTGTTGGATTCTGGCCGTTTTGGCCATATCAGTGGCTGCCGGATCCTGGCCGTTTTGGCCAGATCAGTGGCCGGATTCGTCCAGATTCAGCCAGATCCCGGCCGTTTTTGCCAGATCCGGCCGAATCTGTGGTCGGATCCTGCTAGAGCCGGCCGGATTCCGGCCATTTTGGCCAGATCCGGTCGGCTTCTAACCATGGCCGGAATCCGGCAATATCCTGACCAGTTTTGACCGGAATCTGGTCTGCCGGCATCTGGCGACGGTTGCCAGATGTTGTCGGATTCCAGCACTGGTAGATTTCAGGCAGTCGGATGTTGCCGGACTCCGTCTCTGGCTAGATTCTGACGACTAACAATTGCTGAATTTTGATAATTGGATATCAAACGTGCATGTAAGGACAAAGTGTTTAATTTCAAAAAAACGATTTACGGTTTTAAAAATTGTAAATCGTTTTTCAAAAATTAAAGAAACTTTTACGATCAAACTAAAAATAATTTATGTTGACCATTATTTTTGCCTTTACCAAACACAATAAAATGTCGAAATCATTTTTTTATAAATTATTTTACGTCGAAACAAACAGAGTATTAATACGTAAGATCTTTAATATGGTAAAAAAAAAAAAAGAAGAAGAAGAAGAAGAAGAAGAAGAAGATGTAATGACAATGGAATATTTATTTTTGAGAAACTTTTAAAGAAGATAGTCCAGGTAGCTTAATTAAATGGTACAAGTAATTATTTTTCATCCAAATCTAAGTATACGTTCCCGAAAAACCATATAAACAAAGGTTTGTAAAATATTGAATATATATCGACAATTAACCAACTATATTTGTATAGACACAATGAAAAATAGTAATTTTTTTTAATTTTAACACCAATCTTCTTATAGTAGGGCTGGGGGAACACTCAACTTCCAATTGTAGAAAAACAATTAATCTATTATCCATGATCCATATTTGTCTTCATTGTAACCTCTCTCTCTCTCTATATATATATATATGTGTGTGTGTGTGTGTGTGAGATCCATATTTGTCTTCATTGTAACCTTTATATATATATATATATATATGTGTGTGTGTGTGTAAGTTGAATTATATATAGAAGCATGGTTGGTTGAAGGCACATACATACATATATAAGCATTAATGTTTACTTGAAAAGAAAAGAAAATGATCATAATTTAAATTTAGTACAAATAAAAAAGAGAAATGCTAGAGGTACTTATAAACTCTTACAAAAATAATTTACAAACTGACATGACATACATGTAGCATTTTATTAACTAAAAAAATTAGACACCTAGGATTTCACGTCCACACTAAATCCAGGTGGAAGGTTGGATTCCACAAGCTGACTTGCTTGTCCATGGCTTCCATTCCCGAAGGCCATGCACAGCCGGCCATGGACGGCCGGCGATGGGAGGTTGGGACAGATGAACGGCCGACTATGGGAGGTTGGGACAGATGGACGACCGGCGAGAGGGGAGAGATCCCGGGAGAGGACGGCGTGCAGGCAGCCCGCAGTCGAGGTCGGGAGTTTTCGGCTTCCACCAAACCACCGCCGGTGTGCGTGGGTTTGGTTGGTCAGTTCGGAAACCCAGATCCGGCCGGGAACCCACCTTTAAATTTGGATATCAAAATGTCACTGATCCGGCCGTCCATCTGTCCGAATCTCTCAGTCCTGATCTCAAAACGTCACAGATCCGACCAGAAACACACTCAGGAGGACTGAGGAGATCCAAATCTCAAATGATCATTGATCCAAATCTCAATGATTACCCAGATCCGGCCGGTGTGGGTTACGGAAACAAAGATCCGGCCGGTTTGGTTAGTCTAGCCGGCCACTGGATCTTTGGAACAGGCCTTCGAAGTGGACGGCCAGCGACTAGAGGGAGAACGGCGACTTGATGGGAGAAAGGCATTTTTGTATTTTAACATTTATTCCATGTAAGATGCCATGTCAGTTTATAAGTCTCTCTTTGTAAAAGTTTGTAAGTACCCCTAGCATTTCTCAATAAAAAATGATAGAGCTCAAGGCCAAAGATAAGATAGAAATGTAACACAAAAATTAAAAGCCAATAAATTTACACACCTTTCGCGATTGCCCAAATTGTTGCCCTCCATTTTCTCCTATATTCTTACTCTCTAGCGTCTACGACTGCGAGCTAGTGAAGGATATGTTGATCGAACTGGTTGTAGGATCAGATATATAATGACATGCTTTAGACACTTACGCGCTTCTGCGGCAGGGACTCTGATAGCAAAACTCTGCTATCAGAGTGCCATTCCAAAGTGTCCCTACCGCAGAAGCGCGAAAATGGCACTTGATAGCAGAACTCTGCTATCAGAGTGCCATTCCAAAGTGTCTAAAGCGCGACAAGTCAATCGAGGGAATTCTGATAGGGACACTAATTAGAAGCAGACTTAATGCATTAACATGGGTCAGTTAAAACTTCCCTTTAGCTAGAATATATAACATAAATGCTAAAAACACATTTCATTGGATTATCTATTCTAATTCTAAAGTAGAGTTTTGATAGATTTGTGAATAATGCAACTCTACATGTGGAGTTGTACTATTCACCAATCTATCCATTATTTTATTGTTTTCTACATAAAAAAAGTGAAAAAAAAAAAGTAAAATGATAAAAAGTAGAAAAGGGATAAAAAGAATAAAATAAGAGTAAAAAAAGAATATAGAGATAAGAATAGATAATCGGATGTATAATGCATTTTAAAGCCATTATCTAAACTGGCAAATATGAGTTTTCGTTAGCTATTTTAGATAAAATTTTACTTGATTCGCTGTGAATAGCTTCTAGAGCATTACTAGCAGCTTCCCTACAATGGATCTGTTCTCTAAATTTTAGGGAAAATTTTAAGAAAGTCAAAAAAACCATCCCACAGCAGCTTCCCTACAATTATCTGTTCCTTAGGAAGTGAACAGTGCTTCCCAATGCATTGGGAAGCACTGTTTACCTCTCATTCAATTGTTTATTCTAAAAACATAATCTCTCTCTTACTTTATCTCTTTATTTTCTTACTTTTAATTAAAGTAAAAGTAATAAAATAATATTTTAATGATATAGGAAAAAATGAAGGGAAGCTGCTGTGGGGTGTTTTTTGATAGGGAACCAAAAAGTAGTTTTATTCCCTACATTTAGAAAAAATGAAGAAAAAAAGAAGGGAAGCCGCTAGGAATGCTCAGTAAGTGTCCCTATAAAAGAAGCGCGAAAGTGTCTAAAGCGCGACAAGTCAATCTAGGGAAAAAAATTCATGGACTCCTGATCCCTTGAGATTATAAGAAATTTGAGTTTCTGAAATTTCAAAATCGCAGCCATTTGTTCCATCCAAGGGTCTAAAAAGCTCCAGTTGTATTTTATCTTATCGAGGAACATGTTCATATTTTTTAAAGATTTTGTCCGGATTTTGAATGGTTGATTTGTTTGGTTAGAATATTATTTAATATTCTAATTGGATTTTATTCAAAAATTTAAGAACTCATATTCAACCTGAATAAAAATTCGTATTTAAATATTCTAATTTTCAAATTCCCTTATTCAAATGCTATGATTATTTCAATCATTTATCAACATTAATTTTCATAACACTAATTATTATGCACAACTTTTTATACAATCCAATTATTTTCTACCATTTAAACACATTTTTTTTCAATCTCAAAAATTTAGCACCTGATTTATACACAACTTTTCATACGATCCAATCACTTCCTACCATTAAAAAATACTTTTTTTCAATCTCAAAAATTCAACACCCAAACTCAAATTAAAAAAGAATCTGAATTTTATTTAACGGCCAAACATATTATTACTGTCTCGAAATCTGTAAACAGATTCAAAAAATTATTATTATTCAAAAAATTCAACACCCAAGTGGACCATAAAATTTTTTTGGTGGCTAATAAAGTAATCTTCTAGATACGTTTAAATGTCGCGCCTACTAGGGTAGGAACATGGAATTTGGCAATCACTGCCCCAGATGGTTGTGTCCAGCCAAGAAGAGTAATGCTACATATCATCCATTTGTTCCCTTTTTGTCCCCTCAAAATTGATGTGGCTCTTAAAATCACCATTGAATTTATGATAGATCATTATTGTATTTTGATCCAATGGTAATTTTAATAGGCACATCAATTTTGAGAGGACAAAGAGATGATATGTAGCATTACTCAGCCAAAAAATAAGAATCAAAATCATAATACAAAAATAACAAACATGGAGAATAAAAGCCACAGGGCAACTTCGGGAGAGCTTGAGAGCCATGTCAAAATTGGCCTACGGCTGCGGAGGTCCATTGCAAAATGCTAAACTCAATCAAGTGGAAATGTGTAATATGATTCCAATTAACTTAATCAGCTGGGTTTTACTAATTGTTTGCATTAAAAGGGTTTAAAAGAATAGCAAACAAACAATTAGGACAGCACCACCGAATCCCATTGCATGCCTAAAATAACCCAAACTTACAAAAACTGTCTCACAAAAATACCCTTTATAATTTTCAAAACGACAAAATTACTCCCATGAATTCCAAAAAAAAAAAAAAAAAAAAAAAAGTGAAGACCCTCCATTTTTTTTTTATTTTTTTTATTTAGGGTATTTGTGTTATTATGAGATATTGACAATTTTTAATAATTTAGAAGACATTAACGCAATATTTAGTAATTAGCTTTAATGTTTTTTTTTTTTTCCCTTTCTCTTTCTTAGCCACTTTTCTTGTATTCTCTATGTGTACTTTACTGTGTTGTGCATTTTTTAATGATATGTTTCTTACTTATTAAAAAATAAAATAATCCTTTTTAGCATACAATGCTACTGCAGGCTGCCGGGCTTCATATTTTTAGTTTTTTACAGTTTTTTTTTTGAATTTACTGACCAACTCCAAATGATATTGTTGTTACCAAGGAAAGATATCATTGTCAATTTGTCATGACACAACTGCAAGGCCAATAGGTAAAAAAAAACAACAACAACAGTAAAGAAATACAAATAATTGTTTATTATGTCTATTAAGTGGAACAATTACTAGAACTATGCCTAACTAAAATATGAAGCCCATTTCAAACAAAAAAAAAAAAAAAACTGTAAAAAACTAAAAATATGAAGCCCATTTCAAAAATTCAACCGTGATGTTTCAATTTTGCAACAAAAGAAATGTGAGTTTGGATGGCCAGACTGTCTCTCAACGTTTAGCTGGAAATGATTTTGACAAATCATTTTTTTTCAAATAAAGAAACACTTGTGGTCGGACTGTACGTCTCTCAACGTTTAGTTGGAAATGATTTTGATAATCAATTTTTTTGCAAATAATGAAACACTTGTACTATGGCCTACCAATCTTTCACCCAAACACTACAAAAAAAAAAACTGATAATTATGGATGGTATGGATGGTTTTTTTTAGACGGTTTCTAAAACTTAACGCCGAGCAAAACGGCATAATATAAATCAAATGCTAATTTAATAATATAAATAAGAGAAAATTACACTTTACCCATCCGAAGTTTACACCAATTTGTAATATTACCTCCAAAGTGAAAAAAAAAGTGTCAATTGCACCCAATAAAATTGCAAAATTTTTCAATTTAGCCATTCCGTCAACATTAGATGGTAGTGTGTGACTAAAAGTACATATTTAATCTTTTTTTTTTTTTTCTGAGCAGTCACTACAAAAATTTAAGTTGTTTTTATTATTATTGGGATTTAGTGACTTGTGAATAATGACGTGTTTGGTACGTCATTAATCACCATGTCACTAATTGAGATTTAGTGGCATGCTAAAAATTGCCACATCACTATTACTTTGGCAAGTCACAACATTTAGTGACATGTCGCTAAATTTAGTGCCATGTTAACTTTTGGCGTGTCACTACATTTAGTGACGTGTCAAAAAAATTGACAAGTCACTAAATTTAAATTATATATATATATTCTTTTAATTTTTTTTTAAAAACTAAAAAAAAAAAAAAGTGCTTCTAGCACATCACTATTTAATGATGTGCCAAAATGGCACGTCCCTAATTTAGTGACGTGCCAACATGACATGTCACTAATAATTTAAATTTTGAAAATTATCTTTATATTTAGTGACTTGTCAATTTTGACACGTCACTAATAATTTAAATTTAATTTTTTTTAAAAAAAATAAATTTCTACTTCATATTTTAGTGACATGTATTTTTCTCTTTTTATCTTTACTGCCTTGCATATTTGATTATCTCTTTAGTTGAGGTTGCATAAGAGTCTATATTTATTTTCAACCTGTTTTATTTGAATCATTTTATGACATTTGTAACATATTCCTCATTTTCTTTATTGATAATTGGCATCCATTTGACATTTCTTCCAACATGATGAATTTAGCTAATTGTTTATTCACTTTACTCGTATGATGTCCCTTAAAAAACTTCAATTTGATGTTGCCACAATTTTAGCCCTCTTAGCGGGAGGGGGAGTGATCCTTACACTCACACTACACAACAATGACACAACACCAAGGCACAATAGAGTGGGGCCATGTATGGGCCCCACTCTATTGTGCCTTGGTGTTGTGTCATTGTTGTGTAGTGTGAGTATTTTAATCATTTCTCTATTCGTAATACTCAATACAAATCAAAATCAACAAAAATCAAGCCTACATCAATCCATTAGGAACTCACACAAGGGTCACGGTGCAACCAATTAACTTAATCAGCCGGGTTTTACTAATTGTTTGCATTAAAAGGGTTTAAAAGAATAGCAATGAAACAATTAGGACAGCACCATGTGATATCGCTGATTTTTCATATTTGGTTGAAAAACATTTTTAAAGAAACCAATTTTTCTTTTTTCTTTTTTCTTTTTTTAATGTGATTTTATTGAAAATATTTTTAGACAAAAAATAATTTACATCGAAACAAATATTATTCTTAAAAATATATTTTAAATGATATTCCTTTTTATAGAAAGAACACGAGGAAGCATCATCTTTTTGTTAATAGTTAGGGGAAAATGAAAAATTAATCGGTTTACCTTATTTACAATTAACTCCATGTGATATCAAAATGAACTCAAAGCTCTCTGTAGTCAAATTTTGTCAAAATACTTTATAAATTCTGTTAGTTTGCCATGTCAGCACCAATAAAATGACAATATGTGTCACTATTAATAAAAAAATATAAATATATAAAACTAAAAAGTTAAATAAATTAAAAGCTTAAAAAATTCAAAAAATTTAATTTAAAAAAGAAAAGATAGTAAGAAGAAGAAGAAGAAAAAACCAAATGGTGGCTTTTCTATCATTCGTGCAAATAATTGTGGACGATCATTAATCATAAAAGAGTAATGTTAGAAATTGTGGAATAAAAATATGGTTTATAGCATGCATTACTCTAACATTAATAAAAGAGTAATGCTAAAAATTATATTTTTATGCTATTATTATTTAATAATATTGATGTGATAGTTTCAACAAATTCTTGAATCAATTTTTATTAAAAAAATCTAAAAGTTATTTCACAATATTAATGTGTAAAATAATTATGTAATAAATAAATAAAAAAAGATAATTTCTATTACAGGACCAACTGCAATGTGCAATGACCGCAATATATAGAACCGAATCCGGGCTCCACCGAAGGGGGCCGAACAAACCCGCTTTCAACGACCCGCAACCGCCTCGCATTTCTTCTTTCTCCACCTTCCTGATCTCCTACTGCCATGGCCTCTGCAACCTGCAAAAACAAAAATATGTCCCAATCAAAACAAAACCCAGATTTCCCTCCCAAACAGTCGCTCACCGACTCGTCCATGACTCACACCCAACTCATCGACTCGCTCACTTCCCACATCTCTCTCTACCACTCCAACTCCCACTCCCCAAGCCCTAATCCTAGCCCCACCAGGTCCTCCATTCTCAAATGGTTCTCATCTCTCACCGTCCACCAGCGCCAAGCTCACCTCACTGCCGTCGATTCCAAGTTCGTCCAAATCCTCATCCAAATGCTCCGCAAGCTCCAATCCCACGGCCACGGCTCCTTCATCGCCCTCCCCGACCTCCCCTCACGTGATCTCCCCGCTCTCTGCTTCAGGAAGTCACGTGGCCTCCTCTCCCGCGTCGCCGAGTCCGACGAGTCGAAGCGGCTGATCTTCGACTCTACTCGGCTCTTCTCCTCCGCCGAAGGCGAAGACATCACCGCGTGTTCGTGCTCGATCGAGAGCGTCGATGCGGTGACGGTGAGCGAGGAGTTGGTTGAGAATTTGGAGAGGTTTGTGGGGGCTATGGATGGGATATCGAATGGGGGCTTCTTGAGAGGCGACGAGAGCGAGTTGGGATCGGATTGGGTGGAATTGGAGTGGTTGAAGGAGAAAGGGTATTACAGCTTAGAGGCGTTTGTGGCGAATCGGTTGGAAGTGGCGCTGAGGCTGGCGTGGTTGAATTGTAATGGGGTGAGGAAAAGAGGGGTGAAGTTGAAGGAGAAGGCGAGTGTCGCTGGCGTGGCGGCCAATATGTATTGGAGGAAGAAGGGCTGCGTGGATTGGTGGGCGAATTTGGATGCCACGACCAGGAGGAAAGTTTTGACGGTGGCGTTGGGGAAATCGGCAAAAGCGTTGGTATTTTCTCAGGAACTTTGTTTATTTGTTCAGTGTTTTTTCTATCTGATTTTGGTTAAGATTGTACAATGTGGCATTTTGGGTGTATAGGAATAAGAATGGATTTGTTAACTACCAAAATATAGAGGCATGGGATGCTTTGGTAATATGCATTATTAGTTGAGGAGAGGTTTTAAGTAGACGAAGTACATATTTCGAGGGATGACTAAGAGTGAATCACTTTTGTAGAAAGTCGCAGTTGAAAGGGTAAGTTAGATAATAGTCTTTGTTTGAAATGGGTGGATCAGATTTCTTCTTGGTTTTGCATTAGTGCCGGATATATAAAGAACATTGCAGATTTACGGGCCTTATCCAGTAACTTGTCTAATTTTGTCATCTGGCAGAGTTGCGAATGCTTGATAGGTAGACTAGATCATACCTGACACAATTCTTTAGAAAGTAGGCAAAGCTGTTAATCCCAACGTATAATTTGTGGAGTAAAGATGAGAATTTTTGAAGTTAAGTATCTTGCACGTTTTGTGAAATAACACTAACATTCAGTGTGAGAGTTTGTGGAATTTACAAATGTTTTCTTTCATCAGATTTTGTTTTTCCTTAAGTTTTGATTTTTCAATAGTGATGGCCATTTGTAATTTTTTTTGTTCTCTTGTATTAAATGGCACATGATTGTACCTTCAATTGAGTGTTCTTTTTGAGTTTGACCTTGTGAAATTTGTAGTTTTTCTCTTAGAAAGGACATCTTAGTTAGGTACTGTGAGTTGTTAATTGCATCAACTTGTTGCTGGTTTTAGACATTTTATTGCACTTTAGCCTGACTTTTGGCTGCTTTAAGTTTTCAGACTCATGAGATTCTGAAGGGAGCAACTAGTGGTTTGGAGGATGAGACGTGGCTGTTTGGTGCAGGGGCAGATCGTCGTGTGAGATGCAATTATACTGTGGCAATGCAAAGGAGTATCCCCAGTATGACTGCAGAGGCTGAATTTGGCTCGACCATTATCCCTGCTACTCTTTCTGGAAAGCCTACTTCCGTAGTCAGTGCATTTATTAGTTTGCTTGTGCTCAAGGATATCATTATGATCATATTAACATGTCAATACAGTGAGTATGATACTGGGAAACTATTTTTTAGTACGTTGGGATCTGTTTGTACAATTTCTGACTGTATACTAAGGAAACTGCGAGGATTTCTTATGGTTGTTTCACTTGATTGCACAAAACTTGAACTTCTGGGTGAGGGAATTGAGAAGTCATTACCTAATAAATCCAAAGAAAAGCTCAGTGCTTGTAGTCGTAGGAAAAAGGGGAGGAACCGAAATATGAAAAAGGTAAGTCCCGTTCTTAGATCATCTCTAGATGATTTTCTTTGTAACAAATCTCTCAAGATATTATGTTACTCTTTTACAAATTCACTAAGTAATTTTACGTACAGACACACATTGAGAATATTTAGTTATGATTGTTCCGAATAACATTTCAGGATCTTGATTGTGCAATTGCACATAAAGAGAAGGGGGATTTGGTGGATCTCAAAAAGGTACCTAATAGATCTCAGGGGAAGGAGACTTACAGAGAGACATCAGCTGTTCAAATGGTTTCCATTTTTTTTTTCTTTAAGCTCTCATTTGGATCATATATCTTATTGATGGTTTATTGTGTGACATTAATCGTTTGGATGGTTTATAACTGGTACCTGTCATCAGGAACATGCCCGAGGAATGGCTGTTGGAAAAGCTCAAACTGCTGCAAGGAAGAGTAGGAAAGACAAAAGCAAAAATAAAAAATCTGGGTTTAACAATCTCGTGGAATTGGGAAATTTTGAGAGATCAGTCATGGAAGAGTCTTCTTTCTCTGTTGTCTCTCAAGATGAGGCAGCAAAGTCTGGTCGAGCATCTGATAATCCAACCACCCACTATGCCACGGATGATAATACAATTGGCAATAATTTCTTTGCATCAGGTTCAAGTCTTTCTAGTAGTTCTGTTGATGTGCCTACTAGGGAGGCCAGTGCCACCCAAAGCATTCAAGGAGATTATGTTAATGGTTCTAGTGAAAGTTTCTGTCATATAGGTTCAGAGAATAGTTTATCTAACAATGTTGTTGAAAATCAAACCATACCTTCCAGATTAGAAACCTTAAATTGTAATGGAATACCTCCTGCTGTGCCTGCATTGGAGTTTGATAATGTTCTCAGCAATGAAGATATCAACTTTCAGAATTCTGCAAATAGAAGTGAATGTGATGTGAAATCAACTTTTCCTGATAAACCAGTCCAAGCTTTTGATGTAAAAGAGGAATCTGTTCTGGTTAGGGAGCAAGAGAGTGTAAATTCATATGATACTGAACCCTCAACTTCTTCAGAGCGCCCTCCAAATGAGTGGCCCAATGTAGCTCCTTTTTATTTTCCCTCTGCTAACTCGCTTCTCCCAGCTGCCACTGATCGATTGCATCTGGATGTTGGTCGGCACTGGCATAATCACTTCCAGCAATCCTTCCTACCCTCAATGCATCATGCCAGAAACTCTCCAACTGAATGTGGGTGTAACCCAGCTCTGTCTCGGCCATTACCAATGAGTTTAGATTGGCCCCCCATGGTTCGAAGTGCTTGTGGATTGGCTCCCTCAGTAACCTGTAATTATGATTCTGGATGTATCTCAAGGCTGCAATCTACTTTTCCACAAAGTTTCACCACTCAAAGATTTCAGCTTAATGTAATGACCACTGATGATGAGAGAAAGTATTCTGGGGATTTAACTGACTTGCTAACAAATACAAAGGAACTAGCAGATGAATGTGACAGCCACTGCATATCGGAGGAAGAAGTTGAGGTTCATGCTGTTTCTGGGATAGATTATAATCAGTACTTTGGTGGTGGTGTGATGTACTGGAATCCTTCCGATCATCCAGGGACAGGTTTCTCTCGACCTCCTTCCCTTAGTTCTGATGATAGCTCATGGGCTTGGCGTGAAGCTGACATGGTTAGGGCTGTTGATGACATGGTTGCCTACTCTTCTTCATATAGTACAAACGGTTTGACTTCACCAACTGCGGCTTCATTCAATTCTACTTTTGATCCTTTGGGGCCTGGACACCAGGCCCTTGGTTATGTAATACCGGGAAATGAAGTACCTGGCAAGATGTTGCATTCCACATCAACATTGGCAGACACAGTGGCTGAAGAGGAAGCTTCTGGTTCTTTGTCTACTATACCTAGTGATGTTGAAGGGAAGACAGGAGATTCACTTCCTTACCCCATTTTGCGGCCAATTAATGTTCCAAATATGTCCAGGGACAGATCAAGGTCTGAGTTTAAGCGTAGTCATGAACACAAAAGCCCGTGTTTTCCTCCTACTAGGCGGGAGCAACCTCGGATAAAGCGACCACCATCACCTGTAGTGCTTTGTGTCCCAAGGGCTCCACGTCCACCGCCACCCTCTCCTGTCAGTGACTCCAGAAAACAAAGGGGTTTTCCAACTGTAAGATCCGGTAGTTCCAGCCCAAGGCACTGGGGTGTGAGAGGTTGGTACCATGATGGAAATAACTTGGATGAAGCTTGCTTACGTGTGGATGGTGCCGAAGTTGTTTGGCCTTGGAGAGCTAATAATCTTTCAGCTCGTCCAATGATTCAGCCTCTACCTGCAGCTTTGCTGCAGGATCGGCTGATTGCAATGTCCCAGCTAGCTCGTGATCAGGAACATGTAAGAAAATATCTATGTTTTTTATTTTTAAAATTACTCTGGTATTCTGCAATGCAATGTATTTGATAGGAATATCATTACACAGCCAGATGTTGCATTCCCTGTACAACCGCCAGAGTTACAGAGCTGTCCTACACGGAAGGCTTCTCTTTCTTTGATGCACAGCCTCCTTCATGATGAGATTGACTCATTCTGCAAGAAGGTACTAGGCTTTTTTCATTATTGTGATCTCCGTCATTGTCGTCATTATTGCTTTCATCTAAAGCTAATCCCTTTTTTTTTTTGGCCCAAAATCTCCTTGCACAATTCTATTTGAAAATCTGTAGCTTTGTCCTTATTGATTCTATTCATGTGTGTGACGTTAAGTCATTGATTGTTTGAATAATATAATGGTATCCAAGGTTGCTGAAGCAAATATGGCCAGGAAGCCCTACATCAATTGGGCAGTCAAGCGAGTTACACGATCTCTTCAGGTCCTATGGCCCAGGTCCCGGACAAATATTTTTGGTTCAAATGCAACCGGTTTGTCCCTTCCAACAAGTGATGTGGACATTGTGGTTAGTCTCCCTCCAGTGAGGAACCTGGTAATAGTTTTCTTGATTCAATTCTTATTTTCTCCTGTTCTGGTACTTTTATGGCAAAAAACTTATCTGCAATACTTTTGCTTTAGGAACCTATTAAAGAAGCTGGGATATTGGAGGGTCGTAATGGTATCAAAGAAACATGCCTTCAGGTATGTTGACAAATTTGCATATTGGTGTTGCTGTAGTATAGCCGTTGTGGCAAAACAGCTGGTATTATGAGTTGTCTTCATTTTGGTGTTCTTAACTATATATTCTTAAACTCTTTGCATTATGAAATTAAAATTGAGCATGTTCTATTAAGATTCTAACAGTTTTAAAAATATACCGAGATTCTATACTATCTTATTAAGGGAAATCTCATGGATGTCACATTGAATTACTAGAGAACCAATGGCACCCATAACAAAAGTATTATTGGTACTTGTAGAAGTTGAAAATAAACTAACTACTTGCCAACTCATCAACCATTTTTCCTTGGTAACTAACTGCCTGTCAAATTTTCTAATAACTGGCACAAAATTTGGAAAATGGGGAATGATAAAAGTGTAGTTGGAGCATTTGGGCTATGGGTGTAAGTTGATCTTTTGTTGGTATACATTATCCTTTTAACTCTGTTTGAAGAACACGGCCATTTATGAGTTACTGTTGTGCTCAAACCTACTTCATATAAAGTCTTTCTTTTCATGGAGAATAATAGCATTGCTCTCTGTACGAGTGATCCTATTCAATATCTACTATTAGTCCTTTACACAGTTTAAAAAAGACATCAGATATGAGAAAACAGAGAAGATTATTGGCCTCGCTTGTAAATTGAAGCCAAACTTATTAGTTAAAGTTTCACTGCACAGTGAATTTCTGGTATTGGATGGAGCTTGATGACGGAATTAAGAGATATATTTGGGTCCACTACTTTAGATCAAGCTCAAATCACTCAATTCAACTTAAATCCCATCTAAATCTCATCTCACCCCTAACTTAAAGAGCCATCTCCTAGACTTGGTGTTACTTCAATTAATTGGACCTACATAATTGATTTCTTTTACGGTAACTATCATTAGCAGTCTGGACAGTCATTTGAGGGTCCCAAGTAAGCGGAATCGGTTGCTCAATACGTTATATATTTGGATAGCGTCCCATCATAGCTTGAGTGTTTTTACTTATGTAGATTTTTTAAAATTATTCTCTGTTCGTCTCTTTTAGGGGTTCTCTTGTATACTTCCCGTGTATAAGGTTGTGCCTCTCTGCGCTATTTTTATAAATTGCTATTACTTATCAAAAAAAAAAAGTAAGCGTGCTAGTAATAGTAGAAGAATGTTGATACATGACCTACATACATAATTGGCCCAAATCTGATTTGGAATTTTGTCATTTGGTACCAATTGATACCAGTAGATTTCTTTTCAGGATTTTCCTTTTTTTGTTTTTTGTTTGTTTTTTTTCTTTTTCCTCAAAGGTGGCCAGTATGAATGCTATGGCAATTCTAATATCGATACTAAACATTTTTTTTGATAAATCAATTGAAATATCATGAAAAGCATAAGGCGCCTCCAGGAATACAGGAAGTGTACAAAAGAAAACGCCTAATTATTAAGAGCAAAAAGAACAAGGAAATCATGATAATTAATCATAAAAAAAGAGTAATAACAGCAGCTATCCAAAGATACAGTGTATTAAAGAATAACAGTTTAATCTCCTCTAATGTCCTCTTACGGTTTTCAAAACTTTTGTTGTTCATTTCCCTCTAAAGGCACCACTAAAGATATGAAGACACCATCTTCCACATAGCAGTACTTTGAGTGCTACCGACAGTCCATGAAGAAGCATACAAGTCAACTACTTGTCCAGACATAACCGAAGACGACCCAAATTGACTAAAGAAAATATTCGACATGGCACAAGAAGAAGGTGGTCCACGGACTCCCCTTTCTTTTTACACATGTAGAACCTATCGACTCTTATGATGTGTCGCTTCTTGGATTATCCATGGTAAGGATCTTCTCTAGGGCTGCCGACCAAAGCAGAAAAGGGCTGCCCTCAAAGGAATCTTAGTTTGCCAAGCACTCTTCCAAGGGAAATGGAAGCCATCTAACAACCCAGGACACTGCAGAAGGATTTAACACCAAACATCCCTCTTTTGGAGGGGACCTACCACAACTTGTCTTCACCTTCTCATCTCATTCTAGCTAAAACCAACACCCTAAAGAACGAGGCCAAGACATCCACTTCCCAATAGTGAGCCACTCTAGCAAAGCGTACGTTCGACTGAATGGAACCATTAAAAAGCTCTAAGAGAGCTGCAACAGAAGCATCATTTGCACAAGCAATACCATATAAATCTGGAAAGGCTTCCTTAAGGGCCATATCTCCCCACCGTAGATCATGTCAGGAATCTAATCTTGGAGCCATCTCCCACCTCAAATTTGGTATGACTTGAAAACTTCCTCCAACCTATAATAATATTATTTGATAATTCCACACCAATCGTTCCAAGAGGCTTATTAGAACATTACCCACCCCAAGAACTACCAAATTTAGAGTCCACCACCATCATCCACCAAGCCTCTCTCTCAAGCCTATAGCGCTAAAGCCATTTTCCTAAGAGAGCATGATTGAACATCTGGAAGTTTCGAATCCCCAACTCTCCCTCTGAGATCGATGAACAAACATTAGACCAATTTACCAGGTGATATTTGAACTATTCGCCTAGTCCACCCCATAAGAAATCATGTTCAAGCTTCTTAATACGGTTTGCA
Source organism: Alnus rubra (assembly GCA_028654335.1). Taxonomy (NCBI): domain Eukaryota; kingdom Viridiplantae; phylum Streptophyta; class Magnoliopsida; order Fagales; family Betulaceae; genus Alnus; species Alnus rubra. The sequence continues at coordinate 176,902 of JAJPGS010001859.1, read as the reverse complement.
ACACTCACAGGGAGAGGAAAAATGGACATGAAGTATGTGGGTAAGTTGGAAAGTGTGCTCTTGATAATAGATAATTCTACCACCTTTGGACAGATACATCATTTTCCAGCTATCCAAATGACCCTCTTATCTTCTCAATAACACCGTCCTATATGTTTGGCCTTATAGGAGGCTCTTAACGGTATACCAAGATACTTCAAAGGCAAAGAAGAAACCTCATAGCTCATAATACCAACCAACCCAACCACATTATCAACATTTCCCATAGGAACCAATTCCAACATAACCAAGTTTATCTTTAGACCCAAAACACCTTCAAAACATAAGAATAAGCTTTGCTGGTGACGAAGTTGATCTAGATTACCCCTATAAAAATCAAAGTATCATCAACAAACAGAAGGTGAGAAAAATCAATCCCTGTCCCCACAGAGAATGTAAACAATAGACCCCCACTCATTGCAGCAGAAATCATCCTACCCAATGCCTCAATTACAATGAAAAAGAACAAAGGAGACATGGGGTTCCCTTGTCTCAGGTCACAGGAGCTACTAAAAAAACTTGTGGGAGTGTCGTTCACCAACATTGAAAATGCATCGAGGAAATATAGTGAGCTATCCAAGAGCACCATTTCCCCCCAAAACCGCACCTCCTCATCATGTACAACAGAGAATTCAAATTAACATCATCATAAGCTTTTTCTAAATTCATTTTGCAGATAACACCTAGTTCACCAGATCTTAGGGTCCGTTTGGGTTTGCTATTTCAAAAAGTGCGATTTAAAAATGTGCGATTTAAAAAAGTAATTTTTAAAAACGCAATTAAGCGTTTGGCAATTTGCAGTTTGGCTTTTAAAATCGCAGGTTAGCTTTTTAAAATACTGCGTTTTCAAAAAAGCACTACATTGCTTGCGATTTAAATAAGCACTTTTTTGCGTTTTCAAATTGCAATTTTTTAAAAACGTAGTTTCCAAACGGTTCATTTCCTGCGATTTGGTTTAAAATCACACTTTTTCTTTACGAAATCGCAGTTCCAAACGCACCTTTATTCTACTATCAAGGCATTCATTGGCAATAACAACAAAATCTAAGATTTGCCTAACCTGAATGAACACATTTTGTGACTTAGAAATAATCTTCTCCAACACCGTCTTAAGCCTGTTTGCTTGAATCTTAACAATAATCTTGTAAATGTCACCCACTAGACTGATTTGGTGAAAATCCTTGGGGTCAACAATTAAATTTACTATTTCTTAACAATTTAAGCTTTTGGGATAAGTGGTGATTGAACATGGTACTAGAGTAAAAGTCCTGAGTTTAAGAGTGTAAAGCTAGCCGGTAATCGGGTACTGACTGGTAACTGGCAAACCGGTATACCGCCTTGGTACCCGGTTGAAAATAACCGGTACCGGTTATAACCGGTAAGCGGGTATATATATATAAAAGAATTTATTTATTTAAAAAATTAAAATAATAAAATTTAGAATTTTACACTTTTACACCCCTATCTTTTTTCTCTTTACTTTCTGCCACACTCTCTACAGCATTTGGTCATCTCCTAGCTTCTCCCTGTGACATTTTGCATTTCAAAACCAAATTGCCTTGTTTTTATTGTGCCAATCAAAACTGGGCGGACCCATTGCTTCTTTTTGTGTTCTGTGCCATCAACTCTATCAACTTTATCATGCTCCTTCCATTTCAAAAGTGTTATTTATTGTCCATTGCTTCATTTTAAAAACACTCTTCCAGTTGACCAGCTGGTTCCTCTAATCGTATGTACATGTTTAACCCAAAACAAGAAGAAGATTCCTCAAAACTTGTGTTGATAGCGTTGTGATGTCAATGTAGCATCACTTAGATTGAAACTTGCAAAAATTTTCATTAATGCATCGGAACTTCTGGAAGCATAATTTTTGTTGCTTGTTTTTATTTTTTTGGGGGCATATTTTGATTTTTAAATTTATTTATTTGTTTTTTTTCTATTTTTGCTTGTTATATTAATCTTTAGCACCTGGTCCGGACAACCGGGTACCAACTGGTAACCGCCGGTTATTAAATAACCAGTTAAACGGCTACTCGGTTACCAAAGTCGGTTGGAGATTTTGGCCAACCGGTTACCTCGGTTACAGTTACCGGTTTTAGCCAATAACCGGTAACTGTAACCAGGTTTTCACCCCTACTTGAGTTTGAACCCTGTCTTTGTCGTTCGCCTTCCAATTCAATTAAAAATTTCACATGTTGGACATCATTTACTAAGGTAGAATTTAAGCTCATACGAAAGAGAGATTATTAGAATATTAATTCAATAATTAGATTTATCATTTTTATCAGATCCAGCTTTTGGGATAAGTGATGATTTAACAGAATCTTCGAGATGAGGGTGATGAACGTCGAGTTTAGGCGTTTCTCAAACTTACCTCTTTCATGGAAGTCACGAAGGACCTTCATGATGTTTTCTTTTAATTCAGCCCAACAAGCTTGGAAGAACGCCTTAGAGTAACCGTTAGGGCTCGACGCCTTGTGCCCATTCATAGCTTTCACTACCTCCAACATGTCCCTTTTCTCAAACTCTCTCTCCACCCAATTAGCCTCAGCCTCACCAATAGAATCAAAGGAAAGACCATCCAACAAAGGCCTCCAATTGAACTGCTCAGTGTGTAACTTTTTATAAAATTGGATATATGCTCGTTGATTTACAACCGGTTGGTAGAAGTTGTACCATCAATCAACAAGGAGTCAATGGGAATTCTTCCTTCTGTTGGAGTTAGCTATTTTGTAAAAATACTTCGAGCACTTGTCAACCTCCCTTAACCTCAAGACCCTAGATTTCTCCCTCCAATTCACCTCCTCAACGAGAGTGGATCTTTCTAACTTGCTGGCAACTTGTGACTTCTTCATTCTCTCCTCAACACCAAAGTCCCTCTCTTCTATTATGTCAAAAACGCATAGCTCTTCCATAAGGATCTTCTTCTTCTTCTTCTACATGGCCTACCACTTCCTCATTCCATCTTTTTAAATCAACTTTCAAAGCCTTAAGCTTGCTTGCTAACATGAAGCTTGAGAAGCCTTGGAAATTATAAGAGTCCCACCACTATTTCACTGTCTCCACAAAACCTTCAGACTTTAGCCATATGTTTTCAAATTTGAAGGACTTACTACCCTTTATAAAGTCGCCACAGTCAAGGAGGATTGAGAAATGATCTGAGCAAAGTCTAGGAAACCTAATATGGGACACACCAGGAAACTGGGCTTCCCACACTGGAGAGACTGGGAATTTATCAATTCTGGACAAAAAGGGTGAGTCCCGATTATTCAACCAAGTAAAAGTGCCGTCAACATGAGGTAGGTCCATCAGGCCCTGATGGAAAATGAAGTCTAAGAACTCCACCGTAGTTAGACATAAATGAGCTTCTCCCGATCTCTCGCAAGGGAATCAGATTACGTTGAAATCACCCGCAATGCACCAAGGCTCGTTCCATCAGCTGAGCAAGCCAACCAACTCCTCCCAGAGGAGCCTTCTATTCTTATCAGAATTAGGTCCATGGACACCCACAAAAGCTCAGGTGAATTAATCTTCAACGTTTCTAAAAGTGACAGCCAAGGTAAATTCCCTTACGCACTCGTCAATCTTCTCCACCACCCTCATATCCCACATAAGCAAAAACACCACCTGAGGCCCTCTGGCATCCAAACAACACCATTCCACATGATGGTAGCCCCACAACCTACCACAACACTATAGACGACTTCAAGCTTAGTTTCTTGAATACAGACAATATCAACTTTCCACTCTCTGAGCAAGTTTCTCACCCTCCTCAGACATTTATCCCTCTCACGTCCCAGGATAGCCAATCAATGAAAGATGCACATTCTTGTTTTAAACTACTACTATTGTTGCAAGTGGAGGAATATTGCACACAGATTCATTGACCCATGGGACAGAGTCAAATTGACAATATCACTCAGGACCGACTATTAGATGAAAAAATAGGTTAAATGAAAGGAAACAAATTGCATTAGAGGTTATATTTTAGATGGAATTGATGTCATTCATTTCTTCATAAGGTTCAGACTTGTTGCGTTAAGGTAATCAGCATGTTCTTGGTTATGTCTAAAACACTTTAATATGGATTCTAAACCTAGTTCTCTTGAATTTTGTTTGTGGTGCATGGCATACATATCTACTTCGAAATGCTAGGTTCTCCACTATTGATGTAAGCATAAATTAAATTAGATTCGTAAGAAGGGGTGCTTGAACTTAATGATACTCGATTGTTGTGGTTATGTTCATGATATTTTAATAAACTGATAGCAGTTTGCTATTTCTACTTTATTTATCCATAATTGTTAGTGATGGTAGTAATAAATCCTGTTTGATCACGCCATGCTTCGCCCCCCCACCCCCGCTTTTTGTTTGTTGTTGTTGCTCTAGCTGTTGTGTTGGCAGTTGAACTGGAAATGTTTCCCCTATTTTCTTCAAGCTCTGTTATATTACTTTTGTTGTCGAATGCAAGATTAAGATTGGTTGTATTGGTCTTTCAGCATGCAGCCAGGTATCTTGCCAACCAGGAGTGGGTAAAAAATGATTCTCTGAAGACTGTGGAGAATACAGCTGTAATGCCTCTTCTTGTGAACTCTGCTATTTTTCCTTTTCTCTAATCTTAGCCACTTCTTTTCATGTATCTTCTCATACTGGTGCCCCGCTCGTAGGTACCTATTATTATGCTTGTGGTGGAAGTTCCTCATGATCTTATCACCTCTTCTGCCTCTAATGTACAATCACCTAAGGAGGAGGCAACTCATGTGACTGGTGGACAAGGCAATAATGTTCAATCCGAGACAGTTGTTTTAGAGGATGCTGTCCTGACAAAATACACACAGATAAATCATGATACTGCTAATGATTCAAAGTCAGTTCGTATTGACATCAGTTTTAAGTCGTCATCACATACTGGACTCCAAACTACAGAACTGGTAATTTTGTTTGGAATATAGATAGCCTATTAGACTCTGTACTTCATATTCGACCCACATTTCAGTGAATTTTGAAGAAAGATTAATAAATGTTATTTAAATAGGCTCGATGAAGTATTCACTCATTTTAAAAGCTAACAGAGATGGTAATGTAAGGTTTGCTTGACTGCAATTAATCAATAACAATGCTGTAGTTTAGCTTAATCTTGACATTGTAAAGGAGAAACTAGGCGAATAGGTTTTGTGTGACTTATCAAAGGGTCTTACTGTTGAAGAGTCTCTAGGTTTCTTGGTCTCTGACTAGAAACCAACTTTAGAGGAACATCAGGACTTGCATGCCAAAGATTGATGTTTCAGTTGAAAGCTTTAGGTGTGAATAAGTTCCTGTCCTAAGTACAGGAATTGACATTCCAAAACCATAGTGCACGTTCATTGTTCGGTATACCACTTTTTAGTAATTTATAGATCTAGCTTCTGTTTGTATGTTAACCTCGTATTACTGGTGCCACATTTAGTCTTACGGTGATGATGTATGTATATCGATTGATTGTTTGCTTGTGTTTAACGATGATAATTCAAGTTAATCGCTATGGATATTTTATGTCAGAATTGGGATATGGACACTTTTAGGAAGCAAATTTTAATTGTGAATTCTCATAGTACTTGAGGTTTTGAAAGTATGGTATCTTACTTGTCCAACATATTTGTATGAGGGTAGGCTTGTTGAGATCCCTTAATTGTGATTTGATAGGCTGGTTTGGAAATGTTATATGAAAATTAGTTTGAACACCTGTGCCCCTTTCCCTAACCCCCCAAGCAACCAAAAAACATAGCAAGTAAAAATAAAAAGTTGATAAAATATTCCTTTGAAAGGCAGAAATTTTCTGTAAGGTTGCTGAAGCTAGGTAGATAGAATTGAGTGCAAGTTAGCACATCACTGTGATCTCTTTATTTCATCAGCCGTTGGTGTTTGATGGCCTTTACCTTTCTGTGTTTTCTGCTTTGACTTTGTGTGCATTTCTAAATAGACTTTTGATCTTTTTTTTTTTATTCCAAATTGCACTTCAAGTTCAACATATCAATTGTTTCTGTCACAGGTTAAGGAGCTGACTGAGCAATTTCCAGCTGCTACACCCCTTGCTTTTGTACTGAAACAGTTCTTGGCAGATCGCAGCCTCGACCAGTCATATTCTGGTGGTTTAAGTTCCTACTGTTTGGTGAGTGTTGTTGCATTAATCATATTCTTTGAACTAGCATGTTCCATGACCAAAGAACCTGAACAAACATGTTAAATTCTTGGAAACAAGATGCACACCCTTCTTTTGGTTGGTCTTTTAAGTTTGACATTTTTCTTGTCAAGGGCACAATCAAATTAGTCAGTAGCGATTTTGCATGAGTTTACCTTTCTACTGTGACATTTTGTACAGGTGTTACTAATTACACGTTTTCTTCAGCATGAGCATCATCTTGGCCGGCCTATTAACCAAGTAACTACCAATATTTCAACTCTTTTTTGTTCTTTTAGTTGTGGAAGGTTCCTTATTTTTCAGTTGATGATATATGACACATTTTATGTTATTTTGCTTTATAAATCTTCTTTTGCTTTTTTTATTTTTCATTGGGGGTTAACAAAAAGCAAATAGTCTTCTGTAATATAACATGTTATATAATTACCTTGGCATTAGACCTATTAAAGTGGTTCGTGCTAAGTTGAGGGCATTTTATTTAGTAGATACATCATCCTTCTTGAAAATCTGACTCATCGTGTATTTTTAGACAGTAATTTGCATCTACCATTTTCCTTGACTCATGGTAGCTTTTAAAGTTTCTTAACTGGATAATGGAAGGGCCAAAATGTCCAACATGCTTATTAGAAATTAGGCAACTCATAGTAATTGAGATGTGATATGTAAACAGCCAACTACTTCATACTGAAAGGCATCGATGTGAGGCCTCACCTTGTTGGTCCTTACATAGTTAAACATGTTGGAAGCTTCATCCTCTACATGCATGGTATATAGTGGCATTTTTTTTTTTGCTGGTATTGTCCTTATGTTTGTTTGCTCATGAATTGTAATAATATATATGAATTTCACCCTGGGGAAGGGTTGACTGATACCAAGGTCTAGAAGCCATGGGTGAGCACATATTTACCACCCTTAGAGACATGTCAGGCCAAACATGCTTGAAACTATCTTTTGTCAAACATGCTTGAGCAGACCAATTAATTTTTGAAATTCTACATTTGCCTTAGTATGAGATTAGTACTTTTTTGTGGTTCCTAGTCATTTATAGAAAACATGCTAATCTTAGGAATTCCATTAGTTTTTTGTGAGCTGGATATGGTTGCAGAGGAAAGACCTTTAACTGAAGATGAAACGCTGAGGAAGGAAGATATTTCTAGAGAGCTGGAGAGGTTTATCCTTCTTGAAGAAGCAAGTTGGAGGCTGAAGTCAAGGGTCCTTCTCTCGTTTAAGAATACTAATTTCTTTCATTGATTGGCAAATTCACATAGAAGAATAACTTGGTGGAGTCTTTAGTTGTAAACGAGACCATGTATTTTGACTCAACAGAATAAAGGAAGATATTGCGCATTTCTACAAATAGTTGCATTCTTGATAGTATAATTGGTGACCAAAGTTGGACGGTCTTTCATTCCTTTCCATTAATGCGGGGGAGAGAAATTGGATGGAAAGAGAATTTGAGAGTGAAGTATTGGAGGTGTGAGAGAATTTAATGGGGATAAGGCTCCAGGACTTGCGAGTTTTCTATTGCTTTTTTCTTGAAGTGTTGGGAGGTATCAAAAGAGGACATTATGGAAGTTTTTAAGGAGTTTCATCAACGAGAGAAGTTTGAAAAGAGCTTTAATGTTACTTTTGTGTCCCTCATCCCTAAGAAAGGCGGGGTGGTGGAGATAAAGGATTTCCGTCGTATTAGCCTAGTGGGTGGTATGTATAAAATTATTTGAAGAAACTTCACTTAACCCCCTTGAACTTTCTTCGCTTTTGCAATCTCCCCCTCAAAGTTCTAAAACTCTTAATTTAATGTATCAAACTTTCAATTTTTTGCAATTTCACCCATCCGTTATGTTAAATCTTAACAGATGATGGAAATTACAAGAATACCCCTGCATTTTTTTTTTCTTTTTAAAAAATTTAATTGTAATTTTGTAATTTCATAAAGTTTACAGGGGTATAAGGGTCAGAGAGTTAAGTGAAGTTTTCCCAAATTATTTCTAAGGTCCTGGCAAACCGGTTAAAATCGGTATTGGAAAAGATTGTTTCAAGTTCACAGAATGCGTTTGTCGGTGATAGACAAATCTTGGATTTTGTCATGGTGGTAAATGAATGTCTGAATTGTAGGATTAGATTTGGTAAACGAGAGACTGTTGTGTAAATTAGATTTGGAGAAGGCCTATGATCATGTTAATTGGGAGTTTCTGTTATATTTGTTGAAGAGATGTGGCTTTGGGGAGAGATGCAAGATTGGATAGAGCATTGCATATCTATGATGTGGTTTTCCATTCTCATTAATGGTTATCCATTTGGTTCTTTAGCAGCTCACGTAGATTAAGACAGGGGGATCCTTTGTCTCTTTTATTATTTGTGGTTGTTATGAAGGCAATAAGTAGGATGATGTCTGTTGGACAACAAACTCTTATCAGGATTATTTATCAAAAAAAAAAAAACAAACTCTTATCAGGATTTTCGGTGGGATAATAATGAAGAGATGATAGTGTCATAGTTATTGTTTGTAGATAATACTTTGATCTTTTGTGAAGCAAATTGTGAACAACTACATCACCTGCTATATCTCTTCTTATGTTTTGAAGCGGTGTCAAGGCTGAAGATAAATTTGTCCAAATCAGAGATAGTTCTTGTAGGCGATGTGGGTAATGGAGAGGGTTTGGCTAGTATTCTTGGGTGTAGAGTGGCTTCTTTGCCAATGAAGTATTTGGGGTGGAGCTTCTTACAGGGCCTATATATTTGGAATGTCATTATTGAGAAAATGGAACATCATCTGGCGGGCTGTAGAGCTATTAAACACTACTATCCCTCCTTAGATGTTGTTCCAATCTTTCTACACATGAGTAGCAGTGTTTAATAGCTTGCCCCTTTTTAATTGCTTTGAGTTTTTTGATTTTTGTTTGTCTTTTCTCCATATTAGAGGTTTCTCTTGTTACTTCTTGTATGCTAGAGTTGCGCCCCTCTGCGCTTTTAATAAAATTGAATTACTTGTATAAAAAAAAAGTTTCATGGTTTTCCAATGGCCTTTGGAACAAATTGACATCTCCACCTCTCATAAGAATGGGATGGTGGCATTGATGGGTGAGATCATGGGATCAAGTTTTGTGGGGTGTTTGGGGTCATTTACCGAGTAAAAAAAAAGTATTAGAGTTTATGGTTTCTTGCGACCAAACTAATTTATGAGATTGTAAGAGTAGTGTTGAAGCTCTTGGAAAGATCCCAATGGAAGAATAGATGCTTCAACTCTCACAACAATTTGGACACCATTTCCAATAACAACTTTGGCCTGTTAAGTTTTTTCTGTTCCTATTATTGATAAGTAATTTTTTTTTTTTTGATAAGTTTTCTGTTCCCATTATTAGTTTAACATTTGAGAACTTTAACATGTTTCATGAGTTGTATTATTATTATTGATGTTTTGTTGGGTTCTTGACAAAGCTGACAAGGTGGAAAAAAAATTCTTATTCTTACAGTGGTTTCCAACATAATGAAAATCTCACCCTAACGAAGCCAAAGAGTTGCATTAGGCTCATTTAAGGCTCCCGCCCAGCCCCCTCCTCCAACAAAAATAATTGTATAAAGAAATAAATCTAAAACACTCTACCTACCTATTTGCAACAGTCAAGCAGAAAACCTTACCTTGGTAAGGTTTTCAATTTTATAATTTGATTTTTTAAATTTCTTTTGCCTTGGTTACATGCAAGATTCAAAGCCACAATTTTAAGCTCTTATTCCTTCTGTTTCCAGTATGTGGTGATAGTTGTTAATTGACGCTCTTGGCTAATTTCCACTTCAATGATCTTGCAGAAATTTGGAAGCCTTTTGATGGATTTTCTGTATTTCTTTGGGTAAGTCAATTTCTTATATCAAAGTTTGTCTCTTTCATTGTTGAAAGTGTTTATTGAAATTGACTTTGCTCTTTTGATTAGAGAGTTACTGTTCCGTTTGAGTGTTGGATTTTTGAAATTAGAATTGAATTCTTATTTGGTTTGCGAATTTTGAGGCAAAGAAAATGTGTTTGGGTTTGAGTAAAATTTAAATTCTTTTTGAAATTGTGTTTGGGTGTTGGATTTTTGAGATTGAAAAGTAGTGTTTTTTAATAGTAGGAAATGATTGGAGGTATGAAAAGTTGTGTATAGTGATCGGTGTTATGAAAAGTAGTGTGGAATAATGATTGAAATAATAATTATTTATTATAAAAAAAATATTATTTAATGTAAAAAATTATTATTTGGGTGTACCTGCGTCAGACCAGGTGGGACCCACTCAGAAAATGGTTTGTTTTTGAAAAAAGATTGATTTCCGGGTTGGATTCAAAAGCCCGGTTTCCCGAAAAAATCCGAAGAGAGTTCTTATTCTCTTTCGTTCCCAAACGCTTCATTAATATTTACAACACAAAATTTAAATATATTAATTATTGTTTATCATTTAATGACTGATTTTCCAGGAATGTGTTTGATCCTCGCCAAATGCGTATCTCAGTACAGGGAAGTGGAGTTTATATGAAAAGGGAGAGAGGTTGTAGGTAATAGCAGGACCCTCTTGCTTTCTATGTTGGCTTGCATGAGATTCCCCTAAAATGTCTCTTTTGTTTAATATTTTGACAATCTTCTACTTAATACTGTAGCATTGATCCAATACACGTTGATGATCCTCTATTTTCAACAAATAATGTGGGGAGAAATTGCTTTAGGATACATCAGTGTATCAAGGTAAGCCAGTGTTCCTTTTTGCAGTTATTACTCTGATATAATAAATGTGTGCATGGCATGATGATTGAAGAAAGGGATTAGACTGTGATAACGTGGGTTTAACAGATAGCTGCTTAAGTGTATTATGTAACTTTCATGATTGTTGATCATACTTTATGGGAATCTTAAGTAGTCATTTATTATTATTAATTTTAAATTTGGCACACTCAGTTGGACCTGATGTGTTGAGTTTTATCATAAATACATTTAAAAAAGAAAAGTTAAATGTTAAGGGAGAATTCTGGAATTTAATGGGATACTTTGTTGTTTAAACATTATGTTATGTGTTTTTTCTTTTTTTGCTTGGGGTTTTTTCTTTTTGGGTTGGGGTGGTTTAGTGGATGTTGGAAACAATTAGCTTAAGGCAGAAAAGCCATGAATTTGGGGTGAAAAACTTCAGCAAAAAAACAAATTGAGATGCCCATATTGTCAAGTCCTTTAAGTTCCGTTTATTTGGCTATGGTACATAAAAACTTGTGCCATCATATCGATTATGCTTAAGAAATGCCCCCAAGTCCAGAAAGGCACATTAGCACATAATTACTTCTTAGTAATTGATGTCCAGTTACTGGCAGGCTATAGCTGTAATTTGAATTATTTTCTGCTGCCAATCCATGAACATCCACTGCCAGCTATCATAAGTCTTTTTTTTTTTTTCCTAAAAAAAAAAAAAAATTCTGTTACTTTTGTGTGATCACGCCCTGGATGTTGGTAGAAATTGGACTTTTGTGTTTCTTTTGGTTTTATTATATCTAATACCCAACATTATTTGTTCTCTAGGCATTTTCAGAAGCCTATTCGGTATTGGAGAATGAGCTTACATGCATTCCTGAATATGGTGATACATGTCCAAGGTCACCATGTAGACTGCTTCCAAAAATTATCCCAAGTATTGATCTGGTATAGGGATTCTTGCTAGCTGAAGAGTTTATATATGTTTGGAAGGTATTCTTCAAGTCACTAGTTATTGAAATACTAAATTTGAAGTTTGGACTTCTAATTTCATATTTCCGTGTTTTTCTTTTTGACTCATTTAAGGATTGAATAAAGGAAGAATATTAGAACAGTATTTTTTTATTTTATTTTTATAAGTAAGAAAACTTTATTAAAAAAGCGAAAAGCGAAAAGCGCCCCTAAATACACATGAAGTATACATAGGAACACCCAGCTAGCCCACAAAAGAAAACCCACAAGAACCTACGCACACACAATACCCAATTCCCTCAAATACCTAAAACCCAAGAACAGTATTAAGGCAGTCAAAATGGAATTATGAAGTTTTAATTGAAAAGAAGATTTGACAGATCTGCTGCATATTTGGGTTGGATTTTTGTGGCTCTTTTTTCCCTGATTGAGTTAAAATCTGTAAACGTAGATATAGCATGTTGACCAGATATGATGGTTTAAGTGGTGGCCTTTAGGTTTGATTATGAATTCTATTTTGTTGAAGTTGTGAACCTAACCTAGATATTGTTCTGAAATAAGCCTTCAATATGAGGGCATTTCCAATGTATGGTCTATCAGAAGATAAATTATTCATACTTTAGATGAAAATGTGATGTTTACATAGCAATTGTTCTGCTTGGGCAAGTTGTGCATGTGGAGAAAAACATGAAAAAAGTGGCTGCTCCTGTACAATATTGGGAGATTGTCTGTGATCCTTGACATATTTTCTTTTCCTTTTATATATATATTTTTCCGGAAAAAGGGTACCAAGGGGACAATTTGTTTAAGTATCGTCTACTGCTGTCAGAGAGTTTCATCTGTAGAAGAAGTCTACACCATTCTATTAGCATAGGGATATATTGGTTTGAGGGGAAGTTTTGGAATGTCACTGGAAAGATGGAGAAACAAAGATGCTTCGATAATCCTTCTATTTAGTAGTTATTTATTTTTCTCCTTTTTACTTTTTTGTATCACTTCTCTTGAGATGCTACACATTTTCGTTGGGAAGTTTTGTTGGCTTTTGTTTTTGTTGAGATTATAATATGCTCTACACTTCTTTTGCTGTTCTGATCATGAGGGTTCACCATACTTGAATGAAAAGTTCTTTTCTATTTTCCCCTCTCCCCTTGTTGCTGGCGCCTATTTACTATCAGGCTAAGGTGCTGCTAAAAGTGTGTATAGCAGAAAGGCGAGGGAGATGAAGGTTGAGCAGATCATGATGTACTGATATTGTGTGGGCCTTTGTATTTAAACCTTTAACAATAAATTCACACTTGGGGATTACCTTAATGGAATCCCTATGGGAATTTCAACGAAACCTGGAACATCTGTCGATACTGCTCTCTTTTGATACAGTGAACTCATTTTCTCCTTTATCTTTTGAATTAATTCATTATTAGAGAAGAACGTGTTAGGATGCCTCTAGATTCTAGTATGCCATGCTTAGGATTTCGCTATAAAGATTCATTTTGTGGTTTGATCTTGCAGTTTATCATTCAAAGTGAAGAATACTCCAGGAAGTCTGACCTGCAATTGTCCGCATTTCCTCCCTAGCTGAACCTAATTGATGCTAAAACAGAATTTTTAAACATGTAAGTGGGAGCACTAATTTCTTAAAAGAATACTTATTTTTTCTATGGATTTCCTTTTTTATGCCCTTGGATGTGTTGCTCCAGTCAGCTAATTACTTATCTAGAATCTACAAGATAAATTACATATTAAGCTTTGTATTATTTTTTATGCCCTTGGGGGGCTGGATTCGGACTCTAAAGGATTTGAGTTTCCCTCTTTGGGGGCGGATGCGTTGGGAGAGAGGATTCGTTTGTCTCTTCCGGTGATGGCGGACAGTGGGGCTCCCATTTACCCGTCCGAAACAAAATCAGTCATGAGGTATCAACGGAAATCGAAGGCCAAAGCGAGTAAGTTGGATATTTCCCTGATTGATGAGGCAGTGACAGCTTTGAGTTTGCCGATGACGCAGTGTTTGGGTACTTCTTCTCAGGCTTTGGACGGGTTTGTGGTTCAGAACCTGCCGATGCCAAGTGGGGGAGTAGGGCTACGGCGCGGGTTCCTTCTCCCGAGAGTTCCCTCCCCCTTGAGCGGCTGCAAATCGATGACCATTGACAAGGGTGAGACTCCCAACTCAAATGGCTTGATCCAATCTCAGGAGTGGCCGGTAGGGTTTAGCCCATCTGGGGAGATTGTTTTGTGGGATCAGGGAGAGGAAGGTGACTTTCCTCACCCATTGGGCGTTATTCCTCCCAACTTACATTTGGAGTGGGAGTCGGATGGTGCTGAGGATGAAGATTCGGCCCTGGCTTTGTTGGATGCCATTGAGGAAGATTTTCATCGGGGTAGTATGGGGAAGCGGTATAAGATCAAAGGAAGGAGAGAACTGCAGAATCTGAAGAGCTCCATAAACTATGACGGTGCGAGTGTGCCTTCTAGGAGTAGAAGAGGAAATGCTCAGGTTCTGTAGTTTGTGGGCTACGGGTGTTGGTTCCTGTGGGTTTTTGGGTGGGTTTCTTGTGTGTTCCTTGAGGGTTGGGTTGGGGTTCTTTGTTCTTGTAGGTTTAGGTTCTTGTGGGTTTGTTTGGTGGGCTTCTTTCTTTCTTTTTTTGGGCTGTTTTTTTTCGATTTCCAGCTTTGCGTTTTCTCTTGTATACTGCCGGTGTACCAAGGGGCGCCTGACGCTTTTAATAAAGTCAGTTTATTACTTATCAAAAAAAAAAAAAAAAAAGCTTTGTATTATTTTTGTTTTGAAGTTAATAATGAAGGAGAAAGCATCTTCTCTCTCTCTCCAAAAATTTTGCCTTGATCATTCTGTTTATAGTATCTTTTTGATTAAATGTATTGTGGCCAACTGAGATTGTTATATGGTTGGTGAGTGCACGTTAAATTGCCTTGCTTCATCTGGCTATATTGTGCACTTAAGTTGGTTCTATTCCAAAAGATCCTGAGCTTTTATCCCTTAACACAAGATTTGAAATTTCTGCTTCTCTGTTTATCTTTGCATTCAATTGTACTTTGAGAGAACTTTCAAGTGCCTTTTCTTTAATTTCGTTTTATTACTCATTAAATTGCTTTGAAATGTCGTACAGCTGCATTTAGCATTTGTGTTCCAAGAAACATAAAATTAATAATGCAACACGTAGGTTCTAGGCAATAGTTATTTTGGCTAGGTGAAGGCCCTCTTATTTAATCATTATTTTTGGGTGGGATTCTTCTTAATTGCTTGTCTAAGGTTTCCTGCTTGTTCCTTTAGAACCTATTACATGTAGCCGATCAATGGTCCTCAGCAGTATTATCATAAAGCATACGTGCATGTGGCAAAAGCTTTCCAGTCATTTTTGTCATTCTACTTAATTATCATCTGTTTTCTATTATCACACGTTTGCTTTTTAATGATCCTACTTTCCCACTTAATTTATCTTCATTATATGTGGAGTCAGGATACTATTTATTACTGCAAGCATGTAGTAGTGATATAGTTTTTATATTATTATTATTACTGGGGACCATCTTGTTTTGTGGTTGGATCACTGTTTCAGTTGCACAGAATTAAACAGGCCTTGTACCTCTTTACATATCTGATCATTAATACTTAAAAAAAATACGTATCTGATCATTGATCCTTTTGCTTTATGCTATGTGGCGTTTATTTTTCAGTTCAAACATGGAGATAGCTGGCTGAGGACTGCTTCCATGTTTAGCAAGGTTTGACTTATCACACTTGGAGCGGCCTTCATTCCTCAAAAGGTACTACATGTCAGTTTGTACTCTTTAGGTGTCTCCTAGTACACAGCCTGCGTACTCAGTTTCCTTGTTGCTTTTTCAATAAATTCTTACATATGATAAAATCTTCCAATTTACTTTTCCGCATATCTTACGTTTTGATTAGAAGATTTTAGGTATGGCAAACTCAGACTGTTAACCTTTGTTTTTAACTCTTGTCTTTTGTTTGTTTGTTTTTTTTTTTTTTGTTTTCTCCTGGGTGGGTTGGTAAGTAATGAGTTATGTTCACTCAAATAACCATCTAAATATTAAATGTGCTTAGGGCTGGTTATTGACCCCCTTCCAGTCGGAAATGGGTGGTTTCCAAATTCCGACCCGGGGGGTGTTGGAATCAGAATTTGAATTTCGAGCCAGCCGAATGGTATTGAATTCCGTGCATAATCGGAAATCTCGGGTCGGCTTGGAATTCAGGTTTACTGTTGGGTTGGGTCTAGGCCCTTTTTACAGTACTGGCAGCAGGTCGCAGGTCGCAGATGGCAGGTTGATTGGCAGCAGGTTGCAGGGAGCAGCAGCAGGGCTTCGTATGTATGCTGTTAATAAGAACAAACAACAGATATGCATGCGAAGAAACAAGAGGAAAAAGAATTTTAAGAACAAAGGAAGACATCACCAAG
Source organism: Alnus rubra (assembly GCA_028654335.1). Taxonomy (NCBI): domain Eukaryota; kingdom Viridiplantae; phylum Streptophyta; class Magnoliopsida; order Fagales; family Betulaceae; genus Alnus; species Alnus rubra. Next base: position 160,580 of record JAJPGS010001859.1, on the reverse strand, counting down.
AGCAAGCAAAGAAGAGGAAAGCAAAAGAGAGTGCTGTTAATGAGAGGAAAACCTTCAAAACGTGACTGTTAGGTGCTGCTAATCGAGAAGAAGTCAATATAACTGAAGTGTATATGCTGTTAACCCATAGAATAACTGGGCAAAGTCAGGATTTGCAAACAGAAACAAAAGGAAAAGATTTCCGTGTGGGAAAATAATGCAAGACTGCTGATTACAAGAAAAGGAAACAAAGGGAGATCAGCACAGAAGGGAGGGAGATTGGCTCAAAAGGGAAGCAGTGGCAACAAGGAGGGAGATTGGCGCTCGGCAGCAGGGAGAAATACTATATCACATGATATTTAGTTTTTAGATTTTATTTATTTATTTATTTAAGTTTTACATATAAATATATATATATATATATATATATATATATATATATATATATATAACTATTTTATTATTCCTCGGGTCAGGTTTGGTTGAAATTCAGAATTTTTGAAATCTGGATTTCGAATTCCGTCCTGACCCGGGGTAGAAATCAATTTCTAATACCAACCCCAAGTTGAGGCCTGTTGGGAAGTTGGGAACCGACCAGGCAGCTTGGGCCAGCTCGAAAATCTTGGTTCAGGGCGGAATCAGGCGGGTTCTACCCAGTCCTAAATGTAGTTGAAGTTTATGTTTTCTTTTACTTGTAAGGTTGTAATTTATCTTACCAATCACATTTCTTGACTGTCTAAGCTTTAATTCTACTCGAGAATTATTTGTTTTTATGTGTATTCATCTATTTATTAGCTCTTGTATCACTTTCTCTGCTAGTTGTCTAAGCCTTCTAGTTTAGCAATGCTATATGCATTGTTGTATTGGCTTAGTGGTTTGTTACTCTGAATACTGATTAGAGAATCAGGTTAGCCCATGGTTTAAAAAATGCTGTGATTTTGTTGAACTATTGATCTGTTAAAGCTATGGTCCTCCTATATTCAAGGACACTAGGTGTTTGACTTGCCCAAGTAAGACTGACTTAATGCAAGAAAACTGTCTAGTTTCTGGTATGTAAGATATCAATAAATTACCGAGGCAGAATATATAATGCACAAGTCATACTTCGGGTCATATACAATTAAATTTTTTGACTATAAAGTAGACACTTGAAAGGGCACAATTTTTTTACAAACCATCGTTTCAAAAGTGACATGTATCATTAAGCACGTGAGAAATATATATTATTTTAATAGTATGTGCTTCTTACAAGCAATGACGGTACCAGGATTTTTGCTTGACGGGTTCGAATCTCCGCAAATAAATAAATATGTAGAAATAGTATTATGTGTGCGCGCACGCATTGATATAAAATAAAAAATAAAATTTGATAAGTCTTAAATTTAATTTCATACTAAGGTACAAGTCATATATGTAAACAAAAGTTACATGCCTATAAAATCTTTAAAAGGAACTTCATTTCAAATACAAAAGTTTTATAGTTTGCAATAGACAAGTAAAAATAAATTTAAAAAAGAACTTAGCTTTTCCTTATACTCGACAACACTTTTTTATGGAATAAAATTCGTTTATTATAATCTCAGTGGTGAAATCTTTAGCAACTTCTTTCCCGATCTTTAGCAATTTCTTTAAAATGCTACATATAAGGGTTAGAAAAAAATCATCATTTTCTTTAAAATGCTACATATAAGGGTTAGAAAAAAATCATCATTGCGGGCCATAGTATAGAAAACTAAATTTTATTAAGAACTCGAAATTTTTTTGGGGTTGCCAAGGACCCCAAAGCTTAAGGTAAGTCCGCCCCTGCTCACACGCTTCTCCCCATCACTCAGTCCTCTAGAACTCCTGCAACATATTGTAGACATGATTAGCGGACCTTGAATCCATACACTAGCAACCCATGTGTAATGCCCAACGTTGAAAAAAATGCTAGAAATGTTGAATAAAAATTAATATCAGTAAAATTAGAGCAATATTTAGTGTCTGGATTAATTGATTTAGTTAAGATTAAAGCAATTGTTAATTATTTTGTTGTAAGTTAGTGGTTGGTAATTAGAAAATGGCTGGTTTTTGTGTGATAGTTACGAAATAAAAATATAACGTATAACATTTCTCATTATTTGAAGTGAACAACCCAAAAAAATACACTCCATCCAATTCAACACCCTAAGAATTACACTGAATTTCAATCCTATGGCAACAAAAGAGGAAAAGTCACCTCCAACTTCCTATACTTGATCCTTAACCCCTGAAATTGGGCCAATATATTGGATCATCTCACTTGGAGTTTGCTCCTCTATCCTCGCCGTACGGTTCAACTAGCTAAAAATGTAAGGAATAACTTCCTCTAGGTTCAGCTACCCTAATCAAACCTAATTTCTTTTCGTATTTGTTATTACGTTTTTCTTTTAAGTTTGAGGTTTCTTCTTTATTTGGGTGGGGTATTACAATCTCTTTGGTCATAAAAAATTATCGAAAACTAATTGGGAGCACTGTTAATTGCTATTCCCTAAATTAGGTCGTATGATGACGTAGAGTAAACATTTTTTTTTTTTTAATTTTAATTTTAATTTTTTTACTTTCTTGGTATTATAAATAGTCCATTTAGTAATAAAACAACATTAGTATATCATTTATCATAAATGTAAGCTCGGGAATATAATCAAACAATGTAATCTTAATTAGATATGTATATATTGTTTTCTTTTTGTATCGTTGATAATAGAAGAGAAAGAAATCTAAGTTATTGATCGTATTTTCACTCCTCTGTTTAACTTGGACCTTGTAAAAAGTCATTAAGATACAAAAGCTTTCTGATCGAGTATGATGCAGCTCGTCATTTAGACTACGAGCCTACAACGTGTAAAACACAAGAGTTTTGGCCCTAATCCTCATGCATGATAGAGAACTCACCTTTGTTTTTATAAAGGGTTACAATTTTGTCTTCTTTTGAAAAACTAATAAAGAAATATATTAAAACATTCAAATGGTATGTCTTCATATGTTCATATGAACAATAAATTGACCCTGTTGAGTTTTAGAGGAATCTTTATAAAAATAACTTATTAATTACATTGTAAGTTGGAAGCTCATAACCCTAAGCAAGATAACTTTTAGTCTTAAATGAAAACCATTTAATTAACTTATTATCTATTTTAGTGTATCAAAAACTATCATTCTTAAACAGCTCTGGAATTAAATACAACTTTCTTGAAGGAAATATTTAATAGAAACAACAATTGACCCTTCTGAGTGTTAACGAATTCTTATAAGATTACTCATTTGGAAGATTATAAACCTAACTAGGGGCAATATTTCAATTTCTAATCAAGGAAATATATATATATATCGAAAGATCTGAGTATTTCATTGATCAAAGATTACGAGCATAAAACTCTTACATCACAAAACATAAAGTTTTGCAAAATCATAGTCACAAGCTATGAGGTTACAGAGTCATAGATACAAACAAAATTCTTACAATAAAGTGCTATCTATGACTTTCATCCTCCACTAACCCATGTATAAAAATAGTTAAAGAGCAGATCTGCTCCGAGCAGACTAGATCTAAGACAATGGTAGTCAAATATCTTAAAAATTTATTTAAATCGGGCGTCAGAGATAACCTCTCACACCGAACTATTCAGGCTGTAAGAGATAACCCCTCACACCTGACTAACCTCCATCCTATAGATCGCCATGATGGTAGATCTAAAGAGAAGAAAATTCTTATTCAAAGTAAAAACACAACCAGTAAACAGCAGCAGCGGCCTGGGAGAAGATGAACAGCATAACACGGAGGTAGATAGACGGATGCATAGCAGAAAAGCCAAAATTGCTTATTTGGTTGGAAAACTCCTACAAATAAAAGAAAAAACTAGAATGGAAGGGGGAGGGTAGGAGCGGGGAGTAGAAAGGGAGAGGAGCGAGAAGTCTAGGGCCGGCTTCACTAGTCTGTTTTCAAAAAAAAAAAAAAATCCACTTAACTTATCATCTCAATCAAAAGTTACTATTTTATAATCGTCTCTATTTAAATAAAACTTTCTTAAAGGAATGTTGGGCAACATAGCATTTTGTGTTGCTTAAGCATTGAATTAATACATTTTCCCCCATCCAAAGTAACTTACTACGATAAGGTTGATCTATTCTTTGTGCTTCAAATGTTTCTTCATAGTTTGCAAGAGTTCATTGTCTTCTGTAATTTTTCTTTTCTATAAACATTGGCTTTTCAATAGTATCTTTAACATAAAGTGTCTTTCCATATTATTCCAATATGATATATTCTTATATGACGTGTTTACCATGCCTTTTGAGCTAAATTACAAAACCTACCTTTTGAATGGGTGGATTAATATAATCTAGGGGAAAATATAGTTAACCTCCCCCCCCCCCCAAAAAAAAAAGAAAAAAAGAAAAAGAAAAAAGTATCTAGATGTGGCAAGTTAGACCATCTGTCATCTTTTTCCATCTTTTTGGACGGAAGCCAATCACGTGCGTCACATGTAACTTTTTAAGACATGATCTCCCCAAACTGCCCCTGTAGAGTAAAGTGCCAAAACAAAACAATGAAAACTGAAAAAAAGAAAAAGAAAAAAAAAAGGTTATATATATATATATATAAAGACAAAAAAAAAAAAGCAAAACAAAAGGGTGGTCCAACCAACTCCAAACCCTTTGGAGTGGATTCGACCACCACCATTAGCTCGACCACGCAATCCTTTATTTTGTTTTTTGGGGTTTTTTTTTTTTCTTATTATTTTTTAACACTTAATGCTGGGACCATTTTGGGGAGTTCATATTAGGGCACTTTTTTTTTTTTTTGGGGGGGGGGGGGTTAAAGTGTATTCTTCTGTATAATATTTTATAATTATCTTGTCATCCCTCTTCATTAGTTTATTGAAAATAATTAAACCCTTGCTGGTACACTTTAGTTTTGTTAGAAGTCACACGTTAAGATAAATATTGTCTTGAGCTTTTTGCTCTAACAAAAAATCACTTCACTTGCATATAAATGTAATTGTTGAAGCCTTAATTATCATTTTGAGTTAAACTCAAAATAAGAAAGTGTCTAGAGTGTCAGAAAACAATGGTTGCGAAATGTGTCAGAAAACTTATGTTCAAAATGATAGAATTTCTTATCCTTATTCTCCTAAGTGTGCAAGCCAATGATTGTGCCCCTACCTCATTCTTTCTATCTCTACCTCCCATCATGCCTTCTGATTCCTCAAAACTTGTTGGTGAAATTTTCTTTTGCCTTCATGAAGACATTGAATACAATTGCGCAAAAATTAAAAACACATGGCCATCTCCTGACTTTGAATATGAAACTTGTATTTTTCTTAGTTTTAAATACTGCTTACATAAGTATTTTCATGAAGACCGATTAGGGTATCATGTCATTTCATCTTGCATCAGAAAGGATTGCCTCCCAAAATCAATAATTGGAGCCATCGTTACTCGAAGTGTCCAATTCGTGAGTTGTTTATTGGAATGTTATAAAGAATATCTTGAGAAAGCCTTACGGGTAAAGAGTTCCTAACTACTCTCTCTATGTCTTTCTCTTATTTGAATCAATACACATAAACATCCTCCACGATTCTTAGGCTATTTTACCATGTGGATTTTCTCAAATCTCAACTATTGTTTTCAAATTATATAATCCTGATTTTATCATATTGGTTAAATGTCTTTTGAAATCTTAGGCTATTCTACCATGTGGATTTTCTCAAATCTCAATTATTGTTTTCAAATTATATGATCCGGATTTTATCATATTGGTTAAATTTCTTTTAAAATATACTAAATACTAAATGATAAATGTTGAGTTGATAGAGGTGATAAATGCTAATAGGACAAGTTCCAAAGCATTTAATTTGAAAATCTTTGTTGAAATTTAAACAAAGTTACATGATAGATTACCCTAGGAATTACAAAATAGCAATAGAAGGTTCATTATGAATTATATTTGTTCATTCACCATAAAACATTATATATTTATCTTTTATATGAATCTTAATGTGTACTAAAAGCTTATATTCATACACCGTTTGTAATTAATTTGTGAAATATTTAATTTTTAATTCCAGTACCTGAAGAAATTCCAAAGAAATTTGCACCATTATCATAACCCATAATTGTCACTATTTCCCTTTTAGTTAACAAACATATTGATATATATATATATATATATATTTTCTATGTTAAATAAGTATAGATTGTCAAATAAATGGTAAAATAGGGTGCTAAGAAAAAGACCAAATAGAGTAATTTCATTTGAATTGGAGCAATCAAGTTCTCATTTTAGTGTACTCCAACAATATTGTAAGAAATTTGGAACAATGAAAATTTTGAATAGTATTTAATGTCAAAGAAATTACTTCTTTGTTCCTTCTAGGGGTTGTCACTAAACTCTCAAGTTAGTTGTTGGTGGTTGTAGACAATTGAATCAATGGGTGTCGACTACTAAAAATTCATATAAGATCTTACACCTGGCCACCAAATCATAACAAGATCTTACATTGTGCCTCTAGGTTTGGTGGTAGATCAATGTGAGATTTGAAACCCGCCATCAACTGAATGGCATGGATTTGTTAGGTCAAGCACCCTTGTTGGAAATGTTTTTTCATTATTGACTATCGTTAGATCAACCGGCGAAAAATGATCATTTTCTCTTGGTTTTGTTAGGACCTTTTTGGAATTGGGGTCGGGTTTATTATGAGTAGGGAGAATCAAGCCCAAAACTCATGTTGACTTGGTTGATTGATGGTTACCGGGGCATTGTGGCCTATAGTCAAATAGGTTATCACATGAGTTCTCATAAAAAGGGACAAAAGGGCCCACATGTGATATTGACAATATTTTTGTTGCAAGCAAGTAGTGATATGCCTTGGAAATGACATGGTTCAATAATATTATGGTTCTATACTTAAGTGTTTAGCAAAATTATGGTTCAACAATGATATAAGTGAAAGATAAATACTCTATGAACTTCATCAAATATCATAATGTTCAAGAGGGTGACCATAACAAATACATATGAAATAAAGAAAGTAAGGAGAGACTACGGGAGAAAGGATGTGACCAAGTAGTTTAGGCATAAGGACAACCTTTTCCTGGTTCAAAAATGGAATGACCAATTTTCTAACTGTGGCATGGATGGCTCAGTTGCCTTTTAGTGGGGTAAACTTTATCCCCCTCTCTCTTGTAAGGTTGGCTCCTCTCGAGTGCAGTCGGTGATTATGGTTAAGGAACTTCTACACTCGCTTAGCCTATTTTGGGGTTGTATGGAAGTGTTTAAGGCCATGAGGCTACTCTCGTATATTTACTTTCTCACTTTCCTACTACAACTTTCCACTTTATTGCTCATTACGTGTTACTCATTTTGTGGATTTGTGGTTGTGATTGTGGGTTTCTCATGTGATGACTTTGCCCTTGCTATGAGGATAGTTTCACCTTATATAGGTGAATAAATCACTCGTCCAACTGTGGTGCAAAAAAAGATTGATGATATCATCCATTACCCTAAGTCAGTGGACCACTTGATAGATAGGTGAAGAAAATATGGATTTCTACAAACTGGTAATGCTTAAGGGTTACTCCCCTTTGGAATTTCTTTCTAATATGTGCAACGTGTAGGAAATGGTGATTAAAACCTTATATGAGGCATTAATGGTCGAAAACACCTTAGTCAAAATTAAGATGGGATTAGCTTGATGCTTTATTTCGTCCATCTCTGCTGCCAAACCTCTATGAGACCCATCATTGTGCCATGCCACACTGTGTGGGGTCACCATGGATGAAACAATAGTCTCGTTTGGTCACATTGTAACACCTCACTTCAAATAATAAGAATTAAATTCAAAACTTGGGAATTAGTAGATGTATATACGAGGATTAGAAGAAGTGGAATAAGACAATAATTAATTAACATGGGTGTTTGGACAAGGGATTATTGGAGCAATGAACGTGTTGGACACTTAAACATTTTACAATAGGAAGTCTCGTTCAAAATGGGATTCTTGCTCATCCGACATGCCATGAATCACCAAACATGCCCTAGCCTGCTTTTGAACGTTGTATGGATAAGTCTACGTGTTCAAAATTTTAACGTGCATTCAAATCAGACACTTCCAAAATGTGAAAAATGAGGGAGCTAGGGTTTTAAAGGCATGCGGCCACCCCTCTCCCCTCATTTTCACTCCACCAATCACCTAGACAGAGAGAAAATGAGAGAAATAGAGGAAAATGTGACAACTTTAGGTGTTGTTGGAGCAAGAAGGTGTAAATAAAGCTTTAAGGGTAAGTATCTAAGCTCTCTCTATTTACTTTTATGAAGTGTGAAGTGTTTTTTCTACGTATGGAGTTGTATTTTAAGATCTTGACATGTGCGTTCGCGTGTGTAAAATATGTTTTATTTTTTGTTGAAATAGTGGAAGAGAGGGCCTCCTTAGTGGATGGGAGGGGCTTTTAGGACATAAGCACTACATAAATGAGTCGTAGTGCAATTTTAAGAAGATAGATACTATAGGGTAAATTGAGGTTTTATACTTAAGAGATCAACTAAAGATATGAAAAATTTGCAAACAAAGGAACCAATTATTACGGATCAAGATTTGTTAAGGAGTTTAACACTTAAGGTAAGTAAAAACATGCAAGTGAAAAATACAAATCTTATTGCATGGATATTTACAAAGGATAATTCTGAAATTTTACTAAAGCATGAAATGTTGTATTTTCATATGATGTGAGCCCAAGATACTTTATCGAATACATATGTTTCTAAATTCTTTGTTTGGAACCACCTATTTTGGATAAAAAATTCATGTGCAAATGAAAGACTTGATTATGGTATGTTTCAAAAATAAATAGCATATTTACTATGTTGTGAAATGTTACGATACTATATGAATGATAATGTTATGATATGTTATGCGAGAACACGTGTAATTTTATGATATATGAGCTTGACCCTAAGGCATATTATGTTTAAACTAGATTCGTGTGGTATGTATGTTTGTATGTATGTATCATTTATAGCCGGTGCTACAACAGTACTGTGTGAGGCTACCATCACGTGTATCCTAGGTTGAGTGAGCAATCCAAGGCAAGCATTGGTCGATCAATAAAGGTATGCAGTATGTTGTGCATTTCCCGTGGCCACAAGGGTGTACCATGACGTTCTATGGAATGCGCCAACCTTGATTGCACAAGGCTTAATTGTACTTGTACGTCCAAAGGGAAGAGTTATGAAGACGATGTAAATTATATGCATATGCATGTTTTGTTATGTCTGTGAATTTTATACATAAAAAGTAAAAATGTCTTAGTTCTTGCCTTGTTCATATAAATTATGTTCCCTTTGTATTTTCAAAAAAAAAAATGTGTACTTTTAAGGGCTTGGTGGGAAGTGTTGAACTAGTATGTTTATATCAATGGCTTATCTCGTAAATGAATTCCTTGTGGCATTTGCTTACTAAGTTGTGGACTTATCTTTTTCACCTTTAAAACCATGTTTTATAGAGGATCGAAGATTAGAGGATGGACAAGCAGATCAGGAGGTAATCGCAACTACCTATATCATTATGGTTACTGTGTTAATTTATGCTTGGGGGACTTCATGTGGTTATGCTGACAATGGATATATGGCACTTAGTACCCTTTTGCATTATATTGAAGTTATTTACTATTTAATAAGGACTTGTATTAAGATATGATTTAGACTTGGTATGTATTTGCACTTATCGACTTATGAATCGCATGTAATGTTATGGTATTATCTTATGGCTATTATTTAGATGCTCTGGTTGGTATTCATTTGATGATGCTAGTTGACACACACACACACAATTATGTCGATAAAGCATAGTAGTAGCATTCCAAATTATATAAAAGGGTCAAATATTTTGCGAGCATTACACAAATCCTTACCTACCAAACCTCTATATCCTTTCTTCCCCCATAAGACAACTTATTGGCTTGGTTCCTGGTTTCCATGATGATGTGCAAATTTTACTCGTAAGCGCACAAGTTGTATGTAGCATAGTGCATGCAAGTGCGAGATCGTATCCACAGGAAAATGTGTGCAAACAAATGAAAATCAATTTCCATTTAGATTAATTCTATTTTAACCTAAAGTCGCGTTTTTGATTTTTTTTAAGAACAAAGAAATAAAAATGAGTAAACAAACACAAAGAAGAAAAACACTAAGGTATCTGAATCCACCAAATCAAATCAAACACCATACTCTTGCATTTTATTCATAAATTCGATTTAAAAGAGCTTAATATTCAAGTTCTTAAACAAAGCGTAAAACCATTTGATGAATCCAACTCAAAAACAAATCACAATGATTATCCCTTAGAGTAGAAATCATCCATTGTATCTGTTTGTCAGACAAATCACAATGGATATCTCAATCTCAAAGAAATCAATCGATGTATCCATCGGTTGAAACACAACAAATATCCACTTAAAATAAAATTCTCAATCTAAAGAAATAAATCCATAAATTGAAATAGAACTCAAATATAAAATGATAAAAAAAACATCGAATCTACGAACATCATGACAAGAATGTAGGTGTTATCATTGATGATGTTTCATCATCAACCTTAGTTGAGGATTTTAGCCTCTCATGACTAAAAACACCGAACAATTTTGAAATTAAAACATAAAGAAATAAAGTAAAATGACGAAGAAAGAAGGAAGAATAGAGACTAAATAACTTAAAATAAATTAAAGGAAATACAAAACAAGTTTAAACTTACAAAAGAAAGAACAAAACGAGAGCTAAAACAATGCCCTGAAGAAAATTGATATAATACGATGATCGATGAAAAAGTTGTGCATATCATGGGATTTTTATACCAAAACATTAGGTTAAACTCCATATTTTTCAAAATGACACATCTACCCCTCAAAACCCTAATAAAAGAAAAGAATGCTAGGATTTGGAGTGTCTGCAGCTGCTCGGAGTAAGGAAATTCGCGTTCTTATATTGTGGGGCACTTATAACATAGAAGACGTTTGAATTAGGAAAATTATATTTCACAATGATTTGTATTATTCTGAATTATATTTCTAACGCCACTAATTTCACCTTAATACGATACTTGAGCTAAAAGTTATGATCAAAATACTATGACTTGTGCAGATGCTGAAATTTAATCCAATTCGCTTTTGATTCGAATTAGAGAAATTTGATTTAATCTTTTCATTGACTTGGTTAAACATAACCATATTAGCTAGGTCTTCTCAAAGTGTTCTTTGTTCCAAACTTTGCACTTTTCACTTTAAAACTGTCATTTTCTCTTAATGATCTGCAAAATACAAAAACTAACCAAAAACATTAAAAGATAATAAAAGCTAAAGGTTTAACAAATGTGAATTAAGGGGTACAAATATAGTGTGTAATGACAGTTTTATATGTACAATGCAATAATATGATGTAATGACAGTTTTATACACACAATGCAATAATATGATGTAATGATAGTTTTATACGCAAGGTGCAATAATATGATGTAATGACAATTTGTGGGTATCATTTCTGGCAAACTCTCATGAGACTTCACTCGTCCACTAGGGAGTCCTAGAATTTTTGAAAGGCTTATTGCATATGCTAAATATTGTCGTTTGAAATCCAACTCCGTGTCGAACTTGGAGTAGCTTGACCTAACCCCAAGCTTACATTTTGCTAGTCCCTTAGCAAAAGAAAATGAAAAATAAAATCAAAGCAAGAAACATAAGTCCGCTATCGTGGGAGAGATGATTGCAATTAGCATATGCAACAAGCCTTTTAAACCCTAGGACTCCCTAGTGGACGAGTGAAGTCTCATGAGAGTTTGTCAGAAATGATACCCACAAACATTTTAGAGCACTTGTTGTTTGATAAACAATGATTTTCACACAAATACATGGTTCATATATATATCATGAGTAGGTTTAACAAAATGAACATCACATCAACATCAAAATATCCAAAATCAATCAACTCATAGCTGAAAAATTGAGACAACACATGTTTAAATAGGTGTAAGGTGTGATTAACATAGATTCATGAGGTTCCAATTTTTCTCAAAGCTTGTATACCAAAAAATTCATAGAAAATTTTGCTAGATGAAAACAACCAACGCTTAAATCTCTCTCTCTTTTTTTTTTCTTTTTTTTTTTGTTTTTTTGTTTTTTTGTTTTTTGGCTTTTGTGTGTGTGTGTGTGTGTGTGTAGGTTGTACAATGCTTAACTCCCTTAAGCTTTCTAATTGACTTATATAATGAGTGTTGGGCCAATGACTCGGGACTCCCAAACTAGCTAGATGGTTTTAGGGCACTAGATGTAGAGACATCCCTAAGGGCCTAATTACTCAAGTCAAAAAGACTATGAAGTCAAACTAGTCTTATACAATCAACAAAATTGAATTTCTCATCTTTTTACGTGAACGCTCAATGCTTAGTAAGACAAGTAGTCCGGTTACTCAATGAGAACTGAAATTGATGATTTTTTATTTTTATTTTTTTTAATTTAAGCCAATGTTTCATCAATAAATCAACCTACAAACCTCAAGATACACATTCCTCAATTCAAATTTCAAACCTCATAGACCCTATGCGAATGTGCTTGTGAAAATCAATTCAAACAAGTGAAGTCTCTCTAATATAACAAATGAGTTAAAAGATTTAGATTTCTATAGACATGCAGTGTTCAAGATGTTAAACAAACCAATGATATGCAAACCACAGTTGCGTTGTAATCATGCTTAATCAACAACCTAGCGCAATATATATATATATATATATATATATATATATATATATATATATATATATATATATATATATATATATATATATATATATATATATATATATATATATATATTTTAAAAAAATTTATAGAACAAAAAGACAAATAAAAACAAATAAGCAAACAGACAGAGTGTTTTTCCATACCTCCAAACTTGAATTACACATTGTCCTCAATGTGTAGTATAGAAATACATTATCAGAAGTAAGGAAACATCAAAGTGTGAAAAAGGTCAAAGTTTTCCCTAAACTTAAACACGAGCACACCTGTCACAAACTAACAGCAATATTTCTCACAGAAACACAGATCACAAGGTCAATTGCTATTAGAAACAAAAGAAAAAAAGACACAAATGAAATGAAAAACGACTACAAGAAAATGTGCGGAAAATAAAATGGAAAAGAAGAGTTACTGCACTTTTCCCCGATCATTGGGATGTCCAACTAATCCATTCCACTCTTTCTTCTTTAGAATTTGATAGCCTTCTGGCAAAATGTTTTGTCATCTTAGGTAGCCTAGTTGCTTATTTCGAATGATCTTCTTAGGAAGATAATTCATAGATTTGTGACCTTGTATGCAGAGATCCTTGACAAGTTTATCATAAGACGGCTCTTTGAGGCATTGAAGAATTGAAGCTTGGGGCTCATTAAGTGTCTCAAATGGGTTTGTGATGAAGAAATGAGCTTCAGTACTCATTTCCTTGTCATTGGACAAATTTGGAGTTGACGGGAGCTCAATTTGCTCTAAGTGCTTCTCTTTCTCTTCCTCCTCATTGTTATCCACAATTTCATCGCTCTCAAGTATGGTGGTGGCCGGGACATGTTCATGACAAGAATTGCTGGATTCATCTTCATCAATCATGTAGTTCCCTTTAGCCATCAACTGACTTTGAAACTCTTCATACTCCATTCTGTTGAATTCAGCAACCAGATAATCAAACTGTCATTCCAGCTTGGCAATCGCCTGGCCTGTAATCTGCATGAAGGCTTTGAGAGTATCTTCAAGAGTGGACTATGGTACCGGTTGATTGTAGGATGAATGATGGGAAGTTTGGCTATCGAATTGCGAATATTCAAGATGGTGCAGTTCATGGCATTGGGGAGCATAATTTCCCGTGGCTTGAGTTTGCCACGCGAAATCAGAATGGTTGCTCCAGTCCGGGTTGTAAAAATTGAAATTTGGTTAATGCCGGGCTGGAAAAATTTATGTTCATTTGCTCATATGAAAAACTGGAGTGTTATCCCCATGATGGACAATTACTCGAACTATGATAAGGATTAGAGCAATATGAACATGGTCCATATGGGTGAAATTAGGAGTGTAGTTGGTAGGAGCGGGTGTCTTACCACTAGGCGAAACATGTTGTGCAGAAAAATTATTAAAATCATCAAACTGAAAATCCATGCTTCACTCCCACTCTTTAACATGCAAATATCCCATATAAAATATCAACCATCCTTCGTTTTTTTTGAATAAAAAACAAAAAAAAAGGAAAAAAAGAAAAAGAAAAAGAAAATGCAAGTGGGGTAAACAAATTTATTTTAGGTGCAACCAGGTTAGTTCCCAAGAAAGTGAGGGGGTCACAATGACACTCTTACATCCTATGACTTTCCTAGACATTGCATTCTTGGATAATGCCATAAGCCCACACTAGCAATTTTTTTTTTTTGATAAAAACACATAAATAAATAAAAAGAAAATAAAACAAAATTGCAAAAAGAAAATAAAACAAAAATCTACCTAAACTAGTAGAAAAATAAAACCAATTTAAACAAAAATCAATTTCCACAAAAAATTCAATTCCCCGGCAATGGATCTAAAAACTTGTTGTGAGTTTTAAAATACTCACAAGCGCATGAATCGTTTGCAATATAGTGTGTGTGCAAGTGCGAGGTTGAATCTACAGTAAATTGTGTTGCGAAAATTAATTTTTATTTAAACTAATTCTATGTTAACCTAGTTCTGAATTTTTGGAATTTTTTATGCAAAATAAATAACTACATAAAATTGAATTAAAAACAATTAATAAAAAAAATACTAAGGTTTTATAAGCCACCTCGACAAATCAAAGCATATATTCTCATGTTTGTTCATACATCCTATGCAGGTTCTAATTTTCATAGAATTACCAATTGAAAAATTCAATGAATCCATCATTTCTACAAATTATAATGAATATCCAATTTAATTCAAAACTATGCAATGTATCCGTTTGATTAACAAATCACAATGGATATCCAAATTAAATCAAAAGATTCAATGTATCCGTTGGATGAAAAACATTGAATATCCAACGTTTATACATATATTAATCGAAACAATCAATCAAAAAAATTCTAATCCTTTAATTGAATTGAAATAAATATACATTCAGATTATATGAACAAAGCATGAAAGTATAAAATCTAATCAACGGCGATGCTTCATCTTCAACCTTAATTGAAGATTTAACATTTCATAACTAAAAATAAAATGCTAATTTTTATTGAAAGAATTAAAAAAAAAATTAGAAGACTTATAAAGGAAAAATTGTACGAGAAGTAAACGTGCGAAAGACCCTCACACCCACTCGGTGTGGCTGCCCCACGCACGGAAAGAGTCCGTGTATCTCTCTCCCCCACGCACGGCTACAGGTGTCTCTCGGTGCTTCAAGTCTTGGAACAAAACCGTGTATATCTGGCACTCACGCACGGCAAAGAAAATCTATAAACATGCTGACTTGCCGCCTTCCCTGCTATAGACAGCATCACACGCGTATATATCTCTCAAATATTCGGTGCTGCAGATCAGTTTAGGAGAGATTACGTGTGTGTGGGCTTCTCCTTCTTAAGGAAAGAATTGATGTAGTTCGGTGTGTGCCCAGGTATGGAAAGAAGTCGCACGGCCGTGTCTTGATGCTAGCTGCTAGCTGCTCCTTCCTAAAGAAAAGACGTGTGGAAAGGAAAGTAAGCAAAACATAACCCACGTATCTCTTTTTGGTGCTTTCCTTTTTGATGCTGCCAGGCTTGGAATGAACGTGTCTTGGGTCATAATTGGTTCGGTGCTAATCCTTGCCAAAACTGGAGAAAGATGTGTCTTCATTATTGCCTTCGTTAAGTCCTCTTGCGCCGCGCATGTTCTTCTTTTGTTTGGAATGACTCATGCATGCGTGTCTCTTGGTTGCTGGTTTTGGAAATAACCCATGTAGCTGCTGTCCGGCCTTCACGTGCATGCATGGAAAAAAAATCTAGACTTGCCAAAACTGACGACGCACGGCTTGCTGGGTTTTGAAGACAACGTGTAAAAAGAAATGCGTGATTGGTCCTCCAAGTGCTGCCTTGCAAATTCTGGAGAAAGGCATCCGCCTGTCAAATATTCGGTCGTGTTCTAGCTGCTGGCTTGGCGAAACGCGTGAAGAGCTCTTAGCTCTCACGCCCGTCTGATGTAGGTTTAGGAATAATATATTCAAAATGGTGTGAAATTCGTGCACGTAGGTCTCATATACGTGAGTCTTATATACATGGGTTCGGCCCACACCCAATGTGTTTCGGTATAAGATTGATATAGAATAATGTGATGTAAGAATAACACATCTCATACTCAAAATGCCTCCACACATCCACGTGTAACTTTTGTCTAGACAAAACAAATGTCTTCCAATCTTGTACCACACCTACTCCTCTTTTGTTTTTTCTTTTTTTTTTCATCATTGTCGGTTCAAATTAATCACAATAAAAGTGAGCCAAAACTGAAATAGTTTTTTTTCGCTTCTTTGCAATTTCACACAAAATACTGTCATTTTATCTCAAATACAAAAACTAATTAAAAAATTAAAAAATAACAAATCTAAAAATTTAGTTCATACAAATAAAAATGTTTAAATATATAATATTTGACATTCATCACGTGACTCTGGTGAGAGGTGGATTTGGTCGTTGGTGGTTGCTACTCTGTTTCTTCATGCTATGAACTGCCTCTGGTTTGTAGAGAAGGTTATCACGTAACCTTTTTGAATGCCGATGGGACTTCATCACACAATCCTTAGGTCTAGCTAAGTGCCTTAGGTCTAGTCTTCACACTTTGTCTAAGTGCCTTAGGTCTTAACGAGACTAGTTGACATTGATTTTTTTATTAATTCACTTTCCCGCATGCTTCTCTTCAAACACTGGGCCTGGATACATATGGGCCAGCGTGGGCCTCCTTTACTATCAAGCCTTAATCGATCCAATTAACCATGGATGTCTAGCTTTCTCCAAGTGGTAAGGATATAGTTTGGGCCTTCTGAATCTAGTTAGCCTAATCGAAATTGAATCCAGTCGTGATACCTTGTGTAATACCCCAAATAATACATGACCTTTTTATGAAAGAATAGAATGACCTTACACCAATTTTTACAAGTTTCAAATTGCAAATTCCCTAATAAGCTAATGCTTTTCAAAATACTAATAAAAACAATGTATATTATTATTTTTGCAACATACAAACGTTGGAAGTGTTGGTGATCGTGCATATACAGAGTAGGGGTGAAAATGCGGTTACGGTTAGCGGTTTTTAGACAAAACCGGTAACCGTAACTGGCTGGGCGGCTAGCAAAAATTGCTAACCGCCTCCGCCAACCGGTAACCCGGAACCGTTTTTTTTTTTTTTTTTTGTTCTTCTTTTGTTTTCTTTTTAAGCTATCGGACCTATTTTGTTTTGAACCTTTTTTTTTTTACTAGTTTTCTTTTATGCAATTTGTTAAATTAGGCTATTGCCTAGTTTAAAATACAAAATTACAAATCTTATGTCTCATTTGAAATGGTAGACATTGCCAAGCATAAACTCAGTCAATATCATCCACAGACGTTGCCAAGCATAATCAAATGGCCAAATCAAAGAACAACCACGATCTTCTTCCAATTAGAAACCAAATGCTTGCTAATTTGCAAGCAATTATAAGTTTAAATAAAATCTAAAATTCAAAACACAAGTGAACACACCATATTCAAAACACAAGTCAACTATCAACACACCTCTTAGACCCCTATATTCACAATATCAAAAAATCAAACCATATTCAAATAGTTCATAGTCCACAAGTCCACACACCCACACTCACAACATGGTTTGATTCACAACATCAAAAAATCAAACCATATTCAAATAATCCATAGTCCATAGTCCACAAGTCCACTCACCCACACTCACAACATTGTTTGATTCACAACATCAAAAAAACAAACCATATCCAAATAGTCCATAAGTCCACACACCCACACCCATCAATTATCAAACCATATCCATAGTCCATAAGTTCACACTCAACATAAAAAAATCTTGTGGAAATAACAACACGACTCCTATTCGGTCTTCTAGCAAAATCCTGTGGAGATAACAACAATAAATATTATAAACTTAAAAAATTGACAAACTAAGCAATTGCATTGTAATATAAATATAATGACAAGTCAAAAAATGATAACCTTCCTTTAGGAATAAGATGTGTCAGTCGTCATTGAATGAGAATGTTGATTCTTAGGCCCATCTACAATAGAAAAAGTTTGAGTTAAATAAATAAATAATGAAAAGTAAATGAAATGAATTTATAAATAACTAATTCATAAAAATTTACCAGGTTCATCATAACTTTCCATAAAGTCCTGAACACTTTCTTATAGATCATTGGGCGGTTCTTTAACTAGTCTTGTGTGCAAATCAAGGCCTCAACGGTAAGTGGAGACAATGAACTCCTAAAGGTATCCAATACACGTCCTCCGTTGGTAAAGGCGGACTCAGAGGCAATGGTGGAAATAGGGATGGCCAATACATCACGAGCTATCGTTGCGAGAGTAGGAAATTTTGGTGTATTAACCTTCCACCAATTTAAGATGTCAAAATTTATAATATTTGCTTCACACCCATCCAACAAATATTGATCCACCTCCGACTTACATTCCAAGTCATTCTTTGCGACAAGGTGTTGGGAAAACATATTCCTATATTGTGTCTCTTTATCTTCATCACCACGAATAGGATTGACATCTGCTCTTCTTGTATCTTCAACAATGTTAGATGACTCCCCTACTCCCCTCCCATGAAACTTATTGTATTGCTCAATTAAACGATTCAGGAGGTCCTCACTTTTGCCTCTATTTGATCCACCCACATAGGCCCATTACATTTTCTTAACCAAAACACCAATGCCTTTATCTTGTTGCGTGGATCAAGAACAAAACCAACATACAACATTAAATTGATCATATCCATAGTCCCCCAATATTTTTCATATTTTGTTTCATACTAAAACTCACATAACTCAGGACCTGATCTTCACTGAGACAACCATCATTCAAGGTATTTTGAATAATACAAAGTTGCAAAAAATATGAATTGGAGGTGACATGAATTGAACCAGAGAACTTCAATGTAGCTTCATAAAAAGTTTGCAAAAATGTCGCAAATGCCCTAGCATTTTCTCAATCAATAGGTTGAGGAACAACAAAATGATTATGTTCATCCTCCCCCAATAGGTCAAAAGCTCTTTGGTACTTCTCAGCAGTGGTCAACATCAAATATGTAGAGTTCCATCTAGTTGGAACATCTAGACACACCATGTTTTTACATTTAATTTGTTCCCGCTCTACACAATCTTTAAACTTTGACATCCTCTCCGGTGAAGACCTCACATATCTCACTGCGTTCCTTATATTAGTAACACAGTCACCTAAGTCTTTCAAGCCTTCATGCACAACAAGGTTTAAAATATGAGCGGCACAACGCATGTGAAGAAATTCTCCTCCTAAAATAGTATGACTCTTGTTCTTCATCCTCTTTCTCATATACTCAATCCCCACATCATTGGCTGAGGCATTATCGACTGTAATAGTGAACACACTATCAATCCCCACTGGGTCAATGCACTCTCTATCATTCTTCCAATAGTTTCACCCCTATGATTGGGAATTTGGTTAAACTTGAGAATTTTTTTATGAATCGTCCAATCAGAGTCTATGAAGCTAGCGGTAACACACATGTAGTTTATATTTTGCAGGAATGTCCATGTATCGGTAGTGATGCATACCCTTTTACCGCTCAAAAAAGCCCTCAACCTAAGCTTTTCTTCTTCATACAGTTTCAAACAATCTTTTTGTAAAGTGATACGACATGGCACTTTGAACCTAAGTTCAATTCCATTTATCAATTCCCTAAACCTATCACTCTCCACATGCCTAATAGGCAGCTCACTTTTGATGAAATACCGAACAATCAAATTCTTATATTGTTTGAATCATACTTCATGAATCCAATTTGGTTACTACTACCACCTTCTACCGATTTCTTGAATGACATTTGCAACATTGTTTGGTTTTTGGGTAGTGTTGAATCTTTTGATTTCTTAAGTGGAGAGTCTGGGCAATTATAGGTAAGGTGGTGCATCATGGCTGAAGTGCCATTTCTCTTATAGTGACACCCTATTAAGTAGGAAGTATCAAGAAGAAGAAACTGATCCAGAAGAAATTATGGGAGAGCTATCCCAACAGTTCGCCCTTGTGCAGATTGATGAAGTAATAACGGGTGGACCTCCTATTATGGCGGCACTTGTAGTAGAGCCTACGAGTATTGAAAGAATCAGAATGGCACAAGAAAGCGACCTTGAGTTGCAAGATCTCAGGGTTAGGGCCAGGCAAGGAGAGGCAAATGGATTCTATCTCACGGAAAAAGGAACTTTAAAGACCAGCAGTGGGAAAACGGTCATCCCTTGTGATGCTGAGTTGAGGAGAGATATTCTGGATGAAGCGCACCAGACACCCTACACTGTCCACCCAGGCAATAACAAGATGTATCAAGACTTGAAGAAGAGATTTTGGTGGCGTGGCATGAAGAAGGATATTGCAGAGTATGTTGCACAGTGTCATTCTTGCCAGCTTGTTAAAGCTGAACATCAGAAGCCAGCAGGGCTACTTAAACCACTTGAAGTGCCTATGTGGAAGTGGGATCAGATTTCTATGGATTTTGTAGTGGGTCTTCCAAGAGCACCAAGTGGACAGGATGCTATATGGGTTATTGTTGACAGGTTGACAAAGAGTGCCCATTTCCTTCCCATCAAGATCACTGACTCGATGGAAAGGTTAGCAGATTTATATGTACGGGAGATTGTGAGGCTACATGGAGTACCTATCTCCATTGTGTCAGACCGTGACCCACGGTTCACTTCGAGGTTTTGGGAGAAATTACAAGGTGCTATGGGAACAAAGTTGAACTTTAGCACGGCTTACCATCCGCAAACTGACGGCCAATCGGAGAGAACCATTCAAACTCTCGAGGATATGCTTAGGTTGTGTGTTTTGGATTTCAAAGAAAGCTGGATACGTCATTTGCCTTTAGTTGAATTCGCCTATAACAATAGTTTTCAGGCAACCATTGGCATGGCACCTTATGAGGCGTTGTATGGGCGCAAATGTCGATCACCTCTGTATTGGGATGATGTTGGTGAGAGACAGTTATTGGGGCCAGAATTAGTGCAGGTGATGAAAGAAAAAATAGCACTGATCCGGAAGCGCATGCTTACTGCGCAAAGTCGACAGAAAAGCTATGCGGACAAGCGACGTCGTGAGTTAAAATTTGCAGTTGGGGACCTTGTGTATCTTAAGGTGTCACCAATGCGGAATGTATTCCGTTTTGGCAACAAGGGCAAGCTTAGTCCAAGGTATGTTGGACCATTCAAGGTGTTGAAGCAAATAGGTTCCTTGGCATACAAGATCGAAATGCCTCCTAATTTGGTAGGCATTCACGATGTTTTTCACGTCTCTCAGTTGCGGAAGTGTGTTCACGATCCATCTCAGGTGATAAATTATGAGCCTCTGGATATTCAGCCGAACTTGACATATGAGGAGTTGCCCGTACAAATTTTGGATCGCAAGGAACAACAATTGAGGACAAAGACAATTCCGCTTGTAAAAGTTTTATGGAGGAATCACGGAGTTGAGGAAGCTTCATGGGAACTTGAACGGCAGATGCGGGATAAATACCCCCACTTATTTGAGTAAACCCAGGTATGACTCTTTGTTGATTCATATCGATTAAGTGTTAGATCCTCGATAGAAGTGTATGTTTGCATGATCGTATGACAGTCTAAGGTCCAAATTTCGAGGACGAAATTTTTATAAGGAGGGGAGGATGTGATGTCCTAGAAAATATTTAATGGGTTTATTGGATAGAAAATAAAAATAGGTCTACTTGGTGTGGTAAAACAAAACAAAATGTTTCATTTTAATCCTATAGACTAGTAATTATAACCAAGAGAATAAAATGCAAGAGAACATCTTAAAGGCCTAAAAAAAAGGAATTAGAAACTACAAAGAAAATAAAAAAAAAAAAAAAATTAATTATAAAACAATTAGTAATTAAAATAATATATATATATATATTATTATTATATGTATTATTTTATATATATATATATATATATATATTAATAATAATATATATATGTATATTATTATTATATATATATATATATTTCAAGTGAAAGGCCTTTCGGCCATTTCACGGAACTGAAGGGCCAGCCCTTCAGTTCCCAAAAAAAAAAAAAAAAAAAAAAAAAAAAAAAAAAAAACGTGAGGCGCATGCGCCTCACTTAAGTGAAAATGGGAATGAGGCAGTGCCTCATTCCCTTCTGCCCAGCAACAAAAAAAAGGGAAATAGGAGGGAGAGATTTTTATACAAAAATCTAGATCTACGAAGATCCAACGGTCGGATCTTCAATCCGTTTTCGGAAACGTGATCCTTGCACTTGGATTTACGTTCTTACCGATTGTTTTAAGGTAAAACACTAAACTCATGATTTTGTGATTTTTGGGTAAAATCCTAAAATATGAGTTTAATCCTCTATATTCTTTAGGTATTTGAACTTATTGGAGTTTACTTGAGGCTACCCAAACTTTGGGCTGAAGTTTGGAGAACTTGGGTAAGTTTTTCCTCAAACCCTAATTTTTGAGTATTTGATATTTGTAGGATTTTAGGGGATTAACATTTAGTAAATGCCATTGTGTTAATAAATATTGCTATTGGGGTTGAGTTTGGGTAAACCCTAATTTAATGGATGAAATTAATTTGAGGTTTTTAATTATTTAAAAATTAGGTTGTTAATTTATGGGCTAATTGTGGTGATAATAATGAATAACCCTAAATTAACCATGAGTTTTATAAAATAAATAAATATTTGTAGGGTTAGGTTTTAATGTTAGCAATTTGTATAAATTGAGGATTTTATTGATAAGCCTAGAATTATTATTAGGTATGAGCTTAGGCAATTGATGGGTAGAATAGTCATTGAGCGATTCAAAGTGAAAATTAGTGCAATTATTGGATGGAAACTAAATTGATGCAATATGTTATGTACAGCGGCACTTTGTGGATTGAGCCTAGGACTTATTAGTGTTGGTGTGCAAGCAGTCAGGTGATATTTTACTCACTGAAAAATTATTATTGTTATTTTATTAAAATAGAAAAATATATGTGTTTTATAAATTTGAATCAACTGTATGTTAATTATCTGTTTTGGTTGATTTGAGTAGTTTCAACTATGTTCAAATAATATCAATGATGTTATGAAATGATGTATGGATGAAATGTGTAGAATTATTTTTAAAGTGTTTGAATGTGAGCTGCGGTTGGGATTTAAATTATGCATAGTAGAATGATAAAGTTCCATGTTAATTGGTTTATTGTATTTGAAGAAAGCATGATTTGTAAAGAATAGGAGAATAGAATTTGAATTGTAAAGCATAAAGCATGAAGCATGAGCATAAAATGAACGAAAGGAATGAAAGGAATGAAAGGAATGGAAAGTTTTAAAGGAATGGAAAGACCATCATTAGCATGCATATCATTGTTTAAATTATGTGATGTTTTCATGATATAGAATATTGTAGTTTTGATGCTAGACGTATTAGTATGCCTAAGAGTTTTAATGGCAAAAGAGCTTATGTATACTGCTATCGTCTAGTTGCATAATTTTATAACATTGAGCTTGGACGAACAAGAATATTGTCATGGTTCGGTATGAGTAATACAGCGTCCTAGGAGTAGGTAGATGAATTGTCGTGGCACGTCAGTAAGAAGTGCTTGGATACTCGAGTTCTACTCTAGTAACCGCATGGACAACTACGTGCTCGACATGAAGTTGTAATGCCCTAGGATTCCGTGTTAACCATGTTTGGAAAATGATAGTAAGCTTGTACTAATGAGTGAGATGGCATGTTTTAAGCTTAGTGCGCTTGGTTTCGATGTTATTGGTTGCGATATTGGTGTGGCTTGGGAGTAGGTAGATGGATTGTCGTTGCACATCAGTAAGAAGTGCTTGGATATCAGAGTCTTACTCTAATAACCGCATGGACAACTATGTGCTTCGACATGAAGTTGTAATGCCCTGAGGCACAGTGTTATCACAGTTAATAACGTTAGACTTATGTGCATAGAGCTACCAACATAAAAGTATTATTGTAGGTGGGTTTATACGTGGTTGTTTCCATGCCAATGGAACTCCTACGTATGGGTCCAACTACATAGTATGTTTTAAATGTTTTCTGATAGTCGGTGTTCACTAAATCAGCTACGGGGGTTTTCAAACAAAATTTTATAAATTGGTAGCTGTTATAGTGTACGCGAGACTAAAAGGAAAAGTTGGTTCTTTGCGAAAACTCAGTTAGTTTAATATCACTGAGGCGGTGAACTCATCATTTCACCTATACGGATGTGGCAAACCCCCACAACCGTATAGATGATGTCCATTTGACTGCAGGTACACCTGACTTAGAGGAGGACCCCGTAGCTGCGTATTTGGGATATTACGATTGAAGCACACCGCGACAGTCGTATTGAGTTGGACTATGGAGTTCACTCTTTTGGGGTATTTTGTATATGGCTGGTGACGTAGGTGTCACATATTTTTGTGTAGCCATTCTTTTGTATTAGTGGAATTGTAGCCTTAAACAGTTAGACAGATATATGGCTCTTTTGTATGGACCACATGTATATTTAGATGTGCTTTCCGTTATGAGATGTAACGTTATGATTATTCCGCTGTTAGATATTACTCTGAATATCAGGTACATGATATGGAGCATGTATGTATGTTGGCTGAGCGACACGTAGTCGTGCCACTGTGATGACCCTTTTATGTTTTATAAATATTTTATCCCAAAAAAAAAAAAAAAAAAATGGGTCGTCACAGCAAATGGTATCAGAGCCATTTCCCAGCCTGAGATGGTGGGAGCGTGCACAAGCCCAAGAGGGTTGCCGGCGGGCACTCGCTGGGATGCCAAGAATGGGGTGATCCCATGAGGGTCGCCAGCGAGGACGCTGGGTCCAAAGGGGGGGTGATTGTGACGTCCCACATCGCCTGGGAATGAGGATGTGCTTATATGTATAAATGCACCCTATATGACACAACGCGTTTTAAAGCCGTGATGGCAATGAACCTATCAGAACTCCGCAGTTAAGCGAGCCGCTGCGAGAGCAATCCCAGGATGGGTGACCTCCTGGGAAGTCTGATATGGGGAGCCAAAAGCGGACAATATTGTGTCATTGGGGTGGGTCGTTACATTTAGGGTTTTCCTTATCGATCGGTTCCACTTTTTTAAAGTGCTTCCACACAATGGATTGATTCACATGTGGTTTTTTACATTGTGACTGTTGGGAAGATGTGAGGCTTTCAATATTTGCAGTGGAAGGTGTTTCAGAATTGTCATCTACCATAATAGGGGTGATTGCATCACTCAAAGTGTCTGCCATCTATTATTAGATAAACAATAAAATTTATTTAACAACCAAAAGGAAGAGGAATCACACCTCAAAACAAAATAAATATCATCTCAAATAAAAAGCTAAAAAATATAACTCTTCATTGATCTAATTACAAAATATTGGGCCTTCCAAGACTAAATTACATATTGGCCATTCGGTGATTATCACAACAGCCAACCCAAATAAACACCCATCTATAATACCTTAGTCCAACATGTCAACATGAATAACCTTAAGCAATCATCCCCAATTGTCCATGATTTATAACACACAACAAAGATCAATTTACAATTCCTTCTTTACAGTTAACTAAACCATCAAATTTCTTTAAACAATTAACCTCACTAATCCCCTACACTTTTATAAAGTTTCTTTGATTACCTTAAAATAATAATAAAATAATTAACCTCAAACCATCCTCCCAATTCGGTCAACAAAACCCAGAAAATACATCACAGAAATCACCACAACACCATTTGGCTAACACGAAGCAAACACCCTCACAATCACAAATCACAGCAAACCACAACTCGCCCAAAATTACCATCACCATGATCGAACACCCCAAATCACCCACATCAGCCAAGCAACTTGGCCATCAATAGAGCAAATTCTCAAGCCTTAAACAGAAACCCAATCACTACAACAAATATTCCGCCACTAACCGAAGTTACACACGGCCACTAGAGTAAAAAAAACCCAATAACAAACTTCAACCAAATTCAAAATCCACACTAAAAATCAGAAAATATGAACACACTACAACCGTAAATGTGATGAAATAACCAAAACAGAAACTCAAACAAATCAAACAAATCAAAACTAAAATAAATCAAACAAATCAAACAAATACCATAATAGAAACCCAAAACACAGCCTATTAAGTCTAATGACAGAAGAAGAACGAAAACTTACTAGCAAAGTCGTAAAGAGCGAGATAGAGAGGACGGAGAGTGGCGGAGAGAGGCCGATGGTGGCGTTGGAGCTTCTGGGCGGAGAGAGAGAGAGGTCGGCGAGTGGCGAAGTGTTGCGAGAAGGGAGATTCGGAGAGATTGAGGGCTGAGGAGTGAGGCGGCACAGTGAGAGTTGGGAGAATGAGAGGTCCAGTAGGGTTTGCTTTGCTCAATGAGTCAATTGATGGTTTATAGTTTTTAGGTTTAATGCGTAGACTTAGACTGAATTGAAACGGCGCCGTTTTGGTGTTAAACACCAGAACGACGTCATTTTATGTATAAATTTTTTAAAAAAATATATATATATATAATAAGAAAGCCGGTTACCGATTATAACCAGTAACCGGCTTTCTTAAAACCGCTAACCGCCTTAAAAAAAGGCTGTTAACGGTTATCGGTTACCGATTTTTAGGCGGTTTTAACAGTTATCCGGTTAACAGTTATGGACGGTTAGCGGTTAGCGGGCGGTTATTTTCACCCCTAATACAGAGTACACGCAACGAAAATTGATCCCAAGAAAATGTTTTCTTCAAGATAAACAATACTAGATAAAATTAATTAATATACAAGTTTGTGGTACTTACATTGGAATTCAGCCTCTCCTAGGCATGTAGGGCTATATAACTCTAACTGAAATTCTTCTTGCATATTGAATGGTCAAGAATACGTTTTTGGCGTTCTCGATTTAAACTTTCGAATCTTCTTTTTTATCACTGAATATGACCGTGAGTGTAGACTCATAAACTATTCTCAAATAAATAGAATAGGTAGAAGTATAAGCTTGAGAAAACCACATATTCTCTCTTGAATATTTCTCATGACTCTCTTACACGTTCTTGTGCCTTTAACAAACATATTTATGAAACTTATTTATGCTTCACTATGGTTCTCTATTTATAGACTTGGATTTACAATCATGATTGGGATAGGAGATAAACTGGAGTTGTAGTAGAACTAGGACTAGAGTTATAGTAGAACTAAGACTGGACCCATAGTAGAACTAAGACTAGAGTCATAAAAGAACTAGGACTGCTAGCTAGCCCTATCTACTAGGGTGCATGGCCAAGAGGAGAAAAAACACTCATCTTGGCCTTGCATACTACTACTAATCAGTCTTAAGCATGGGTTTGAGTTTTATCCCGCAGGCCCAATGCTCCTTTAACTCATCTTAAGTCCATTGGAGTAAATTCTAAAAGCCCAAAGCTCTTTAATGGCTTAATCCATTAGGAAATTAATTAATAAGTCCAATTATCTCTAAGTAATAAGCCACTTAGGAATTAAATTCTTTTGGCCCATGCTTTATCAAATAAAACAATCCAAATAAATAAATGCATAACCGAGGTCCAAATCATATGATCAATTTACATAAGCTCAAAGAGGAACATAAAAGAAAAATACAATTAGCTTCAATAAGTCTGTGACAATATCACACGACATAATTAATCACAATTGATTCTATTAAACAAATGTGATTGCACTCTAATATGTATTTTTGAATTTAATGAATTAATCTTTGTGATGTACTTATTTATTACATATTACCCCTTTATGGAATCATTACGTAGTTGAATCAAAGTCAATACATTGTAAGTTTGTTTACTACCTCTTTTCCTTGATAACTTGATTTAATTACATGATTATCCTTTTTATAATGAATTCTACGGAAGCTCCAAATTGACTAATCATTTTTCTTGGGTCGTTACAATTTATCTCTCCCCTAACCTTGCGTGCCAAGGGAATAAGCTCCCCTTGGCCGTCTCCTACAGGGACTACGAGACTAATTTTCTCCTCCTTTCCAAGTAACCCAAGCCTATAAACAAAAGGAGTCTCTAAGGTGAAATAGAGGAGATACAATACAATAGACTTGCGTGACTCATTGCACTTACACACACAATAGAATTCTATTATTCTCAAGAAATTGAGTAAAGGCCTTCAAGACCTACTCTCTTGGTCATCTTCAGTCAATAAGGAGAAGACTTGAAGGTTTCATAACCCCCACAGACTGTCAGGTTCTACACAAAGGCAAAAAGGAAGAAAAATCAAATTGCCCCAAAAGCCTATGAGAAGATGAATTTACCATGTAAGTGTACTCTTGTTGTGCAATTTTTATTTTTATTTTCTTTTAATGCATGATCTAGACTTGCTTTCTTGAAGCTACACATATGATGCACAAGATCCCAACATTATTTTGCTCATTCGGAAGAGCTCATGTCAGAGGCTATATCATTCCAACGATTTGGTGATGTGTGAAAATTTTATCTCGTTTGGACGATGATCTTATCTTGTTTGGATGCACTCCTGTTAGGTTGCACTTAATTTTCCATCACATCAATCATTTCCACACATAATGTGATCTTGGCAGTTCATGTGGTCCTCGTCCGAACAGAACATATCTATGTCTGAATGCATGCAACTCAATAGATTCATGTCCTACAAGCTTCTCGAATGTTTTGTCTTGACAGAAGCTTCAACTCGTCCAAACGAGGTGTTCTACCTTAAATTTCTGAGTTTCCTAAAGTCAAAATTGTGACTTCTAATTGACCTGATACACTTGGGTCAAACTATACTTAGACCATTTATTGTTCCTAACATATTTATTTATCATTTTTCTTTTTCTTTAAGTTTTTAAATTTATGAATAAAATTACTATTTTATTCTTCTGGAGTTACACCTAAGGTATTTATGGGGCCATGGAAGACTATTGTTTTCAAGAAAACTATGAGCTTGGCCCACCGTTTTTCAATCCTACATGGCCAAGGGTGATTGGAGTGTTGGAACTGGTGTCCAAAACTCCAATTGCATTGATGTTTCTTTTCTATAATTGTATAATATTGAACATTGGACATATATATTATTGTTTTACATGTATATATATGTTTGAATATTTTCATAATGATATACATGTAAGGTCCCTAAGTTATATTGTATTTGACTAAGGTGTGAGTAATGAGATTATCACATAGAAGATCATAGTCATAGATCCTTGTAATTTATAAAAGATCGTACATAGTCATAAATGGAACTGAGAAATCTATCTAAACTATAACATGTCAAAATTAATGATCCATCTTGATTAGGAGAAGCAAGAAGGGCTTTGGGTTGATATGTTGGTGCAAGTGCAAAGTAGTGCCATGCACCTAATGGACTACGTGTCATCATTTTTTGAACACTGTGATTAAGAATGATGTACGGGTATGACGACTTATAACATAAACTCTAAATCCTGAGAAGATTGTAAACTCGGATGTAAAGTATAGGTCACTTTGATGTATGAGAATGAGATCAAATCGTTGGTCAACACTTTTGTGCGTTGGGTGATCGCATGTAGCATTATAGGAATACCTTATTCGAGAAGGAATTCGAATTATTTATCATGGAACAAAGCGATAAGGAATATTCCCCTTGATATAGATTTAATGAGAATGATTATCTTAAAGTTCGGGCTTGAGTGTTTTAGTGGTATTTATTGAAACTTTGATTTATGTAAGGTGAGATGAAAATCTCACAAAGTACAAAAATGATATATCATGTAATTAAATCAAGAATATCAAGAAAAATAGGTAGTGAACAAAGTAGCGGTGTATTGACTTTGGCTCGACTACGAAATGATTTCATGGAGGGGTAATAAATAATAAATAAGTACGTTGCAGGGATTGATTCATTAATTTTAAAATACATATTAGAGTGCAGTCACATTTGTTTAGTGAAATCAATTGTGATTAAATAAGGTCCTGTGATATTGTCACACATCTATTTAAAGCTAATTGTATTTTTTTCCTTTATGTCATTTTTTGAGTTGATGTAAATTGACCATATGCTATGTGTCTCGGTTATGTATTTATTTATTTGAATTGTTTTATTTAATTAAACATGGGCTAAAGGAATATGATTCCTAAGTGGCTTATTACTTACAGATGATTGAGCTTAGGAATTAATTTTCTATGAGCTTAAGTAATTAGAGTTGTGGGCTCTTGGAATTAATTCCAAATAGCTTAAATATAGATAAATGAGCATTGGGCCGAAGGTATAAAACCCAAGCTCATACTGAATAGTTGGTAGCAATGGGCTAGGGTTTAAACCCTAGATAGTAGGGATTGGAATTGTAGTTCTCCTATGACTCAAGCCCGATCTCTATATCCTAGATAGTAGGGATTAGAATTGTAGTTGTCCTATGACTCCAATTCTATCTATGCTATAGCTCTATCCTATCTCCTAACCCTATCGTAAGTGTAAATCGAAATCTATAAATAAATGGTCGTAGCGTAGTATTTTTATTAAGTTACTACTTCAAGTTGTGAGTCCACACTTACGGTCATATTCAGTCATTCGAAAAGAGAGAAGATCTGGAGATTGAATCAAGAACACGTTCTTCACCATTCAACATACAAAGACCAAATCAACCAAAGTAAAGCCCATTCAACATGCAAAGAGATATGATTCGTTCTTCGTTCGTCAATGAATCTACAATTTTCTGAATTCTAGCAGTAACTATTTGATTTGGAATTTTTTTAACATGAATTGTGATTGTTTAAAAATTGAAGTGACAATTGATTTCACATGTAAAAAGGCTAGTTAACACATTGGGAAAGTTGAAACTGTGTTTTTAATTTTTTTTCTCAACACATTTCATTATGTTTTCTAATGCGTACCAAGTCTAGAATTTTGAATTCCTGCATGTTAAGAACTTATACGTTATCTTGTTGGTGCATAATCAAGGAATTAGAAGTCTGGATGTGGTTTTTAGAAGTTCTTGGAATTAGATTTCAAGTTCTTGAAATAAAAATACATGGAATGAAATCAATCTTGTCTAGATTTATTAGTGCATGGTATTCATGTTGTCAATAATTTGAAAAATGTTTCATATTAATTATTGAAACATGATTGCATTCATAAATATTTTTGGATGCATAGTGATTTGATCACCACATGAATTGACATGAATTTTTGCTCGTGATCAACCAAATGAAGAGCCATGAGTCTTATCCATAACTATGGCATCGCTTAAAATTTTTCCCATGCAGAAAACAATCCTAAATTATAAAATATATTTTTAAATGTATTTATTTATTTAAAAAATTAAAATAATAAAATTTAAGGTTTTACACTTTTATTTCCATTTCAACTTAGGCCAAAAAATGTTGATTTTTTTTTTTAAAAAAAAAGGCTAAAAAAGTCTAAATTAAGTCCAAAAGACCTAATTTTTTAAAATTTTGGTTAACCGATTATCCGAACTAGCATAAAAAAAACAAAAACAAAAAAACAAAAAACAATTAAAAACAAAAAACAAAAAATAATAATAATGAGAAATGCATTTGGTATTCTGTATTTCCATTTTGTTATTTATTTGAAGAAAAAAGAAAAAGAAAATGTCAGAGATGTTAAATTTAAAATATTTGTAAACTTGGATATTAAATTAACCAAATGAAAATTGAGATCTGAAACGAAAATCTGTAAAATCTCGATGAGGTTCTAAAATATATTCTCAATTTATATTCTCAAATTATAAATCTCGATGAGGTTCTAAGAGATAAGGTGGCCGAGGCTGTCACTAAAAAGAAACAGGCAAAGTTGGCAAACAGCATCATCTGAAAGACGGTAATAAAAAATATACTAGATGTCTCAAAATAACAAGCCCGGTGTTCAAAACAATCAGGTAGGTTCAATTTAAACACAAGCAATTTCACACTACTGCCACCCAAAAGGTAATATAGCACCGGTTGGCCTTTTCTGTTTTTGGACACTGGCTCCTACAGAACAACTTAATCTGAGGCGGCAACTGCACCATCAGCTTGCTAAGCCACCATGCCTGGATTATTCCGGGGGTGCCATGACGGAGATATCTGACTCTACATTCTCACTTTTAGTGTTGGTGCTCAAAGAGGCTGGGGCTTCAGACTCTGTGCGGACAGGCTGCGGCTGAACTTTGGCTTCGATCATATCAGTATTTTGGATCTGAGCTTGAGATATATGCCCCGAGCGTTGAGTCCCCAAGCCTGAATGATAATGATTTTCAAGACTTGATCCCGATGCCGGTTGTGCGGATAATGGCAGTGGCTCCAGCGTGGCTGCTGCTGGTTGTAGTTGGGCTTGAGAGAGCACGTAAGTCATCAACAGCTGAGCCAAAAGGACCTGGGGGTCATTAACACCTTGCTGTTGGACTTGAGGGGTTCCGGAAGTCGATGGAGCATTGAAGTTGAGAGGGTAGACTGCTTGATGCCCTGCTTGTTCATGCGCTGATGGAGCATTAAGGTTAGGTGGATAAAGTGCTTGAAGACCTATTTCTCCGTACAAAGCACGGTGGCCATGAAACCTCTTAAGGTTTGCAAGGTGCTTTTTACCAGTCAAATGACTTTCAAAAACAACCTGCGAGTCACACTTGACATTGCACAACTCACACATTAAAGGAATCACCTGTTTTGATTTGGAGGGCTTAACTGGCCTTCTTGCTCCTTCATAAGTTCTCATATACTTACCACCTCGGCCTCCTCTCATGTTTCGCTTCAAACCACGCCCCTGAGCTGCAAATTGATCCTGGTGCTTCTTCTGAGGTTCAGCTAAGACTTCAGAATTCCCTACTGTATCTTTCTGCTGCTCTGTTTCATTTCTATTGTCATCAGTAACAACAGCTTCAGAGGTTAGATTTTCAGGAGGGGGTTGTTTTTCCTGAAATTCCTCAACCTTTTCAGACTGAACAACTTCAGGTTTCAATTCAGAATTTGGCATTTGCACATTCTGCTGTCCAGTAATGACTTTGTTGAGTCCCTGCAACTCCTCATGTTTTTGCAAATTCTTTTTATGTCGCTTTCCATTCTTATGCTGCTCAAGGATTTCCGGAGTATTGCAGTCAACCCTACAAAGTTCACACCATGCCATACGGGGAGGTGGCAAGAATGGAGCAGCAGGCACTTGTCCTGGTACAGGTAATGGTGCCTGCCCAGACACCAATGCTGAAGGTGGCTGCACTAAAACAGCTTCACCTTCAGCTGGTGCAGATGCTGTAGTTGTAGTGATTGCAGCACCATGTTGTGAGAAGTGCCTACCACCACCCTGGCCACGTCCCCTGCCACGAAAAGGGGGTGCTGAGCCATCTGGTCTTGCGCCAACATGGCCCCGACCACCCCCTCTGAAGGGCCTACCTCCCCTTCTACCTCTACCTCTATATGGAGAATGCCCAATCTGCAGAATAGCATTCAAGGATAAAGTGGACTATGTACTGATGTATTTGCTAAATGCTTTTAGATCAGAGAGAAAAACCAACTGAAAGAATGTGCTCAATAAAAAATTAAAAAATAAATAAATCTTTGGAAATAGCAAATTAAGCATCGAAAATAAAAATAGCTAATACACACATCAGCGGCAATAAAATGTCACAACATATACATAATGAGTTACTGTGACAACAACCAACCAGACCGGAAAGTTAAAGTGACTTGGAGGTATGACTGTGAGACACCAAAAGAACAAAAATCCTGTCCGAGAAAAGCAGACCAACCATGTGAATGAGTAAAATAGCTGCAAACCTCATTCACTCAAGTTTGCTGGAGTATAAAAAATACATGATATTAAAAACCCCTATAAAAATAACATGACGTTTGTGACAATGGGTAACGACAGGTTTTTAAAATTCTAACAAAAGAATTCTTCAAAATTATGAGAAACATGCGCAATCATGCAAAAGTGGCCATGAAGCTTTTTGAGGCAGTATCTTTGAAGTCGTTCCTATCAGTATTGACTAATGCAATGCTAATTATATAGAAATAGAAGCAGAAACCTTCTAAAAAGCAAAATATCTAATTTCCAGGAAAGCAAGCATCAAGAACTACCTTTCCAGGCACATGTCAAAAACATATCTGAAACAAATCTAAATATCTATGTCCAAAGACTGGTTTTGCAGACTCTCTCTCTCTCCCTCTCTCTCTCTCAAAGATTGGGCTTTTTTATTAACAAAAAGGCCCACAAGAAACTCCAATCCACCAAACAATTATTACATCCCTCATTACCCACATCTTTGGCACCACCAAGATGCATGTTCATCTAGAAAATATAGGTGACTCTTATTCAAGGCCCTGAAAACAGGTTTCAATGGTTAATTAAGCCCAAAACAGATATGAAACACCTGGTTCAAAAAAGTAATGCCATAAAGAATCATATCGGATAATGGGCCAAGCACCATTTCTCCTTCCTGCTTAACTGTTAAGGTGCAACACATAATTCAGTCAAAATTACCAGTCAAGCTGAGGAACAAGCATAGAAATGGCCCCAAGAAATTATAATTATGTGCCAGAATACTAAACCAAGCAATAACAGTAAAACCCAACAATGTGAGCGAACAGAATGACAATGAACACAATTTTGGTTAAGGATGATCACTTTATTTTTATTTTTTTAAAAAAAAGAAAAAGAAAAAAAGCAAATCTGTGAAGTATGCCAACATGCCTACGAGAGCTCTAAAGCAACCAGCAAAGACCCACCAGTATGCATCAATAATATAGCAATGAAAGCTATAGCCACAAAAAAAATTGCTAATATAAGCAAATTAATGGACCAATTGTCTTTATCTGGTCACTTTAGGAATTTGTGGCCAAGTTTACAAAACTATATCAAAAAGAAGTTTTTTTACGCCAAAGCTGAGAATTTAATGCCTATAGTAGGGGTCAAAATGTGGGTGGATAATAACCGCCAACATCCGCTATCCGTACATGCAAATGAGGATATCGGTTTTAGGATAATGCAGATGAGGTTAATAATCACATCCACATTTCCTTTATATATAGTATATATCATATATATTTAATGTAAATTCAATTAAATTCACTAAAACGACGTCATTTTGGATTTGGTAAGTTTAAGACCTTTAGATTATGTTAGGTTTTTTTGACTATCATCTCAGAGTCATACCACACTACATTTACTTTCTTTATTTATTTTCTTTGGGTAATCCGAATCCTGATTATTTTATGAGACAATGATTCTTTATGGTTGATAATCATGAATTGTGTAACAAATGAAATCTTAATGATAGAGTCCCACGAAGGACTCCAAATCTACGCCAAGCTAACCCACGTTACTTGGCAGTGGAAGTTGCAGATCATAACCACGTGAAGGACCATCTAGACATGGGAAGTGGAGTGCTGCAGTTATGACATGGGTAGTGGAGTGCTGCAGTTATTTACTTTGGTTAGAGTCATTATGTTGTTAAGAGTTATCCTATTGTGTCCTTGTTATCCACGACTAGTCGTGGGTGGAGTATGATAGGAGTAGTTTCCTTATTGCATGGGTAGTTCTTTCGTAAGTTAGTATAAGACTAGGACTAAGAATAAGGTTTGGTATTGAATACTGTATTGACATTTGTCATTGTGGTTTGTATCCAGCCCTAATTTGATTCATTATCTATCATTGTGGTCTCTCCTACCTGAAAGGAGTTCATTATCTATCTATTTCTATTCAATTAGTCGTGGATTCCTATCACTTAATTTATTTAAGCTTCCATATAGTAATAACCGCATTATTTAAGCTTGCATATATATTTGGATAGTAATCTAAAACGGCCATTACCTCAAATGCGGATAGCGAATATTAAACATTCAGATGCGAATAGTAATCGCATAATGCGGATACCTAAAAATGATAGTTGCATTATGCGGATGCGGATATTGCTAATAACCGCATCCGTGTCCACATTTTCATCCCTAACCTATAGGCTATATTTCCATAAGGTCCAGAAGCAGGACAGCAAGGTATGCACTCTAACAGAGCACCAAATGTGAAAACCATTTCAAACAATTGTATAGTCTT
Source organism: Alnus rubra (assembly GCA_028654335.1). Lineage (NCBI taxonomy): Eukaryota > Viridiplantae > Streptophyta > Magnoliopsida > Fagales > Betulaceae > Alnus > Alnus rubra. The sequence continues at coordinate 124,287 of JAJPGS010001859.1, read as the reverse complement.
CAACACAAAGAACTCTGTAAACACAAAGAACCAACATTTTAAATTTGGCAGAAAAACTGAGTGAAGCCAAGCCGAGCATAAGGCTGATTGAGCTCAAAGGCCACCATCACCAATAATGATTTTGAGCTCAAACCTAGTTGAAGGCAGCCAAGAAGCGACCAGCAGTCAGCATAAGTGTCTCCAGAAAACTATTTTGAAAAAATTCATGTAGAAAAGACAAACTTAGGATAATAGGGTGCTTCAGGATTTTGTTAGCATATTAGCTAAGTATCTTATTTCTGTGGTACTGGTTCCTAGATTTAAGTTAACAGTAGCGAGTTACTTAGGAATGAAAGTGCTTCACCCAGAAGGAGCTTAAGGGTGAACAGAGCTAGTTGATCCTAGCAGGCAGCTACTATTTTTTAATCTGTCCTGGCAGCTAGTGAGCAGTAGCAGTTGCCTTAAATAGAACTTAGAGAGTACTTACTTAAGAAGTAATCTGTGCTATAAATTATCAATCCAAACTCTTCTCATGTTGACAGATATGGATTGAAATCGAGTTTGTTTGACTTTACCTGGAATTCCCCCCTCCCTCCCCTCTCTTTTCCTTCTGTTTTCTCTATTCTCTATTACTTGCTGAATTTTTAGCAGCTCTTCCACCCTTTCTTGCCGATATTCTCTTCTATTTTTTCCTCTCTCCTCGATGTATTCTCGTAAGGTTTTTATTTCCTTCTTTCTAGCTTAAATTCCCAGCAATCTCATTTCATTAATCTCTCCTAAGCTTCTATTACTCTTCTCTAAATAATCCATTTCATTCTCACCACCTTCCTAGCAAGACAGCCTTTAATACCAAATTTTCAAAGGTTGTCCAGCGTCAATGAGATATGTAAGAACCAAAATTATGCAAGCCTCGTGAATTAGAAACCCATAAAGCCAAACCAAACAGAGAAATTAATAGCTGTAACAAGATTCAGCGCTGTAGCTAATTACTCATCAATGAATATACAGTTATTCCATAACGTGAAGACCAAGTAGTGATCCACCTTTTGAGAATCAAAAGGTAACTTATTCATATGAAGTTGCTTCCTGGACATATAATTCCTTACTGCCTTAACCTTAGGGATTGGGCATCTGTTTGTTTTTCAGCCTTGCAGTACCAATTAGTCCGAATATGGATGCTCTTCTCACAGAGAATTAAGTTTAGCTATGGCCAGTGTTCAATTCAAAACTCTAGCAGTCACTTTATGCCATCTTGTTTGGAAACAAATAAAGCAGAGAATATGAGCAAAGCTTTTTGGATTGACAACTTTTTTTTTTATAAGTAAATAGTTTTATTGAAAGCGTAAGGCGCCCCTTAGTATACTGGAAGTATACAAAAGGAAACACCTAACTAGGAATAGAAAAACGAACAAGAAAATCAGAATAACTAATCGACACGGGTGACAAAAATGTCACCGTCCAAAGATACAGCGTATGAAAAAACGAAGCTATAATATCCTCCATAGAATTCTCTAGATCTTCGAAAAACTTAAGATTTCTTTCCTTCCAAACACACCAGAAAATGCAGATAGGCACCATCTTCCAAACCGCAGCACTCCTTGACCTTCCAGACTTCCACCAACAAGCAAATAAATCGATAATTCTTTTAGGCATAACCCAAGACATACCAAACCGAGTAAAAACGTGAATCCACAGAGTGGAAACCACATCACAGTGAAGAAGAAGGTGGTCTACAGTTTCCCCAGCTCTCTTACACAAGCAGCATCTATCCACAATGATGATATTCCTCTTCCTGAGATTATCCACCGTAAGTATCTTGCCAAGAGTTGCCGACCACGAAAAAAAAAGCCGCTCTCGAAGGAGCCTGAGTCCGCCACACACTCTTCCAAGGAAAACATCTACCTTCAAAGCCAGCCAAAGAGTTAAAGTATGTCTTGACCTTGAACACACCTTTCTTGGAAGGGACCCAATAAAGTCTATCTGCACGATCTCTACTCATTGTGGCTGAGTGTAGCACCTGAAAAAATGAGGCAAAGACATCCACTTCCCAATCATGCGTCTCTCTAATAAAGCTCACTTTCCACTGAATAGACCTGCCCAAAATCTCCATGTTATCTGCTACGGAGGCATCCTTCACCCGAGCGATACCAAAAAGAACAGGAAAAGTTTTCTTCAAAACCATATCCCCGCACCACAGATCATGCCAAAATTTTGTCCTAACCCCATCCCCCACCTCAAATCTAGTAAAACCAGAGAAAATCTCTCACCCTTTCCTAAGGCACCAACAGGCTCGTGGGAGCACCACCCACCCCACAAACTGCCAAACTTGGATTCCACCGCAACTCTCCACCAAGCATCTCTCTCTATACCAAACCGCCACAACCATTTGCCTAACAAAGCACGGTTGAACTGCAACAAATTCCGAAACCCAGCCCCCCTTCTGAAATTGGGGTACAAACCTTCGACCAACTTACCAGGTGATATTTAAACTCTTCACCCATCGCACCCCATAGAAAATCCTGTTTTAACTTCTCAATACGAGTAGCAACACTCCAAGGGATAGGGAACAGAGACAAATAATAAGTAGGCACATTGGCAAGGGTACTCTTAATAAGGGTGACTCTACCACCCTTGGATAGGTATAACTTTTTCTAGCTAGCCAGTCGATGCTCAATCTTCTCGATGACCCCGTCCTAAATAAAAGTGGACTTATAGGAAGCCCCCAAAGGAAGACCAAGATACGTCGTCGGCAAAGAAGCAATCCCACACCCAAGAATGTTGGCTAACCTTCCCACTTGATCAACATTCCCCACTGGAATTAAGTTTGACTTTGCCAAGTTAACCTTCAAACCTGAAGCAGCTTCAAATAGAAGGAAAAGCCCCCGCAAATGACGCAACTGAGAAGAATGAGCACTACAAAAAATCAGAGTATCATCGGCAAACAGAAGATGCGAAAAAGCGGCATTACAACTTTAAAACCTTCCAACAAACCCCCACTAACCGCAACAGAAATCATACGGCTTAACGCCTCCATCACAAATACAAACAAAAGGGGTGACAGAGGATCCCCTTGTCTCAAGCCTCGGGAGCTACTGAAGAACCCATAAGGAGAGCCATTAAATAACAGCGAAAACCACACAGAAGAAATGCAATGAGCAATCCAGGAACACCATTTATCCCCAAAAACCACACTATCTCAGCATATACAATAGAAAGTCACAATTTAAATGATCATATGCTTTCTCCAAATCCATTTTACACATGACACCTGGCTCCCCCGATCTTATTCTACTATCAAGGCATTCATTAGCAATAAGGATCAGATCGAGGATCTGCCTCCCTTTGATGAAGGCACTCTGAGATTTGGAAATGACCTTCTCCAACACCGACTTCAATCTGTTAGCTAGAACTTTAGCAATAATCTGGTAAATGCTTCCCACAAGTCATGAAAAACTTTCATAATGTCCAAGCTCAAGACATCCCAACAAGTTTGGAAAAACGCCATAGAGAAACCGTCAGGACCCAGTGCCTTGTCAACATTCATTGCAGACACTACCTTCCTCACCTCTTCCTCTTCGAAAGCTCTCTCCAACCATCTGGCTTCAGACTCCAGAATAGAATCAAAGGATAACCCATCCACCTTAGGCCTCCACCGAAACAGCTCAGAAAAGTGCTTTTGATAGAACTCGACCACATGCTCACCTATTTCTGACTGATTAGAAGAAAGAGTATCTCCAATCAATAAGAAGTCCATAGAGTTGTACCTTCTATTAAAGTTGGCTATGGAGTGGAAAAATTTGGAACATTTATCCACTTCCTTTAGCCACATCACCCTCGATTTCTGCCTCCAACTCACCTCCTCTAAAAGAGAACACCTCTCGATCTCGCTAACAATCTCTGTCTTCTTTAGTATCTCCTCCTCAACTAGAGCCCTACTACTTTCAATAGCTTCAAACACCTGAAGTTCTTCAAACAGCTTCCTCTTGTTTCCCTCTACATTACCAAACACCTCTTCATTCCATTTCTTCAAATCCTATTTCAAGGCCTTGAGTTTACAAGCTAAGACATAACTAGGAGAACCTTGAAACGAATAAGAATCCCACCTACCCATACCTGCTTCTCCTTCCATATCAGCCGAATTACCCAAACCTTCTTCTCCTTCCATTTCAGCCGATTCACATACTTTGGATTGACAACTTAAGCTAGGGTAAAATTCAGGATCCCATAGCCGCTGGAGATAAGTTACCTATATTTTCTAGAATGCAGACATTTCTTCTCTGTTATTGTTAGTTACTTTAATTGCAAATTACAGCAAACATGTGATATGGCTTCTTAGTATGTTGAAAAAAACGTTTCTGATGACACCTCAACCTCTCCCTTGAGCTTATTAGTATAGTGAATCTCTTAATCTCACATATTTCCTCTACATATCAATATCTTTTCATCATCTAGATATTATCTATTTCTCAGTCTTTGATTTCTTATGGAGCAGCCATTTCTCTCTCTCTCGCGCACACACACATGTATGCAGGAGCACGCAGATGAGCTTGCACACAGTCACACAAAAACATAAGCACACAAATAGACATCAAAACAACCCATAAGAGTAAGAAAGCCACAACCTAATATTGGGAGAATTCAGCCTAAGAGGAGTATAATAAAGTATTGGTACAAACTGCTACACTGAATCCAATTCTCAATACTAAAAATTCTACAAAAAAAAGAATTTGCCGTTTCTGTTGTATCTTGCACCATAGCCAGATAATCAAAAGCAATGGAAATTAAGCGCAACAAAGACACACGAAATGCCTATTACATCATTAGTTGTCTCTTTTTGTATTTTGAAAGTCGTATCAAATCATCACTTATCCACCTCTCTTCAACTTCTTTACCCACGGACTCCATAACACATTCGGTAGGCTATATTCCTAAAGATTCATTGTTATGCACTTTATATAAGATTTCTTCTCAGAAAGCTTGAACAGATACCTATTTTTTCTTTCAGTGAGGAAGCTTCAACAATTTTAACAACCCTAATCTACATAGTGCAGATGCATGGACCCAACATAATTCAATAATTTGTTTTATTTTATTTGTCTGTACATATTCACACAATTCACATTCCAATAGATATTGCAATTCATACTCATTATCATTTCTGATACTTATATCAATCATATATGTAGTTCGTAGTAATTTCTACAAAAACTGAACGAGACCACATGCTCCACAAGTTCCACCTACAAAACCCATGTGATAAAAAAACAAAACAAGCATTCAATTCTCGGTTAACCACTTTTCTTATCATGCCAAAGACATATAAAATGTATAGAAATAGAGTTTACTATATCAATCAAATGCACCCTTAAATATGTCGAAGCAAATCAAACCCACATAATAATAACACCACAAAAACAAATACTATCAAAGAGATAGCATGTTCCCTAGCACCTGATATTATTCTTGACCAATTTCCCAAACAAAAGGACCAATACAAGTGCATACACATGCGGCTATATTCACATACTCATCAATTAAATTGGCAACAAAATCAATACGGAAAACCCATTACCGTAGGTTGCACATTGCCAGCGAACTGCGTAAGCTGCGACAGCCTGGCCACCGCCGCCCGGGCAGTAGCCGGATTCACTTGCTGCTGATTCTCCACAGCCCCTTGTTGTGGGTAATACGTATTCTGCTGGCTCTGCAAATGGGTTTGCTGCTGGGACGGCACTGGGACCCCTGGAGGGTGAATGGAACTTGTGGGTTCCTCCGCTGGCTGGTATTGTGATTGGGATTGGGATTGTTGGGTATAAGAATTGGTGTTGGTGTATTGATGGGAAGAAGGGTAATAAGGGTAGCTTTGGTCATATTGGTGAGCGTAGGAGTAGTAGGATGAGTAATCATAGGTTGGTTGATTTTGAGATGAATCGTAAGCTTCTTCTTGCTGCTGCTGCTGCTGTTGTTGTTGAGATTGCGGTTGTTGTTGGTACTTGTGGTAGTCATAAGAGGAGAAATCCATTGCTGTTGACAATGGCTGCAGCGTTTGTTTTGTTTTAAGGATTTTTGGGTTTTTGAGGGATTTGAATGCTGTAATTGCTATGGATATTCCCTTTTGGTGAGGCGTGAGGGAAAGGAGGAAACCGGAAAATAAGAGAAGCGCAGATAGCGTGCAGGATTTTGATGGGTGGGTGAATTCTATGATTGTGCTTTTGCAGAAATTGCACAAGTGTCCCTGAGGCTTTTTGAATTGGTGAGTGAGTCCCCCAATCTTCAATTATTACGCATTATACCATTCTAGAAAAGAGTAATGCTATTTAAAGATTATTTGGATTCCGTTGGAAAATATAACTTTTCTTTATAGAAAGAGCGTGAAATTGTTATGAATGCATTTATGTATTTGGTGGGCGACCATTTAGCTCTGTCTCTTGAAATTCTATACATTTATGTCATTTTTTTAAATTCATATAACATTTATGTAACACATTGATGTGCATTTTTTTATTCATGAACTACCCTTTCATATTCTTGAACCTCATATTATGATTCCATGTCTATAAAAAGGGTCGGAGCATGGAGTAGTATGTAAAACACACAATAATAGAGAAGAATCATACGTAGTTTCTGAAAAACTATTTTCAAATATTGCAATCTTTTTTATCCTATCTTGTTATTTTCTTTGATTTTACAACATAAATAACCTTTTTTTTATATTTTTTAAATCCTCATTTGTAGGGTTCGTTTGGGTTTACAATTTTTAAAAAACAAAATGTGATTCGAAAATATCGATTTTAAAACGTGCGATTTGAAAATATGATTTTAAAAATACCAATAAGCGTTTGGTATTAGTTTTTAAAATCTTAGTTTATCCTTTAAAATTGTGCGTTTTTAAAATCGTATCCCCTTACCTGCTATTTGAAAACGCAGATTTTTCTTCGTTTTCAAATCTCAATTTTTTAAAAACACACTCCCAAACAATACAATTTCTGCTATTTGGTTTAAGTTCTGGAGTTCCCACTTTGGTCTGCAAAATCATAATGCCAAACGCAAGTTTACCTCAAAACGCAATTTTGGACTTTTTTAAAGTGTTTTTTTTAACATAACAGACTCGTTTTTGCTTGAATAAGAGTAATTTTATTTAGTAAACTGTTATACGATTATCATACAATTTGATGATATGACAGCTAAATTAGCCTTTGATTTTTTTTTTTTTTTTTTTATTTTTTACAAATATTGATTTAAAGACTAATTTTTACTGTCACATCATCAAATTGTATGGGAGTCATATAATATAACAATTACTAAATATCATTTCACTTTGTCCACACATTTCACAAGAATGGCATGTCTCCAATTTTTGCAATGGGAAAAGCACTATTAAACCACAACCATTAATATATATATATATATATTATTATTTTTTTTTTTATATATATATATATATATATATATATTTGAACATTTGGAATTCCTATGTTCGTTAAAAAACAAAAACATAAAAAAAAAAAAAAAAAACAAATCATTTTTTTTTTTTTATTCTCAAACAAAAATATTAATAAACAACACAAAACACTCTTTAAACCACAAATGTTGTAAAATCAAAGAAAATAACAAGACAAAATAAAAAGATTGCAATAGGTGAAACTAGTTCTTCAAAAATTATATATAATTCTTCTCTATTATTGTGTGTTTTACATACTACTCAATACTCCATTTTATAGACATAGAATCTTAATGGGGGTTAAGGAATATGAAATGATAATACATGAATCAAAAGACTACATCAATGTATTACATGAATGTTATAAGAATTCTAAAAGATGATATAAATGTGTAGAATTTCAAAAAATAAAATCAAATGGTCATCCACCAAATGCACGAATGCATCCATAACCAAAAAATAATTTTCACTTTCACGTTACATCAAAACACTTTTTCAATAAAAAAAAAAAAAAAAAAAAAAAAAAAAAAAAAAATCTCAAAACACATTATCAAACGTACCCTCAAAACGGATGATAGAAGGGAAAACATTACTATATTACATGATGCGAAGCGCTTCGTTTTGCTAATTATGGCGATATTGGTTTTATAAAACAATCATCAAAAGAACTTCAATAACAAATTGTTTGGCACTTTAAATGAAGTATTCTTTATTTCCTCCAAATTTCTATGGCCTCTTTAATTCTTCAATCATAATGTAATACTGGACAAACTTTGTCAATAAAATTAAATATAAAAAATAACCAAATTTCCCCTTGATATTGAACATTTATTTTATTTTTTCTATTGTGACTATAGTACGAATGTGGATTTAAACCCTTTAAACTGCATGGCACAAGAGATAAGAGTCATAGCCTGACCTAGCTTCATTAGAACATTAGTGAAACTTATAGTGGTTTATACTAATTGTGGCATAGAGATTTATATTGCCAAGATTCAAACACATGCCCTAATGTGTACCTGACCACTTTTAAGATTTCTTTAGGACCATTGAACCACCACCTTAGATGGTCAGTTAAACTCCTGATGAAGAAGAGTTTTTGGCCAATAGCAATGCAAAGCCAATGATGAGGAAGAAGAAGAAGAAGAGTTTTGGCCAATAGCAATGCAAATCCAATGATGAGTAGGTCTAGCTCATGACCTGCGCACCAAGGTTCTTAATTATAGATATGCTACATATACAATCAGATGCTTACTTTCGGGTACTTATTTTATGATGCGGCAATGAAAGTCATAGTTAGATTTTAGACATGTTAATCTGTATATGATATATCAATGGTGATTTTTACTGTCACGTGAGGGAGTAAACACTTAAAAGTACATGTATCATTTCTCTTGTTAATTATATGAAATGAAGAAAATTTATGTTATGGTTCCTATTACATTTTATTATCTAATGATGTATATATTGCCACGCCATTTAAAAATTTTAAATGACTTAGATTTAATAAAACAAAATTTTAACCGTAAAATAGTTTCTCTTTATTTCTAATGCAAAAAATAATAAATTATTGTTTATAGTGTGAACAATGAATTCATACTTCAAGAAAAAACTATATCTTGTCTATTATGCTGGAGAGAGAGAATGAATTCAGAAAAATTATAACTTGTCTATTATGCTAGGGAGACAGTAATAGTCAAATTTAGCCATTACTCAGACTATTTTGTTAGAGATACTATTAAGTTTTGAGAAGAGTTTTATAATTTATTTTGAAACTCGTGCTAGTGAAAATTTCCAATATTTGAGAAGTAAAGGGAGTATCCAATGAGTGCAGATTTGTAATAAATTTTACTATAATGATGTGTGAAACAAGGACAGATCTAAAGAGGGAAATAAAGTTAAAGCATTATGTCCCTCAAAAGCAGTAGCCGGCCCTGCTTGGATAAGACGTTAGATATGAACAGTTTAACTTCCATTTCCAATTCCAAAGTTTCCTACCATTCTACTATTTCATTGTGCTTTGACAACTTTCGATAATAACCAAGCCTAAGCAAAAGGATACAACTTTCTTTTTCTTTTCTGATTTTTCTGGCAAATTTTTGGTAAGCATTTTTAGCCTTGACAATAGAAAGAAGGGATGCTATCTTCCATACCCTCTTCTGTCTTTCTCCTCATGGCATCTGGTCTCAAAGAGATGCACACAAATTCTCTTTTACACTTTCAAGTGCTTACTCCCTAACGTAATAGTTGCAGAAAGAGAATAAACATATAATATTAAAAAACCTTGTAGTGGGAAGCTGGCTTGACAACTGCCACATTAGAGAGCAAGCAATTGAAAGTGTAAAAGAGGGTGTTTGTGTAGTATTTCTCAGTCTCAAATACATCAACAATGGCGAAGGGGGAGGGGGCACCAGCAGGAGCATTTAACACCATATATGTTGATCTAAGATGTATAACATTGTCCAATGTAGAGAAGGGATTTCACCGAAAATCTGAATTCCCCGTAACTGTCATCCTCCATCTCCAAGCCTTACAGCAAGATGAGTTGACAAGTGAGCTCTTTGACATGCTTTAGTTACAACTATCACTAAACCTCAAAGTTCAACTTCATGAAGATCATCCCCAGAACTACTACGATTTGATGGGAGCATCATTGATGAAGGATCATGAGGCCTATACAAAGATGGCGACACCCTGTGCGCTTCTTCTCCTAGAGGTCTTGTTGCATTCATCATTGAAGGATTACTTGCATCACTAAGGCTTCCACTCCATGATGCTGCACGCCGGGACGGAGGGGGAACTAAGAAGCTATTGTCATTAGCCATTGGTCCTGTTCTCCTTTGTACGATATTATCAACACTAGGAAATCGCTGTAGACTCGTTGATGATGAAGTTGACGTTCTTTGCGAAGAGAATGAATCCTCCTTATATGAAGAAGGGGGATTGTCATTGCTCACAGTAGTCTCTCGAATGCTTTCTCCTGGTTTTTCAACTGTCTGTTCAACAGCAAAAACTGGAGAGGGGATAAAAAAAGTGGGGTTGGAACCACCCCCAGGTTTAACAGCTGCAATAGCAGGTGATGGGAACAAGTTTGATGGGCTCCCACCACCCTTGTTGAATGTGTCAACATACCTGAAGAAATTGCAGTCAGTTTTACATACATACTCGGAAAGATCGTGAAAAAAGCTAACCAAATATATTTCTTAGTGGTTACTCTATTATAATCATGTTGAAGGGGGAGAAAAACTTTCATGTCCTAACACTGAAACATGCAAACACAAACACAGAAACAAATGGAGAGAGAGACCAAGCAGAGAAGTTTCCCACAGGCTATACCTTGAGTGAACACCCACCCGGCCCCGTGCAGAGAACTGGTTTGAACTGGGTGGAATGGGTGGGATCCCAGAACTCCGTTCAGAAGAGAATGGGCTTTTAGTTTCTCGCCCATCATATGAGTGAAAAACTCCGGTTTTTTGTGCATCTTTCATGTTGTAATCTTCCATTCCATTCTGAAAGGCTACAGTTGTTGGGGGAGGTGGTAACACTGCCTCCTCAACTGGAGGAGGTTCAGCACCTTCCTCAACCCATCGCTTCAGCTTTTCATCATAATAGAATCTATTCTTCTCACCCAATCTTGCCTTCAGAATAATATTGCAGATATAAATAGTCAGGTAGAGTAAGTAAAAATGATCTTCAAGGAGGAAGTTGCTTCATATACCTGTCGGTCTGGTCGGGATCTTAAGACCAATCCCACCGTCTTTTGGAATAGCTGTGAGCCGAAACGACCAAAGCGAGATGACCCACCTGATGCCAATGCCTTTTGTTGCGTACCAGAGGAGTTTGTTTCCTTGGACGAATCAGCCTAATTGAACAAAAAACAATAGAGTATAAGGTATTTGGAAAGTGAAGGTCCCCCCGAGAATGACTTTCTTTGTGTGGACGGCAACTATAGGGAAAATCTTAACTTTAGATAATTTACGAAAGAGAAACATTATTGTGATGGAGTAGTGTTTTATGTGTAAGATTTCTGGAGAGTCCATTGACCATTTGTTTCTGCATTGTATGGTGGCTACAAAATTGTGGAGGACGATACTGCAAATGTTTGGGGTGGAGTGGGTAATGCAGCGGTCGGTGAAAGATATGTTGGGGAGTTGGAGGGGGCAAAAGGGTAATCGGACATTGATACCGATTTGGCGCATGGCTTCATTGTGTTTGATGTGGTGTGTATGGAGGGAACGAAATGCACGCTGTTTTGAAGATTGTGAGACTGATTTGATGCATTTGAAGAGAATGATGCTACAAACGTTGTTTATGTGGAGAGAGAAATTTCAGTTTATGCATGAGTGTTCTTATTTTGAATTTATAGATAGGTGCTCTCTTTTTTCTTTGAATTAGGGGCTTCATGCATACGTCTTGTGTACTATGGGTTGCGCCCCTTTGCGCCTTTTGAATATACTTTACTTATAAAAAAAAAACAAAGGTCCGTCTCCCTCGATTATGGAATCAACTTGATTTAAGAACTTTTCCTACGTTCCCTTCCCCCCACCCCAAAAAAATAAATTAATTAATTAAAATAAATAAATAAACACGAGAAAGCAGGTAAAAAACTTTTTCAAATCCCTTATTGTGTATATATATCTATACACACATATATATGCCACTCGAAATTTAGACCCCCATATGGAGCCACCCTACCCAATTATGACATGGAATTTTTACTCTTGTATACAAGATTGGGGGATGCTCTGGTCCCTAGAGAGTACATAATTGACAGAAAAGAGAACAGTAGCTGGCAAGAAACATAACATTTTTACCTTTGTAGGTGCTCTCCCAAAGACAGGCTCCGAGATGCTTCTGTTAGGCATTTTGTTCTCACCAGTCCATTCACTTATGGGTTCCATCGAAACTGAAGGCATTAATGAAGACACCGCCATTGTTGATTGACTGTTAGATACTTTTGGGGCTCCTGGTTGATAAGCATGTTCATTATGTTGAGCACTGTTATTCGAAGTTGAAGGTGCGGGTGGAGGTAGGCCCCCAACAACACGATGGGCAGTACTATCAAAGAAGGTAAGCAATTTACCAACCAGTTTGGTTGGAGCCAAATTTGTGCCATAACCACCCTGGAAATAATATCTTCACAATAAGTCAAACGTCTGGCTTCATTGATGAAGAGAATAAATGTAGGAGAGATACCTGCTGATGGGTTCTAATTCGCTCCTCAAGAGAAGATACTAACTGTCTCCACATATCCACTTCTGGTGCTCTACCAGTCTTTAGAGACTTCAAAATCGCTTGGCAGTACCTAAGCCAACATATTATGTGAAACGTCCAAAGGTGAATTTGCAGAAACCATAGTTATTTTATTTGTTTAGAAGACAAAAATACCAGTGTTCAAACTAAAAGCAATCATACATACTTCAGAGCATCCGTAACTTTTCCAACTTCAGCAAGCATGTAGGCATATATAAGCTTATATGGCTGAAAAGGTAGGAGGAGAAATTGAGAATTACCGAGCACCTTTGAGTACTCATATAATTCTGTCCTCTGTGCAAATATTCAGAAAGCTCAGTCATTTACGTTATTCAGAAAAGTGGGTGACAGAAAAATCTGTGAATACAAAACTAATTTCCAAACAACTGGGTAATAATGACCATGATCCACAACATATTCTACAAGCTACCAAATATGCTTCTGGGTGAAAAGACTGAAATTCAAAACATAAAAAGCTGAATACAAGTTGCCAGGAAGGGTCGAAATCATGCATTTGTATATAATCAAATCCTGCATTAGCATTGAAAATTCCTAGTTTAGAATAGATATATGTGACAAAGGGTAATGTAGAACACCTGAATAGCCTCAGGACTAGCATATGTACGTGGGAATTTCCAATGATTTGCACCAATAAGACAAAGTCTTGCACCATCTGAATATGTTTCAAAGTTGGCTTCGGCTACTAAATAGCATATGTGTGCTGCAGTGATCTGTACAATAGCTTAACAGTCAGGATGAGATGGCGAACAAAAAGATCTTCGGAGAAACGCAAACAGAAAAGGCTCAATATACAAAGAAACCACATGCAACAAACCTCCCCGTGCTCCTTCCATAGGCAATCTCCAAGATGAATGATCACAAGCCCATCATCTTTTGTTCTGTTTGCAGTTATGATTGCTAGATTCTCTTCCCATTCATCTAGCATGCAGTTAGCCCCAATCTGTGAATACACAACATATGATAATTAAACTAGCTGAGACAAAAATATGTTGAAGGAATCTTAAAAACATATAATTATAACTAGTAGAATTTTGTTTTCATCGTACTCTTAGGGTTGGGAAAAAAATATTAGAAAACGAAATCAATTTGAGTATTAGATATTATCAGCACTACTTGTGGCTAAAGCATAGGATATCATATGTTTAACATCCATTTGAAGCAACACAATTTCATTCTCTTTCCTCTAGCTTAGCAATATATTGAGTAAATCCATTGCCCAAAAAAAACAAATCAGATCCAGATTGAGCTTACTTGCCTCATTTCTAATGATAAAAAAATGTCACAGAGGATGCTAGGAATCCCATCCTTACATTCAGAATCCTTCCCCAACAAAACAGTAGCTTTAACTATTTGTCCTACCTACTGCTAAGAACAGATGGAAAAGTCAAGCAATGGATCCAAGGGTCTCGCATCCATCAGCACCCCGTCTGCTGTTTTGTTCCACTACCCAAGACTTCAGCCTCAATATCTATGTAATATTATAGTTGAGCAGTCATAATTTAGAATTAACTGATATGATCACATCATGACCTACTGTTCTAGATCAATGAGAAGAAATTGACCATAGGATACTCATTCCTGCAGCTGCTTCTTCATTCTCCACAAATTGTGGCTATTTTATTGCCTCTTGTCACTGTATATGATATAACTTTTCCTCTTTTTTTTTTCCTAATGCAGTTCTATTTCCAGTGGAGTGTTTTGCACAAAGAGCATGAAGCCAAAGTAAACTTTTTTTCTAATAAGTACTGAATATATTAAAGAGAAAAAACAGAAAAGAAAAAGGAGATCAAGCTATAAGTGGCAAGGTAAAGCTAGCTCTATTGCTCAAGATATGGATGTTTCAGATGATGGAGAGCTATCGAGGGACCTTGCTTAGTTAGCCGAAGTTGACCAAGAAATCCTTGTACAATTTTTCTAACCGATTAGCAACACCAACTAGGATAGGGAAGAGGAAAAGAAATAGATAGGAAGGTTGGAAAGCATGCTATTAATCATCGTTAGTCTACCACTCTTAGATAAGTAGTCTTTTCCACCCAGATAAATTTCCCTCCATTTTCTCAATGATTATATACCACATAAATTTAGCCTTCAAAGGAGCCCCCAAAGGGAGGCCCAAATATTTCATGGGCAAAGACGAAACCCTAAAACCCAAAATACGAGCCAGCCCCACTCACATTCGGCACAATACCCACATGAATGAATTCACATATTCAGCCAAGTTAATCTTCACCCTTGAAGCAGCTTCACAACAAAGAACACATCTCAGATAATGAAAATAATCTAGAGTAGTCCCACAAAAAATGAGTATCATCAGCAAAAAGGAGATGAGAAACAGATAAAGAATCATCATTCCTAGCCCCCACCAAAAACCAAAGTTAAAGCCTCCATTCACAGCAACTAACATCATTCGATTCAAAGCTTCCATAACAATCACAAAAAAAATGGGGGAGAGAGGGACGACCTGTCTCTGACCACAAGAACTATTAAAAAAACCATTGGGTTTACCATTAATCATAACAGAGAACCAAACTGTGGATATGCAGTGCACAATTCACCTCCGCATTTCTCCCCAAAACCATCTCTCCTTAACATCTATAACAGAAAATCCCAATTAGCGTGGTCATAAGCCTCCTCTAAGTCCAATTTACACAAAAATCCTGCCTCGCCTGATTTGAGACGGCTATCTAGACATTCAATTTTTTTATAAGTACAAAATTAACAATTACACGCTAGGAAGGGGTTAAGGTATTTAGACATTCATTCATGATGAGAACAAAATCTAAGATCTAACGACCTCTAATAATAGCATTTTAAGTCTTAAAAATGATATTCTCCAACACAACTTTCAATCCATTTGCTAAGACCTTCGCAATAATTTTGTAGACACCACTCACCAAACCGATAGGACGAAAGCCTTTGACCTCAACAGCCCCCACTTTCTTAGGAATAAGAGTAATGAAAGTAGCATTCAAAATTTTTCAATCTTAACACGCTGATGGATTTCAAGAAAGACTTCCATGACATCTACTCTGATAACATACCAACAAAATTGGAAGAACGCCAGGAAAAACCATGTAGACCCGGAGACTTATCCCTATTCATGTATTTCACCACCTCAAAAGCCTCCCTTATCCCCAACTAACCCTAAACCCCTTTAAATCGAATCCCAACCAATATCTCATCAAGAAACGAAAACTAAAGTGTTGAATTCCTAAAAATCATGTATTGGATTGGGTAAGAGAACCCACTACAGCTACTATCCTGCACCAGGCACAACATTCCAAGCAACAAAACTTTTATGACTATCAAATGAAAAACGAAAAGACCCTTATGACGGGCAAAAATGCAATTATACTTATCATAATTGAGTTACTATATCACCTTGGCAGCCTGCTGATACGCATCCACAGAACCAGGTAAGCTGCTACCAGTAGTGGCACTAGAAAACACATCAGCAGGCTGCCCAGCAGCAAGCAGGCACAAAGTCCGCAATGGCGATCCTGCTATGAATTGGTTAAGTGCCATTTTCTTCACAGTATCACCATAAAACTGCCAGCATTCCAAAATGGAAAAAGCAATTGTCAGCATAAAGTACAACATGCACACTTCTGATAAATTGTATCTTCCATCAATGATTCTCAACAGGTGGAAGAGACAGGTGAAAAAAGCTAAAATATGATGGCAAAAACCTGATCACCAAGCTGAGATGAAAGAACAAGTGCTGGTCCCCACAATTGACCTTCCTGTGCACATTGCAAAGCCTCTTTCTTCCTACCAGAGACAAGAAGACTCTGTACCTCAATAGCAGTAGCCTAGGGCAGATCAATTTAAAACCCATTAATATAGTTCTATGTCCAAAAAGACATCACCTATAAAAAAAAGGAGAAAAGGAAAAAACAGGGAAACAAAATATGGATACCTGAATCTGTTCTTCAGAAGGCAAGTTCTGCAAGCAGAATGCAAGTGCACCATACTCGCTTTTTCTTTTGACAGAAGCAAAGAGCTTAGCAACAGCCGACTCAGGGCAATCACTTTCCTAATTTAATTTTAAAGACCCAGAGAAAAACAACCGCCACAAATCAAATCCATGAGAAACAGTTGAAATTGATTTCTTGAAGAGAAAAAGAAAGGGCTCCAACTTACACTCTATCATATATGTATCATCTAATTACTAAGAAATAAAGGTTGAAAGAAATATGCTTTATTTTAAAAGTTTTTTTTTTTTTTTTGATAAGTAACAAAATTCATTAAAAACCAAAAGGCACACCCAAAGTACACAAGAAATATACAAAAGAAGTACCTAGCCGAAAAAAAGAACAAAAATTAAGAAAGTCATGAAAACTTTTTTTTTTTATAAATAAATAGATTTATTGAAAGCGTAAGGCGCCCCTTAGTACACTGGAAGTATACAAAAGGAAACACCTAACTAGAAAAAGAAAAACGAACAAGAAAATCAGAAAAGCTAATCGACATAGGTGACAATCATTGGCAAACATCTTTTGGGAGAGGGTAGATTGTCCTCTCACTTCCTTTAAAGCTTCGGACATTTCTTTTTCTCCAAATACACCACATCAAACATAGTGGAATCTATTCCAGATAAATAAATAAGTATGAAATGCCATTTTATGATCCTATAAAATTTGAATGGCTCCCTTCCTATTCTACAGAAAAAATCCATCATCTTGGATGAGGCCATAAAAAAAGTTGGATCAATCACCATAATGGATGGAGACGTATAATTTTAGAAATTCTTGACATACCCTTGTATGGCCCGATTCATTAAGATAACTTCTTTCACAACTTATGCTAAGTTTTTCCAGCTGACATCAAGACAGGCTGCATATAAATGGAATTAAATAGGAAAAATAGATTGTAAATCTTACCATCAATGCTTGGTCAGTTCCAAAGGGTGATCGAAGTTTTCCATAATATTGACACGCTATTTTCAGCAAAGAAAAAAGCAATCTTAAAACTTCGCCTTTCCTGTAATCCGCGTGTGGAGATTCAAAGTTAGCAATCTTTTCATCAATCCATTTGTTTAACTCTCTATTTCCAACATTTCCGCCAACCAAAGGACCAGGAAAAGATTGCTGGCACAATGCATGGAAATAATCACAAACACCCCATCCAAAGCTTGAAGAATCATTTTGGTCCATGACAACTTCCATCAATTTGAGAACATTAATCGTACCTCCTACCGACTCCTTGACATGAAAATAAAACATTAACATCGATTATAGCAACAGCAAATCAATGAATTATGTATTTCTCTAGCAGGAGAGAAGAAGAAAACAAACAAACAAACAAACATCAGAAACTGAAACCAGAAGATAAGGCCTGACCTGGATCCCATAGGAGTTTGTGCTAAAGGAACTATTATCTTTCATGACTATAAGTTTTCCACCAAATCCAAAAGTAACTAGAGCATGTGGAGGTCGTCCTGCAGATGACCTCTCCTCACTGGGTGCATAAGAGAACTGAGTCCCACTCTGGAGCGGCTGTTGTGAAAAAGTTACTGGTTTCTGACTATCCAAGTGAGCAGGTAAGAAATGCACAAATTGATTTAGCTCCTTCTTGGACTGAATTTGATGCTGAGGAAAATTGTCATTAGGAATAAAGCTTTGAAACCCCAAAACTTTATTGCTATCATCAACACTCTGATTTGACTGTTCATATTGAACAACTGATCCAACTGAATTGAACTGCGATTGTTGATTCACAGAATCAGTGAAATGGCCGATGGAAGTGTAATGGTTCCCTAATTTTTCATTTCCATTGAATCTAATTGCATCATTCTTGGCAACATTCTGAGTTTGCCGCATATTCACAGTTTGCTGATTGTAACTGCTCGCAGAACCATCCCAGTTTGCAGCATGTTCTTGACTAACCAGACTTGTTGACCCATGATTCTCAACATTCTGGCTTACATATTGCTGATTATTATCTACACTTTTTAACTGATTTGAAATTGGAATATCAGATTCCAACAATTTCCATTCATTAGTGATTGTGTCATAGTACCAACCAGGATACTGAGGATCAAACACCATATGAGCTGGGTATTGCATAGTTCCTTGAGATAGCTGATTCTGGTGAGAGACACTGCCAGTTGTACAGCCCTCAGCCACAGTTCCAACAACAGACTGTGCCTGAGCTGTTTGCTGCTGATAATAAGCACCCACTGCATGGTCTGAAAGAACCCCATCACTCATTGCACAAGCATTTGCATTCGCATTAGTATCAGTGTTTGCGTTTGCATTTGCATCATTACCCTCCAACTGATACCATTGCCCAGTGCTCACATCATACTTCCACCCGGGATAAAGATTTTCCGAATAATGACTACTACTCAAATCCTCACCTTTTACATGCTGCCCCGTACCCACCCCATAGTTTTGGCCTTCTTGATGTTGCCCGTAACTCGAGGCCGCCAAATCCACAACATTAGATTCTGTCCCCGACTTGCCCATATTCGCCACACTCGCATGGTCTGAAAGAACCTCATCACTCATTGCACAAGCATTTGCATTTGCATTTGCATTAGTATCAGTGTTTGTGTTTGCATTTGCATCATTACCCTCCAACTGATACCATTGCCCAGTGCTCACATCATACTTCCACCCGGGATAAAGATTTTCCGAATAATGACTACTACTCAAATCCTCACCTTTTACATATTTCCCTGAACCCACCCCATAGTTTTGGCCTTCTTGATGTTGCCCATAACTCGAGGCCGCCAAATCCACAATATTAGATTCTGTCCCCGACTTGCCCATATTCGCCACACTCGCATGGTCTGAAAGAACCTCATCACTCATTGCACGAGCATTTGCATTCGCATTAGTATCAGTGTTTGTGTTTGTGTTTGCATTTGCATCATTACCCTCCAACTGATACCATTGCCCAGTGCTCACATCATACTTCCAACCGGGATAAAGATTTTCGGAATATTGACTACTACTCAAATCCTCACCTTTTACACGCTGCCCCGTACCCACCCCATAGTTTTGGCCTTCTTGATGTTGCCCATAACTCGAGGCCGCCAAATCCACAACATTAGATTCTGTCCCCGACTTGCCCATATTCGCCACACTCGTAAATGGGTCTCCAGTGACATCTCCCAATTCACTAAAGAAATCTGAGTACGAATCAAATCCACCACCGCCAGCATCCACGTCCGAGCCAAATGAACTCCATTGAACCACTTTCACGCCCATACCTGAAGGCACACTATTCTTACCCACTGTACTATCCAATGCACCTTCCTCTCCTATCGCCACTTCACTAACCTCATTTGTATTACTAGGTAGTGATGAAATGCTCTCTTTTCCAATTACACTGTTATACTCATTTGCATTTCCAGGCGTCAATGAATCACTCTCTTTACCAACCATAGTGTCCTCACTGGCATCTAAGGATGCAGACACAACTAGATCATCCAGACCCATTTCACCATCAATCCCAAAACCAACATTGCCGCCAGAGTCTACTCCGGTGGCACCCACTTCGGCAATGCTTAGATTAGATAGCGCTTTTGCCTCATCTACAAAATCATTCTGCACAGCACTAGCCCCAGATCCAGTACAGTCAATCTCATCATTAACCAATCTATCAAAAAAATCCTCGTCCGTCTGATCCTCCAACTCAAATGGAGGAGACGCCATATACAACAAACCCTAATCCCCTCCAATAAACCCCACAACAAAATTAAACCAAATCCAATCCCCCTATCCTTCCAAAACGAAATTCATCACAAACGCATTGACAAAACTAGAGCTGAGAATTACTTGGTACTCACTCCAAAATCATCAAAAACATTTACCGCTGACCATCTAAACCAAAAACAACAACAAATTAGGTTTCTTCCACTACACCACAAACGATCTAGGGTTCACACAATCTCTGAAACTCTATTTTGACTTTTCTGGCATTCAAAATTTTACGAAAACAAAAAACGAAAAGTGAGCGCTTAAGATTAAAGCGTTTGACTTAGCGATTAACTGCAAATGATGAGAAGAGACACTGACTTACCTGTCAGATTAAGGGCCTGAGAATCACAGTTCACAGAGAGAGAGAGAGAGAGAGAGAGAGAGAGAGAGAGAGGGGAAATGGGCAATTGAGACAAAACACGGATTCGGCACCAGTGGGAAACGACTCAGAAAGAGAGAGAGAGAGAGAGAGAGAGAGAGAGAGAGACCACTGCTCCAACGACCCAACGACGTTGCAGTGTTTTTGGGGTTTATATACAGGCCACGTGCCAACGGTTTAAGACTTTATTAGGTGCACGTGAATGGGGTCTTGACTCTTGTATGATTATGTGTACCTTTGTCTTGTCTTAATTGGGCAGGTAGTAGATTAAGAATTTTTTTTTTCTTTATTTATTTATTTATTTTACGAAATAACAGTCTCAATAAAAAAATCAAAAAAAAAATCGATAATAATAAGATTACAGTTGAATTATATATGTTTTTTTTTTTAAAAAAAAAAAAAAAAGTAAGACAAAATTTCATTCAAAGCAATTGAGAAGCAAAATACACAAAGGGATGGATGGAGAACCCCAACAATGACTATATAACAATCTAGACAGTGTCATAATAAAACATAAGAAAGTTGAAATTGGCCAAAGAGTTGATTCAATCCAATAGTTTGAAAAGGACGTCGGAAACAGACGGTTTTTAAAGCAGTTCAAAGGTTGGGCTGCTTAAGAACACATGCGGCCGGTGGCAGCAAGGGAATTGGTTGCTACAGAAAGGAAGGTTGCATTGAAATCAACTAGACTAGAGCCACTAAAAAGGAAGAGAAGTGTTTGGCGATGGATGTATAGGGACATTAGTTTTGCAGTCTCCACAAACAAAAGAATGACACATGTTATGGACAAGGCTTTAAAGAAGGGGGATGAATAAGGAGATCAACAAATAATATGCCTTAAATATGTTGCTTAGGCTGGGGACACACGGAGGTTATTGCACGTAGGACCCACAACATGCAAATTAAAGTTTAGGATTTAAGTATTTTCATGGTTGATTACTTACTTTGAGGGCTAATCTCGAAACACAAGCTCCTTGTGAAGATCCTAACTCCTTACGCTGCATTACATTCTAACATTAGCCAAGGTTCTAAGTTTCAAGTTATAATCTGTACTTAAAACCCTAATTATTACATTTTTCTATAAAACCATTCGGACCATACGAAAACCCTTAGAATGATTTTGACACTATTTGGACGGTTTCATCACATAATACATATTCGATTTTTTTCCTCCACATAAGCTCTCATTTTTTCATTCTCACTCGACCCTTAAGTAGTCTAAAACCCTAAAGGTGCCATCTTTACCCAATCCAACAGTATTCAAGCCTCAAAGATCGCAACTTTATCACCAAGTCTTAAAGATCCTAGCTTTTGTCACAGTGTCGAGAGGAGAAGAGGGGTAAAGATGGAGTCTTGGAGAAGTGAAGAGACTGAGAGTAGTTTGGGGAAGAAATGGAGTTGCGATGGGGACACGTGGCTCAGGAGGTCGTCAGTAGCAGAAGGAAGTGCGTTCCAGCTGGAGTGAGTCCAAACGGTGCGTTTTGGGGGTAGCTGACCTGGGCCACTGATCTTAGTAAATAAGGACCAGTGCGTTGGGCCTTAGTTGGGTCTGTTTATGTTTTAATGGGTCTAGTGTAAGGGGGCCTTAGTTGGGTCTATTTTGTTTATGAATTAATGGGTCTAGTTGTAAGGGGGCTATAAATATAAGGCCTCTAGGTTATTAGGGTTATCCCTGTTAGCAATTACTGCTTTGTCTCCTGGAGGGTGGCACCTCGAATCCTGCCATTACTACTGCTCTATTATCAACAATACAACTACCACTTCTACCAACATTCCTTCATTAATTTCCCTCATTACCCCAGCATTATATTTACACTGTTCCAATTTGGTATCAGAGCCCCGATCCCAGCCTATGAAAACCCGTTCTGCTGCCATGACTGAAGATTCCCAACAGCTGGCTCAGCTTCAAGGCCAAGTTACTAGTCTCCAAGCTAAAATGGCCACCCGGGCGAAAATTCAGAGCACCCGTGAGGCTGTCGACCGCCTAACACAGATGGTACAGCTCCTTATGGATGACCGTCCTAGAAACCCAGAAAAACAACCCATTCTAAACACTGAAAACCACTCAAACACCGACTCCCCAAGCAACCATATCCACCACCATCTCGACCCAAACAACCATACCCACCCACATGTTCCTAACCCCCCACCCCCCACCAACTTGGGCGGGGAAACCCATTCCTCTCCGGAAAGTTCTTATTCCGGGGAAGGTCTTAAACCCAAGACTGTTCGGCTAGAATTCCCACGTTTCGACGGGGAAGACCCTGAGACTTGGTGTTGCAGGGCTGAGCAGTTCTTTGATATGTATTGCACACCAGACTCTCAACGTCTCTCCATTTGCGCCTTCCACATGGATGGAAAAGCCCTGGTGTGGTTCCAGGAGCTCAAGGCCAGCAATGCAATCTCTTCTTGGACGGATTTCACCCGGGCAATTCAGATCAGATTCGGCCGGGGTCCTTACGACGATCCCATGGAAACCCTTTCCAAGCTGTGCCAGGTGGGTTCCTTAGAGGATTACAAGAACCAGTTTGATATTCTTGCTCTTAAGGTACACCGGCTACCTGATGAGCATAAGCTCAGTTGTTTCCTTGGTGGGCTGAAGGATGAAATCCGGCTACCCGTCCAGATGTTCAACCCAAAGTCTTTAGTAGACGCGTACTCCCTGGCTCGCATTCAGGAAGAGTGTCTGTCCAACCTAGTACGTGGAGTCAGATCCCCGTGGAGATCTACCCCATTTAACCACTCCCCGCGAAGCATGAGCTCAGAGCTCCCTTTAGGTAATGATAAGGGGATTTTTCCTCGGGCTACCTCAATGGGGCAACCCAGGTCGAACTCACAAGCCCCTGTGAGACATGGGTTCAATCCGAATAAGGGTTCCCAACCGAACCAGGCATTGGTTCCGGTACAGAAAATCACACAGGCACAAATGGAGGAGAGACGCCCGCGTGGTTTGTGCTACTCGTGTGATTCCAAATGGACTCGCGGCCATGTATGCACTGTGCCCAAGCTGTTCCTCATCGAGGGCATGCCAAAGGAGGAGGAAGAAGATGGTAAGCCGGTTATCCCAACCGAGGAGGACCCTGGGGAATTTTTCTTAGAGGAATTCCCGGAGATATCGCTGAGTGCCATTACGGGAACTCCAAGCCCGAAAACTATGCGGATCGTTGGAGTCATCCGCTTCCACAGGGCTATTGTCCTCATTGACTCGGGGAGTACCCACAATTTCGTGGATGCAAAATTGGCTGCCTCGCTAGGAATCCAGCCTCAGCCCAGTGATAGAATTACGGTCCAAATAGCTAACGGACAAGAAGTGGCTAGTCCTGGGCGTAGCAGGGAGGTCGAGGTTAAACTACAAGGGGTTATTTTCCGAACAGATTTGTTCATCTTACCACTGGCCGGGTGTGACGCAGTTTTGGGTATACAGTGGCTCCGAACCCTAGGGCCCATTCTTTGGGATTTTTCGGCCCTCACTATGCAGTTCACTTTGGGAGGAGTACCATGCACCCTACAAGGCCTACGACAAGGGCCTAGGGTTAACCTAGAAGGAGGAGATGATTTTAAGCTCCCTCGGCTGGAAAAAAAGGGGCTACTGCTGCATCTAGTGGGCCACTCAGTACCGGGCGGCCAAGAAGGCCGAGAGATATGGGTCCAATCAGCGAGTTTAAGGCCAGACAAGCAACCACCTATACCGGGCCCAGTTAAAGCTGTGTTGGAACAGTTTGAGGGAATCTTTCAAGAGCCCAAGGGGCTACCTCCCTCGAGGGCCCATGACCATTCAATTACGTTGGAACCAGGAGCCCAGCCCGTCTCAGTTCGGCCCTATCGATACTCTTATTTCCAGAAGGAGGAAATAGAGCGCATAGTCCAAGAACTATTGGACTCCGGGGTGATCCGAACGAGTCACAGCCCCTTTTCATCACCGGTCTTGCTTGTGCGGAAGGCCGACGGCACATGGAGGATGTGCATGGACTACCGGGCTCTCAACAAGGTGACGGTAAAAGATAAGTTTCCAATTCCCTTGGTTGATGAGTTATTAGACGAGTTATGGGGCTCTCAAATTTTCTCTAAGTTGGATCTTAGATCGGGCTACCATCAAATTCGGGTGGTGGAATCCGATATACCTAAAACAGCCTTTAGAACCCATTCCGGGCACTATGAATTTTTGGTTATGCCCTTCGGGCTAACCAATGCACCGTCCACATTCCAAAGTCTAATGAATCACATTTTTCAACCCTTCCTACGGAAATTTGTGCTAGTTTTTTTTGACGATATCCTAATCTACAGTAAGGATATGGACACTCACCTAGAGCACCTCACATAGGCCCTGACCCTGCTAAAACAGAACCAGCTTTTTGCCAAGCTCTCCAAGTGTAGGTTCGGGTGTTCGGAGGTGGAATATCTAGGCCACATCGTCTCGGCTGAGGGGGTTTGTGCTGATCCAGGGAAGATCCAAGCTATGAACGATTGGCCTCTCCCAAAAACTACCAAAGCACTACGGGGTTTCCTAGGGATTACCGGTTACTACCGGAAGTTTATAAAAGGCTACGGATCCATAGCTGCACCCTTAACAGCCATGTTGCGCCACAATTCTTTTACTTGGAATGAAGGGGGCCGAGAAGCCTTTCAAGCCCTTAAGGACGCAGTTTCACAAACCCCTGTTCTAGCCCTCCCGAATTTCTCCCAGCCGTTCCTAATTGAATGTGATGCTAGTGGGGTGGGCATAGGAGCAGTGTTGATGCAGAGTAATCGGCCAATAGCTTTTCTGAGTAAAGCTCTCAAGGGCAAGGCCCTACACATGTCTGTCTATGAGAAGGAATTGTTTGCATTGGTGACAGCAATTCAAAAGTGGAGACCATACTTATTAGGCAAGCCCTTTGTGGTAAAAACTGACCAACAGAGTCTGAAATTCCTACTAGAACAGAAGGTTGGCACGCCATTTCAGTAGAAATGGATCACCAAACTGCTCGGGTACGACTTTGTAGTAGAATACAAGAAAGGAGTGGAAAACAGGGTGGCCGATGCCCTATCAAGGAAGGAAGGTTGGGAAGAAGAAGGGACCCTCTCCTTACTGTCTATCCCCACGGCAGAATGGATTGAGGAACTCAAACATCAGTATCAGAGTGATGAAGACCTACAACCACTATGGGAGAAGTGGTTGAAGAATGAGCTGGACAGTAGGAAATACTCTACCCGAGATGGAGTTTTACTCTATAAACAGAAAATTGTCTTAGGGAAGTCCCCTGAGATCAAGGCTCAAGTGCTCAAGTTTGTCCACAGTGATCCGATGGCGGGGCATTCTGGCTATGACAAAACCATTCAGAGGGCTAAGCGTGATTTCTACTGGAAGGGGATGCGAAGGGAAATCAAGAGGTTCATCAGGGAATGTGACAATTGCCAGCAAAACAAGCATGAAAATACTCGGCCGGCAGGGCTTCTTCAGCCCCTTCCTATTCCATCCAGAGTCTGGACGGATATCTCTATGGACTTTGTTGAAGGCCTTCCCCTCTCACTAGGGCACTCGGTGGTTCTGGTAGTGGTGGACCGGTTGTCTAAGTATAGCCACTTTACAGCCCTTTCTCACCCTTACACCGCGGCTAAGGTAGCTCAGCTATTCATACAGAATATCTTCAAGCTCCATGGGATGCCCCAGTCAATTGTCTCCGACCGGGATCCGACTTTTACTAGCCTATTTTGGAGGGAGTTATTCCGGTTGCAGGGAACCTCGCTGAAGCTCAGCACAAGCTACCACCCACAGACAGACGGGCAGACGGAGGTGGTGAACAAAAGCCTAGAAAACTACCTAAGGTGTTTTGCACAGGACAACCCTAAGGAGTGGACCCACTGGCTTCCCTGGGCTGAGTACTGGTATAACACCAGTTGGCATTCTGCCATTAAAATGACACCCTACGAGGCAGTCTACGGGGTTCCACCGCCGCGACTCCTCAACTATGTCCCCGGTACCACTCGCGTGGAGGCGGTGGACGAGGTGCTCCGAAATCGGGAGCAAATCCTCCAACTACTCCAACACAATATCAAGCTGGTTTTCAAGGGTGAGTTCTACCCAAGATATGTATAATTTGGTATCAAATCAGGCCCAACAACGGATGAAAAAATATCAAGCAGGCCCAACACAATATCAAGCAGGCCCAACAACGGATGAAAAAATATGCAAATCTGAAAAGAACTGAGCGAGAATTGAAGGTGGGACAAGAGGTTTACCTGAGACTCCAGCCGTACCGCCAAACCACCATCGCCCATCGCCGCGCCTTGAAGCTGTCACCTCGGTTCTATGGGCCGTTCCGGGTAATCCGGAAGGTGGGGAAGGTGGCCTATGAGATCGAGCTACCGCCGGAGGCCCGAATCCACCCGGTCTTCCACGTGAGCCAACTGAAGCCGAAGCTTGGATCCGCGGTGGTGGCCATACCCAAACTACCTCATGTCGATGCACGAGGGGTTCTGCAGCCTGAACCGGTGGAGGTGTTGGAACGCCGGTCGCGACCGAAGAACAACCGGGCTCTAGTCGAAATACTCGTTCGCTGGGAAGGGCAGACCTCCGACGACGCCACTTGGGAAGAGCACCACCGTCTCAAGGACGCTTACCCACACCTTGTGGGCAAGGTGTTCTGAACGGAGGGGTAGTTGTCACAGTGTCGAGAGGAGAAGAGGGGTAAAGATGGAGTCTTGGAGAAGTGAAGAGACTGAGAGTAGTTTGGGGAAGAAATGGAGTTGCGATGGGGACACGTGGCTCAGGAGGTCGTCAGTAGCGGAAGGAAGTGCGTTCCAGCTGGAGTGAGTCCAAACGGTGCGTTTTGGGGGTAGCTGACCTGGGCCACCGATCTTAGTAAATAAGGACCAGTGCGTTGGGCCTTAGTTGGGTCTGTTTATGTTTTAATGGGTCTAGTGTAAGGGGGCCTTAGTTGGGTCTATTTTGTTTATGAATTAATGGGTCTAGTTGTAAGGGGGCTATAAATATAAGGCCTCTAGGTTATTAGGGTTATCCCTGTTAGCAATTACTGCTTTGTCTCCTGGAGGGTGGCACCTCGAATCCTGCCATTACTACTGCTCTATTATCAACAATACAACTACCACTTCTACCAACATTCCTTCATTAATTTCCCTCATTACCCCAGCATTATATTTACACTGTTCCAGCTTTCCTCTTCATTTTGCATTTTTCCCCTTTCTAAATGACCTAAAGGTGTCTTATTAGACAAAACTTGTATGGTCATGCATTGATCTAGGTTTAAAACGAAAACTAAACTCTAAAGTCTCAAACTTCTGTACAGTCTAGGTTTTTCTTTATAGAACCTAACTTTTTCTCATTTTCATGTGATCTAAGCCCAACACACAAAAATAAGAAACATAACTCTAATATAAGAACAAATCATGAAATATAAGACTATCGTTAGCTTCTCTTACCTCAAAGACTGAGGCTTTAGTACCTTAGGGTCCGTTTGGGTTTGCGATTTTAAAAAGTGCGATTTAAAAATAACGATTTTAAAATGTGCGATTTTCAAAAAGTGATTTTTGAAAATGCAGTTAAGCGTTTGGCAAAATTGCAGTTTGGTCTTTAAAATCGCATGTTAGCCTTTTAAAATACTGCGTTTTCAAAAAAGCACCATATTGCCTGCGATTTGAATAAGCGCTTTTTTGCGTTTTGAAATAGCAATTTTTTAAAAACACAATTTCTAAACGATTCATTTTCTGCGATTTGGTTTAAAATCGCATTTTTTATCTACGAAATCGCAATCCCAAACACACCCTTAGTCTCCAAGGCTAAGCAAAACTCCACATTTCTCTCTCTACCTCTTTTTCTCTCTCTAGGGTTGCTGGGTGGAACGTGCTAGGGTTCCTAGCCTTTAAATAACACCCCCAACCAATTCTATGCTTTTGGACATATTATTCTCACATGCAAAACGGTGACCGTGTGGACGATCACCTAGAATCATTGGGATGATGTTCCTAAAAATTATGTTACCTCTCTTATCATCATCCGAACGTTCTTTGATTTGTCCTCTAGTGTTGATGTAGCATTGTTCAAACGTTACATGCATCATCTAAATGTTTTTTCTAATTCCAAAAATCTCTAAATGTTTTCTAAGACTAAGTTTCTAAGCCCCTAATTTTAGCGTTATCTAGTTAATCATTCATCCATTTTGGGTTATCATTTTGGTTATTAATCAATTATTTCCATTTTTTTTGCCACGTGTTTTATTGGGCTATTGCAATTTGGACCATTTGCAACTTGTTTTTACTATCCTACGAGAGCACTCATTATTTATTAAGAAGTTCAAATGTAATTTTGCAAGGGCGGAAGTTGAGCACTCAAGTAATATTGTGTTGTAGGATGGCGTGGGAGTACCCGTTTTCACTAGCAGTAGAGACTACCTCTGTTAGTTTTATTGGCTACATTTTGTTGACAAAATCATAGTCATATAATATTGTTGTCTTAACAGGGATACCGTATTATTTTAAAAGTCTTCAGATATTCAAATTTTTATTTCTCTAAAATGGAAAGGGTCTTATTATGACAAATTTCAGTGTCACAAGCTTCAAGAAAGCAATTTCAGAGTTCCAATAAGATTCTGCGAAGTTTCCAACTTAACAAAAGTCGAATCCCTTGTTCCAGTCCGGACGGTCCAGTGAAGTGTCCAGACGCCCTCGTATGTCGAGAAGATTTTGACAGCTCAGCGTTTATCCGTCCAAACGTCGGGGCAATACCGTCTGGACGCTCTTTAAAGTTCGAGAAGAATCCAGACTCCTTTGCAGACATAGATTGGAAAGACAGCTTGCAACCGTCTGGACGTTAGGGCAACACCGTCCAGACGCGGCCTAAATAAGGAAACGCATGAAGCGCGTTATGGAAAGGCGGTTGCACAATTCACCATCCAGACGCTCTATGCCTCTTTCTGGACGCCGCCTAGAGAAAATCGATTCAATGTTAATTTAGGTCTTCTTAAGCCTATAAATAGAAGCCTCTAGGCATGTATTATTTATTGGATTCAGTATTGAATTCCTTTGTACTTAGAGAAGGTGTTTAAGCAAATATTGTGAGATTAGCTAGCTCTTTGAGGGTCGTTGTGTGATTTGATCAGTTTTGAAGTCTAACTTTGGAAAAAGCCATAAGCTAAAGGAATCTATTGAAAACCCCTTCAGATAGGAGATCTGGTTGGGAAGCATTCGTGTATAGGTAAACGTCAAAGTGCAAGGTACGATCACTACATCGGGGTATGTGAGTGTTACTGCTTTGAACAAGTTTTGCTTTCTGAATAGTGGATATCCTAGGTTTGGCTGCCCCGAAATGATTTTTTTCTTAATTGAGTTTCTACTTCGTTAACAAAATATTTGTCTTCTTTAAATTCCGCAAATAGATATTTAGTTACAAATTGATCACACACACACACGGTAAATTAGGAGTCTTTTATTTTTCAATCCCTTCATTCAAAAAATCGGCAACGAATTCTATTCCAAAGTCGGTTATGTATAGGGGATATGCAAAATGAAGTCACAATAGTGTTAAGTGGTAGTTAATCCAACGGATTCAAGAGGTTGACTGGTCAAATGTTAGTTATCATCCATGCAGTGGCCAAATGAAGCCCTATTTGATCAGACAATGTTTTTCATATACGTATTGATCATAGATGCTTAAAATACATACTTGAGTAGAGGATTTCGTCAATGGAGCAACAAAAATGGGTTACCAAGTTGTTCGGTATGATTATGAGAGTGTTTACAAGAACGGAGTAGAGAACTTAGTAACAGATGCCTTGTCACGTATTCCAGAGCATTCATATATCCTTGCCATTTATGTTTCAGCATGTGCTACTCTTGATCAGATTAAGAAAGAGAAACAAGAAGATTTAGAATTGTAGGAAGTTATTAAAAAGCTATAACAAGATCTTTTTATTATTCAAAGTTTCTCATGGCACACAGATCACTTGCGCTATAAGGGACGATTAGTTTTAGCTTCCGACTCTTCTCACAAATCAATTGTTTCATTGGAATGTCATGGGTCACCTAGTGTTAGACATTTAAGGTTCCTTCAAACTTACAGGCATGTTACTTGAGTTTTCTATTGGAAGGGCATGAAGGCGAATATCAAGTAATTTGTCACCGAATTTGAGACAAGTCAGCGCTAGAAAGGGGAAATAGTGGCAAGCCCTGGACTATTAATTGGCAATACCAAAGGAAGTGTGGACAAGCATATCCATGAATTTCATATATGTTACCGTCATCACAAGGTAAAACTACAATTATAGTGGTTGTGGATCAACTCATAAAATATGTTCAATTTTTTTCTCTTTTTTTTTTTTTTTTTAATTTTATTTTAACATTAGCACATCCCTACATGATGGTAAATTGTTGCTCAGGTATTTGTGGATAATATTGTGAAGTTCCATGGAATTCTCCAATCTATAATAAGTGATCGAGACAAGGTATTTACTTCAAATTTTTGGAATTAGCTTTTCCAATTGCAATGAACACAAATAAGGATGACTATGGCTTATCATCCACTAACAGGCGAACAAACTAAAGTGGTGAACCGATGATTAGAAAATTAGTTGCGGTATTTTTTAGGAGATAAAACCAAGAAGTTGACTCGTTGGCTTCCATGAGCTGAATGGTTGTATAATACCACTTATCATTCAACAATCAAGATGATTTTGCTTGAAGCAGTATATGGTTGAGTCCCACCGGTCATCCCTACTTATACTATAGGAATTTCATCGGTTGACGATTTGGACCGCACCCTTCAAGATCAAACTAATTTCTTGCGGCTCCTTAAGGACAATCTCAATACTGCCCAAGCCCAAATGAAACAACGTGTTGACAAGCATCAAAGCAAGCGGGAGTTTGAAGTAGGGATTGGGTATTTCTCAAATTGCAACTTTACCGTAAAATCTTTGTTAATGTCATCCATCCAAGAAGCTTTCACCTCAATTTTATCGGCCTTCTAAGGCACGGGAACATATTGGTCATGTTGCCTATCACCTCGATTTGCCTCAGGAAACCAAGATTCATTCTCTCTTTCACATCTATTTCCTTAAGAAGAAGCTAAGAGAACGGGTCTTTTGTCAGCAGCAATTGCCTGATGTTACGTCTACTAGGATGCGCGTCTTCAGCCTGCTATAATTTTGGATTGAAGGATGGTCAAGCGACATAACCATGCTGTTGTCAAAGTTCTTGTCCAGTGAGCCACATTTACCAAAGGAAGATGCCGCCTAGGAGCCATATGTGACCTTGAAGGCCCTATTTCTTGAATTCTTTAATCATAAACCTTAAAGGCAAATTTAAATTTTTTATTTTTATAGTTTCCCCCCTTCCCCAATTTTTTTTTTGCCAGTTTGACCCCCCAAATTGTAAACTCTAGCTCCGCCCCTGTGGGGGATGTTTGGAACCTCAAATTTATTTTCCTTAATAAGCTATTTGTACAATAAGTTGTATGCTGTATGGCTATTTAATTAGAGAACAATTTTTCAATCAATTGCTTTTAAACAATTTGTGAAGGTTAGACTCCCTCAAAGTGGTCAATTATTCTCTCCCACTTTCCAATCTCTTCTCGTTTCGTTTGATCACTCAAAAAGACGAGAAGAAAAATTCCAGAAAGGTCTTATATAATTGCTTAACATTGCTCAGATGGCCTAAAGTATGCCCCGAAAGAGAGAAATCGACCCTCTTTGGCACTTGTTAGTCAATGGCCAACTTTCAAATTCTCCCGAAAACAAGAAAAGGACTCCAAGCAAGATCCCATGATTTCTTTTTTTCAAAAATCTTTTCAGAAAATAGTGTAATGATACAGTTTGATAAATCGAGTATCGATTTCATAAGTAAATGCTACATATCATTCTTGTGTCCCTTCAAATTGATGTGACTTTTAAAATTACTATTGAATTTATGATAGACCCATCTAATAGTAATTTTAAGAGTTACATCAATTTTAAGTAACACAAACGTGATATATAGCATTACTCCTATTTCACTGGCCCAAATTGAGAATGCGGGCTTGAGTCGGGATGGCCGGGCCCAAACCACAAGCCCCGATGAGCCATAAACTCCATGCACTTATAAAATGTTATGCATTTTCTTACATACAGTGAATACATATGCCACACGGTGGTGTAGAAAATAAGAATACAATCATGGACAGCAATATACAAGATATTTCTTGCTTTCAAAAGCCACACCACTACCTAAGTGGTTTGGGTAGGTTACATGTATGGGTTCAGTCGTTCACATGAGGAATTAGTCTTCCCATTAGGCCTTAGTAAATTTTTATATGATTTTTGAATTCGATACAAATTTAATGTTAAATTAACGAGTTAGGGTTGAAGGGTCTAACTCGTTTAATTAAATAAATCGAGTGAAGATTAATGTATACAATCTTACACTCATGCTCTGACAAAACACGCGACACTAGATCCGAAATCTTTTGACACAATCCTTAAATCCAATATAGAATTATCGAGTTAACGTTTAAGAATTTGATCTATTTATTTCATGTCAATCTTTGATCAAATCAAACCCGAAACGCAAATACGAACTAGGACTCCCAATTCACAGTGGGAAACGGTATGGCATTGGTATTGCCGTCAGCTGAGTCGGTGAGAGGAGGACGTCGACAAGACAATATATATGTTTGTTGTTGAACAAAAGAGATTTGACCAGGAGTATCCATTAGCACTAGGGTTTTTGAGGTAACATTTTTCTATCACTCATAATGGTTGTTGGCACTTGGTGTAGGGTGGCTTTGACTTGTCCTTTAATTGCGCCGTACGAGAGAGATGACAAAACAAATAAAATAAAATAAAATAATTAATACATTTATTTTTATTTTGTGACACACGATTCCTGATTTTCTCAATCACAATTATTAGCTTACCGTTAAACGGGTGTTACCACTTGTTCACACTTGATGAAATGTTCTATTAAAAAGACAATAAATAATAATAAAAAAAAAAAATACACATAACTCTTTTGAATTATTACTTCATTGTTAATGTACCTTACAAACTACTAATTATGTCAATATTCTTCCCTAAATTATAAAAAAATGGTAATATTTTTCTAATGACAAAAATACCCTTTATAGAAATAAATATTGAAAAATTATTAAAATAATATAAAATAACAAAAATTTATACCAAAAATAAATAAATAAACTGTTTTTTCTTCTCTTTTTTTTTTTCGTTTGTTTATTTTATTTTTTAAAAAAATAATTTTCAGTTTTATTTTAAAAAAAATGCTCTTTTCGTTTTTTTTTAATTTAATAAAAAACTGGTTTTTTTTTTTTAATTTTGTTTTTTTTAAAAAAAATGTTCTTTGTCGTTCTTTTTTATTTTTAAATTTGTTTTTTTAAAATTAATTTTTAGTTTTTTTTTTAATTTATAAAGACATTTTTGTCTTATTAAAAAAAATTTAGGCTCATTTTTGTCTTTTTGTCGGTCTTAGGGGTTGACATTTTTTGGTAATTTGAGAGGGGGACATTAACACAATTGGTAGTTTGAGGGGGTACATTGACAATTGAATGATAGTTTAAGAGAGATATGTGTACTTTTCCCAAAATAATAATATTAATATTATACATAGCATCATTATCATTTCGCTTAGGACAGAAATTTCCTAAAAATCAGTTTGTAGAAAATTTTATACAAATAATATTTAAGATTGACATGTGAGAAGCACATGCTAAAACAACATGTGCTTCTCACATGCTTAAATGACACATGTCACTTTTATATGTGGGTTGTAAAAAATTTTCTATAAACCGGTTTGTAGGAAATTTGTATCTGCTGACTTAGGTTTCTTAATTTTTTTAAAGAGTTTAGATTTTTTTTTTTTTAATGAAACAATTGAAATTAAATTTGAACCCTTAAAAAACTACAATATAAGTGTTGTCGTTTTTATTTTTTATAACATATAAACCAAATTTCATACATACAAATTTTTTATAATTCTTTAAAATTTTTAACACTTGTAAGCATGTAATTGTAGTCATAAGTTGTCAAAAGTTTTAATATCCTCTAATACTTTTCAATTACTTGCTGAAATGTATCAAAAATTATAAAAGTATTGAGTATCTATTATTTTTAGTATTGAAAAGAACCTATTAAACCAACATATATGGATTTTGCAAGAACAATGTTGCTATTGTGATTAATATGGTAAATAGACCTTTGAAATTCTTGAACAGCAACAACAATCCTTTTTTTTTTTTTTTTTTTTAACGAAGTTTTTATTTTTAATTGAATTGGAAGAATTTTCTTTGATTCAATCTATTAAGCTCACACGTGTTTATAATCAATGTAATTTTACATGCATTTTAGACACATGTTCACTTAGACCGAATCAACGAAAATTCTTCCTATCTACCTTGGAAGAATTTTTATTTTTTTATTTTTTTGTGCCAAGTAAAGGCTGATCAAGAAAACTCCATGACGACATTGTGGAAGGTATGGGTTTCAACATGTAATTTGTGGGCATGGCAGAAAGCAGTGGGCAGACTCTAATTGGTTAAACCATATACCAACCCCAAGTGAGGACACCTCTAAGCAGTCGAAGCTTTTCTAAAAGGTGCAAGTTGGGTAGTGCCAAGCTACTAACCAAGGGGGGCTTTTTAAAAAAGGGCAAGTTGATAGCCTAATTTCAAAGGTATTTTTTTTTCAAAAAAAATAAAAACTTGGAAAGTAGTTTACGGTATTAAAAAACGGAAAACATTTTACGGATATTAAAGAAGGTTTTCCTGGTTAACCAAAAATGTTTTCAGTTTGACCACGATTTTCGATTGTACTAAACACTAGAAAACATCAAAAACTTTTTTCAAAAAGTATTGTACGTCGAAACAAATGGAGTACATATGAAAAATAGTAATGTTATTTAGTAGATTGTTATATGACTGCTAGCACTATATGTGTCAGCAAATATTAGCTCTTGAATCAACACTTGTAAAAAGAAAAAATCAATGGTTAATTTTTACTGTCACTTTATCTCAATTATGTGACAGTCGTATACTCATAATTCTAGCCATTAATTTGTTATACCATTACACCGAAGAACCTAATGCAGTATAGATTTTTTGGCAATGCCTATGTTAGAATATATTGATATTTAATGTCAGATTTTATAATATTAATGTTCTAAAATTATTATAGAATTATGTCTTTATTATTGTAGATTATTCTTCCATATTTCATAAACCTCGCTCAAGTATAAATAGGTTGGACTTTATATAGTCTTATCAACTCAAAGAATGCGATCATTCGTTTTTTTAGAAAAGTACACATACTCTTTAAACTATTATTTATTGACAATGTCTTCCTCAAATTATCAATTGTGTCGATCTCTATCCTAAACTATCAAAACAATATCAATGTCTCTCTCAAAGCCAACAAAAAGACAAAAATATACATTTAAATTGAAAAAAAAAAACTTAAACAAAAAAAAAAACTAAAAAATTAAAAAGAATTAAAATAAAAATAAAATGATTTCCTTGGCTTTTCGTTTTTATTTTTGTTACAAAATTAGTTTTTCAATTTAGAAAAAGAAAATATAAAAAACAAAAATGAAAAGGGAAGCTTGCACATGGTGAAGATGCCTATTAATTGTATTGGTGTCTTTTTTTTTCTTTTTCTTTTTTTCATTTTTCATTTTTTTATATTTTTTAGTTTTTTGTTACAATTTAAAGAATTTTTTAAAAGAAAAAGTACACATACCCCCTTAAACTGCTACTCCATTGTCAATGTGTCCTTCAAATTATCAATTGTGTTAATATCCTCCCTAAACTATTAAAAAATGTCAATGCCTCCCCAAAAGCCAATAAAAAGACAAAAATAACTCTAAAAAAGTTCAAATAAAACAAGTATATCCTTACAAATTCAAAAAAAAAAAACAAAAAAAAAAAACAAAAAGATTGAATTTTTTTAAAAAAAAAACAAATAAAAACTTTTTTTTAAAGAAAAACCTTAGTTTTTTTTTTCGTTATCTTTTTAAATTTTAATTTTTTTTAAAATAATATTTTGTTTTGGACAAAAATTTCCTACAAATCGGTTTGTAGGAAATTTCATACAACTCACATATAAGATTGACATGTGTCCCTTGGCATGTGAGAAACACATGTTATTTAAATATCATGTGCTTCTTACATGTTTTTTTAATAGCATTAATAAAAAAAACATGTGATTCTCATATGTTTAAATGACACATATCATTTTTATATATGAGTCGTAGAAAAATTTCCTACAAACCAATTTGTAGGAAATTTATGCCAGTTTGTTTTTATATAATTTTAAGAATTTTTATAATTTTATAAAAAATATTTTTGTCAATAAAAAGTATTTTTGTCATCGGGAGACATTGATATTGTTTTTTTAGTTTAAAATGGGAGATTGACACCATTGTAATTTGAGAGAAACATGGGGACGATTTTTTTATTTTTATTTTTTTTCTATTGTGATATATATGTGAAGAATAAAAGTCTTTTAATTTCTCAAATTGCATCGGCCCTTTGACCTTTCCATCATCCATGACATTTCCACATCTTAAGAACTTGTGGGGCGGCATTAATTCTAGACCATTAAAAAAAGAGTAATGATTCACTACCACTTAAATATACAACTTTTCATCACCTTATCTATGTGGCAAGGTGGTCCCCCACCTTAATTTATTTTTAAAAAATAAAAAAATTCAAAAAGTAGTGGGGGACCACCTTGCCACATAGGCAAGGTAGTGAAAAGTTGTATATTTGGGTGGCATTGAATCATTATTCATAAAAAAAAAAACTATGTTTATATGGTTCTTTGCGAATCCCCAAATTTATAGTTAAAGGAAAATAACTTTTCGTAAAGAAGATAAGCACCAAAAATAATTAATAGAAAATCATTAATTACCAAGTTCCTTCGTGGTATTGCTTGTTAAAGAGTTTTGGAGCCACCTTTTTTTCAAAAAAGATAAAAAATTTCCAATTTATGTAAAGCAATATTAGTCATTGTTGAAAAAAATTCACGGTAATTAATAAATGGGCTTATTAAATTCCTATAAAGCCCATTATCATATACTCAAAGGTTAATGCCCATTAAGAAGCCTAGAAGTATCTCAGCAGCATCACATCCGGGGATACTCGGACTGCTAGGATCCTGTGTAACGACCTAAGGAAAAGCGCTAGCCACATCTACGCTATCACCCCAAAAGGACTAGTCAATTTGAAGCTTTTCCAAGAATCCATTATAAAGCTCAGTTTCACCTAATAACTAGGCAATGTGAGACTTAACACCCATGAGTATCTTTATAAACTACGCACTCTGTGAACTATTCATCTCTTCCCAATATGGGACCGAGGTGTTACAAACTCCCACTCTTAAACCCCTGACGTCCCCGTCAGGGCCATGTCATGCGGTGCTCCAGTACCACATGACCTGGCGTTACTAGGTGGCTTTGATACCATTTGTAACAACCTAAGGAAAAGCGCTAGCCACATCTACGCTATCACCCCAAAAGGACTAGTCAATTTGAAGCTTTTCCAAGAATCCATTATAAAGCCCAGTTTCACCTAGTAACTAGGCAATGTGGGACTTAACACCCATGAGTATCTTTATAAACTACTAAACTACGCACTCTGTAAACTATTCATCTCTTCCCAATATGGGACCGGAGTGTTACATCCTGGGTATAACGAGAAAGAATCTCAAAGTCAAAAAATCAGTTCCCATCTAATTCGGAGTGAACAGTTAAAACCTCATTTTCTAAATAAGTGCAAACCACCAAGTATGAGACAGATGATATTATTATTATACAAACTTGATCTGAATTCTCTCCAAAAAGACTGACTTAAGCATCAAAGTGGGTCCGGCTGGCACTCCGATGAGCTTTTTTGATATTTGTTATTTTATAGAAGATAAAATAAAATTTCACAAAAGCTTATATCGCCGTACCGAAAACTGTATTAGCAGTTATGAACCAAAATTTCAGATATATCCTAAATATTACAAATATGCAATATAAAAATGACGAGGGTGAAAAATAGGATTAAAGCACATATATATATATATATATATATATATATAGTTTTTAAAGCTAAATGAATATGACAAGATTGGCCGCAAAGGTCATCAGTCAAGGAAATTTCTTTTCGGTATCATTTGGGAAGGGAAGTCAAATATTGAATCAATTTCAAAGGGCACGAAACTGCACGAGAATTCATGTCGACTGTCGACATATGACCCCAAAAACATTAACACAAGGAAAAATTCAAGTTCATGTATATATATATTACATATTTCTCAATTTGACTACAATCATTTGAATATGAAATTCTTTTGAGGTGCCAAATATGAAGAAATTACAGAGACTTTTCTTAGTCCTGCCAAAGCTGTTAAACTAGTTTTGTTCAATTATATGTGGACATTTATTTCATATCTTCGATCTTTAAAATAAATAAATAAAAGCTAGAGAATCCTAAATTTTCAAAATACCCTTTGTGTCAATTAATCATCAAGTATAAGTTGATTTATGTTAAAATATTAATTAAATTCATCGTTTTTAATATCAACTTAAGTTTTTAGGATGAGTGACGATTTAATATGGTATTAGAATTGAGGTTCTAAATTCAAATCTTGGCTCTACACTTTTCCTCCATTTGCCACTAAAATATCTATTTGTTGAATTAAGCTTATGGATATAAATTTCCTACAATCTGAGTTGTATGAATTTCTCAAACCCAGTACTTAAAAACGTTGTATGTTTCTTGAGCATGTGAGAAGCACGACTAATTCTATTCATCATTCTCCCATCTCATCAAAGCTTATGTAACGTGATCCCCCAACTAAAAAATCAATCTCCATGTACCAAATGCTACGAGGAACCACACCACATAGGCTTTGGGCAATGGAAGGGGGATGTCGGTTGATATATAGTATTACTCGAGAAGCGCTTGTTTTCCTACACATGATATTTTTATAAATTGGGTTCGATGAAATTTCGTTCAACACAATTTATTGGAAATTTATGTCCTTTAACCATCTAAGAGACAAATAATTTATCTTTGTCCTAATCTTACTCCACTTAAGGGAAACTTTTGTGGGGGTATAGGTGTATAGATAACTCTAATTGACCTTAGGATAGCCTTTCAATTTTCAAAGATGACCACTTGAGTCTTGGAACATTCAGAGCTAGAGGAGACAAGTCAAGTATATATTCCTTAACCCTCTCTTACTCCAAAACAACTCCCCAATCCTCTCCCTAATTTGTGAAGGAAACTTTTGGAAAATTAAACATTTTGGCAAGGAAGATTAAACACAGACTTGGGAAGTCATACCAAGTTTATCCTGAGGGATATATCCTGAATTTCCCTGGATAAGAGGAAATTTTCATGGCCAAGGCCTAACAAATGCCCTACAAGCTTCAAATTTAGTGGAAACAATTGACTTTCTGGAACTCAACCAGCAGCCTTCCATATACCAATAAAGATACAGTTCATAGTTTATTTCCTCTACTCATGGTGCTCGATGACAAGGATTTACAACAATTTACTTACCCAAATTTTGGATAGGTAATGTGAAAGTCGACCTCAAATGAGATTCACTTGTTTAGGTAGGTGGCTGAATCGCTCAAAATTTATTTGAGCAGGCGGGTCTCATATGGGGTCTCCTACATTAAGCAATTCGGCCAAGTAAGTATTGTGGATGCCGATCCATGTTGCTTGTACTCGCACCGGCTTCCTTATAACATCTTATATCCTCTGATTTATTAGGCTCTAAATATTGAAAAAATTAAAAAATAAAAATAAAAAACCACAAAAAATCACATGCAGCAGCTTCCCTAAACAATGGGTATGCTACAACGCTACCTAATATATTGAGTAGCACTTTAGCTTCTTTATAGCTTTCATATTCATTATTTTAACACAAAATATTTATTTCTCATTTTTATTACTTTCTTTTTTGCTTTTCATTGGGGACGGTGTTGAAATTTTGTAAAAAATGTAAGGGTAGGTAGGAAAATTGTATTTTGTAAAGAAATAATATTTGAATAGTACAGTGAAAGATAAGGAAAGCTATTGTGAACTGTATTTAGGTAGAGAAATAAAAAGTAGTATTGTTTAGTAATTTTTTTTTTTTTAAAAAAAAAAAATCAAAAGAAAACTGTTGTTGCTGAGTGCTCTTGCTATTAAGTTTAGGGATATTTTATGGAACCATAGGTGGGTTTAGAAGTGGCTAAAAGACAAAGAAGACTAGGGGGAGTCCAAAGCATCTTTTGTAAATGGGTTGGAGGGGGATCACATGTGAGACACGAACCCTACTTGGTAGTGTGAGGCTTTTGAGTATGTATGACTTAGGAGAAAGGGCATGGAATCATGGTGTTTGTAGCGTGAACCAATGGCAATGCCTACATTTTGCATCAAAAGGATACCATTTTGCAATAAAGAAATAGTTTTCAATTTGCAAAGAAAGGTTCAACAACAAGGAAAGGAAACAAAAAAATGTGACAAGGAAGGCAACCCACGGAAAAGGTTGGATAAGCTGTCTTCAATGCCAGATTGGGTGGTGGGGGGGCCATTTTTATGGTTAAGTCACAAGTAAAGCATTGAAACCCTTTGGAGCTGAGCTGCTGAGCTACTGAGCTGACTGCTTGGTGAGAAAATCTAGCCAAAATAAAAGAAAGATCTTGGGGGGCTTTTTTGGGAACCCAATATTGAGCATCTTTGTTATTGCTCTCATTTTTTGTGCTTTTGGAGGTGGTTACTTGTTAGGTAATAGAAACCTGCTTCCAATGTGTTTGAAGCACTTTTTTTTTTTTTTGACGATCAGACTGACGATGCGGCACCAGAAGTCCACCGGTCACTGAGGGGATCGAAAACACTCCGATGCTTAAATCATTTCATTTTTTTGAAAGTAAATTAAATGAAGAAGTTTAGAGTTAGAAAGAGAGCGTATTTGTAGTGGATAGTTATCTTCTACGTAGTGGGCAGTTATTCTTCTTAGAGAAATTATATAAATACTTCTCCTTATAGTGGTATATTTGAGGGACCCATAGTAAATTTTATTCCTAACATAATGGAAATCTATATAATTCGAAGTGGTATTTTTATTTTTATTTTTTAAAATCAATTTGAAGTGGTAATTAGGTGGTGAATATGCTACCAAAATAATAAGTTTTAAGTTTTTAATAAACATATTAGAAATGACATTTTCAGTAGGATCTAGGGTTATGATCACAACCATTATAAATTCAAGTGGATCTGTTTGACTTTTTTTCTCACGTCGTGCTACCAAATGTTCATGGCCAAAAGTGGACGCAATACGATCACTCCATTTATTTGCACTTAAATTTTTTTTGTCACCATGTGATAATATATACGCCATTACACATGAAATGGAAAGAATTTTCTAAATTTTGCATTAACTATATCAGTATGGATGCACTTTATTTCTTTTAGGAAATGGCTTTGAGACCCCAAGCCCCAATGCCTTTCCCAATTCTTTTTATAATAATAATTATTATATTTTAAAATACTTCTATCACTCTTTTAAAATCAAATTTTTACCCCACCCCCCCCCCCCTTTTTTTTAGTTTTACCCCATATCTAAAATTCTAGTTCACTCCTTACACCCCGGCCCTTCTCATAATCTCAATTCTCATCTTTACTCGCCGACCCCAGGAGACCAGATGAGAGAGAGAGTGTCTTCAAGGAAAGCTGGTTGTTCTGCACGGGGGGTGCACACCTCCCTCCTCCCGGTGGTGGTTCTCACCTAGTCCTCATTGGGTGAGGGAGGTTTTTGTTCCTCCATGGTTAAATCTAGTGGAGGTTAGGTGTCACCCAGCCATTAGGGCTGTGGAATTTTTGTTCGACCCAGGTTTTTCGGAGGTGTCTAATGTCCCCTAGCAAAAGACTTCAAGGGACTTCTGGTGTTGGGGAGCGACATTTTGGTGTGTCTCCGGCGAAGTTTTTAACCATGCTTCCTTCGGATGAGTGTTTTCTTTGGAGTAAGATCTACTCACTTCGGCTGGGTCTTCCACGACATGCACCTCTCCACGGTGGTCACCGGCCTCTTCCGGTCCTGCAACCCCCAGCCTCGGCTATGTCGCACGTCCCTTCTCAGCGCATTGCCAACACGTGCCAGGGAGGTCAATCCTTGGACCGGCAAGTGAGGACCACGGCTTGTCTCCCAGGACGCGGCTGGTGGTGTTTCGGTGTTTCTAATGTCTCTAGCGATCGTCTGCAGAAGAGGGAGATCCCTGGTAGTGGCGCGTGTTCTACACGTGCCGTTTCCAGTGACTGCGTTTCCCGACGCTAGTACTGTTTTTGGCTTCTGTTTTTTGGATTGTTTTGCTATTTTATTTTCCTGTTCACAGTCTGCCTCTGTGATGATTAAATGTTGCTGCACTATTTGTTGGCTTAGGTGCTAGATTTGCCCTTTTTTATTAGTGATTGTGCTTAAATGTAAAGAGTGGCTCCTTGTTGTCCCTGTAATCTTTATAATTTGTTTAGGTTGCTGTTCAAGCCAGTTTTATCTACCTTAGGGTGTAAGGGGTTTGGTACCTCTTGTATTTGTCCATGCCCTGGGGCTTTCTTCAATAATATATGATAGCAAGTGCTATTTGTTCAAAAAAAAATTCTAGTTCCACCCCTAGAGACCAGTTAGAGAAATAAAGCATAATATATCAGTCTCTAAGAAGTAGCTCAATCGGCTGGGAACCACGCCTCATAAATTCTAGTTCCACCCTTAAAGACCGGTTAGAGAAATAAAGCATAATATATCAGTCTCTAAGAAGTAGCTCAATTGACTTAGAACTACGCTTCATAAAGTAGAGGTTACTGGCTTCAATAATCATTCCTCCCCCTCCTCTTCCTCTTGAGGATAAAAAATTTCTTATACATATAAAGAGAAAATATATATATATACATATATATATATATATATATATATATATATATATGGAGCTTGAGACTTGTTTGGAAGACGTGGGTACGTAGTGGTTCAGCTATACTAGTATTTTCATGTGTTAGTCAATGCTCCTTTAAGAATACCGTAAACATCAAGTAATTCACATTCATTCGTTGATCTCATCTTGCTAGTAGAAATTTTAATTCTTGCACCAAAGAATTAACTTATTAATTGGGTGGGGAAGATAATTGACCTTAAGCTTTTTCTGGGCCATTTTCTTTCTGGTTCTAATTTCTTCTCGATACAACAATTGGCGTGACTAATTAAGCTAAACATGAATGAGTAATATTCGAAGTCGTATTTTTATATTCTATAATATTGACGTGTCAGTCTCGACTGATTCTTGAATTCTGTTTTAATATTGACTAATTAAAGATTAGTTGAGATTCTTATATCAGCATTGTCAAATAATTATAAAATAAAAATGTAATTTGTAACGTTACTCAACACGAAAGGGTGAGAAGTCAATACACAAGAAAATTATTTTTAATAGAATGGAGTTTGGCTTTATAAGATTGATGTGAAGGCCTCTCAACTACACTATAGATAGGAACTATGCTCATTAATACTTTTAAACACCCCCAATAAATATTTAAAAAATAAAAAATAAAAACATGAATAAGGGGCTATGTTTGTCAACATTACTTTTCTTGTTTTCTGTTTTCGGTTTGAATTGTATAATCTTCTCAAATACATTAGCAAACAACTAAAACACTTTGTATAAAACTTTTCACACCTTTTTTAAGGAATATGTTGACTAAACAAGTGCTTAACTTTTGAAGGGGTAGAAGCTGACTTATTATTTAAAAAAAAAAAAAAATTAAGAAAAAGGGATTAGGGTGGATTGTCTATCCAATTAAAAATACTTTTCATTTTTATATCACATCAAAATACCTTTTTTTAAATATATATATATATAGCAAAATACACTAACAAAACATAATAAGGAGCTTCAATGTTGTTTGCCCTCAAGAAGAAAATTGAACTCCTATCTGTTTAGCTCATCTCCATTGAAGTACAATAACCCACTTAAATAGACTAAATGACCAAACCCTAACTTTAATTTGACCAACTTTGGGTCAACCCTATTATT
Source organism: Alnus rubra (assembly GCA_028654335.1). Classification (NCBI taxonomy): domain Eukaryota; kingdom Viridiplantae; phylum Streptophyta; class Magnoliopsida; order Fagales; family Betulaceae; genus Alnus; species Alnus rubra. The sequence continues at coordinate 79,475 of JAJPGS010001859.1, read as the reverse complement.
GAATTACAAAATAACATACTTTTAAAATTTAAATAAAATATAAAATTAATCTAAAATAAAATTACACTACCCAATAAACTCGTCTTATCCCTCATCACATAGAATCGTTTTGAGAGAATCAATCCAAGTCCCATAAAATCTTTTGAGTTCATGCTTCTCATGAAGTACCCATAAAAGCTGTCTTTATGATTTGCTTGTTAGTACCAAACCAAAAATTGTGTTGATGTGAATCACTCTAGAGCTCTCTCTGACCAGAAGTTAAAGCCCCAAAAAAAAGAAAGAAAAAAAAAAGAAAAAAACTTTTCAACGATGATGGAGTTTATGTTGGAACTTTGAAGATTGGAGTGGAAAAAGGGTCACATTGTTGACTGGTTCTTTTTGGGGGCCTTTTTGAAGTCATGAGCCGGAAAACTGAGAGTGCTTTTGTTGGTTTCTATCTTTCCATTCAAACCCACAATCCCCACCACTTGGGGGGTGAGAATATGGAGTGGCACTCACTCTCACAAAAACCTTACCCTTTTCCTTTACCTTCTAAAACGCCCTTTTTCGGTTCCTACCTTTCTTTTTTATTTTTTTCTTATCTTTTAATTTGAATGGAACAAGAACCGACCCACCGACTGAGATAAGGCCCTCTCAATTCTCAAATACTCAACTATTGAGGCTAGCCTACCCAAGCTGTCCTGCCAATAGCAATATTTGGTAGCAATTATCCTACAGTTTCCCGATCTGTCTGCCTCATTGGTCGCCATTCAAGATAATTAGCACCGCACAATGGAGAGGAATAGAACATTCATAGCATGTAATTCTATTCAGTAGACTCGGGTACAACTGTTATAGAACTGGATGTCGACGTAGCAGTAAAATTCAATCCTTAGATCATCACTTATTTCATTTCCTAATTTTTACTGTCACGTCATCCGGTTATCTTCTTCTTCCGTGTTAGAACATTTCCAGCTATATGATGCAATATTTTAGTTTATTAAAAACGCAATGTTAAATCACCACTTATTGTAAAAGCTTAAAGTTTCGGGATAGGTGGTGATTTAACATGATATCAGAATCAAAGGTCATAAGTTCGAATATTGACTCCATCGTTTACCTCCATTTCAATTAAACATTTTATGTGTGAGGTCTCACCTATAAAAATAAAGTTTGAAGGGAGTGTTAAAGTGTTGCCTTCCTATCAACTTAAACTTTTGGGATAAGTTATGATTTAACACATGCACAATTTTCTACTTTACCTTCTAATTTTTTCAATACAAACTTCAATAGATTTTATATTCTATTATTTATTTTCTTTAAATATTATTTCCCAATGTTTTTTTTTTTTTTTTTCTTGTTTTCTTAAAACACCAAGAGAGAAATGATTAATATATGTGTTACAATTAGATAAGGAAAAGACAAGCTGCTGGACGTAATTTTGGGCACAAATTATATAAATATACACAAAATAGAAATTTTAGAGCATTTGTTCGAGATGCTTTTTAGTATGGTTAGGGAACACTCACTCAAAAAGCTCTTGTTGAAGAAGATATTTCCCCTTTTTCAAATGGAAAGTGAATCATGGGGAGTGTTATATATAATTGGAAGCTCATCATAATCAACTTACAAAGTGGAAAGAAGAAGAAGAAGAAAGAAAGAAAATGGGAAGAAAAAGCAGAAGTAATTAACATTACCAGTTGCCACTGTTTTTAATGGGGGGGGAGTTTAATTAAGAGAATATATATTGGCATTATTCAGAGGATATTATTGGTATGATAACTTTGACTTATAGGGTGATAAATGCACGGTTGAAATGGATTAAGATGAAAAGGAGAATAAGATGATCTTCAGCACGCTATCTCCATTTTGCCACAGTTTCACATGTAAAGAAAGATTCATTCATTCTAGCCCAGGAAAGTATATGCCTTTTTCTCACATAATATAAAAAAGATAAAGATTAAAGATACAGCCTTCATCGGTAGATGCCTCTAAGAATATGTGTGGTAATATGTTTTTTTTTTGTGAATATAAGAAAATAAACAAGAAAAAGAAACAAAAAAAGGGCTTCATTGAGATCTCATTTGCAATGGGAGATTCCCTTCAATTGGGCATGCAATTGTAAGTGCGTCTTGACGGGGCTTATCAGCCTCCACATTTGTTCGAGCACGTGAGTTTTATTGAGAACCTCTCATAATTGCAGAAAATTCTTGCAGGCATGATAAGAGAAATGTTATATACTGCACTTTCATTTTACTAAGCTATAGTGTTAATGCATGTTAGCAAATTTTATTTTAAACATAGGTTAATCCAAGAGTTAATGGGCAGTGTCGCATCAGTTCAATAAGATAGGAGTGTAGTATATAACATTACTTAGAGACAGGGGCGGAGCCACACTATGGCTTGGGGGGCATGGGCCCCCCAAGCCAAAGGGCTCCCAAAAAAAAAAATCTAAAAAAAAAAAAGAAAAAAATATAATTTTTACCCCTATTTTTTTAAAAATTTGTAGTTTTGGCCCCCCCAAATTTTTTTTTTTCAATTTGACCCCCCCAAAGCCTAAAAGCTGGCTCCGCCCCTTCTTAGAGACAAAATAAGTCCAAATTTAATAGGATTACAAACCCTATTCTAAAAAGATAAATGATGGATCTAAGGTTTCAATGAAACCTTAGACATAAAACTCTAAAGGAGGCTGTACCCTTTCATTTAGATTTAGCTTAAGTGCTGTAAAAAAAATTACAATATATGTGTTATAAACTTTTTTAATAAATTAGATTTAGTTTTAAATTTTTAATGAGAAAGAGTGATATTAAATCTAGACCGTCGAAAAAACAACTGCATATATGCTACCCAAGCCAAATCGCCTTCATTCTTATTGAAAAGAGCAAGAAACTACCTCAAATGCCTTGGATGAAACCAAACATTAAAAACAAACTTCATTTCACTTGCATATGTTTTTTAAGATTCTTTTTGTAAATTTCTTGCAAGTAAAAAAATATGTAAGTAATGGACACAAAACTAATAAAAAAAAAAAAAATCATACTTTTCTTCTTCCAGCTGAAATCATGGGGGGCATCCCGTGGATAAGACTTGCATGAAGGTCTGTTTGGGTTCAGGTAGAGCTTTCATGACAGGTGCCTATCATTTGGCAGTCCACTGTCGACACATTTACTTTTCTTTTATTTTTCCAAATAAAACGAATTTTTAAATCCAAAAAAAAAAATAAGTCTGTTTGTATTTGTAATTTAAAAAATTGCCATTTAAAACTAACAATATTAAAACGTGCGATTTAAAAATATAATTTTTAATAAAACAATTAAATGTTGGGTAAAATCACAGTTTAATCTTTAAAATCAGATATTATTCTTTAAAATCGTGCATTTTAAAAAACACACTATATTGCTTACGATTTGAAAACGCAATTTTTTCTAAATTTTCAGATTGTAAATTTTTAAAAAGCACACCCAAACGACACCAAATTTACAATTTGGTTTAAAATCATATATTTGGTCTGCAAACTCGCAATGCCAAACGCACTCTTAGATGCTTATCGTATACTCTAACATCAAGACAATAAGAATGGCTATTTCAAAATAATTTCATTCCATAATTTTCTATTTTCAATAAAAACTATTAATTTTCTTAATGGAATAGCCGTTCTATGTACTAAACGTAACCTTAGTGCACTAAAACACCCTTGTATGACAAGAATATGATACTCTACGTTTCAAGTGAAATGGGGTTGAACCATTTTATGTTCTCAATTAAATTTTACAATTCATCACGGTCACGTAATGAATATATTATCATATCATTTAAAATTAAATGTAGCAAAATAAAATTTAAAGCATAAAATAATTGCTTTCCATTTTACTTATAAAAGGTTATGAAATGGGCATATCCCATTATAAAATTGGACAATATGGTTTGGAATATACTACTGTTTGCATTAAGAAATTAGAAAGAAGGAATAGATGAAGTAGTACACACAAACTCAGAGGGCACTGGGTAGGTTGCAACTTTAAACAAAGTTTCTTTGCTTTTCTTTTTCTCAGAATTATTTTATTTTTTCTTTGTTAAAAAAAAAAAAAAATAAATAAATAAATAAATTCTTAAAGAAGTCCAAAGAAGATGTCAGAGTGACAACCACCTTTTATGCTAACTCTCTACTTGGATACCTTTTTTAATTTTTCCTTTAGTAGCTCTACATGGATAGCAACAGACCAGCATGCTGGCCCTGCTCCTTAAAGGAGGATTTACTTGATTCTTTTGCCATTTGAGCACCCAACTGTCATTTTCTTTTCTTTTAAGATACATGTATTTTTGTGTATTAATTGCCAAAAAACCCTCAAATATTCACTTAAAAAGGTAAGAAAATAAAAATAAAATACAATTTCATTTATTACAAATTTAATGAATGTGACTGAAAGTTACCATATATTTTCAGTAGGTCTGATCTGTCTGAGCAGAGTATGCCTTGGGTCACGCCCAAACCAAACAAATTTTTTCACTCTTCGCAAAACAAGGGATTCTGCTTTCTCTTACAGTCCCCTTTTGCAGATTTCCCAGACATATATTGATGGAAAATTTTAAAGAAAATCAGATTCACCTCCAAGGCTTTAATTATAGTCATTAAATTTTATTTATTTTTTGTCCTAAAAAAAAAAAAAAAAAAAAAAAAGCCTTATGATTCTCTGCTGATTATGCAGACCTGTAAGTGAAGCTTGAAAAAGTCTGAGATAGAAAGAGAACAAAAAATGATGAGAGAGAAGAAAGAAAAAGATTTGTGTAGAACAGTGGCAGGTAGGGGCTGGAAGTTGGCATGTTCTTCTTCATGAACTGTACAATGCAAGTAGCAAGAGCTAGAAGTTACTTTTCTATTAGAAACAAGTACTGGTTGTTTTGAAAATGACTTTGTAATAAAGAAAAAGAAGAAAATATTCAGCAAAAATGAATGGTGGAACAGGTCACTTAAACCACTTGGAAGCTGATTTCTTTTCTATCTTCTACAAAATTCTGCAGTAACCCAATAGAAAAAAGAAAAAAGAAAAAGAAAAAGACATTTGTAACAGTGAATGTTGCTTAAAAATGAAGCAAATTGGAAATAAATATGTGGGTTTTCCTCCATGAATGGATGCTCTGAATCAGTTGTTACAGAAACAGGAGATAATTTCCGGGAAAAGAATAACAGTTTTAGAACGTAGAGACATCATATATAACTCAAATTTGCGTAACAACAAGTTTGACATAATAGCAGATCCAAAAGGACGGGAAAGACCAAAATTTGTTACCTTTGGAGTCAACCAATTTGTGCAGGAAAATTCAATGCTGAATTAAGTTCATTGTCTAATGGGGTTCACAAATTCTGCATCAGAAACAGCAGAGAGCTCGATTTGGCTGATGTCATCGTCATCCATTGGAGCTGGGAGATTAAGATCTATCAAGGCTTCACCAAGCTTGGCTGAGATTTTAGCAGAAGGTGGTCGATGTGCCGAGCCAGTTACATGAGTTCTCTTATGCCCACCAAGTGCTTGTCCAGACGCGAACACTCTGAAACAAACCGGGCATTCATGAATCTTTTTCTCTTGCTCAAATTCTGGCTCGTAAGCAGGACCGGAATTCGCAAGCTTGATCTTCTTGTGGCTCGCTCTGTGGCCACCTAGTGCTTGATAAGATCGAAACGTTTTGTTGCATGTCTCGCACTTGTACTTCCCTCGCGCGCGAGCCTTGGACAACTTAAGCTGTTCCTCGGACTCTTCGCTGAGCTCCAAGGATCTCTCTGCTTCATCTTCTTGGTCTTCTTGGTCTTCTTGTTCTTGTTCTCGTTCTTCCTCCTCGTAGTCTTGTTCTTGTTTCTTCTTCCATTGGTCCCTTGAGAGCATCATGAGGCAAAAGGCCACATCTTCCTCTGTGGTTGTGTCGGAGATCGAACTCACCGGTTCAGGCTCTTCTTGCTCTTGAACTTTCAGCTGCTGCTGCTGATGATGAAGATGATGATGGTGAAAGAGGAACTTTTGCTCCAAATTCCGAGTCCGCTTGGATCGTCGCCGAGTCGGGTTCTTGGATGACTCGGTCTCGCTCTCTCTGTCTTGAAGCACGACAGACCCAGCATCCACAGCAAAGGAAAACTCAGGATCTACCAACCGAATGCTTCTCTTTGGGTTCTCTCTCAGCTCATAGAAGACACCCTTTTCTTCTTCATCCTCAGAAGACGATGACGACGAAGCAGACTCTGTTTCACTGAGCTGGTCGTGTGGTGTCTGTGGTGTCGGTTCTGGAGGTGATTCTTCTGGTTTCTCAGGAATTGGAAGATTCATCATGTGAGACCTCATGTGACCCCCCAAAGCTCTGCCATTGGAGAAGCTCCTCGAGCATAGCTTACACTTGTGCTTCTCCATCACCCGAAGAAGAACCCAAAAAAAAAAAAAAAAAAAATTCAAAGCCCAAAAACCCAGAAAGCAGAGCAAAGAACAGAGCAAAAACAGAGCTATATGCCTATTTGTCTCTCTGCAAAGCTTGTGAGCCCTCTGGCATTCTCTTCCTTTGTGTTAGAGAGAGAGTGGGAAACTAAAAAAAGGAGTAGGTGACAAGCATTCCTCCACCAAGTGATATATACAAAGACACCAAAAAAAAAAATTAATTAATTAATTCCATAAATTGAAAATAAAAACACTAAAAATGGTATTTTCTTTTTTATTAGGGACTAACTAATCCTTCTCATTAAAACGGAAGAAAAGAAAAAAAAACACAATAAATTAACAATTCAATTAATTTAACGCGTACGGCGTATCCATGAAGGAAGAAATGGCGACATGTAACATGCGAGCCTCGCCCGTTTTTGTTATATTTATTCCTCTTTTCACATTTCCCAAATTTACCCTCATCTAAAACAGAAAAAAAAATAAATAAATAAATAATTTTTTGTACTGAGAAAAATAAAACATGTGGGCTTTCCATTTTCCTTTTTTTTTTCTTTTTAATTTTAAAAATTGGAACGGAATATTTGTTAGTTGTAAATATGTTGAGTTTTTTTTTGTTAAATTTAATGAAGGGCATTTTCGGAAGTACGAGGAAATTGCCAGAATCAACCGGTGGTTTGCTTGTACAAGTCAAAGAAACTGCTGGGGTTTGTTGTAACGACGAAGCGGAATGAAAACCCCGCTGGGTTAACCTCACCGGCCTGTAAACTCGGGAGATATAACCTACGATCACTAGCGAATAGTATCGTGCCACGTACCCCGCGTGCTCCACTTGGCACCACCGCAGGCAACGGTGGATAAACAGTGCTCTTGGTACGGTTTGCTAAAAAATTCACCTAAATAAAGACTGAATCGGTTTTGTTTATTTGGAGATTCTGTTACTACCTTTATGCCGGTGATATTAAGGCCAACTGTCAGTGTTGGTAGCTTTAGCATGCCGGCTGGTCCTCTCTTTTTATTCAAATCTTTTCCAAAAATAATTAACATGATTTACTTGTTCTAATTGTAATTAATTAAAGTTTTTTTTTTTTTTAATTTTTTAATTAATGAATTTGCTTTATTTGGGTCATTTCTTTGCCTTCAATTTTGGATCTTTGGTTGAAATGTACAAAGAAAATGAAGGGTGGGAAATGAGTTGGAAACTAACCTCCCTTTGAGAATGGAGTTTTCTAAGGGGTAGTAAATGCCGTTTTGTTAGGGGATGGTAGACCCAGTCCTAGTCCTAGTGCTCCCCACCCCATTTGATTCTAACAAGCTTGGTCCATGTGGTTTAATAAATTACACATAGGTCACTAACCACTAACCTCTACACTTTCTTCTCTTTCTCGTGCTTCTTTCTTAGTCTTTTTCCCCCACCTTCTTCTTCTTCTTTTTTTTTTTCTTTTTTTTTTTTATTGGTTCTATGGATCTAACTAGGTGTGGTCATTTGTGATGAAACGGGTTCAAGCCGTATCGAGGTATAAATGTAAAATTATATAAGTCAATTTTATCTCGGCTCCTTTAATTAAACTGGTCAGACCCTTCAACTCTAGCCTATTAATTTTGTGTCGAGTTCGGATTACGCCAAGTCATTAGGTTAACCCTAATTTAAACCATTTAATTAAAGGAGTCAGACATCTTGACTCCAACTTACTAATTTTGTGTTCGGTTCATGGGCCGTGGCAGAAATTACCAAACCCTATATCTAACATTAAAAATCAAGAGGTTAGGTGTAGTGGCGGAGTCTAAAATTTTCTTTTATGGCAAACAACTGAACAAGTAACTAATTTCCGTATAACACAGGAAGAGAATCAGTTTGTATACAAATTTTGCACAAATTAAGTACAAAATCAACATGACTTACACATGTTGAACAAAAAAAAAACTATATTGTATGTGTTGTAGTTTTTTCGACCGGCTAAATTAAATTTCATAAAAAATAAAATAAAGAATGAATGAAGTTAAATTTGGACCATTGAAAAAACTACTACACATATACTATAGTTTTTTTTTAAAAAAAAGAAACAACTGTTGTAAATGCTGAGCAAATTATGTCTGATCATTTATAATATTTCAATTTCCCTTCAAAATAATAATAAAAAAATTAAAAAAAAAAAGAAGAAGAAAAGAAACACCTGTTGTATGTATAATGATTAATTACAGTCACGGAATAAGACATTTTAGTTGAGACTCCACGAAAATTAAATGTCGAGATTCCTGTCTTTCTCTGTACGTAAATGTAAATATTGTTAAATTACAAAAACAGTGCACTTATTGGGCTTGATTTTTAGGCCAAGTACAAAGTATAGAGAGCTTCTCTTTTATTTTCTTACCGAATTAGGGTTTTACTTGGTAAGTTAGTATGAAAATAGTTTTTTTTTTTTATCGGATTTGGTTAGTTACTGTAAAAAAAAAAAAAAAAATAAAAAAAAATAAAATTACAGTACATACGTTATAGTTCTTTCAATAATCTGTATTTAATTTTAAATTTTTCATAAGAAAGAGGAATAAAATTAAATACGGACAGTTAAAAAAACTACCGAACATACGTATACAATAATTTTTTTACAAAACCTAAGCCAAATCCATCCGAGATGCCATTAACAAGTAGCCTTGGAAACATTTTCCACATGATTAATGTATATACTTCTTTCTACTTTTCCCTAGGGTTGGGGGAATCAGATTCTCAAGCTAAGCAAAAATCAGCATGACTTTCCCGGATACTGTTTTCCTCCAGCACTAAAACTCAAACCTAAGATCTATTCCATTTAAATGACATTAACATCCTATTATGCTTACTTTTTAGGCCAACTAAATATTGTAATTAAACTGATTCCTTTTTAAATTTTACTTGTATTTTTTAATTTAGTGAGTATATGAGTTAAATTAATGAGTGGGTTCTGTGTGTAGGCATCTACTCGAACGGAACTCTCTACAATTAAGGTGTTGGAAATTTACAAAAAAATTTGATAGCGCCCACAAATAGGGAGGCTACGGGGCTCACTTGTCCCAAGTCTCGCATCCCGCTCTCATAAAGTGCTTGAATATTAATTAAATTCCAACACTCCAATTATAAAGAATCTTTATTCGCATCCACTTGCAACAAGCCTAGATTATAACCATATCTCAAAACGCATTTTCGTCTGTACTTTTTTTTTTTTTCCTCAGCTAAATGAATTTTCATAAGTTTTTCTTTTATTGAAGCTAAAATATTCATATGATTGGCTGAGTACCTAATATATTTATTAAGATGAGGTGGCGTTTTTAATTCAAGCTATTTATTATACCGATTAAGGCTCCGTTTGTTTCGACGCAAAATATTTTTTTTGAAAATGTTTCATTTTTTTTCACTGTTTGGCACAATCGAAAATTGTGGTCAAACCGAACACGTTTTCGGTTGACCAAGAAAACAATCTTAATTTCTGTAAAATTATTTCCATTTTTTAAAACCGTTAACCATTTTTCGAGTTTTAACTTCTCCTTCCACGCACTCTTTGCCCCAATTCATTCTCTGGAGTTCGTCAAAATCCACCACTGGTGTTCGCCGGAAGTTGTCAAAAGTCGTCGACCGTTTTTCGCTGTTGTTTATTTCCGTATTGGCCAAAACACCAAAATGTATTTTTTTGAAAAATAATTTCGTTAAGAATATTTTCTAACAAAACATTTTACATCAATACAAACGGAACCTAAGCTTTACCATCGAGTATAGTATCGCATCTTCCTGAAAATTCCACTTGATCATCCTCCCCCTTTTTTTTTTATTTATTTAAATAAAAAATTAAAAAAGAATCCCTCGGATTTAACTTTTTTATTTGGTTTATCCTTATGTGAGTTTAACCATGTTATCAGCATAGATTCATAATTTTTCTGTATTTTTTTTTTAATTAAAGTCGGTCGTGATCATATTTAAATTGTATATAATATAAGACATATGTGTGTTTATTTATTTAGGACTTCTCGGCGTTGAAGGGACCAGTACGTAGTGGTGAGTTCATCACGTACAGCTAGCTAGCTTAATTTTATCGAATGCTCACCGTCTCTCTCTAATTTTTTTTTTTTTTTTTTTTTTTTTTAATAATAAAAAAAAAAAAAAAAAAAGGTCCCTTTCTTCTTTCTCTAAAAGTTAAGCTTGTTCCAACCCTTCACAAATGCAGAAATGGAATATATTAGAAAGAGTCCACTAGTTCCACCTTAGCATGACTTCAAATTTATCTCAAAACTCAAAACATTTCCTAGTTCAAACTAATTGTAAATCTATAAAATGTGCCCATGACTTTTTTTAAGGGTTAAATGCATGAAGGTGGCTTTAGCCATCTTGAAAACCTCAATGAATGATGGTTAGGCTATGCCTCCACCACTCCAAAAGTTAAGTTAGAGGTATCCGAACCAACCCCTCATCCAGGGGCGGAGCTACTCCTGGCCTTGCCCCCCCCCCCCCCCCCCTCCCCCCTCTCCCAAGGCCAGGGGTTTCCCCCAAAAAAAAAAAATCTTAAAAATATAAAAAAATTTAATTTTTACCCTTAAATTTTTTTATTTTTTTAGTTTTGGCCCCCTCAAGTTATTTTTTTCAATTTGGCCCCCCCAAATCCTAAATCCTAGATCCGCCCCTGCCCTCACCTGAGGGTACTTGAAACTACCACGGTAAACTCCCTAAAGGGGTGTCCAAGTCCTTCTCCCCCCAAGGTTAGGGGCTCCAACCACTCTCAAAACTTTCTTTCAATGATGGTCAAACCACCCCTCAGTTGATGAGGGGTTGGCCTAGACCCTCCAACCCCTAGGTGGAGCGATGGTCCAACCACCACTAATTGGCGAAATGGGGAGAGCCACCCCTTCCGTCACTTATTTTTTTTGAGTTTTTTATATTCTTTTTTAAGAGTGAATATACTTTTCCTCCATTTCATTGCCTTGATATCTACAAGTTCTATCCTTTGTTTGTCTTGATGACGTGGTGGTAATGTGATAATATTTTATGCTCTTTATTTCGCTGTTTTATTTTTACTCTTCCCTCTTCCGTAAGTAAACCCTTCAATCCTGATAAAAGAATAAAAGCGACTCCAAAGTACTTAATTTTTGATTGGTTGCTTATATCTTGGTGTACATATATATTATCGTATAATTGATGCAATCAAATAGCAAAAGAACAAAGAAAATGAGATATAAGTTACTTCGAGGGAGTCATGACTTCCAAGACACCAAAAAATTAATGTTATAGGATTTTTGATAATATTCAGTATGAGTCTTTATTCATTAGGGTTTGTTGGGTATAAATTCCACTCAACCCGATCCAAGGAGAAGATAGACATTCAGCAACTACTTCAGAGAAATCATGTATTAGTTATCTCAGTAAATTCGGATTAGGACTCTACTCCAAGTTGAATTGGAGTAAGTAGTCGTAATCCGATCAGTACGTGATCCTATCCCCAAGAGAATTGGGATAGAACTCTAATTAGTCAAATAAGAGATCAGATAAGAAGAATGATTAGATTAGAGGTCTAATAAAGGATCAAAGTCCAATTAGAACTCTAGCAACAGTTCTAGATCAACAAGGAGCAGGAATCCTACTTCAGGTTTGACTCTACCTCTTTGCATATAAATAGGCTCATACCCCAGGTATAAACTAAGACTTAATTTTTATGCATAGAGCATTATATTCTTACAGAAGCTAATTTAGATATCGGAGAGGACCCCCGGAAGGGTCCCTTAATTTTTTTTGTTTTGCAGAATTATTAAGAAGCGTGAAGAACACCAGAAGAACGTGCAGATTCACATCATACCGGAAACTGTACCAACAGTTTGGCGCCGTCTGTGGGAAACGATTATTCGTTCTTCATAAAAGAAAAAGAAGATCTAGCATGGTAGTGAACACACGTTCCGGAAGTCAGACCAACCGAGAGCCCATAGTCCGAATGGAGCCAGTTATTCAGAATAATCCACAGCCTCCACCGAACCCTCCCCCGGGGGGTGGAGATCAAGATCGCATAGCAGCGTTGGAAGCCCAGATTGAATCCTTAACACAACGGAATGCCGAGTTGCTGCACAGGAGGTCGGAACAGCCCAAGCCCGAGATGAACATGGATGAGCGTGAGGAAGAAGATCACAACAGCAACACTAATCCTCGGAGGGAGGATGACTGCCAAGGAGATCTGAGCAGAGTTATTGCCGAGCTGGAGAGAAGGTACACATACATGGAGATGGAAAGAAAGGACAAAAGCAGATCCGTAGTGGTGGACAAGCTCCTAATGGGTACAGACTCACCCTTCACCAGACGGGTGGCAGACTATCAGCTTCCCGAGAAGTTTAAGGTACCCCAAATTCTAAGTTATGCAGGAGACGAAGATCCCTTGGATCACCTAGAGAATTTCCGAGCTCATCTAGACCTTCACGGGACACCCGATGAAGTAACATGTCGGGCCTTCCCTCTTACTCTTTTGGGGAATGCCCGGGACTGGTTCAGGAAGCTGCCCCCGAATTCTGTTGATCAGTTCAATGAGTTATCCAAAATATTCCTAACGGAATTTCTAGCTTTCCGAACAAGGAAGAAGCCCTCGGGATATTTGCTATCATTGCACCAGCAACGCAACGAAAGTCTTAAAGAGTTCATGGCTCGGTTTAACCGAGAGAAGGTAACAGTCGAAGATCCAACCGAGAATATGGTCTTTGCTGCCATTTATCAAGGAATTTCACCCGAGGAGCCTTTGATGAAGAAGTTGGTACGGAAGCAACCGAGTACCTTGCAGGGCCTCATGGATAAGGTAGAAGAATTCATCAATCAGGAAGAGATGCTGAAGTCTATGGCCAGTTCTAGGCTACCCCGAGAGACAGCCCCATAAAAGAAAAGGAAAGAATTCATGAAAGCTGATGGGAAAGAGCAGAGGCAGGTAAAGAAGTTCAAAGATTACAATTTTATACCTCTCAATGCCGAGATATCAGAAGTCCTTATAGAGATCAAAAGAGATCCGGCGTTTCGGGAACCACAAAAGATACTAGGTAATCCTCCTTACAGGAATGCAGGCAAGTATTGTGATTTTCATAAACAAGCAGGGCATTACATCGAGGGGTGCGTAACCCTAAGGTTGTTAATAGAAGAATTTATAAAGAATGGCAAGCTAGTTCGGTTCTTGGGAGAACAACGAAACCAGCCAGGAAATAACAGGCCTCGGAATCATCAGCACTATCGGCCCCGAGATCAGCAGCCATAAGATTACTATCCCCGAGATCGTCATCAGCCAAACGAAAGGGATCAGGAGAATGATCCCCGAGATGACATAGAAAGAAGAGAGGATCGAAGAAGTAGAAGCCCACGGCATAGAGAGCCGAGGAAACAACAGAATCTGCCTGTAATCAGGTAGAAAGGACTCTCGGAAATTTCAGGCGACTTTTATTTTTAGCATTTATGTTTGCAAAGAACTAGACTTTTATTTTTAACTCAGACATGTTATAATAAAAGACAGAAAATTCCCCAGATTTTGGGAATAAGTATTTTCAGAATAAAAGAATAGAGCTGACTTAAGCATCGGAGTGTTCCCGGTCTAGGGACCGGGAACCCGTTGATGTCGCTTCTTTTGCAGGCAAAAGCCTCTCGGATCAATCCTAGCTCAAGTTGAATTGGAGTAAGTAGTCGTAATCCGATCAGTACGTGATCTTATCCCCAAGAGAATTGGGATAGAACTCTAATTAGTCAAATAAGAGATCAGATAAAAAGAATGATTAGATTAGAGGTCTAATAAAGGATCAAAGTCCAATTAGAACTCTAGCAACAGTTCTAGATCAACAAGGAGCAGGAATCCTACTTCAGGTTTGACTCTACCTCTTTGCCTATAAATAGGCCCATAACCCAAGTATAAACTAAGACTCAATTTTTATGCATAGAGCATTATATTCTTATAGAAGCTAATTTAGGCATCGGAGAGGACCCCCGGAAGGGTCTCTTAGTTTTTGTTGTTTTGCAGAATTATTAAGAAGCGTGAAGAACACCAGAAGAACGTGCAAATTCACATCATACCGGAAACTGTACCAACAGGGTTATACTTAAATAGAAGACGGTTATGTCATAAGATATAACCATTAGATCTAGCCGTCGTTACATTATGCAAAAAATCTAATTAGAAAAGAACTATACTAGTGGAATTATATTCCTTATTAACTATAACATTTATGGAAAGGAAATATGGACATACTACTCCTTATTCACTGCTTACTCACTGTCGTCTTGGGGGCTACGGTACTACTGCCACGTGGCCCTCTAGGATTCTGTCTGTATCAATGATCTTAAGTCCTGTCAGCCTAATCGAGTATCTAGTTTATAAGAGAAATTATGATGATTATTGGGAAAAAAAAAAATTACACATTTTGTGTAGTTTTTTCAGTAGTCTAAATCTAATTCTAAGTTTTCCATGAGAAAAAGAGAGTGAGTAAACCGTCCAAAAAATTACAAGAGATGTGATGTATTTTTTTTACAACATTTAAGCCAAATCCTGATAAAAATATGTATATTGGTATAAGTATGCTCGAAATTTATTGTTTTATGATAATCTCACTGGGTCGAAGAGGAGTATAAATATTTTAGGAATTAAATCCTATTTCCTATAACTAGTGAGAAGTGAAAAAATAAGTATAGAAAAAGAAGCAATTATAAATACAGAGATTTGCGTGGTTCACCACTAAGAGCTACATCTATCGAGTTGCAGAGAGGTTTCACTATTTCTTGAAAAACAATACAAGGATGCATCAATATTACACGGAACGCTAAAAATAGAAGCGCCTATAAATATGACCCTCAACTAGAAGCCTTGCTACATGGACCAAGTCTTAAAAAAAAAAAAAAAAAAAAAAAAAAAAAATTCATTAATTTAACATATTATAAAAATGAGTGGTTAATTAACATAATTTGGCTCAAATTCATTAATTTAATCTTTTGAGTTGAATGATATTTTAATATATTATATTATGATGTCATTGAAAGAACTCCCTAAAGAATAAATCTATGACATAGGATTTTAAGTTTTAAGAAAGAACCAACCACAAGATATGTGAGAAGAATATAGGCAAGTGCTTGAGGCCATCTACAAATCAACCTTAGTGCTTAAGACAAATTATGTGAGAAGAATAAATCTCAACTTTGTTACAATAAAGCATGCTATTGAGCATTTTGACAAGTCCTCTCCATGACCTATTGAATAATACTATATATATACCATATTTTTATCTTATAATATTAACGTAATAGTCTGAATTATCAACTATTTAATTTTTTTTTTTTTTTTAACAATGATTGATCCAATAGTTGATTGTAACTGTTACGTCAGCGTTGTGAGATAAAAATGCAGTATGCAGCATTACTCATTCCAATAAGAGAACTGCTAGATACTATAATTCTATCCAACAAGGCTGGCGTGACACTTCCAATTAACCTTTTGATTAATTCTAGTTAAATAAAAAAATTATCCAATAGTTAATTTGGAAGACCATATCAACATTATTGGATAATTATAGAATAAAAATATAGTATTTAAAATTACTCTTTCAATACGATTCCTATAGTAAATACCTTTTTTATTTTTGTTACCTCATTTTTTATTTTTGTTTTTTAAAAGCTATATTGAATCCAAAAATAAATTTGGATTATGCCAATTTGATGCAAAAAAGGGAGTTTTGAGAGCTTATTAGGAATGGTCGAATTAGAATATGAAGAAGATTCCTGCTTGAATTTTCATCTTTATATAATTAGAATTTTGTCTTCG
This sequence comes from Alnus rubra, assembly GCA_028654335.1. Classification (NCBI taxonomy): domain Eukaryota; kingdom Viridiplantae; phylum Streptophyta; class Magnoliopsida; order Fagales; family Betulaceae; genus Alnus; species Alnus rubra. The sequence continues at coordinate 63,301 of JAJPGS010001859.1, read as the reverse complement.
AGAAGCCTTTGTTATTGACTATTGGTTGGTTTAGCGTTCTTCTTCCGTAAGAGAGAATAGAATTACATTATGTCTGTAATTTTTCTTTTGCGAAAAGTTGTTAATGTCCTCAATAAATTATAAATTGTGTCAATATTTTTCATAAAATGTAAAAATTGTTAAAATTCCCACCAAGGCCAGAAAAAAAAAAAGAAAAAAAAAAAGAAAGAAAGAAGAAGATAAAATTGGCATAAAATTATTTTAATTAGACAAAAATATCTCTATAAATTTGAAAAAAGGAAAAAAAGAAAAATTAAAAATAAAACTAAAATTAGAAAAATGGTGGTGGGCAAGTTAAATAAGAATTTTTTTAATTATCTCTATAATTTTTTTTAATAAGAATTTTTAGAAATTTTGTTTTAATGGTATTTTTTGTCATTAAGGAAATATTGACGGAATCTATAGTTTAAGAGAGACATTAACAATTAGGTGATAGTTTAAGCCTTAAGGAGTACGTATGTCGACTTTTTTCTCTTTATTTTTTTATTTTCTCTCTCTCTCTTTGGGGACAAATTCTAGACGATATGTGCATTAATGTCATTTCGAGTTCAGTATTTTTGCCGACAAATACTATACTCTTAAAAAAATTTTGATTTCCAAATGATATGTCACAATCTCATGAGATGGTCACACATTTTTCAAAATAATAGATCACATTTTACAAAATTCTATTTTTAAATGCTTATTTGTTTATGTCAAAGTAAAAATTATTATTGAATTTTGGATAGATTATCATTGACTTTAAATCTAATTGTGATTTTCACTGTCACCTTAACAAGTAAGCATTCAGAGTGTAAAATTGAGACTTTGTGTATCAGTTCGATCTCTTTCCTTAAATCTAAAAAACTTAAGACTTTTGTTATGATAGCATTTAAAGTTTTGTAATGAATATAAATTGTGAAAAATAGCAGAAGCAAAATAAAATGAGGAATGCTATCATATCAAAATGAGGAATGCTAGAGCATCTTTTGGTGTTCTTCTGGTGTTCTCCTAGAATGGCATAGATGTAATTTTTTTGATTAAAAAATTACATCTATGCCATCCAAAAGGACATATATGTAATTTTTTAATTACATTTATGTCATTCCAGGAGAACACTAGGAGAACACCAGAAGATGTTCTAGCATTTCTCAAATAAAATACAGACAAAGGATTTGGGGCTGATTCAGCCTTAGAGACCTATGTCTATCACTGAAGAATTGCCCTAAAAATTAGGTTTTGCTCTTATTTACATAATATGTTTACAATATAAATGCCCATATTTATAAGAATATTGAGATAAGTAAAAAGAATACCAAAAAAGATAATCAAATCCTAGAGATTTGATTACAATCAACCAACTATGGTAATTTTTTTTTTTTTTGGAAGAAAACAACTATGGTAATTGATTCAATAAGAAAAACAAATCAATCAAAAGTACTAGAGAAATGCTAGAACATCTTCTGGTGTTCTCCTAATGTTCTCCTGCAATGGCATAGATGTAATTAAAAAATTACGTCTATGTCATTTTGGATGGCATAGATGTACTTTTTTAATCGAAAAAATTACATTTATGTCATTCCAGAAGAACACTAGGAAAACACAAGGAGATGCTCTAGCATTCCTCAAAGTACTAAATCATTTGTTATCTATTAAGTTAACCCCTAAATAATTTTTTTTTTAACTTAGTTTTTTCAGTCACCACTAATATTATATAGTAAAGGAAAGAAAAAATATATATATCTCTCTCAAACTACCATTCAATCGCCAATGTCCCCCATAACTACCTGACAATGTCCCTCCTCAAACTACATAAAAAAAAAAAAATGTCAATGTCCCCCTTAAGACCAACAAAAAGACAAAAATGACCATAAATTTTTTTGAATAAGAGAAAAATGTCCTTATAAATTCGAAAAAAAAAAAATAGAAACTAAAAAATTATTTTTTAAAAAACAAAATTAAATAAAAAACGAAAAAAAAAATTAAAAGGAACGATTTTTTTTTTAAAAAGGAAAAAAAACTAGTTTTTTATTTTATTTTTTTTGTATAAATTGTTGTTATTTTATATTATTTTAATTTTTTTTAGTTTTTATTTTATTTTAATAATTTTATAAAGGGTATTTTTGTCAATATGAAAATATTGACATTTTTTGGTAGTTTAAGAGAGGATATTGACACAATTAATAGTTTGAAAAGATATTAACAATAGAGAAATAATTATTCTACAACTTCCGTATAACTATAACAAATTTTTTTTTTAAAAAATTAACTATTGGATCTGATTTTTTACATGTGTGCTCTAAATATCAAATGATTAATCTTAAAAAATGTTGTTAAAATTAAATAAAAATTATGCAAAAAGAAATTACTCTTAACAATAAAATAATAGTTCAAAGAGATTATATCTTCTTTTTCATGTAGGAAAAGAAAAGATGCAAATCTTCAACGTCATGATTTTTTTTTTGTTAGGTCGGTAAGTCGGTTTACCGTGGCAATACAAATTTGCGCCGGCTTTTCCGGCGACCCTGTGGGCTGCACGCGTTTTGACGGAGGGAATGGCCGAATGCCATAAAATATGCCCATCACCTTTTTTTCTTCGGCTCGTTGATTTGAAACCTTTGCTTTTTGTGGACCTTTGATTCTTTTGACACGGCGAGTGAATCCCGCTTCAGGTTGGCTGCACATTGCATCAATGCATCCTGCTATGGCCCTGCCGGTGAAAATTCTATATTATTATTAAACCGAGACAATTTTCCTATAATTTCGCCTCCAAAAATGATATACATAGGGTTAAAAATTTTTGATACGACACGTAAATTCGATATGAACTTAACTCAACATAAGAGTAATGATTCATAACTTTTCACTGCTTTGTCTATGTGGCAAGGTGGTCCCTCACCTTAATTTATTTTTAAAAAATAAAAAAACTCAAAAAGAAGTGGGGGGCCACCTTGCCACATAGGCAATGTGGTGAAAAGTTGTATATTTGGGTGGCATTGAATCATTACTCCTTTTGCAATTATATCTTTAAACTTTAAAAAAAGTCAATTTTGTGTATCCATATTTCATTTTTTTTTTTCAACTTCACACATCCGTAATGATTTTCTGTTAAAAAAACTTTCAAAGATTTAGGCATGGGTATTTTTGTAAAATTCTGTTAAATCTTGACCAATGCCGAAATCCTTGCAATGATTTATTTTATTTTTCTTAAATTTTTTATTCCTTAAAAAGGATGGGTATTTAAAGAATATTAACACCCCTACGTTAGGGTTTAACGAAAAATTCTAACATAGGTTTGAAATTAAAAAAATTGAAAAATGGATATACTAAATTGACTTTTTCTAAATTTTACAGATATAATTGCAAAAGTGATTAAAGATCAGGAATGGAAAATGAAGTTTTTCTTAATATATATATATATATATATATATATATATATATATATATATATATATATATATATTTATATTTACATGACATTTTTAAGGATGAAATATTATTTAGTCTCATTAACTAATAACCATTTTTTATGAAGCACCACGAACTAATAAGTGTCATGATTCGGCCATTCAAATTGACAATCTGTTATTATTTTGCCGGATCCATCAATTTTGACAGTTATGTTGGATGGAAAATCAAAGTTGACTAAATTGTGCCGAAAATGCCCCTATTTTTATTATTGAAAAATTAAAATTACAATTTGTATTTATTAATTAGTAGAAAAAGACTATTTTTTAAAAAGAAAAAAAATCGAATTTTTTTAATAAATACAAAGGGTAATTATTATTTTTTAATTATGTTATTTATTTTATTAAAAAAAAAAAAAAAGTAATTTGACTTTAAAGACTGAATTGAAAAGTAGGAGTTTGAAGAATGAGCATGGACCGCAAGGTACAGAGAGTCCAATGACGTTATCGAATAGTCAAATAGTTTTGGGGGAAGAACACGGGTTGCCCGCTGCCCGCATACTTTTTGTATTGTTTTTCTTCGTCTGTTTTTGAATTGGAGTTCGTCTGGTTGTTTCCTTTCAAGTGGGCTGTGGAAATACATGTAAACTTTGCCGCTCATCACGAGCCCTTTTGGGTGTTTCTGGTCACAAGATTTGGACATGTTATTGCTCATTTGATTTTGGGGTTAATGCTTCGTTTCTTCCTCCCAACAAATACAAGGAAAATAACAGTCAGCAATGAGTACTACAGAGAAAGCAAGTACTTATAGACTGCTTTACGATTATCATATAACTGAGATAATATGACAGTGATGACAGTCGTATAACAGTTTACAGTAAAAAATCAAGTTGATAGTTATTTTTATGTTTGAACATATTCGCGTGGAGTAATGCTAGAAGGAAGACTTAATTTTGTCCCTTCAAAGATGATTTGACTTTTAAAATTGAGACACAATCATGTAACGGTTTACAGTAAGAAATTATGTTGATAGTCATTTTTATGGTTGAACATATTCGCCGGAGTAATGCTAGGAGGAAGACTTTTGTCCCCCTCTTGTCCCTTCAAAGATGAAATGGCTTTTAAAATTGGGACATTGATAGACATCAATCTCCTAACTGTTTCTTACACATCTTTTTGTAACTAAATTTCAAATCTACCATTTGATTTGTGAGACCCAATGTAAGAGATGGGTTGGGGATAGATTTGTATCATTTTTCTTTAAAATTATTATTGGATCTGGAATGGATCACTATTAGATTTTGATCTAATAGTAATTTTAAAAATCACATCACATTTGGATGGACAAGATGGGAACAAAAGTGCGATAAGGAAAAACTTCACTTTTAACCACTGATATTTCATCACTTTTGCAATTAAGTACTTAAACTTTAAAAAAGTGTCAATTTAGAATATTCATCTTTCAATTTTTTTCAATTTCAACAATATGTTAAAATTTTTCATTAAATTCTATTAAAATTCCTAAAATACTTTTGTGGTTTTTTTTTTTTTTTTTGTTAAAAAAATTTATTAAAATGTTCAATGATTCAAGCATGAGTATTTTTTCAAATTTCATTAAATTCTTACCAACACCTAAATCCTTGATTTTTTATTTTTTATTTTCTAAAAAAAAGGGGGGTATATTTGAAATTTTGATATAATTTAACTGAAAATTTTAACGGAGAGTTGAAATTGAAAAAATTGAAAGATGGATACCTTAAATTGACACTTTTAAAGTTTGAGTACTTAATTACAAAAGTGAAGAAAGTTAGTGGTTATAACTTATAAGTGAAGTTTTTCCAAACAACAATAAAACTATAAAGGGAAAAGTACACATAACCCCCTCAAATTACCATCACATTGTCAATGTCCCTAAAAAACTATCAATTGTGTCAATATCCCTCCTCTAAACTACCAAAAAATGTCAATATCCCCTTAATGATAAAAATACCCTTCATAAAATTATTAAAATAAAATAAAAATTAAAAAAGTTATTAAAAAATATAAAATAACAAAAATTTATAAAAAAATAATAATTATAATAATAAAATTTAAAACTGTTTTTTTTTTAAAAAAAAAATTATAATTTTCAGTTATTTTTTAGTTTTTTTTTAAAATCTTTTAGTTTTTTTTTTTTAAAAAAAAAATTAATAAAAAAACTTGTTTTTCTTTTTCGTTTTTTTTTTTTTTTTTAAATAAAAAATAAAAATCGTTTTTATAATTTTCAGTTATTTTTTCGTTTGTTTTTTTTTTTAAAAAAAAAATTTTCGTTTTTTTAAATTTTTTTTTATTATTTGTTTTTAGTTTTTTTTTTTTCGAATTTATAAGGTCATTTTTTTCTTATTTAAAAAAAATTATGATCATTTTTGTCTTTTTGTTGGTCTTAGGGGCATATTGACATTTTTTGGTAATTTGAGGGGAGACATTGACAAAATTAGTAGTTTATGGGGTACATTGACAATTAAGTAGTAGTTTGAGAGGGATATGTGTACTTTTTCCAAATATAAATGAAAAATATGATAGAATTCCTTGTGATTTATTTGATTTTGACTTCTAGACCACTATTTATAATTCTGCTAATTTAAGACATGGGTTTATCATCATTTTAAAATTTGAGACCTTCATTATAAATAATAAAAATGATATAAAAATACAATTAGGCCCTTCTTATAAATTTTGAAAAATAAAAGTGAAAACAATAAAAGAGAAGTATAAATTACCCACCACTACTGTCTATATTATTTTTGTTATGTATTTAAGGAAAAAAGGACAAAGATTTTGAATTGAAATTGATTGTAAATTAGGGAATTAAATTTGCAAAATAAAAAAATTAGAATCTAAAAAATGAAAATCAGGTCAAGTACATAGAAATTCCATCATAGTTGGGAAAATATAAATGAGAAATAAAGGGACCCAATGAAAAAAAAAAAAAAAACAGAGACCCAATGGAAAGTGTCCTTCAGCTAGAAGGGTGACATAAGACCTCTCACCGAAGCACGCAACCTATGGATTATTTACCGACATTAATCGGTCGACTCTCAAGGGCTTTGGATAATCACAAAAACATAATTTAATATCAAATTTCAAGTTTAAGCTTAGATATCATATCTTATGCCATCAAGATATTGAGAAATGATTTTTTTTTTTTTTTTTCTTTTTCTAAATTAATCATTGGATTTGTAAGATCTACAAGTACTTACATGTGGATCCTACAGATCCAATGATTGTTTTAGAAAAGAGATATAATTTTCCACCACCTAAACATACAACTTTTCACCACATTGTTTATGTGGCATGGTAGTCTCCCACTAACTTTAGAGTTTTTTTTTTTTTTTAAAAAAATAATAATAATAATGTGACGGGACCATATTGCCACATAGACAAGATGATAAAAAGTTATATACTTAGGTGGTGGAGAATCATATCTTGAAAATAAAAAAAGATGTATGAGAGATGTACAAAATATGTTCACTAATATAGGTATAATATGCCCCGTTATGATCCGTTATATACCATCTTATGACACATTTTTATTTTGGATATTAATGTAATTAAAACTTTATGTTAAAATTTGAAACTAAAGTCCAATTATTTTTAATTTTTAATTTTTTTTTTTAAAAAAAAGTTCTTGCAAAATTCCGGCAGAAACTTCACGTATGGTGACAAGGAACACTGCGAAGGGCACAACAACCTTTTTGTCGGGAAAAAACTACAAGAAGCATTAACAAAGATTAGCAAGCTTGATATATAGCATCTGTCTTTTCTAAATGAGAATATCGTAGGCATATATATATATTTCATGAATACTCGTAGCATTGATTCTAAATTCTCTTTTGATTCTCGGGAATTTGATATTCTTTATGCAGCTTTTGTAATATCACAATTTTTTTTTTTTTTTGGTCATGTACAAAAAGAATAGGAGGACAGAAATCACTGCAATTGACTGTTTGAATTATTATTAAAAAAAAGAGGGTTGTAAAGCTTTTTGGTCTCGAACAATCTAGAATTGTTCGGAGTAGATGAGCCCTAATTACAATCTCCATGCAATACAAACAACCTAATTACAAAAAATTCTTATTCAGAACAATACTTCGATCCACTTCACCATTATAAATACATCGGTTTTTTGATTTAATGTGTACTTATAATATGTCACAAATTATGAGCTCGTTTGACAACACTTTTTAGAGTAATTTTTTTTTAATGAAAAATACAAATATTTCAAAATTACTTTCATCCTTAGTTGATATCATAACTAAATAGAAAAAAGCACCCTATAAAAAATTTTGTCAAACAAACTCTATATGTGTAGTGACCAAAAGAGATTCTTAGGGTGCGTTTGGGATTGCGATTTCGTAGACAATAAGTGCGATTTTAAACCAAATCGCAGAACATAGATCGTTTGGGAACTGCGTTTTTAAAAATTGCAATTTGAAAACGCAGAAAATCTGCTTTTTCAAATCGCAGATAAAATGATGTTTTTTTGAAAACGCAGAAATTTAAAGGTAAATTCGCGATTTTAAAGGCTAAACTGCGATTTTGCCAAACGCTTAACTGAGTTTTTAAAAATCATTTTTTTCAAATCGCACATTTTAAAATCGTTATTTTAAATCGCACTTTTTGAAATCGCAAACCCAAACGGACCCTTAGTCCTAATCGTGCAAGTTGAAGGCGTACCGGGATAAAATTACTGGACGTGAGTGAGTGCTGGCAAATAAGTAACTGCCATATAATTTGATGATATAGGTATACCCTAACTACTACTTCTCCTTCTTTTCTCTCTCTTTTTTTTTTTTTTTTTTTAATTATTATTATTATTTTTTAATGTGAAATTTTGTCTTGGCCGGGAATAAATGAAAAAAGGCCCAATAATTGTCACTGGTGTGTAAGAGGCCAGGGTGAGCCTATAGAGCCCAGCGTCAAAGTAGTTTTCCCTTTTGAGTACAAAGCAAAATTAGTTAGAATGAGAAATAGACAGACAAATTTGGAAGATCGATCGTAGTATTTGTGAATTGTGATTGGATAGATTTACGACAATAATGATTAGATTTTGACATTTTTATGAAGTTTCAATTTTGACTTTTTCAATCAATTTGGTAGGTACAAGAGGTGGAAATAGAATAGTTTGACACGGCATATTCCTATCCACCGTTGAATTAGATCACCAAAGTACAACTGAGCACAACGAACGGTTCGTATTGAGTGTGTACTTTGACACGACAAAATATACATAAGCCATTCTTCTCCAAAATAAATAAATATATATATATATATATATATATATATATATATAATTATTTTTTTATTGACCGATGTGACGTATTTTAAGTAATTTTTCTTTGGTTGTTTTTAACTTATCGACGTGAGAAGCCACGTCAATCAATATGAAATGAGTGTGAAAAGTAACATTACTTTTTTTTTTTTTTTTTTAAAAAAAAAAATTCAGTTGAAAGAATAATTCGTTCAACTAGTCTATTAAATTGACATTTGTCCTTAGAGAATGTGACAATCACATACTTTAAGGACATATGTCACATGCATGTTCTGCTAATCTTATTAAAAATGCATATGTGATTTAAATCACATATCTTAAAGATATGTTAATTTAATAGACTGAGTTTGATAAATTTTTTCCAACCTAATATCTAAAGACAGATGCTACATGCTTTGTTAATCCTATTAAAAATGTATATAAGAATTAGGGGTAATTACCTTTTCCCCCCATCAATTACCAGCCATTGTCAACATGCCCCCATGAACTGACACCTCGACCAAAAGAGAGCATCCAACTACCATCGTTACCCACTTTGCCCCCATCCGTCAGTCTAATTCACACAACGACCAAAATGCCCTCTACAGTAATTAATAAAAAAAATATTAAAATTAATATTTTAAAAATAAAAAAACTGAAAAAGGGCGCCACCCTTAGATTAATTTTTGTTTTTTTGTTTTTTAAAACAAAAAATATATTAATTTTAATATTTTTTTATTAATTACTGTAGATGGCATTTTGGTCTTTAAACAAAAATTAACGCAAAAAAATAGAATATTCCATCCAAGTTAACGGAATCTTCTGACGGATGGGGGCAAAGTGGGTAACAATGGTAGTTGGATGCTCTCTTTTGGTCGAGGTGTCAGTTCATGGAGGCATGTTGACAATGGCTGGTAGTTGATGGGGGAAAAAGTAATTACCCCTAAGAATTACATGCTCTATATAAGAACAAATGTCAGTACTACACTAAATTGGATTAAAATTAATTAAAAAAAAAAAGATTGCTGGAGAAATAATTTGATGTTTCAATTTTATTTTTTTATTTGTTTAAGTTAGCATACCAACTTTGATTGTTAAGTATATGATATATTAATTTTGAAATATTTACAGCTGGCGTGAATGTTACATGAATTTTTCTAATTTAATCACGCTAGATTGAGATTGAAAACCTAATTACCATCATTAATTGTTCATTTGCCAAGGGATTAACAAGAACAAATATCCTGACGTAATTGCCCTTTAGGATAGATGATAACTTGGTCAGATTTGCCACTTTGCATTGCCTGAGAAATTAAACAAGTAGTGCACCATAATTGTAGAGTACATCGTCATGAGATCGTGATCGGCCATCCATGCTAAGTAGAATAGGGTCTGTTTGGAGAAATAGATTTGCGATTTCAAAAAATATGATTTAAAATAGGCAATTTTAAAACGTGCGATTTGAAAATACTATTTCTAAAATCATAGTTTGGCCTTTGAAATTACCTACGATTTGAAAAAGCATATTTTTTATATTTTCAAATTGGATTTTTTTTTTTTTTTTAAAAAAAAAAAGGCACTCATAAACAAGATATTTTTTTAGATTTGGTTTAAAATATCACTTTTGATACACAAAATAAGTAAAAAATACAAAGGAAGCTAGGGCGGGGAGAACTTTAATGTAGTTTTGAATGAGAAGGAAAAATGGGGTAAGGAGAAATTGAATTCCTATTAAGTGGAATTTGAGGAGTGTATTAGCAGTGAACTTGAAGTTGAGGACCTTAACTTTAAGGCAAAATTTTGTGGCAAAAAATCTTGATAGAGTTTTGGCTAATGAGGATTGGATGGGAATGTATGGAAAAACTATAGTTTATTTTGTGGAGGGAGGGGTGTTGGATCACTCATTTGCTATGATCTTTATAGGAAGAATGAAGAGTTTTGGCCTAATGCATGGTTTATGGAGTGGGTTGATCATGAAGGTTGAAGGTTGAAGGTGAATGGCTTTCCAATGTTTCAACTTTATGCCAAATTGAAAGCTCTCAAGAGGGTGTCAAAGAAACATGATATGGAATGTTATGGAAACATCAAACAAAAATTTTACCAAGCTAGGATTCATTTGCTTAAAGAAAAATGAAAGTTTCCATGAGTATGTACCGTTAGTAAGCCCAAGAAGGCTTTTTTGAAACAAAAAGGCATGTTTGGGAGGAGCAAGGATTGAGAGTGAAAGAAAAGATAATGCTATGGAAAATAAAGATAATAGCAGAAATAAAAGAAAATAGACATGATTTTACGTGGTCCGGTCTATGATCTACATCTATAGGATAAAGCTCTAAGGCTAAATTTTGCTCTTATTCACTTGATAAATTCACAATACATAATGTCTCTATTTATAGGGAAGTTGAGAGAATACAAAATGGTACGAGAGATCAAATCAAATTAGATTTAAATGTAGCCAAATATGATTTTATTTGATTATAATCAATGCTGATATCAAATTCCATAATATAAAAGCAAATCTTGTAATATATTCTAACATAGAGTAGAGGAGGAAGATCAAATTAAGCAAGTAGCTATTGAATTCTATAAAAAGCTACTAGGGTCAAGTTCTTTGGAGTTTGATGAAGGTAAGGCCGAAAGGGTCTCTCGGTTAGTGCAAAGGTTAATAACAAGGGGACATAGCATAGAGATGAAGAAGCAAGTGACAAAAGATGAGATAAGGACTTTGGCATGAAGAACAACAAGGCGCCTAGTCCAGATGGATACCCAACAAAATTTTCAAGAAAGCTTGGTTAGTAGTGGGAGAAGATGTGGTTGCTGCTCTAAAATCTTTGAGATAACTTCACAAAAGCCTTTTTGAGATAATGATACTGAACGAGCAAACGTTTTAAACTTGGGTATCCAAGTTTTCAAACGTCTCACTTAAAGGTACTCTGTTAGGATTTGCTGTTGAATCCTTACCGAGTACCCAAAATACTCCTAAATTTTTTAGGAAAAAAAATGCCAGGGTCTAGGTATTGGTCAAAATTTAACGGAATTTACAAAAATACACATGCCTGAATCTTTAAAAAAATAAACACAGGGGTATTTTGGAAATTTTTGTAGGATTTAACAGCAAATCTTAACGGAATACCCTTAATTGAGATGTTTGGAAACTTAAATACCCAGTTTGAGACGTTTGCTAGTTCAGTACCCTTATTTCAAAAAGACATGTTATTCGATACTCTTTTGTGAAGTTATCCCAAAATTTTTCTTTGATTCAAGTAAGCTTGGAGTATCTCAAAGAACATCATTTTGGCTCAAGAGGTGATAAAGGATTATCATAAGAAGGAAGAGAGAGCTTGTTGTACAATCAAGGTTGAACTTACGAAGACTTATGATTCAATCAATTAAGAATAACAATAAGTAAATACAAAACTGTCACATGAAATCGGGGAATGCCTCCCTAGCCTAATAATTATTTAGTAGGACCTATAATAAGCCAAATAATATCTGGATTGATGGACTAACGCATTCACCTCTCTAGAGTAATGTATCGAGGTTGAAACATCCTATATTAAATTGGCTTTTGAACAGTCCAAATCGGGGTTGAAACATGCCTGTATGACCAAAATTACCAGATTCTACTTGAACCAGCCGATTCAAATGGTTAAGACGATTTGGGTGAACTAGATCGGGCTAGCGGGCAAGGACGGTGGCTCAGCTCGGCTCGGCTGTAGTGTGGGGTTCAGGTAGGTCGCTCGGGTTGCTCTGGGGGTCACTACTTGACTCGTCAGGCTTTTTTGATTGGGCTTGGGCTGATTGAGCATGTGGTCAAACTTGGGCTTGGGCCTTTAGCAATAATTTTCGCGCTGTGAACTCTCACTTTCCGATTTTATCATGTGATTAAGTTGCTACTAGGTTCTCTGATGTGTTATTTATTATTGTTTGTGTGTGTTGTTAGAAAGTAAAGTTTAGTTTTTGTTATGAGAGGTTGTGACTTTAGGGTTAGATAGTTTGGATTTTTGCTTAAGTATGTGTCATAGAATGTTTTGAACTTGTGAAAGAGTAGATCTTTTACTCTTAGATGTGTTTTTGTGTTGATCCTTGTGATTTTTGAAGTGTTAGGTGATGAAAGTTTTGGTTTTTCGTATGAAATGTGTGCTTTTTGGAATAAAGATTGAGAATTTTTTTGTTTTAGAATTTGTTTTAGATTTGTTTAGTGTCTAGATTTGTAAATGGGGGGGGGGGGGGGGGGGGTCTTTTTAAGCCTTAGGATACTTTAGATGGTGAAAAAGAATGATTTTTTTAGAGTTAGGAGTTTCTGTGCAAGAACCGCCTTGACGGTGTTGTTTAGATAACCATCCTAACTATGAAATTGTCCTAATAGTACCTGCACCATCCTAACAGTTTTCATAAAGAATGTAGAAAGTTTAAGTTTTTTTGGTGTTAAGTTTGGACTTTTGGTTCAGAGGTGTGACTAATGATAGAATACTTTGTAGATGGGAGAACCGATCTGCACGAGCAATTTTATCCAGGTTTACTACATATTAGGTGAGTAAATTCTCACGTGGACTCTAAAAACTAAGATTTTTCAAGCATTAATATCTTGATATGATTTGTGCATTTTTATAATATAATGAATTTTCCTTATTTAATGTTTTGAGCCCTAATTTTATAAGTATAATGTCATGAATTTTACAAATGAATGATTGAGTAATGATTACACTGTGATTTACATGCATGAAACGAAAATAATCACTAATTTTGTGAAACGAAAATAATCACTAATCTTGTGAAACTTTTGTGAAATAAATTTGCGGCATGCCATACCGATTATACATAATTGACTTTATGGACCAAGGTTGTGTGTGAGTTTAAACTCTTGATTAGAGGGCTATTGCAACTAGCGTAACCACCCATGAGTGGGGTCACCCTTGCTTGTATCACTAGTTGGGTGAATCACCCTAGGTTTGACTGAGTCGGGTAACTACGAGATTGCTTGCTATCTGCATTTGTTAGGCCGTGAATGTACTAGAGGTTCCATAGGACACGTAAACTCTATCATAAAGGGGTTAAGGGTATGAATAGGTCATTTTGAACACATTTATGACTATATATATGTAATGCATCAACATGATGCTTTTCCTCATTATAAAGATTGTGACTGCTATATATGATGTTTTCCTTTGACTTGCATTAAAAAAGGGTTCACAACATAGTTGTATTTTACGAGGATTTATACTCAGTAATCCATGGACTTACCATTATGTGTATTTCCACATGTAAAATGAAAATTGAAATTGACTTCTAAATAAAAGGCAAGTGTGTGCACAAAGTATCAACAAAAATTAAGCACAGCGGAAAGTAAATGACACAGAGATTTTTGTTGACGAAGTGGAAACTCAATCAAGAGAAAAACCACTCTGGGGCAGCCAAACCCAGGAATTCCACTATTCAGAAGACAAAGGTAGATACAAGATAGTAACACTCACATATATCCGATGCAGTGGTCATACCTTGCTCTCTGACGTGTAACCCAATACGAACGCTTCCCAACCAGGTCTCCTACCTGAAGGGGTCTTCAATGGAATCCTTTACCTTAGGGCCAACCCCTAAGATAAACTTCAGATGTAGCGCAGCAACAACACATTTGCAATGGCTTCAGAGGAATAATCATGTCTCTGAGCAGTTGTGGAATTCAATATCGAATTCTTGCAGTTCTCAATGCCCAGGGGCCTCTATTTATAGACTGGGGGCTCAAATGAGCGTCAGGAAAAATATAGCTGGGCGCCGTCCGGACGGTGGTCATGGCCGTCCGGACAGACAACTGTGCGACAAGATTTTCTGAAAATTTCGCTAAGAAATCTTTTCTGTTTAAGAGCCGCGTCCAGACGGGATGACACATCGTCCAGACGGTCGCACGTCCGTTGCAAGTAATTTCCTTATAAGGCTTCGCGCTTCCGTACCATGGGGGATGAGCGTCCGGACGGCTGAACTTCAACACGCAATTTCCATATCTGCTATGCGCGCGTCCGGACCATGAGAGGCAGTCGTCCAGACGGTTGAAGTTGAATCGGCAATTTCCATATTAATTGCACGCCCGTTCGGACCAAGGCTAACTGACGTCCGGACGGGATACTACATCGTCCGGACGGTTGAACGATCTTTCCTTTATCGAAACTTGGAAAGAATCTGAGACTGGTCTAGTACCGAGAGGCGTTCAGACGGGCTGCTGAGACGTCCAGACGGATGCAAGCTAGATAGAAACTTCTCGACACAGTGGAGGGTCCGGACGAAAGTGCACGTCGTTCGGACGAATGATGCTTGGTCTGACTGTCGTCCGAACGGTATGGCACGTTGTCCAGACAGATGGAACAGTGGTCAGATGTGCATCCGGACGGGATGGCTCGATCGTCCGGACGGCTGACAGGGAACCGAAATCTTCGATCTTTCACTCAGTGCAAAGTCTTCTGAGAGTGTTCTGAAAGTGGAATCCTTGTTTACAGCATCTTTACACACACAAGTAATTTTGTCCAAACACAGAATAAGGCCAAAATACTAACATAAAACATTTTTATTTTACTGAGGACCCGATTTTAGAGTTTTTATGCAAGAACTGTCTTGACGGTGTTGTTTAGATAACCATTCTAACTATGAAATTGTCCTAATAGTACCTGCACCATCCTAACAGTTTTCATAGAGAATGTAGAAAGTTTAAGTTTTTTTGGTGTTAAGTTTGGACTTTCGGTTCAGAGGTGTGACTAATGATAGAATACTTTGTAGATGAGAGAATCGATCTGCACAAGAGCAATTTTATCCAGGTTTACTGCATATTAGGTGAGTAAATTCTCACGTGGACTCTAAAAACTAAGATTTTTCAAGCATTAATATCTTGATATAATCTGTGCATTTTTATAATATAATGAATTTTCCTTATTTAATGTTTTGAGCCCTAATTTTATAAGTATAATGACATGAATTTTACAAATGAACGATTGAATAATGATTACACTGTGATTTACATGCATGAAACGACAATAATCACTAATTTTGTGAAACGAAAATAATCACTAATCTTGTGAAACTTTTGTGAAATAAATTTGCTGCATGCCATACCGATTATACATAATTGACTTTATGGCCCAAGGTTGTGTGAGTTTAAACTCTTGATTAGAGGGCTATTGTGACCAGCATAACCACCCATGAGTGGGATCACCCTTGCTTGCATCACTAGTTGGGTGAATCACCATAGGTTTGACTGAGTCGGGTAACTACGCGATTGCTTGCTATCTGCATTTGTTAGGCCGTAAATGTACTAGAGGTTCCATAGGACATGTAAACTCTATCATAAAGGGGTTAAGGGTATGAATAGGTCATTTTGAACACATTTATGACTATATATATGTAATGCATCAACATGATGCTTTTCCTCATTATAAAGATTGTGACAGCTATATATGATGTTTTCTTTTGACTTGCATTAAAAAAGGGTTCACAGCATAGTTGTATTTTACGAGGATTTATACTCACTAATCCATGGACTTACCACTATGTGTATTTAGGGCTGGCAAAACGGGTACCCGACACGACCCGTTTACGACCCGTTAAGACCCACGACCCGTTTAAGCTAGACCCAAACACGACTCGTTTATGTTAACGGGTCGGGGCTCCAGACACGACACGAACACGATAATTTCACGGGTCACCCGACACGACCCGTGAAACCCGTTTAACATAATGGGTCGAAACGGGTCGACACGACCCGACACGACCCGTTTGGAAATAGGAAAAAAGAAAGGAAAAAGAACAAGTGAAAAAGAAGACCCATGTTGATAATTCACCACCTCTGTTTTCCAATACCTATTTTACCACGATCCCCACTCTCTCTGACCCCAAAAAGGCTGAAAAAGCTATCATTTTTCCTTTTAATGGTGAGAAAATCACTCTCTCTCAGTCTCTCTTTACAGTTTACACAAACCATTTCATAGATTAAAATGGCAAACACTTTTTTTTTTTTTTTTTTTTTTTTTTTTTTTTTTTTTCTGTTCTATGCATAAATAAAATGAGATCACTTAATTACAAAAGAAAATTACTATAAAATCAAATAATCAAATCATTTCATGTCAAAATACTATAAAAATGGAAATCCAACCATCAACATACCGGCAGCACCGACATCAGTGGAAGAGAGAGAGATAGAGCGGCAAAGAATGGGGAGAACGATGGCAGTCGACTTTTCCCCAACCTATACAAGGTGCTGGTCTCGATCTCGCTTGGTGGTGCCTCTCTCGATGATTGTTGACTCAACATTGATTTCATGCTTGAGCCCTTCCTCCATCCATCGAGTCAAGTAATTTGCTATTGGAGAAATTTCTGCTGCGTATCTCATGCCATGCTTCTTCTTTCTCCAAATCGGTTCCTAGTGTCAGTCGGCAGCGAGTGTGAGCGGAGAGCAGAGACTAGAGAGGCTGAGAGAGAGAGAGCGTCGACTCGAGCGGCCGAGCGGGTCCAGCCTCCAGGCTGCAGCGGGACTGCAGGAGGAAGAAGAAGGGACGGTGGCGGCGGCGCGACGCAGAGCTGAAGATGAAGAAAATGGAAGAAGAAGAGGAAGGGCGGCGGACTCGGGCGGAGTTGATTCGGCTGAACTGCTGAAGGAAAAAGTGAACAACCGAAAAAGAAAAGTTAGGGTTTTTAGTTTTGATTCTTTTGATTTTTGAACTTTTGTGTTTTGTGACTTTTGTCCCTTTGTGACTCTGTGAGTTTGTGTTTCGAATTTTCAGCTAAATCATAAAATAGTATTCGGCTATTGCCATTTGCCGCTATTTCCAATTTTTTTACACCTTTTTTTTTAAAATAAATAAATAATTAAAAAAAAAAAAAAAGATAATCGTGTCTAGCGGGTCACCCGCGGGTGACCCGCCAGACTGAGTTAAACGGGTCATAAACGGGTAGACCCGTTTATGACCCAAACCCGTTTAAGGTAGACCCAAACCCGCTAATTTCGTGTCGTGTTCGTGTCGGATTATCGGGTCGTGTCAAAATTGCCAGCCCTATGTGTATTTCCACATATAAAACATTTTTATTTTACTGAGGACCCGATTTTAGACAATGATAAAGAGGGACCCAAACCTAAGGCTAACGCTAGATGATCTAGGCAAGCTTACTTTCGGCCAGAATGAGGAGCTTGTTGTCTATATGAAGAAACATCACCGGGAAGAGGGATGTTTTGTATTAGCATTTCTTTGGTAGTAGTATACTGAATTTCATCAAGACCCTTAACCCCTTACCTTTTTATAGACAAATTTGCAACCACTTCTGTTTTAACCTTCGTAAAAGTTATCACCTTCTATTTTTTTTTTAAAAAGTGTTTTTTTTATTTTTTTTTATTATTATTATGGTATGATCACCCCCTCCGATCCACATCATCAAAACCTACCTCCAAAAACTCTCCTCACATCACATCATTATCCCAAAAAAGAAGTAGGCATAGCCATTATATTATGTTCACTATTTAGTGCCACAATGGGCTTTAGGCGCATGGGACTTCTCGAGTCCATAGATTTACTACATAAACATAGGAGACAAATCCAATCTCCTAATGTTGTGTACGTCATACATGAAGAGAGCAACTTGTATTCCTTTTAAAGCCATGGCTCTAATGGCAGGCAACTATCCATGGGAAGATTCTTACTTGAGGAAAAGAAGGTTTCATTGTCCTTTCTTTGCATGGCCTTCAAATTGGAAGGCACCAAGAATTCTTTCATCTCTCTCTCTCTCTCTTCAAATGATTAAGCCAAAGAAATTAAAGTTTAATCATATGACCCATTCTATTTTATTTCAGAGGTGATCGAGTGGTTGGTTGATTTGATTTGGAATATATAGGATATGTTTGTTACCAAGCATTTGATGTGTTTAGTCGGTGGTGGAAAGTTGGTTGTTGGGTCTTCCATAAAAGGTGTTAGTGTCAATCAGTAGAGATGTCTACTAATTTTGTTGTTCGGATCGTTAGCAATTTAAACAGTAAATATGAGAGAGCTTTTATAGGGTCTATTTTTTTCTAGCAGATTTTAAGCAGTCCGCTCATTTGTTTAGACAGATGAATTCTATAAAAATTCTTTCACATTTACTATCATGATTGCTTACAATATCGGACAACGGATTGCTGAAAGTCCAGATTCGGAGGGAATTGAGAGCAAATTGTAGCAAACCTTTATTAGTAGCATTGTGTAAATCCAATTTGTGAAGTCAAAGACATTGTCGATTGGTGATTATTATTTTGGAAGTATATGATATTCTACGCAAACATTTGCAATCTCATTCCAAGATTTACTTTCAAGGGGACCTGTTTTGCTTGTAAAATTGAAATGCGAACGCCATATATAGAGCCTAGCTCCCATGCAACAGTAGGTTCTTTTTCTTTTTCTTTCTTTTTTTTTTTTTAAAAAAATTTCGTAACTCTAAATTTTCTTAGCGGAATGAAAATTATTAAAATTCTCTATTCTTTTTCTACGATGAAAATGGAAATTTTGTATATTTTGTATTTTTTTTTCCTACCTTTTATTTTATTTTTTCCATACCATCCATTATAAAAAATCTTTAAGTTTAAGAGTGAATTTAATAATTTAATTATTAGTTTACATTTCTTTTAACATATGAATTCAAATTCTCTTTCAATAAGCAGATCCAAAATACTGGAATACGTTCATATTAGAATTGAGGATTACATATTTTAAAAACTTAAGCATAACTTAACAATTCTTCTAAAAGATGTAATACTGTTTGGCAACCTCCCTCCCTTCCTCAAATTTTCACTTCTCAAAAAACATTAACTTCCAAATATTTTAACTTTTTTTAACTTTTTATATCATATTAACAATTTTTTTTATTACTATTTAAATAAAAAAACCCACTACAATACATTTTTTTTTTTTTAACTTGTTCATATAAATCATTTTTACTTTTTGTTTTTGAACAGATCTTGTAATTTCAAAAAACAAGAAACAACAAATTCAAAAGACACAACGCCCAGAATACAAGGCGGAAAAGAGTCGAACCACACTTAATTCAACTGATGAGATACAACCAATTTTTACTTTGTATTACATCAATCACTTTTTACTACTACTTCAAAACTAGATTAAATCCAATTGAAAGGATGCCTTACACCACAATTAAGTTTAAATTGTTTTTTTTTTTTTTAATTCTTGGAAATACTTGCCATTACCTTTAAGTGTGCGTGAAAAAGAGACATGTATGTTGAAAACTAATTTTTCTGAAAAGCTCATAATTCAAAGAATTTTCTAATATGTTTTTAATATATATAAAAGACTCGTTAGTGGGTTCCATTAATGTACAGGCACGTCATGTTGGGAAAAGTGCTTACAACACCATAAATTCGGCAGGGCTCATTATAAATGCTCTGCGCTCTGCTTCGATCTTATTCGTTAATCTGTTCTACTTTTCTCAATGGTCAAACGGATGCTTGAGGTTCCTCTTTTTCTTTTTCTTTTTTAAAAAAATATTATTATTATTATTTAATTTTTGCTTTTGCTTTGCTTCCTCTCCTTCCTTTATCTTCTTTCTACGCTGGCTTGGATTTCGCTATAATTCATCGTTCTCCGGTGTATTAGTAATTTAGTATTACCTCCAATAAAATTGGAGCAAAGAATAGTGGAAACTGATCGGCTCTAAATTTAGTTGATATTGACCATTGTATTTTGAATTTCTCTTGTAATTAAACTAGCTGATCATCATAATAAATCTCATAATATTTTATACGATTAGCAAACTTAATACAAAATTAATGAATTAAAGTTTAGTATAAATAGATTCGGGTTAAAGTGGGTCGACCCAATTATACACGACTAATAAATGGGTCAATTTCAGGTTAATTTTCTTAACAAGTTGGTTTATGTTTATTAATTGAATTTAGTTGTGAATGTGTATAATTGATATAATTTATTCTTATAAGATATGAAATCGCATGTGTTAATTAGGTCATACTAAGTATATATATCAATTTAACTCATTTATATTAAACCGGTCGAAACAGATTAAAATGGGTCATGTTCGAGACAACCCAACATAATTTGTTTATTAAACGGGCAATGCGGGTTGTGTCACGTTACCTATTTGTTTAAATAGATAGTTTCAGGCTTAAATGTATGACCCGTTTAATTAAATGAGCGAATAGAGTTAAGATTAACTCATATAATTGTATACATATGGTTTGACATGACACGAACTCGACCCATGAACCTGAATTATCATCCTTATTAAATTTTTCACTTACCCAAAAAATAAATAAATAAAATTGAATTGTTCATTATTCAAATTTGGCTAATTTGATTTTCCAATGATGTTGGCTCAATTTTTTAATAAAAAATTAAAACATGCATTGCTTATTTAAAATGCAATAAAACAAATTCTTAACCATGAGATAGCTAGATCCACTCCTTAGTTAATTTATTGTAACGTGATCAAAGATGTTCTTGCCATTTTCTAGTGAGTGATTAATTTAAACTAATAATTTTGACTTAATTATAGAAACATGACTACCCTTAACTATAATTATATATAATCCTATACTTTAAGGTTGTGTTTCATATGCATGTTCTCGATCTCCATGAAAATTTGACTCCCTCAGAAAGCTCCATTCATATGGATATCCAATAATTGCATCCATGTTCTGCATATAAAAGAGTTATTTCAAATAATCAAACAATTGTAATATATCTAGTCCAAAACAACCTCTCTAACTTACCTCAAAAGAACAAAACAAAACAAAACGAGATCGATGTTAATTGATAGAGCAATTAATTAATCCTAGCTAGCAAGGATAAAAATATTAATTGGCTATGATTAGCCAACAAAATGAATTGAAGATCAAACATTTGCAAGGTTGAGCTGGTCTTTTCCTTGTCTCACCACCGTCCACCACTAAGGCCAGCTAGCGTAGAAAGTGCTGGCTCTCTAATCTCCATTTACTGTTAAACCGCCCTTATCTTTTATTTATAGGTCAACGATTAGCCAACTTTGGAGGTGGTAACAATTCTAAGACAAATGGGAAAATAAAGCGAGAAACATGCCACCACAGCTCAGCTTCACCTGACACGTGTCATCCCCTCCTCCATCTGTGCTGGTCTGCTCAAACACCACCACAAGTAGTACTCCAGCTCCATCGAGATCATCAGCTAAGTCAGTCAACGTTTAGGCTTTTATGTAGTGTGGATGCACTATATATATGCACACACACAAGAGCTTCACACTTGGCATGCTACTATTGGCCCGATCCTGGACTCTGAATGGATCCAGCAAAACCCAGTAGCAATTGGTAATGACAAAAATTGCACTGATCATCGATCCATTCATTTGAATGAATGAAAAGTTAAAGACCTTAACTACTGTTTGTCAGAAGTTGATTTTTGAGTGGGGAGGATGGAGAGCTTTATGACCAATGTTGACAGTCACTACCAAATTAAAACAACATTTTCAATCCAATATGTATAGAAAAATCGACATATTCTTAACGATTTTATTGTTTAATTAGATCGTTAGCAATTCGATCAGTAAATACAAGACAATTTCTATACAGTTTACCTGACCGAACACGTGAGTTTCATAGAAATTTTATCATATTTCCTGTCCAGACAGTAAATTATCGAACCGTCAAACCTTCTATACTTATTGAGAACAAATATTGTATGCCACCAAAATTTACAATAAAAATATTGAAAAATTTAAATATGAGCCTTTTGATTTTATACTTACAGTTTCATAAGACAAGAATTACAAGAAAGAGAAAGGAAATTAAAATATATATAAATGAAAATGAAAAGAGAATGAAATAATTACTTAGAAGATCGACATATCGTCGCTTAGCTTCACGAAATGTTATGGGTCAGCTGCCACATCAGTAGTTGAACCAATCCCCACCTGCAACCACGGTGAGGAACCCCCACTCGTGTTCATGTCCTTCAACTCACTTAGCTTAGCTAACTTCACACTACTGTCTGCCTCGTCATCAGCATTCTGCATTGAACCATTAATGCTGTCATTGTTCTTATTGTTGTCGTTGTTGTCGTGGTTATCATCATCGTCGACCTTCTGACCGAGGTGGCGGTGGCGGTGGTGATCATAATTGTGGTCCTTTTCTAGATCATCTTTTGCAGTACCTAACCAAGACTGTAAATAAATTTCTGTAGAAATTTGGTCACGCCGTGCTCCCCTAAGATCTTGATCAACTGGTGCGGGAAGGTTAAGGTCGAGCTTGAGATTGAGCAAATTTGGATTGGTTTGCTCCACCTGATGATGATCTTGAAACGGATGAAACTTAGCTATCGTGGACGTGTCCGGCGCGTTGGATGTGATCCAATGGCACCTCTTGTGGCCGCCGAGCGCCTGCCCGGACGAGAAAATCCGGTGACATATCGAGCACTCATGCACCTTCGATTTCCTCTTGGATATGGACGCCGATTGAGGATTAGAACAACCTTGGTCAAATTGTAGGGCTGAGTTTGATTTTGTCGGGAAGAATTCTTCGTGCGTGATCACGTCGTCGTCGAGTAAGATATCGTCGTTTTGATCGAGCCTGGACGCGAAACAGCCTTTAACCTTTTTGTGGCTGGCTCTGTGGCCGCCCAATGCTTGGTGTGAATTGAACACTTTCTTGCATGCCTTGCACTCGAACAACCCTTTTGCCAAGCCCTTGTTCTTGTTCTTGTTCTTGTTGTCGTCGTCTACAGGAGCCCTACAAGAAATCGGAGCAATGAAATTACTCATGGGATTTCTTCTCTCCTGGTCTTCTTTACTGGCTGAAGCACAAGACTCCTCCGCCTCCGCCGGGTCAACCGCCGCGTTTGACAACATCATTAAGCAATTTGCGAGGTCTTCCTCCTCGCTAGACGGGCAATTCGAATTGAAAATACCCACTTTACCTCTCAACGATCTCTTTCTTTTGGACCACCCGCATCCTCTTCTTCCATCGTCACCGTCTGAACCAGGCGACGAGATTAACGACTCGGCGTCTTCGGAGCTACATTTCCCATGTTCAAGAAAAGATTTCCACGACAGGAATTCTTTGCCGCAATTCTCACAAACCCGGCAGCTCTTCAGCCGGTTCGGGTTTGTTCTCAATGCGTACATCCGCTTGTTGCTAGGAGGAACATTTCCGCCGCCCAACTTCTCCTCCCAATCGCTAGCCGGGTCTTCGTCGTCGACGTGCCCGGTCTCGTCGCCGATTCCATGCGCCCTCATGTGCCCTCCTAAGGCTCTCCCACATCCAAAACCTTTCTTGCAAATCTTGCAAAAGTGCTTGAAGGTTGTCTGCTGATCCACAATGAAAGCCATACAAAAGAAAAGAAAAGAGAGAGATCGAGAAAGCTGAAATGGGATAAGAATTAATGGAAGAGGGAGAGACGGAAGGAGGGGAGGAGTTTATTCTTGTAGTAGTGGTACGTAGTTGTTGTACGTTGTGAGGCTCCTTGATTTTAGTTGGAGTATTGGTTGTGAATGAGAGAGAGGGAGTGGAGGGAGTTGCCTGGAGAGCAAGAGAGAAGAGAGTGTGGTGACAAGTGGAGGCCAGGAAGGGGTGAGAGGGTGAGAGACTTTTTCTAAGACTTTGTGGTGGTGGCGCCGCCAGGGAAGAGGTGGATGTCCGTGAGGCCAGTGAGAGAGTGTGATGTCGAGAGAGTGAAGGAGATCCGTACGTCTAGTGTGTTAATTTGTGTGCGTTTGAGAGAGAGAGAGAGAAAGAGTGAAGGCCAGGGAGTGAGTGAAAGGGGAAGGAGGAGGGAGTGGTTCTAACTGCCATACCTATTCATATCCCTTCAATTCCAAGCCAAGAAAACTAACCCATGCTTCTCCTTGTCTGTCGGTTGGTTCAAGCTGCTTTTCCACAAAAATTATTAATATTATTATGTGCTAATTGTAATTATGAGTGTAATTATCATTAACCTTTTTTAGGTTTAATTTTAAATTTATTTATTTATTTATTATATATCAGGCTTAAATTAAACTGAACCTAAAAGTGGATTGTATTGAAGGAAGGCATATATAAATAGGTTGTTCTGACATGTTGGGTTTTACGTATCAGTTTTCAGTCAACCAAAAGAACTTAATCCCACCCGAGGAGATAGGATCTCAAATAAGATTTGCATAAAGCTCGACAGGGTCCCTATTGAATCCATTCATCTTAATTTCCCAGTCTATTCAAAATTATATTTATAAGTTGTGTTTGTGTGTGTGTGCATGCTTCCTAGCAATAATCCTCAAGATAATTTTAATTAACAAACCACTTGGTTTTCTAGCATTAATATTCCTAGTAAGACAAAATAGAACATAACTCCAATCAAGTATATGATGATTCGTTATTAGAATCAAGTGCATGCCAATTTTATCACAAAGTAATGTCATGGATTAATCCTCATTCTATTAGGATAATCTGACAGTGCAAAGCGGTCCTCAATTTTTTATTTTTTATTTTAAAAAATGTTTGATTTAAGGGTTGGTAGGTATTGTCACATAAGTCCAGTAAAATGAAGGTGAAATGAGAATTCTTGTGAGTAATCATATATATATATATATATATATATATATATATATATATATATATACTACACCACTATCTTACTATGTTGACATGACATTATCAATCCATCTTTAATTTTTTATTTCTTTTAATAAGGACCGATCTAAAGGTGAATTAACAATAGTACTATGTCAACATAATAAAATAATGGTTGGATAATAATGTAGTATATAATATTACTCTTATCAAATAAAGTACTCGTGAAATACATATATAGATGACTTAGATGTCAATCAAGAATCAAATTCAAGTGATTATTATCAGCATAGACGAAACTAGGAATTTAACTTTGTGAGGACCGGATTGCATTGAATTTTTTTTTTAAGGAGGCCATCAATAATAAAGTACGAAAAAAATTAAAAAATATTTTTTTTAACAAACTTAAAGTTTAAAAGGATTATTATTATTATTATTATTATTATTATTATTATTATTATTATTATTTGTTGGAGGGCCATCCCCCAACCTCCTCTCGCCCGTTCCCTCACTAATAGCCAATTAGGCATGTCTAATGTTATAGGTTAGTTATGTAGAAACAAAACTTTGTCATAAACTATAATTAGTATATTTATTCATATACATCAATCTAAGGAGAGGTGTATCTATAACTATAAGCTTTTATGGTCTGGTTTCTGTTTGGGTGGCACGTGTTTAAGTCATGTGCTCCACTAAGTCATTTAAATCTTATTTATTTTATATATATATATATATATATTAGTAGTACTGTTAGTGCTGTTGTAATCATAGAGAAAGACTTGCTGTAGCTTGCACTTCAGTTAAATGACACCACCTTAATTAATTGTTAATTTAATTAATTATTTGGGAAAAGACTGGCAGTCCAATTCCATTAACAAGTAATTTAATTAATTAGTTTTCAAATTGGAAGAAAAATAATAATAAGTGTAATTGTAAATGGTGGAAGCATAACTGTTTATTTTATTTTATTGACTGAGCTGGTAAACATATATAGTATGATATTAGAGTAAGATTTAATATATATTATATTAGGCTGATATTATTATTTGTTTATTTATTTATTTTGTCAGAATCCAGTCTCCTTGCAATTTTGGTTTGGTAAAATATTTCACCATTTTGCTTATTCCGGGATGAACAGTGACAGTCTGACAACAGTGTCTTTTCAGCTGGTGAAAAGAGCCGCCCTACTTTGCTGTACGTTTTATCTGTCCGAACTACTTACCTTTTAGAGTTAAACAACTATAAAAGTGGAAATCTCTGAGGCTCCTCCTTTTGGTACGATTTGTATGTCTTGTCCCATCGTGTCAAGCAAGAAATATATACCTAATTTTTATTTTTATTTTTAAGGAAAAAAGAAAATACATCAAAAGAAAAATAAGAAAAATAGATGAGACAGCTTAACAAAAATTTCAATACAATTAGCATATTGCAATATAAACTTAAAAGAGTAATGATTCATTGTCACATTTTTATACAATTTTTTACCACTTTACTTATGTGGTAAGGTTGTGTCCCACCTTATTTTATTTTTAAAACTCAAAAAGTAGTAGGGAATCACATTACCACATAGGCAAGGTGGTGAAAAATTGTATAAAAAAATGGCAATGAATTATTACTCAAACTTAAAAGACTATTGAGAATGGGCTAGAAGATGGGCCCTACCCATTGAATCTTGGCAGACCAACAAAGAGGATTGTCGTAAACAGCGATTTGAAGGGGTTGTTTAAAGTCGGAATTGGTTGTAGAAACAACCTACCGCTACAAGATGCAAGCTTGGGAACCGCAATAGTGGAGAGAGCACTAGTGGCGGCTGGATCGAATCTGTTGGACTTGCAACCGGATTTGGAGGTTTTTATAAACAAACTAAGTGTATCAACTATGGAGATCTAGGCTCGAGGGAATAGGGGAGCCAGAGTTTTGTAGAGGGAACCAATATAGGGGACACTGTGTGCAAGCCACGTGTGCCGTAGCGAATCGTGTAGTGCATGCGCGTCAGAGAGGGTGATTGACAGGTGGATTAAGGGTTGGGGAAGGCGAGGAGGAGGCATGTATGGGGTGGAGGGAGCGGGTGCACAATAGATTTAACTTCCCAGTTGTGGATAGAAAAGAGAAAAAAGAAAAGGGAAAGGAAGAAGGAGGATGGAGGAGGACATGATGTAATACTCCGTTTTAAAAAAGGGTTAAAAAAAACCTTAATAAGGGCTCAAAGATTAATGAGGAATGATGAATGATGTGGAATTTATGAGAAATAGTCCCAAACGACACTTGGGGAACTTTTGATTCGGATCAATCTATCGGTGGCTTGAATGATTGATTTTTCTAGCTTGGAAGATCATAGTCACTACAAAAAAATGGGATTTTTGGACGGTTTAAAACCGTCCAGGATAATGGGTCGGTAATATCATTTGCGGACGGTTTCAGTAAAATGCGGACAGTTCTTTGTGAACCATCCATAAGAAATTATGGACGGTTTTACCCGAACCGTCTGTAATTTTTATGGACGGTTTGGGCCCAAACCGTCTGGGATTGATTATGTGGAATACCCGAATAATTTTGGACGGTTTGAGCCCAAACCGTCCAGAATAATTTTTTTTTAAAATATATAATTAAAATCCAAAAAAAAAAACCCTAATACAACATTTCCAATCCATTTCCAAAATCTCAAATTCAAATACAAATTCAAATCCAAATCCAAATCTATTTCCAAATTCAAACTACTTACAACGTAACAATAGTCCAATAGCTTACATATTTAAAAAATTCATGCATATATACCTATTTACAGAATTAAAATATAAATACATAATTAAAAATCCAAAAATATTAAAACAAGTTGTTCCCATGCACAATTATAATCATCAATGCATGCAAGCCGGCCCAGAGGAGAATTAATCCGATTTATGACCCTGTGTGCATTGCTTGCTTCAACCATTTTGTTCATTTATGCTTCCAGTGTTTGCTGCAATAGGTATACAAATCTCAAATTGTTGGGTAAGAATCATCTTAATGAAGTTATGATTAACTTGTTTTTAGGTGAAAACTAAACACAAGTAATGATTATAAAATAACTGCCTAGATACATACTCATACAAGCAAACTTCATTTTTTATTTTTCGCTTCAAATGATAGAATATATAGATCCTTAAACTAGTAGTAGCATTAGGAATTAAGTAGCTAACTTTTAACTGTCAATATCACACTGCTAAGCTAATGATAGAATAGAGAAAATAATGATGGTATTTTGCACTACAGAGCCATTTCAGCACCTACACTACCAAATAGTAGCAAGTTTTACAGAAGATCATTGATAAGCAGCTAAAATTGTAGCTAATAGAAAATACGAGTTGATGATGTTTTCCCCCAATAACTAAAAAGACATGTTCACGAGAATTCCAAGATTCAACCTAAGCATATAATAGTTAACATTCCTCTTAACTATTAGCATTCATCTTCAACCATAAATTATTCTAGTGAAATTTGAAATTAAAATAAAACAATCCCAATGAACAGTAAGAGGGGACAATTAATGACTGATTAATCAAAAGTTAAGTGTAAACCAAAACATCACCTTCTTCGTTGTTTCCCATTGATGATTGTTTCTCTGCCATAATCAAGGCTACCATACGTTTGACAGCTGCAAGCTCTTCCTGTTGCGCTTCGTACAAAGTCTTCAAACGTTCCATCTCAGCAGCCATTTCTTGTTCTTTGGGAGTAGGCGCACTAGAGATCAATCCTTGTCCGGAGGTATAAAAGGTGGATTTACCGGGAGTTGGCCCTAGCCCTACCCCGCGTACACGACCGGAATGTTCTCGTCCTAGCACTTGTGCACATGCATCGTTATGCGACCAATAGACTGACCCCTGTGAACACACTCGTTCTGCAGGCGACTGATTCTAGATAATTTCTCTCATCTTCTCTTGCACAAAACATCAAAGGGTGAGAATTTGAACCTAGAACTAATATGTTGTATTTACCACTTACGATAGTTTCTCCAGCCGCTGCGTTCATAGGGTTCCCATCTTTCTTGGTGTGCGAAACAATGAACATATCATCTCGGTTCGGTGTTTCTCCTATGTCTTCCTCCTGCAATATCATTAACATTATCAGTTATAAGCTTATTATATTACCGCAGTACGTACAAGCTATGAATGATTATCTATTAGACGTACCATTTCTCGTGCAACCTGTGCGATGCTCTTTTATCCCAAAGTGTGAAGAAATGCGTTTTGGGCACGGCTTATCTTGGACTTCAACGCTCTCTCCTATAAATTTGGTAATGTTAATATGTGGATTTCTTCTTCAAAGAAAAGACCAATAAGAAATAAATTAAAATACCTTATCAGCCGAAGACAACCACGTATCAACTTGCATTTCGAAGTCTTCTGCATCGAAGACTGGCGTTGGTGAAGCCCTACTGACCACAGATTGTACGGTATCACCTTGTTTCAACTTTAGACTCTTCTTCACCTCGTACCTGTGTTGCCTTCTTTTCTTTGCTAGGTCCATCAACGTTAATCTTTTTATGTGCGCGAGTAGGTGAATAGGCTCAAAATGAAATTTGAGCTACACAAAAAATGATATCCCATATCTTAATTAATTGGAAATGTAAGACTACAAAACTATAAATAAGAAGTTATTGACATGGAAATAGAAATTTTCATACCGTTAGGGTGCGCCACATATCTTCATTCCCTTCCAATGGTAATGTCCTCCAATTACCATGCAGCCGTACGAATTTACCACTTCTTATGATCTTCCTACAAATTCTTC
This sequence comes from Alnus rubra, assembly GCA_028654335.1. Lineage (NCBI taxonomy): Eukaryota > Viridiplantae > Streptophyta > Magnoliopsida > Fagales > Betulaceae > Alnus > Alnus rubra. Next base: position 33,273 of record JAJPGS010001859.1, on the reverse strand, counting down.
TAAATTTCTCAACCCCCAGGCTGGTTGGTTGGTAGGATAGGTTGAATTCGATCAAAACCTTTTCCCCATCAGGTATGTGCCATATGTCCTTAGGACTACCAACAGTCCTAACATTCTTTCTACCCTGCTCATCTGCAACTCATAAAAAATATGTTAGTCACACTTGATTATTACTATAATAGTACAAGATTACCAAAGTGATTGACTACCATCAAATATAAAAAAAAATCATACCTATTGTGTAAACTTTCCTATCCCGTAATATACGCGGCACCCGAGTAGTACCACTATGTTGTGAAGTCTCGGGTACTGATTGTGCTGATGATCCAAACTCCATATCAGGTGCTACACATTGTTCAGAATCTACAACCCCTTGTGTCTTGTTAGGGTCTTGTATCGTTTCGTCTGACCCTACAACCGGTTGGTCATGTACTATATGCTGAGAATGTACGCTCCCTTGTGTCCCGTTAGAGTCCTGTGTCGTATCGTCTGACCCTACAACCGGTCACTCATGTAGTACATACTGACAATCTACTCCCCCTTGTGTCTCATTAGGGTCTTGTGTCGTATCGTTCGACCCTACAACCGGTCGCTCAATCGGTGTGCGGTCTATAGGCGTCCAAAAATCCTTTCCTGGTTGCGGCATTCTTTGTTTAGGGGCCATGTCTACCGACAAACAAATGAAAATGGGTCACATTTAATAGTAAATAAAATATACAATATTTTTGCAACAGAAACGACATGCTTAGAAAATAAAAGTGAGACGACTATAAGTAAGTCATTCTAGACACCATATATTTGAATTCTATATCATACTTTAACCATATTCATACATACAATTATTATGTTGCTTCGGTGGCCGGTACATTAGTATGTGCACAATCAATGTCATCAAAACCAACGTCTCCCGTTACGTTGACGTTGAACGGCTCGTGCTCATGATAACTGTCAGCCTCAGAATAATCACCACTTTCACCATTGCCAACATCATACACATTTCTAGGTTTTGTCCTTACAGCAACAACCCAATTTGGATTTTTAGGATCCTCAACATAATACACCTACGATACTTGATTTGGTAGTACGAACGGATCATCGGTTAGTCGTGCACCCGTGTGTATTAGGTTCTTGAAATTGACAAGATCGAATCCATATTCGTCTTTTTTGTATCCCTTATTCGGTTGAATGTCGGCCCAATCGCACTTGAAAAGCACATACCGCGTCAAGTCGTAGTATGTAACCTCGATTATTTGAGTTAGCTTACCGTAGTAGTTTCTACCCCTACTTCCCATAGTTTTTTCAACTCACTTACAAGAGGCGCTAAATACACATCTATATTATATCCTGGTGCAGTCGGACCAGGGATAATCAAGCTTAACATAAAATACGGTTGCTTCATGCACATCCAAGGAGGCAAATTGTAGGGTACTAACATTACCGGCCAAGTATTGTGACTAGAGGACATGTTCCCAAAAGGATCGAAGCCATCTGACGCTAAACCAAGCCTCACATTTTGCGGGTCTGATGCGAATATTGGGTAACGTGAATCAAATGCCTTCCATGCTTCTCCATCGGCCGGATGCCTCAACACACCGTCTTTTGTACGACCTTGAGCGTGCCACTTCATATGTGGCGATGTATGATGTGACATAAACAACCTCTGCAGCCTTGGTATTAGAGGAAACCAATGCAACACTTTGACCGGCTTTTTTTTCGAACTTTTTGTCGACCCATCTTCATATGTTAAGTCATCCTTCCACCTGGACTCATTGCAGAATGTACATTTTTCCAACTTTTCATTTTCCCTCCAAAACAACATACAACCTTTGCGACAAGCCGATATCTTCTCATACTCAAGGCCCAAATCCTTCAAGTACTTTTTTACCTTGTATGTGTCTTTAGGCAAACTTGCATCTGGATGCATCAACTCATTGATGAATTCGAGCAACATGGAGAATGATGTATTGCTCCAACCGCCCATACACTTAATACTAAATAGACGCACAATAGCTCCCAATTTGCTATGTTTTGTATTTCCATGGAGTGGCGTATCGGCATCCTTTAGCAATTCTTCTAACTTATTCGGCACCCTGTTAGAGTCTTCAATTTCAACATCCACAGACTCGACTTCGGCTTCGGCGTTTACTCCCACTTGAGACCCACCGACTTCTACACAAACATTGTGCATCACGAAAACGTCAGTAAGCATGTCTTGCATCCCACTGGACCCCCCATATAGTGGAATGCTATCCACTTGAAGCGTTCTGGGAGCTTCATGTATTGTCTCGTTACGAACGGGAAGGACAAGTGATTCCCCATGTATTATCCACTCAGTGTAACCCTCAATAATCCTAGCACCTGACGTTAAATGGGCAAATACAACTTTACAGGACCATGATTTGCCCAACAAACACTTCTTACAGGGACACAGAATGACCCCTTTTCTACTCTCATGTTCACGTGCAAATTTCACAAATGCCATAACCCTGCGAATATATTCTCGAGAACTTCGCGGCAACTTCATCCAACTCTTATCCATCTTTCTAACTACATCATGTGAAGAAGAAAAAGATATTGAAAACTAAAAAAACAGAGGGACTACAAGTTCTACACTGGAAAAAGATAGAAACTATTCTCAATTTCTTAATTCTTGTTTAACAGTTTAATTTTAAACATATATGGGTGTATGTACACTCTTATATAGTTAGATAATAGAAGTAGATATTTGTACATTTAGACCAATTATTAACACAAGTTTTATTTTGTTTATTTAATTTGTGCAATAATGAAGAAGCTAGATGTGTTTTTCCTGTGCAAAAGCTGTTAAAAGACATTTATATGTTCAAGATTATAGGCAAGAGAAATCAGAGATATATTTTATATTTGTCCAATGTATTTTATATATTTAGAGAGGATGGTAGAAATGTTTTGATGTTACATTCCAATACTGTTGTTATGTTGAATTCCAATACTAAGTTTTTGTTTTTTAAAAAAAGGCTGTTGAAAGCCTTGAGGTAGTTGGAATTGTTAATAATTTTTTTTTTCTCACACTGGCTTGACCTTCTTGATGCTATAAACTTTTTTATCCTAAGAAAAAAAAAATAGCACTGAAAAAGAGCAAGAATACCCTCCCTAACCACCCTATTTCTACTTAACATACCTCTAAGAAGAAACGACTTTGCACAAAAGCAGGTTAAGCCTATCACGGATCTTGGCCTTCCAAAATGGCTTCCACTACTCCTTTATGATCTCCAGGGGTACGTACTCCTTAGACCCAATAAAATTTTGTTTTTGTAACCTATAAGCTAACTTTGTCTTATATATATGCATAAATTTCACGGCCAATGTGTATGTAGTACAAATAACACTTGTTGAAGAAAATAAGGGCAATTGTTTGTGTAAATTTTCAGAAGCTAACGAGAGTAGAGAGTGCTGCCGAAGCTCAATTTGATTTTTTTTTTCTTTTTATATGAGTAAGTGTTGGGATTGTTTGCGTGCCTATTATAGATTCCTACGACGTACATGTCCCATAAAACAAAAACACCATATGCTATCACCATCCCTCACATAAAATAAGTAAAACAAACAATGTTTGTTAATTCCCAATATATATATATATATATTCGGTTTCAAATGAGTATGTAAAAATTACTTTTTTATGTTTTGAGTTATTTCTTAATTAATATATATATTTGTTTGAAAAAGAAAAAAGAAAAAAACAGATAAGAAAGACTCATACAAACATAGCAAATTTAAGTAATAAAAAAGAGGAAGAAGATCGAAAAAGAAATCACAAAAGCTATATCATTAAATATAAGCTTTTGTTTTGATTATTCGAAATAAGAATTCCTTTTGATTAATGGAATAAAAGAGGGTGCTATACACAAGAGTAGAAGAGATCTCAAATCCTCTCAATTTGGTTTCTTCACAGTTGTTTTCGTCGGTTCTTCGTAAATACAGTAAAATTCCAAAAGAGAAAAGGAGGGGCGGCCATGCAAATTCAATTACAAGAAAAGTTACTTATGTTCTTGACATACCCAATTCAATTCAATAACTCACAAATTCAACCCACATATCGATCTCCAAAAAATATATCTGTATACAAAACTACAAGAAGTAAGCATGAATTTCAAAAATTTCACGCCCAAAAAATGAATTGGAAAAAATAAAAAAAAAACAAAAACAAAAACAAAAAAAAACAAGCTAAGTTATATGCAAATCATCAACCTAATTACAAATTTAAAAGGTAAAAAAATAATTGCAAAAAGCGAGGAAATTTTTTTAAAAAACCTTTAAACCGGGCGTCGGCCGGCGTACGTCGGGGAAACGGGGGTTTGGCTCCCGGGCTAGCTGAGACGCGTCGAGGCGTCGCCGGAGAAGACGATGAAGGCCCAGCCGGGATCAACTTCCAGAGAGAGGGCGCTGGAGAAGATGATGAAGGCCAGGGCCAGCCGGGTCGACTTCCAAGAGAGGGGCCGGACGGATCGGATATGCGCGAGCTAGAGAGAGAGAGAGGGGGAGAGGGAGAGAGAGAGAGAGTGCCGGAGAAGGAGAGGAAGAGGGCAGCCGACTGGGTGTGTGTGAGAGAGAGAGTATGGAGCTTCTGGATTTGGGTGTGTGAGAGAGGGCAGCCGGCTAGCTTTTTTCCATTTTTAGAATTAGGTCTAGACGGTTTTAGAAAAACCGTCCGGAATTAGAAAATTCCAAACGGTTTTTGTAAAACCGTCTTTCCATTTATAGACGGTTTTTTGGAACCGTCAATATAATTATAGACGGTTTTAAAAAACCGTCAATATAATTATAAACGGTTCTATAAAACCGTCTGTATTTTAAGAACGGTTTTAATAGACCGTTCGTATTTTTTTTTTCCAGACGGTTTAAAAAAAAACGTCCATAATATTTTTTTTATAGACGGTTTTAAAAACCGTCTATAAAAAAACCGTCCAGAAATCCCATTTTTTTTTTGTAGTGAGTGATCGATCACCCCAAAGTGATTGATCAATCCATGTGGCGCCAAACATGTTAGAAACCCTAGTGATTGATCGAATTCAATTTGAATAAGTCCAAAACTTGTAAAAACGGTTGAAAGGTTATTTAAGGAGCATTTAGGAACTCTAGCGACCCTTTGGTTGGCTAGAGCTCCACAAAAACACCTAGGAGAGGATGGAGTAGAATGAGGAGGACCCATATGCGAGTTTAGACTACTACCCATGAGTATCTACAATTGTTTTGCAAAAGGAAAATCAAAGTTAATTTTACATTCAATTTTCATTTGTAAAACATGAAAGGAAGTCTGAAAATTAACAAAATGCTGAAATGCGCCATTATTTATTTATAAGAGAGTATTATTTCGGGACTGTTTTTCCACATTTAATTAGGATATCAACTAGCCCCAATTATTATTATTATTATTATTATTATTATTATTATATATTTTGTGATTAGATATCAATTTTAGGTGCAGAAGTGGAGAGCAAGCCTTAATTCACATAAATCTTGAAGTGTACAAAAAATTGAGCCAAGTAAAGAACATTCTGAGGGGGAAAAAAAATTAAGAAGAAAAACACAGGGATTGAGGGACGATATTGAGTTATGACTATGTATTTATACCTATTTATGATGTTGCATGTGTGAAAGCACTAAAAACCAATAATCTAGATGATAAATACAAATGCAGTCAAAGAAAAAGAGATGGAGGTTTTGGCTTGAAATGTCTAGAAGATTGGAACCGGTTGTCCATGCTAAGGCATAGTTGGAATTTGTTTGCTTGCTCTGGATCAATTTGGATTGCTTAGGTTCAGATTTATTTGCTGAAGGGGAGAAGTTTCTGGATTGTAAAAATTTCCCAAAACTGCTCCTGGAGTTGGAGGGAGATCTTGAGCTTGAGAAGTATTGGTAGAGAACTCATTAAGTTTGAGGTGGGAAATGGAAAGTTTATCCGTATGTGGCAAGACAATTGGCACCCCTTTGGTCCTTTGTATGAGAGATATGGGTTTAGAATCATATATGATTCTCAGAGCAGTCTGGAGGCAAAGTTAAATTCTGTCATTAGGAATGGGGAACTGGTGCTGGAGACTAGCTAGATCAGATGAGTTGGTGGATATTCAGAGTAAGCTTCCGAATGTGGCTCTAAGTGAAGTGGATAAACCTATGTAGACTATTTCTCGGAAATGAGTTTATGTAAGTGCAGAAACATGGGAGTTTCTGAGGAAAAGGAAGCAGGAAGTTAGTTGGTGGAATATTGTTTGGTTTCCTCAAGCTATTCCTAAACAAGCTTTTATTCTATGGTTGGCTATCCTTAATAGATTAACTATAGGAGAAAGGCTTGTGATTTGGGGTTTTCAGGGAGATACGCAGTGTTTGTTTTGCAGGAATGGGATGGAAATTCGTGATCATCTATTTTTCTCTTGCATCTTTAGCTCACATATTTGGAAAACCTGCATAAACTGTTGCTTCGTACAACACCATCTTCTGGACTGGCAGGGGGTGCTTGATGAAGCTTGTAGAAAATGAAAAACTAAGAAGCTGCTAGGCGTGTTGTGTAGGTTGATACTGAGTCCTACAGTGTATCACATCTGGCAAGCGAGGAATGAGATCAAGGCTCTAAGACACCCAAAAAACGGAAGAGCAGATTCTTCGTTTGATTTTCTGGGAAGTTCGGAAGAGGATCTCTGGAAAGGGAAAGTTCATTAAGGATATGGAGAATGTGGCTCTTTGTAAAATGTGGAATATAGAAGGCACGATTCTGGTTTGAGACCTGTTTTTTTTTTCTAGTTCCCTGGTTGTTTACAGAGTTGTGTTCTCTGTTTTGTTGGGTTTGTTTGGTCTTTTAAGACCTTTGTTTGTACTTTGTTGGTTGTTTAGTAATAAAATGTTCACTTATTCATCAAAAAAAAAAGAAAAAAAAGAAAAATGAGAGAGAGAAAAACAATAAAAGAAATATTAATGATGCAAAATGAAGAAAGCATATTAGTTTAAGTTTTATTTAATTTTTAAAAGTCAGTATTATTTTGTAATGGTTAATAATATTTAATTTATGTTTTAAGAGTTATCATTTAATAATAGGATTGGCTCAAAAGTCAGTTAATTTAGGTTTAGGGTTTATGTCAGAGTCTATTTAAACAGTTTTTTGTAATCCTATGATTCAAACTATGGTACAAATTATGATGAATGAAAAAACAAATGTTTTGTTTGAGATGTGATTTCTCTTTTCTTTTGGTTGTGAGACTATGAATTAACGTAAAATTTATCTTTATTTTATATTGTTATTTATTTATGTTGTGGAAACTCCCTTCCGTCCTGTGTCAATTAACCACATGAATATCAATATAAAGAACTCCAACATTATCTATCATATAATATATACTAAAGTTTAAGCAATGCTTTTGCTTGATTATTAGTATTGCCTTCATCACAACTAGGGGTGAAATAACCGCCCTTTAATAACCGTCCATTAACCGCACAACTGCAAATTACTTTAAAAACCGCTAACCGCAAACCACTCTGCTTGGGCTGTTAGCGATTTTTACAAAGACGGTTAGCGGTGGTGATAACCGCTAACCTCCTTTATAAATATATATATACACACACATAAAACGACATAGTATTAATTAACAAAACGTATAGCCCATTCGTATCTTCAAGCTCTTCCAGCTAGAGCCAGCTATAATCATATTTCTCACACATGCCTGGACTGCCCGTTGACAACAACTGTCTCGCACTACTCCTCTCATGACTCATCTGCTAGACTGCTATGACACATCTTCATCCTTCCTATAGCTTCCTTCATGCCCTTCCTTCCCTATGCTATGCAATGGTCACCTTCTTCATTCCTTATGATCTGCACCTTAAACCATTACAAAAGAAACTGCAGCTTCATGATGTTCTTGTTGTCCTTATCTGTCGAGAGATTCTACCTGCTTAAGAGGTTCCCTATTCCTTACGGTATCTTTTTTTTTAATGAATCTTTTGACATCTGAAATAAATATATTTTTGCCATTCTTTTTATCGATTTCCATCCTATCAGATAAATCCATCCTTCAATATTCTCTCCTCCAAAGAACCTTGATATTTTCCTTCAGCTCATTTTCTAGTACTTTCAGAAGCTCATCTACTTTTTCTATAGCCTTCTCATATTCTTCCTACTCACAACATCAACCAGATTCCCTTTTGTACTCAGCTTCTTAATATTCGAAAACATTCTATGGAATATGAAACTTGACATCAACATACAATTTGTACGAGAATGATAGATAATTTTTTTTTTCTCAAGTTAATAACAGTTTAACTATCATAATTGATATCAATACTCTTAAGGAGTAATATTAGAGATGATTTTTTTTTTGTCATATTTTTATTCTCCCAAAGTTGATTTGACTTTTAAAATTACCATTGAATTTGTGATGAATTACTATTGGATTTTGATCCAATGGTGATTTTAAAACACTCACATCAATTTTGATAGGACAAAAATAAGATAAAAAAAAATGGTTCTTACCATTACTCTAGTCTTAACATATCCTGAAATCACAAATCAACTCTTAAAGCAATAACACTTACTGTAATGCATTTGTCACCCTTATCTGCATTTTTTGTAATAGACAATTAATGCCATTGGAGGTTCAAAGATACCATACAAGCAAAATGATATAAAAGTGAGCAGCCAAATGAGTACTCACAAGTTTAGAAGCCTCCATCCTATATCTGAAGAGAACCTTTTTAAGATAATTCTTTTGTCTCAAACATAACTAAACCTTCTTCATTTCCTTCTGTATTATCATACCAAGGAATCAAGGATTATTCATCTCAAAGTCCCAATTAAGTTGGACCAAATTATTGATCTATGTCATATCCTTATATAGTAATTATGGTCATCTCAGCAACATATATAATTAGAAAATAAATGAGTCATTTCTAAGTTTTTAAAAGTATACAAAACTATCATTTTTTTTTTGTGTGGAGGTAAATGAAGAAAATTACAACTAAAAACAACAAATTAGGGCTGAGTGATGTGTGTTTTAAATAGTACTCGCAAGCGCACGAATCGTTTGCAATATAGTGTGTGCAAGTGCGAGGTCGAATCCACAGGAAAATAGTCAAATATTGGTGTCTTGCTTAATCAACCTCATTTTAACCTAGTTCCAAAGGTTTGAGAATTGATTCAAGAACAAAAGACTAACTAAAAGAGATGTAATGAAATATGTAAATTAAAAGGAACTAAGGTTAAGGAATCCACCAAACCAAATCCTACAACTCACACTTCTTGGTTTCCACTTGAACACCCAAAGAACATTAAGCTTAGGGTGTTATTCAAGTTTCTTAACCATAAACCCAAGAACCATTAAATGAATCCAACACATTGACAAATCACAAAGAGTACCGATTGAAATCAAAACATCCAATGTATCATTCAATCACAATGGATATCATCATTCAAACCGATAAAACAATGTATTAGTCGGTTGAAACACATAAAATGTCCTCTATCCACCACTAACCACATTCATTGCAAAAGATAAAGCTTTAAATGAATGGAACTTGAACAACTAACATGATATATCATTAAATGTGCAAGTGGTACAGCAAGATTGTGAGTGTCATCAATGGAAAGGTTTCATCCTCAACCCTAGTTGAGGTTACTAGCCTTCCATGACTAAGAACACCACAAGAAAATGATGAACAACCATGGAAATGAAAGAAAAGCTCTACAAAGAGAAAGTATCTGAAAATAAACTACTGAATTACACTACAAGAAGCACGAAATTAAACCTATCTATAGAGTTTCTGCTCTATTCTTTCCTCTCCTACTCTCTCTACTACTCCTTCAATAAGGGAATGGCTATGGCTTTTATAGAAGAAAGCTAGGGCAAGAAATGACTCCTCTACCCTCCTCTAGGGTTCCTCTGCAGCTAGAGACAACCACCAACACGAAACCAGCGTGTTCTGCAGCGGAAATCAGAGGGAGGACTGCTTTTTGGCTTCTGATTGGGCGTTCTGGCGCGCTCTGCAAAAGCAGTTTCTGGGAAATTTCGATCGATCGACTTTTATTTCGATCGATCGACTTTGGGCAAAGTTTCGATCGATCGAATTTTAAGTTCGATCGATCGACTTTTCAAGATCTCCGAATTTCCAGCTATTTCCTTATGAAGTTTGTCATTCCTCTCTTATTGTCCTACAGAAACAGAAAACACAAAAACTAACCAAAACATTAGAAAATAACAAGGCTAAAGGTCTAACTAGTGCAAATCAAGGGGTCCAAATACACAATATTTGGCACTCATCAAATACCCCCAAACTTACATTTTGCTAGTCCCTTAGCAAAAACAAAATAAAAAATAAAATCAAAGCATGAAACATAAGTCCTCTTTCGTGGGAGAAACGATTGTATTTAGCATATGCAACAAGCCTTTTAAACCCCTAGGACTCCCTAGTGGACGAGTGAAGTCTCGTGAGGGTTTGCCAGAAATGGTACCCACAAACATTGAAATGCCGTATTATCAATTGAGCGAAAATCATCATTCAAACACATGGTTCACACATCATGAGCATGTTTAACAAAATGAATATCACATTATCATGTTATCAAAAATCGATCAACTCATAGATGGAAAATTGAGACAACACATGTTCAAAAGTGTAAGGTGTGAATAACATAGAATCATGGGGTTTTGATTTTCCTCAAAGCACATATATCCAAAAATTCGCAGGACTTCCGTCAAATAACCAAGGCTTATCTTACATTCATTATTATTTACTATTATTTTGTGTCGGCTGTGCAATGTGTGACTCCTTTAAGCTTTCTAATTGACCTATGTAACGAGTGTTGGGCCAGTGACTCCCAAACCAGATGGTCTTAGGGCACTAGATGTAAAAACATCCATAAGGGCTTCATTACTCAAGTCAAAAAGGCTACGAAGTCAAACTAGCCAAACAATCATCCAAGCTGAAATTCTCATCTTTTTACGCGAACACCCAATGTTTAATGAGGCAAGGGGCCCGGTTACTCAATGAAAAGTCAAGTTGGTGATATTATTCTAAATTTTTTTTTTATTATTATTTTTTATTTTGGAACTTTTTTTTTTATTATTATATATATATCAATAAGCCAAGGTTTCATCAACAAGTCATCCTACAAATCTTAAGACACATAAATTTTAATTCAAGTCTCATACCCCACAGAAACAAATGCTAATGTGCTTGTGATGAACAGTTTAAACATGTCAAGTCTCTCTAATCCAAAGATGAGTCAAAAGATCTCAGATTTTAATGATATGCAAAATTCAACATGTTAAACAAACCAATGAGATGCAAACCATAGTAAGATGTAACCATGCTCAACTAACAATAAAGCTTTTTTTTTTTTTTTTTTGAATGAGTATTAACAAGGTGAGTATTAACAAGGCAACAAAGCAAGAATTAAATGAAAACAGACAGAAATGTCTACCCCACCCCCAAACTAGAAGAACACATTGTCCCCAATGTGGCTAGAGATACAATACCGAAGGGTGATGCAAGTTGGGCACACTGTAAGAGAAGCGCTCCCCCAAACTTGAACGGCAGACACTGTCCTGAAAATCACAACTAAAGAAAGAAAATCAAATGATAGGAAAAAATGATCAGGGTTGCCTCCCACAAGCGCTAAGTTTTCAGTCTTCAGCCAGACTTTTCATCCTGACGACAGTCACTCCGAGTAACTCGGATCCTCTAAAAGGGTCGTCTCAACCTTCGAGCTCTGTAACTCCAAAAATGGCTTCAGTCGTTGCCCGTTCAGCTTGAACGTGCTGCCATTTTTTGGATCCTCAATCTTAATGGCCCCATAAGAAAACACTGATCGAACTATGAAAGGGCCTGTCCATCGAGATCGGAGCTTCCCTGGGAACAGATGCAGACGTGAATTGTAAAGAAGGACTTTTTGACCGGGCTCAAAAGATCGTCTCAATATGTTCTGGTCGTGAGCCTTCTTCATCCGTGCTTTGTACATCCTAGCACAGTCATAGGCATCGTTCCTCAGCTATTCCAATTCATTGAGTTGGAGCTTCCTCTGTGAGCCAGCCTTTGTGAGATCGAAATTCAGCTGCTTAATGGCCCAGAAGGCTCTGTGCTCCAACTCCACAGGTAGATGGCATGCTTTTCCGTACACGATACGGTAAGGTGACATGCCAATCGGTGTCTTGAACGCTGTCCGGTATGCCCATAATGCATCGTTCAACCGGAGAGACCAATCTTTCCTTGACGGGTTCACCGTCTTCTCCAAAATCCTCTTGATCTCTCTGTTTGAAACCTCCACTTGTCCACTCGTCTGAGGGTGATAGGGAGTGGCAACCTTGTGCGTGATGCAATATTTCTTCATCAGCTGTTTGAAGACCCGGTTGCAGAAGTGCTTTCCACCATCACTAATAATTGCTCGAAGAGTACCAAAACGAGCAAATATAGTGTCCTTTAAAAACTGGACCACAACTCTGTAGTCGTTGGTCTTGCAGGCAACGGCCTCTACCCATTTGGACACGTAGTCCACAGCAACCAGAATGTACAGATAGCCGAAGGAATTTGGGAAAGGTCCCATGAAATCAATGCCCCATACATCGAAAATCTCAACAATAAGAATCGGGTTGAGGGGCATCATATTTCGACGTGAAATACTCCCTAGCTTCTGACAGCGCTCGCATGAAACACAATAGGTGTGAGCGTCTTGAAAGATGGTGGGCCAATAAAAACCGCACTGCAAATTCTTTGCAGCAGTCTTCTTCGCACTGAAGTGGCCTCCACAGGCATGATCATGACAGAAGGAGATGACACTGGATTGGTCAGGCTCGGGAATGCATCTCCTAATGATCTGATCAGGACAATACTTGAACAAGTAAGGATCGTCCCAGAAAAAATTCTTCACCATGGACATAAATTTGGACTTATCTTGCCGTCCCCAATGCAAAGGCATTTGACCGGTGACAAGATAGTTCACTATGTCAGGAAACCATGGTGAGTGAGCATGAGCAATATGCATCAACTGCTCATCGGGGAAGGTCTCAGAAATGGGGGCGGCCTCTTCCGTGAAGTCCACGGTAATCCTCGAGAGATGATCAGCCACCACGTTTTCGGAACCCTTCTTGTCCCGAATCTCAATGTCGAACTCTTGTAAGAGCAAAATCCACCGGATGAGGCGAGATTTAGCATCCTTTTTGGAAAAAAGATACTTCAATGCCGCGTGATCCGAGTAGATGATGACTTTCGATCCTAGTAGGTAGGATCGAAACTTGTCCAGAGCAAACACGACTGCCAGCAGCTCCTTCTCAGTGGTCGAATAATTTAGTTGGGCGTCGTTTAGAGTCCGACTTGCATAGTAAATGACGTGGGGAAGTTTGTCAATGAGCTGCCCCAACATAGCTCCAACGGCGTAATCGGACGCGTCACACATGATCTCGAAAGGTGCACCCCAGCTCGGGGGCCGAATGATGGGTGTGGACGTCAGAATTGCCTTCAAGGCCCCAAATGCCTTCTTGCAATCTTCATCAAAAATAAAAGGGGCCTCCTTTACCAACAGTTTACACAAGGGCCGGGCGATCTTGCTGAAGTCCTGAATGAATCGCCGATAGAATCCTGCATGGCCCAGAAAAGAGTGAACCTCCTTCACCGTCCGTGGGGGAGGAAGGTTGGATATCAGATCTACCTTCACCTTGTCGACTTCAATCCCCCGATGAGAGATGACGTGCCCGAGCACAATTCCTTGTTGCACCATAAAATGGCACTTCTCCCAATTGAGCACTAGGTTCTTCTCTTTACACCTCTCCAAAACTAACGTGAGGTGGTGCAAACACTCTTCAAAAGATGACCCAAAAACCGAGAAGTCGTCCATAAACACCTCCAGGAAACGCTCTACCATATCAGAAAAGATGCTGATCATGCACCGCTGAAAAGTAGCTGGTGCATTGCATAAGCCAAAGGGCATGCGTCGGTAGGCGAACGTTCCGAACGGACAAGTGAAGGTCGTCTTCTCTTGGTCTTCAGGGTCCATAGGGACCTGGTTATATCCAGAATAACCATCCAAAAAGCAATAATACTCGTGCCCGGCCAACCGCTCCACCATTTGATCAATGAACGGAAGAGGAAAGTGATCTTTCCTGGTGGCGGTGTTCAGCTTGCGGTAGTCGATGCAGACTCTCCATCCAGACTGTACTCGAGTTGGAACCAACTCGCCTTCCTTGTTCTGCACGACTGTAACTCCAGCTCGCTTGGGTACGACATGAATGGGGCTCACCCATTTGCTGTCAGAGATAGGGTAGATGATGCCAGCATCCAACAACTTGATGACTTCTCCTCTGACGACTTCTTGCATGGTTGGGTTGAGCCTTCTCTGTGGCTCCCTCGATGGTTTGGTGTCTTCCTCCAAGTGTATCCTATGCATCACCACCGAGGGGCTGATTCCCTTAATATCTTCAATGGTCCAGCCTATAGCTTCCTTATGCTCCCTCAAGACATCTAACAACCTCTCCTCCTGAGCGGTGTGAAGATCCGAAGCTATGATGACAGGCAAAGTCTCTGCTGGACCCAGGAACTTATACTTGAGATTGTCCGGTAGGGGCTTAAGTTCCTTCTTTGGAGGCTCCGGTACTGCTGCCTCCTCTTCCTTCTTGCTCTCCAGAGGAGCAAACTCCAAAACAGCATTTGCTTGCTCAAGTAGGACATCCAAGTCCAGATCCTCTCCAAATTGAGCAAGGCATGCTTCCAGGGGGTCTTGTATGCTTGTTTCTTCAATGCTTTCCTCCAGGATTTCCTCTATCAAGCAGACATTGTTGATCTCATCACACTCCCTCGGCTGTTTGCTAATGGTGAAAATGTTCAGTTCTACCTTCATGTTGCCGAATGAGATCTTCATTACCCCCGTCCTACAATTGATCAGGGCGTTAGCCGTAGCTAAGAATGGTCGCCCTAAGATTACCGGTATCTGAACTCCAACGTTCTGTACCGGCTCGGTGTCAAGCACTATGAAGTCCACGGGGAAATAAAACTTATCCACCTTAATCAAAACATCCTCCACTATTCCCCGTGGTATCTTAATTGACCGATCAGCCAATTGCAATGTCATGGAGGTGGGCTTCAATTCTCCTAATCCTAATTGCAGGTAAACTGAATAGGGAAGAGATTGACGCTGGCTCCAAGGTCAAGCAGGGCCTTCTCAATGTGGCTGACTCCTATCGTGCAAGAGATGGTAGGACATCCAGGGTCCTTGTACTTGATGGGCAGCCTGTATTGGAGGATTGAGCTGACTTGCTCGGTCAAACAAACTTTTCTCGGGACATTGTTCCTCTGCTTAACGGTGATTAAGTCCTTTAAAAACTTGGCGTAAGACGGCACTTGCTGGATGGCATCCAAGAACGGAATGTTGATCTGCACTTGTTTGAATACCTCCCGAATGTCCTCGAATGTTCCTCCTTTCTTGGGCGCGAGAAGTCTATCAGGGTAAGGCGCCCTAGGTATAAACGGCCTAGGAGGAGTCTCTATGGTCGGAGCTGATGTAGATGGCTCGGCATCTCTCTTCTCTACGCTCCTGCTTCCTTGTTCTCCTTGTGCAGCAGGGTTCTCTTCTGGGTGAACCACTTGGTTGTCCACTTGTTTCCCTGATCTTAGTGTGACAACGGCTTGCACATGCTCCTGCCCATGCACTGCATTAGATGATCCTCCCTCATGAAATTGCAATTTCGGATTCGGCACAGGCTGACTAGGGAGCTTTTCCTTCTCTCTCTCCCCCAGGTGACTAGCAATTTGCCCGATCTGGGTCTCCATCTTGGCAATAGCTTGAGTGTTGACCATGGTAGCATTCTTCACGTCATTGATGGATTGGCCTGTAATCTGGATGAAGGCCTTAAGAGTGTCTTCCAAAGAAGATTGTGAAGAAGAGGCAGGGGCTTGAGTAGGGGATTGGTATGATGGTGCTGGTTGGGATGGACGGCTTTGATGGTGGACCGGCTGATGAAATCCAGGGGGGTATTGAGTATGGGATTGGTGAGGAACTCCCCCTTGAGCCATATGCTGGTTCTGCTTCCAAGAAAAGTTAGGGTGGTTCCGCCACCCTGGATTGTATGATTCGGAGAAAGGTCCACTGGCTTGCTTTCGATAATCGTTGAAAGCGTTCACTTGCTCCATTGGTGACTCGACAAAAGCAGGCAATGAAGGGCAAGTCTGTGCTAAGTGCAAGGGACTAGCACATATGGAACAGCAGTCAACATGAAATGGGTTGGCAGCATTCATGGATTTGCTAACAACTAGGGCTTCGACCTTTTTGGTAAGGGCATCTATCTTCATTTTTAATTCTACATCCTCCTTAACCTCATAGATGCCTCCCTTCCTCTGAATGCGAGCAGCTTTATCTCGACAGCTTGAAAAATCCCACTGTTGGGAATTGTCGGATAATTGATCTAAGGTCCTATACGCCTCCTCTCCCGTCAAACTCAGAAATGCGCCTCCGTTCATCGACTCGATCATGCTACGATTGGATTGAGTTAATCCTTGATAGAAAAATTGCACCAGTCTCCATTTCTCGTATCCATGTGGAGGGCACTTAATCAGCATATCTTGAAATCTCTCCCAACTCTCAGAAAATTTCTCATCTTCTTCTTGAGTAAATGAGCTTATCTCCTTCCTACACTCATTGACTTTGGACATGGGGAAGAATTTGTTGTAGAACTTGTTGAGCAAGTTCTCCCAAGAAGTGATGGAACCAAGGATGTTTGAATCCAACCATGCTTTGGCCCTATCATGGAGTGAGAAAGGAAATAGCCTAAGATGCACAGACTCTTCAGAAATTTTTTGAAATTTGAAGGTGGCACAGATGTCCTTGAATTTCTTCACATGGCTATAAGGATTTTCGAGGTCCAAGCCATGGAATGCGGGTAGGAGTTGGATGACTTGAGGCTTGAGGTCAAAATGAGTGGCATTGGTTGGGGGTAATACGATACATGAAGGAGAATTTGTTGCAACGGGTGCAAACAAATCCCTAAGTGTCCTAGTATGATCCACGTTTTCTCCCCGATTCCTCTCATTTTCATTTGCATGCATGTTATCTCCCATCTCTACAGAATTTCTAAGATTTCTCCTAAGAGTTCTTTCAATTTTGGGATCTAAAGATGTCAAGTCTAAGTTCAATGATCTTCTACCAAGCATACACCAAACATACACAAATATTCAACCAAAAGACAAACAAACAAAAATAAAGAAAACAATTTGCTAATAGGGAACAAAGCTCTCCAAAGTACAATCTAGGCTAATTCCCAGGTAGGTGAGGGGGGTCACAATGGACACACTTAAATCCCATGACCAATCATTGCCCGAATTTACCTTGTCATTGCCCTTTAGATCGCTAAGTAAACCCTTACTAGCAAAATATTCTTTTCTTTTCTTTTTTTTTTTTTTTTTTTATAACAAAGAAAAATAACACAACTAAGATAAACTGTAAAGACTAACACAAATGCATACATTTACACTAAGACAGCAGTAAAAGTAAAGATAAGAATACTTACAAGTTGGGACCAAAAAGAATTTTTTGGTAAAAATTTTCTGCTACTGATCTTATCCAGGAGCTGCCTTCTGAGTTGAGGTAGATTGATCGAATGTAGTGGTCGATCGATCGAAAGTCGATCGATCTAACTTTTTATTCGATCGATCGAATGTTCGAAATTTGCAGGGCCAGGAACAGAAACAAAAATAGAACAAATTGAGGATAATATAAAACACAAACTAAACAGAATTTGAACTAAGTTATAGTGAACTAAAAGAAAATTTAAACAAACAGCAAAATACTATTAAACAGAAACAAATTATGAACAAAATGGACTGAAAAAAGTACTGGAACAGTGATACTCACCTAGTTCAGAACTGCTGCTGTGCAGGAAGTAGATCGATCGAAGTATATTTCGATCGATCGAAAGTCGATCGATCGAATATATTGTCGATCGATCGTCTTTTTATAGTGCAGATTCTAAGTCGACCGATCGAAAGTCGATGGATCGAATTTATTTTCGATCGATCGATTCTTCAGGGCACCCAGTAAGTTGCAGAAGCTACAGAACAGATCCGGGAAAAACAAAGAAAAGACTTAGAATGCAGAACAGAAGCTAAACAACAGTAAAATGAAGCAAAAATCTATCTAACTAGTAGAAAAACAAAATCAATCAAGCAAAAACCAATTTTTGAACCGATTTTCCCGGCAACGGCGCCAAAAACTTGACGTGTGTTTTAAATAGTACTCGCAAGCGCACGAATCGTTTGCAATATAGTGTGTGTAAGTGCGAGGTCGAATCCACAGGGAAATGGTCAAATATTGGTGTCTTGCTTAATCAACCTCATTTTAACCTAGTTCCAAAGGTTTGAGAATTGATTCAAGAACAAAAGACTAACTAAAAGAGATGTAATGAAATATGTAAATTAAAAGGAACTAAGGTTAAGGAATCCACCAAACCAAATCCTACAACTCACACTTCTTGGTTTCCACTTGAACACGCAAAGAACATTAAGCTTAGGGTGTTATTCAAGTTTCTTAACCATAAACCCAAGAACCATTAAATGAATCCAACACATTGACAAATCACAAAGAGTACCGATTGAAATCAAAACATCCAATGTATCATTCAATCACAATGGATATCATCATTCAAACCGATAAAACAATGTATTAGTCGATTGAAACACATAAAATGTCCTCTATCCACCACTAACCACATTCATTGCAAAAGATAAAGCTTTAAATGAATGGAACTTGAACAACTAACATGATATATCATTAAATGTGCAAGTGGTATAGCAAGATTGTGAGTGTCATCAATGGAAAGGTTTCATCCTCAACCCTAGTTGAGGTTTCTAGCCTTCCATGATTAAGAACACCACAAGAAAATGATGAACAACCATGGAAATGAAAGAAAAGCTCTACAAAGAGAAAGTATCTGAAAATAAACTACTGAATTACACTACAAGAAGCAAGAAATTAAACCTATCTACAGAGTTTCTGCTCTATTCTTTCCTCTCCTACTCTCTCTACTACTCCTTCAACAAGGGGATGGCTATGGCTTTTATAGAAGAAAGATAGGGCAAGAAATGACTCCTCTACCCTCCTCTAGGGTTCCTCTGCAGCTAGAGACAACCACCAACACGAAACCAGCGTGTTCTGCAACGGAAATCAGAGGGAGGACTGCTTTTTGGCTTCTGATTGGGCGTTCTGGCGCGCTCTGCAAAAGCAGTTTCTGGGAAATTTTGATCGATCGACTTTTACTTCGATCGATCGACTTCGGGCAAAGTTTCGATCGATCGAATTTTAAGTTCGATCGATCGACTTTTCAGGATCTCCGAATTTCCAGCTATTTCCTTATGAAGTTTGTCATTCCTCTCTTATTGTCCTACAGAAACAGAAAACACAAAAACTAACCAAAACATTAGAAAATAACAAGGCTAAAGGTCTAACTAGTGCAAATCAAAGGGTCCAAATACACAATATTTGGCACTCATCACTGAGCGACCTAACAATAAGCACGAGAGAAAACAGACATTAAGAGGGAATGCATCAAATGAATGACGTAGCCTTATTGATTCTTAGCACAAATGCCAAGAACCTATGCCACCAGTATAGGCGGTTAAACAAGATGTGGATAGGGTCCTGATGAACCCTACCCAAACACCTATCAGGTAACAACAACAGGGAACACTGAGAAGGTACATAAAACAAAAACAAAAAGTCTAGAAATACAAAAATGGTAAAACAAAAACATCACAGCATCGGTACTGAGGAGCTGAGGCTGAAAGTTGCCGGTGTTGGCGCGTGAAGACCACAGGCTAGCATTTGAAGACCTCTCTCTCCAGCAGAGGACATCGAGGGGAAAGGAACGTAGCCACCACGCGTTGGCGGGTGAGATTCACTCGCTAGTGCGTGCAAGCCACGCTCTAGTGTGTGGATGTCCGGAGAGGTTGTGGCTGGTGTCTATGGAGGTGGAAGACGATGGGGAACACGTTGGAGAGGCGCGTGTCATGTGGAATCTAGTAGAGGAGCATAGATCTAGCTTCGAAAAAAATTCGACCCGAGATCCTATCCAAATTCGGCGGAAGACATGGTGGAGGTAGTAGATGATCGATAAGAGTTGTGTTGATGATAAAGAAAGTAGATAAAGTGTCTCTAAAAAGGCGGATAAGGCTAAAGAGAACTCTAGCAGGATAAGGGCCTCAAAGGAGGCATTAGCAGAGGGGGGAAATGAGGAGGGAAGAAGAAATGAGTGAGGAGGGAGAGGGAAGCACATAGCTTCCCTCCTCCCATGGTTTTTCGGTTTGGAGGCTTTTCGGAGAAGAGTTTTTGGGAAAGACGGGTTTGGTCGCTTTAAAACTATCATACTAACTCCTGGTATAATCTTGACCCAGTATGAACATGTCAAACCTCTTGTACTATTATCCAAGTAATTGCTTCAACCCACACATAATTTTTAGTTAGCATACTTATATAGTTCTCCTCACTAGGAATATTTTTAAACCATTCAAGTTGAGTCATTTACAAAATACTATAGGCTATATTTGTTAGTGTATTCAAGTGAGTTTTTTTTTTTTTACTATTATTATTATTATTATTTTTTTATGCATAACTCGATTCAATGCATTCCTTTTATGTATAACCCAATCACTACCAACCGTTATTTATACTTAACACCACTACGTTATGCTAATTAGTGATTTCACTACAAAATGATTTGAAAATCACAGTTGACATACTCATATTGTAACACTTTGGTCTTATATTGGGAAGATGAGTAGTTCACATAGATTAAGTGATTTATAAAAAAATTTATGTGTGCTAAGTCCAACATTGCTTACTTACTAGGTGAAGTTAGGCTTAATAAGTAATTCTAGGAAAGCTCCAAATTGACTATTCCATTTGGAGTGATAGCACAGGTGTGTCTAACGCTTTTCCTAAATAGTTACATATGGTATCAGAGTTAAGTTACACCATGTGATACTGGAGCACTGCATGACATGGCCCTAATGAGGACATCAGGGGTTTAAGGGGAGATATTGTAACACTCCGATCCCACATTTGGAAAATGAGTAGCCTACATAGAGTGTGGTTTATAAAGACACTCATGGGTGCTAATTCTCACATTGCTTACTTATTATGTGAAATTGGGCTTTATAAATGATTTTAGGGCCATGTGGCATTGGATGACTACATAACGTGGTCCTGACGAGGACATCGAGGGTTTAAGGGGGGAAGAGAGACATTGTAACAACTCGATCCCACATTGAGAAGATACGTGGCCTACATAGAGTAGGTAGTTTATAAAGACACTCATGGGTGCTAAGTCCAACATTGCTTACTTACTAGGTAAAACTAAGGGTGTACAAGTGCGTAGTTATTAACTGCGTAATAACTGCTAACCGCTAATAACCACTAATAATAACATAACAGCATAACCTCTTCTGTAGGTGATTGGAAAAAATCGTTACCTGCCTACCCTTATATATAAATAAATAATAATAATATACAAAATGATATCGTTTTGTTTTTGTTTGGTATAGGTTTTCATTTTGAGTTTAATGAAATTGACTTTTATTCATCAAGTTAATAATAATAATATTCTTGGCCTTGTTATATTTTAAAGTCTTCTAATTATTTTTAAAAGACCCAAAACTATCTAAAATATGCCTTAAAAAGAGGCTCAAGGAAGGTCAAAAACACCAAAATAGGCGCAAAATGTCAATTTTTAAAAAATGGTTATGAGTTTCAATAACCGCAAACTGGAGGTTATTTTAAAACCGCTAGCGGCCTATGGAGTAGCGCTTAGTTGTTAGAGATAATAACCGCTAACCGTAACCATTTGTACACCACTAGGTGAAACTGGGCTTTATAAGTGATTTTAGGGAAGTTCTAAATTGACTAGTTATTTTGAGAAGAGATCACATATGTGACTGACGCTTTTCCTAGGCCATTGCAAATGGTATTAGAGTCAAGTTGTAACACCATGTGGTACTGGAAATAACATTGCATGATGTGACTCTAATGAAGATGTCAGAGGTTTAAGGGGGATTGTAATACTCTGATCCCACATGAGGAAGATGAACTTTACAAATGATTTTATGGCCATGCGATACTAGGGCAATGCATGACGTAGCCTTGAAGAGGACATCAAGGGTTTAAAGGAGGGAGGAGAGATTGTAACACCCGATCCCACATTGGGAAGATGAATAGCCTACATAAAATGGGTGGTTTATAAAGACAGTCGTTGATTCTAAGTCTTACATTACTTACTTATTAGATGAAATGAAGTTTTATAAGTGATTCTGGAAAATCTACAAATTGACTAATCATTTTTTTATGGTAACGCACGTGCATGTGCCTAGTTCTCCCTGGGTCATTACACTTTGAAACTGTTTCTAATCTTGGCTACCACTAATTTATTGTGCAAAAGCATCTACAGTCGATGATTCAAACAATATACACGAAAAACGTAGTCAATAAGATCGAAAGAAAGAAAACAATAAAACAAGTTTGATCACACAAGAGATCATAACGATGTAACTGTTTCAGCTAGGTGGCCTATGTCAATTGGTGGCAATAATTTATAATTATATGGATAAAGAGGCACAAAGTACATCACTAGTTTGAGTTTTATAGAAAATGAAATACATTTAGTGGGTAGGTTTCCTGAGGCAGCCACCTTCAATTACTTTTGAAATACTGAAATTGTCTCCAAAAAATATGACAAAAGTTTATTTATTAATTTTTTCTTTGAAAGATCATTAGTTCTTTATCTTTTAAAGACAATATATATGTTGATCTTCTGACAGTCCAAATCATACAAAGCCAATATTGAAAAGTTTTATAATTAAGGTGATGATACTGGAGCTGGATATTCTCCTCTTATCTTTTCTTTTCCTTTATAAATTTTTCCTGAAAAAGCTGATTAATAGTTGAGATTTCATTGATAGTGAGTCATGAAGTTCCACCCACTATTCAAGTAGTCAGTAAACTCTTTGTCAAGCAATAAGCAAAGACATTGCTTCAATAAAGCAGTGGGTTTAGTCCGTAATCCATCATTAATCATTCCTTTGCTTTGTTTCAAAGCAATATTCCCAAAACCAACTAGTACGTGATAGTGATAAAGTAGAAGAGCATACCTTTTAGTTCAGCAAACTGCAGTCCCTAGTCTGCTTTACTGCATCTGTTCATCTACAAAACTGGGTCTCTCATCAGCATAAACAACTATATATATGAGACCAGAAATTTTTTACTTAGAAATATATATATACTTGGGCAACTCATTAAAAGATTTCATATAATGGTGATCACTCTGAATGATAAGAAATATATATACCTTATTTATGAGCTACATACCATTTCATTGAGGGGTAAATTAGCTAATGATTATTGAAAAGTTTGATTGACAAGTTTAAGATGGCCCACTTCTTCTTAGATTCTTTCCTCGGAGAGATACAGTTTATGATTAATTATTAGCTATATTATCTGATCTTCTCAAATCACAATCATGCATTTACAGGTGTGGATGATGGCATTTGAGGTGCAATGTTGCATTCAGTTTGTATATTTTGTTCTTGAAAATGTCAGCATTATGATCGTATTTGCATAATTGCATTTTGAAAGATGCAACCAATCTCATGTGAACCGTTCATGCCATTACGTAGAGGTTTTTGATGCACGAGAATCAACAATTGGGTTGTCCGATGCCGAATTAATAACAACTACTGTCATACACACACTGTTAGAACAATCCTAATTAATTCTATTCGGCGTCAACTTTCCTTGCCCTATATCATCGAAACGTTGTACGGCAATGGGAATTCAATTAGGATCTTTTGAAATTCACAGCAAGCACTCATTGCTGTTGATTTCAATTTGCATTCAACCTCGCATATTCTTTCCTCTTGGCAATGAAAGCATAGATAAGTTACAACCTGTGGCCGTGGTTCAATACTCTCAACAGAATCTAAACGAGTCTAGGCAAGCACTAGAGAGTGAGTTCCAATCGAGGAATGGAAATCATTGATTCATGATTAATGTTAGTTACTTAGGTTTCACTGATGTCCTAGTGGGTTTGGGTCATGCTATAGCTTAATTAGTCTTGAAGGAGCATATGCGGTTCTTCGACGTCTAGGCCCCTACTAAACAATTCCCAGCGAGTAGTTGCTATTATAGTAACATCAATATAGAATAGTTACAATTAGTTGCCCATTTTTTGCCCTTTTAATTTTTTAATTTTTTTTAAAAAAAGCATAGATAATTTATGGAATAATATTGCGTAATGCTATTACGTGCATTTGCGTGTAGTTTTTCCAATGCCTGGAGTTGTACGAGTGAAATAGACATTTGTGGACCAAATTTATTAGGTCCAACAGGTCTTCGGCCATCAGTTAGGCAAGTCTACTCATTTTTAAGCAGCTTAGTCAAATAATTCTCTTGGAACTAGTTTTTCATTAACCACTTATCGGAAAAGTACTTTTAATTACCTGAAAATAATATTCAGGAAAAGGAAACTAAAAAGCCTCGATCTTTTAACTCCAAAACCAAAACCAAACAGATCTTAGGAGCATCCCAATGGTTTAACTATATTTTTATTTAAAATAAGTACCAAAAGCTACTTTATCTATTATCGGTTAACTATTCTTTTCTTTTTTTTGGTACAATTTAACTAATTTTTCTTTATCTATTTTTTTCTTCTTCTAGGAATCGTATTTTTTCGTAGGTAATTTTTCTAACAGTCATATGTGGAGAGTGAGAGAAATGTGTGTTCCTTGCTGGAGAGAAAGAGATAAATGAAAAAAGGAATGAGATAAATCTTAAAGAAAGATAGAGGGAGAGAGTGAAACTATAAAAAAAAATTAATGCACTGGTAAATATTGTCAACTCACACACTGTTCACTAAATACATGAAAAATGCATTTTGCATTTTTATTTTTATTCTAAAAAATCAAAATAGTTAAGCCATTTTCTCCGCTTAAACGATTCCCCACTAGGCAGTCTCGATAAGGATATAAATTATTTATATAAATGATGATTTAGTTATCATAAGTTAAGAAATTTAATTACTTACGTTCATTTAAGAGATTTGTTTGTATTTAAAAATATTTAATCAGTCACTTATAAAGTCTTATATAGAATCAAATAAACCAAGAAAAGATGTAAAGTATAAGGCTTTGGCTTTGTGTCTTTTATCTCTTTAGTTTATTATGAAAGTCTATGAGTGTTAGTTTCTAAAACTTGCTGATTGAGAAGTTTGTAAGTTGTTGGTAGATTAGATAGACTGCCAGCTGACGATTACTGAGAGTTAAAAAATAATAATAATAATAATAAAAAAAAAAAATCTGAATTTTCTAATGATTATCAAATTTTGTCGGAATTATGGTGGGCTAAGATTGATGTGGTTAGTCATAATGACAGAGTGGTTAGATAAATAGAAACCTTTTGAATTCTGTATATTGAAATTTAAAACAAAAAACTGCAGATCAGGCATGGTTCATTTGGGCTGGGCCTGGAGCCCAGACTAACTGTTTCTGGTATTGAGATTGCTCAATTATTTCATAAATCAGGAAATGCCAGAGGAACACATCTTTCTATAACCACAAATGAAAAGTTTTTAAGTATTATTAACGTGGTTTTGTAGTGTTAAAAAAAAAAAAAAAAATCAGATTTTGCCCCTAGTTTTTATTTGATTTGAATTTGGTGTTTAGATTTATAATTTCAACAATAAAGTCATTAAGTTTTACTCATATTTTAAATAGGTCCATCTGTTATTTTACTGTCAAAATTAACGCTTTACCGTATGCTACGTGTATCATTTGAAATGCCAGTGCCCATGTCAATACTCAATGTAAATGCCATGTCATCAAGTACCAAGTCATCCATGAAAAGAAAAATATCTTATTTGTTAAAAATTATTTTATCAAAGTTTAAGTTTCCCTCAATTTCAATATTTCAACGTTCCCACTATTTCTTCAATTAGACTTTCTCCCACGTTGAAAAGTTATGAGTTTTTTGTTTGCTTTATAAGCATTTATTTTACTCTCACACTATATTGGATTTTGAGTATACACATGCAAGTTGTGTCACCCAGTGCGGGCTATCACCTCATGTACACGTAGGGTTGGCAATTTTGACACGACTTGTGAACCCAATACGAACACGACACGAAAATTCAGGGTTTGGGTTTGCATTATCGGGTCAACCCGATTATGACCCGTTTATAATCGTGCATGGCTGGTCAACCCGCGGGTTGACCCGCCATACACGATTAGCTCCCGTTTTTTTTTTTTTTTTTTTTTTTTTTTTTTTTTTTTAAGTCATGTCCAAAAGGACCGAAACCCTAGCCGGATCACCCATTTCTTGTTTTCTTTTCGCTTCACGCCTTCACCCAGTTCACCGTCTTCACGAAGTTCATAGTTCACACCGCAACCCTCCTAAACGGCCGAGACGCCTCTCGGAGACTCGGATCCTCCACGAGGTCCAGGGGCACAAGCTCTCAAAGCCGCAAAAGCCGAGTTCTCAAAGCCGAGCTCCACCACGCAGCCCTCCAAAATGGCGTCGTCCCCATCGACTCTTTCCCTTCGATCTCCACCGGCGTCGTCCCCATTGGCTCTTTCCCTTCGATCTCCACCGGCGTCGTCCCCAACGGATCTTTCAGGGTCCAAGCCCAGTCGAACCTCCTAAAGGCTGAAGTTCACGGTTCTAGTCGTCGGATCCGAAGGCCTGGGCTCGGCTGCTCTCCTCGTCGACGTCGTGTCTTGTGGGGTGGGCAGTGGGCACACGTTACCGGGTTCAATGGGTTCGTGTCGTGTAACCCGATTCACAACCGGGTCGTGTTCGGGTTATAGTGTTTGACCCGATTAATAATCGGGTTGGGTTCGTGTCTGACCCGATTGTGTAATCGGGTCAGACGGGTCGACATGAACCCGACCTGCCGACCCGAACTGCCAAGCCTATGTACGTGTGTTGCATAGTCGCTTTAGACACATTTAACACTTTGTTCAAACCCTTGTGTTGGTGATTTTTTTTATGTGCACTTTCTCTAATGTCGCATAGTCGCACACGAGCCACAAGTATATTATTTACGTGTGCATTTTTTTTTAATCTGTACAACTGATATTCTAACAGTCATATTTTTTAAAAAAATATTTATCTGTTTTTCAACTATCAGAAACTGCTATTTCAAACTGCATTTTCCATAGTCATAAACTGTAATTAACTGCTTCTGTAATTTATAAAATATATTTTTTTAGCAAATTTTATTGCATATTTTCTCTTCTATTCTTCTTCTCCGTTGTTACAGAATTTCTTATTCAGAGTAGTGTTCAGAATTTGCAATTTGCATCCTACATTCGAACAGTATTGTATTATGAGGATATAATTGTTGTACTTCCTATTGCAAAACTTATTGTATAAGTGGGAAGTAATATTTGACGTCTAAGAGACTGATTAATACTCGCCTTACCATCCAAAAGTTCAATAATTTTCCATAAAAGTTTTATTTTGCTTTCATTTGCTATAGTTTCCGCATCTTTATTTCTAGCATTGTTCACAAATAATATTAAGTAGAGAATTAGATATAATTTTTTTATAGGCTTTCTTGTTTTATGAAATATCATGTATTGTCCATTCGTTTTAGTTCCAGTGACCCAATACTAATTGTCTTCATATGATATGAAAAATGTGCTTGAACTATTTTGTTTTGTCTTTATTTTAACAGTCAATATGTTTGCTGACTGTAGATTTCTGCAACATACAGATCATGTCATATAACAAATAAATTAAGAGCCCTTCTACACATCCTCCCTTCATCCCCTCTTATCACCATTTTATAATAAAAATCAATTTTTTTTAAGGAAAATTGGGTGATAAAGTGGGGATGAGCGGAGGATGTTTAGCCTCTCCCATAAATTAAATCACCTAGGATTGAAGAATTAGTGCAAATAAGGCTGCGTCAACTTTTGTTTTATAGCTTTACAGCCTAGAGTGCACAATGCAGGGGGGGGGGGGGGGGAGGTTTAATCATTCTAAAATTTTCCAGTACAAACTTGTATACTCATACCTTTCACATTGTTATTGTTATTAACTTTTCCTACTTTTTGTAGAGTGACAATACTTTTATCATGTATGATTTAGGCTAATTTTTTTATGCACTTTAAAGTTTGGAAAAAACGCATTTAACCCCTCAAAGTTTCACAACTTTTTCAATTTTGCTTCCGATGTTTAAAAATTGGCAATGTACTCCAACCAATTTTTTTAAAATTTTCAATGTTATCCATCCGTTATTAAAGTTTGTCTTCTTTGATGGAAATCAATCCACGTGAGATACAAATGGATTTTTTAGGAACAAATTTTCTCAAAATATTCCTAAAAATTTTGAAAACAATTTTTTTTTTTTAAAAAAAACCTTGGGGTTGGCTGCTGCTCCTTTCCTTAATCTAGTGTTTGTTTGTTGTTATAATTATATTAGCTTGATGTTTAGCTACTGCTTAGGTTGTATTACTGTACTTTATTAATTGGGTTATTGATATGAGTTTCTAGGTTGAATATGATAGATTTAATGATGGGTTAGATATTTTATGAAAATGGATGATACTTTCTAGGCTTTCTTGGATTGTTAGGAGCCCCGGTTGGACTTGGGTTTAGGTTGTCATAGGACTTCTAGGTAACTTTTGGTTTATGGTTAGCAATGAACGATCGACTCCAGAGGGTCGAACGATTGATGCAGATAGAGAAGGTTAATGCTAGGGTTTTTTTAATCTATGATTAGGATTTCACATTTAAGAATAGGATTTCTAGTAAGGAACATACCTAATATTAGAATATGACTTGCAGTAAACTAAAGTTAAGATGTCCGGGATTGAGGATGGGCGCTCGAGGTAAGTAAATGCTTATAGAACGATTAAACCATTTTTAACATGCAAATGTGACATTTCTCTTTACAAATTATGAGATCTTTTATGCATGATTTTACTTAAATAATTATGTTATGAGCTTAACGTTTCCAACAAACGATTATAATTGCATATGGCAAATGATTTATGATAATTGAACATATTACATATGTTGTGTGGATCATCATGTATAGATGGCAGGTACATGGGTATATAGACTTGATCCTATGGTTCATAATTTACTTTTCTATCTTTTGGCCTTGTATTCAATAGTTTTATAGGTGACTAGTGCAACCATGTATAGAGGGTGGTCACAAAGATGGCATTGTTTGTGGTGTGACTCACCTGGGGTTTAAATTTGGTCGGGCCACTAGCAATGATGGTATGCATGGCTCACTGGGGCACCAGTGTTGTATTATAGGTCATTCAGGATAGTGCAAACACTATCGAGCAAGGGTTAAAGGCTCAAATAAACCATATAGAGGAAAGTTATGGATTAGGTATAATAAAATATAATATCTTATTGGCATGATTTCTATATTAAAATAACATACTAATTGTCCTTGGAATTATGCTTACTCTAGTTCAAAATAAATCAATTTTTCTTATTGGCATAATAAATGAGGCAATACTTACCAATTTTGCAATACGCATGACATTCTCGATTATCAAAGTTTAAGGAGTACATTTTGATACTTAAGGCTCATTGCATAACAAGTTCCGTAATAGTTTACTTTTTAAGTCGTGGACTTGTGTAGTTATTTTTTCACCCGTGAAATGCTTCGGTGTTTTGCAGATTAGCAAGTTGAAGAACGGTTAGTTAGAGTATTTATGTGGCTGAAGATGCTGAGCGAAAGTCTCATATAGTCAAGTTTGCATAGCATAGATAGATCATATGAATATAATAGTTACTATTTCTTCGAAAGCTCTGTGTTTGCATTGATGATATTAAATGATATTGTTAAAGATATTTTAGTTTCAGTCCAGATCATACTTTTGCACTTTCCACGATATGATACTCTAATAGTTAATGTTTAAGGTAGTAAATCCAACTCATTACAAGTTAATTAGTAGGGGTAATTACCTTTTCCCCCCATGAACTACCGGCCTATGTCATTTTGCCCCCACGAACTACCACTTCGACCAAAAGAGAGCATCAAACTGCCATTTTTACACACTTTGCCCCCTTCCGTCAGGAATCCCGTTAAGTTGAATGGAATATGCCATTTTTTCCGTTAATTTTAATTTAAAGACCAAAATGTCATCTACAGTAATTAATTAAAATTAATATATTAATATATATATATATATATATAAAAAAAAAATAAAAAAAAAATAAAAAAAAAAAAACCTGAAGGAAAACCTCAGGGGTGGCTGGATGGGCTGCGAGCCACCCCCATAGGTGGCTCCGGCTACCTCTGGGGTGGCTCGCAGCCCACTCCGGCTTAAGGGGTGGCCGTACTGCCTCCCCAGAACCTGGGGTGGCCGGAGCCACCTTTAGGGGTGGGTCGCGGGCCAGCCACGACCTCTGGGGTGGCCGCGCGGCCACCCTAGAAAAGACCTAGGGTGGCCGTGCGGCCACCCCAAGTTATGGGGAGGCCGTGCAGCCACCCCTTAGGCCAGGGTGGCTCGCAGCCCACCCGGCCACCTCAGGGGTGGCTGCCGCCACCCCTGAGGTTTTCCTTCAGGTTTTTTTTTTTTTTTTTTTTTTTTTTAATTTATTAAGACGATGGTATTTAAGTCATTTTTTAAATTGAGTTAGGGCATTTAAGTCTTTGCATAAATTAGACTGACGAAAGGGGGAAAAGTGTGTAAAAATTGTAGTTTGATGCTCTCTTTTGGTCGAAGTGGTAGTTCGTGGGGACAAAATGACATAGGCCGGTAGTTCATGGGGGGAAAAGGTAATTACCCCTAATTAGTATGAAGGTACTCCATATAATACTCAAAGTTAATTAATTTTAGGAGTGTTACAGCGACAAATAAAAGCAAATTATTCAATAAATCAAAGTCTACTTAGTAGTTTGATAGGCTAGGGTTGTGGTTGTAAAATTTATTTACCTGTAATTTGTATTTGTTGGTTTTTGGTTTGGTCACTTAATGGCTAAAGGGGGAGATTGTTAGGTTTTTAGTATTGGCCTATTTTAGTGATGAAAACATGGGTTGTAACTTTTTAAACATCTAAGTGTTTTGATGAAAAAGTTAAGATTCAGATCTGTAAGTTTTTGAACTAGCGTCAGCTAGGGTATCAGATAGTCGTCTTGATGTGATGTGTTTTAGAGGGCTTCCATAATCCTACCCGAGAGCACCGTCAGTTCGATCGTTAGCTAGAAATCCTAATGCAACTCATGATAGGTGACTTCCAAAAGTCTACCAAAGAGGGCTGTCAACTAGCCCGTCAACTGGGCGTCTTGACGCCTTTGTATTTTGGCTGAAAAATATTGAAGAAACCCTTGAGGAATCTTGATGCCGTTTGCTTACCTATGCTGTGCTAAGTCAGTTTTCAGATGCATAAGTTAGAGTTGTTCATCCTTTCTCTATATAAGGATATCTATAGTTGATTGGAGACTAAGCTTAAGCCTTTAGAGAGTCTAAACACTTTTCCTAGCTTCATTCTTGATGTGTGCCAAAAAAGTTTTGTGTTAGAGCATCCATTGCTATCTTTCTTGGAGTTCTTTGTTCTTCAAGCCATAAGATCATTGTTCAAATCAACTTTAAGTTGAGTGGTGGGTGTGGTGGGTCAGTAAGGACTCCTTATA
The DNA here is from genome assembly GCA_028654335.1 of Alnus rubra. Lineage (NCBI taxonomy): Eukaryota > Viridiplantae > Streptophyta > Magnoliopsida > Fagales > Betulaceae > Alnus > Alnus rubra. The sequence goes on along the minus strand of JAJPGS010001859.1, from coordinate 1,627 downwards.
AAGAAGATTGGCTAGTTAGTAGCTTGAGCTGCTGTGGGAATGAGGCAAACAAGGAATTTTTCTGCACATAAATGGTCTTAGCTAGTCGTTACAAAGGGTTGGCAAAACGGGTTATCGTGTCGGGTTTGGGTCGATCCACCAACCTATTTAGGCCAACCCGCATACGACACGATTAGCTAAACAGGTTGAGAACAAAACCCGAATACGACACATTTATAAGGGTCATAAACGTGTCATAAACAAGTTGACCCGTTTGACCCGAACCCGTTTAGTCAAAACCCAAACCCTATAACTTTGTGTTATGTTCGTATCGGATTCGTGGGTCGGTCAAAAGCTGCCAATTAACTCTACTATGTCCGTGTATTGAATTTTCTTTAATTATTGGTTTCCTGGATTTGACTGCCCTAAAATGATTTTACTTTTGAATTTCTTAAAGAGTTTCTATTTCGTCAACAAAATTCTTATATTGATTGTCTCATGGCTTATATCTTGTGGTTTGTGTTTTTATCACTCTTGCAGAATTTTCACTCATTATTTTACTGCATAATTGAGTTTTTGTGTCCCTTGGGGTTAAAACCCTTCCTTTCATTAACATATGTTCATGAAGCTGGTAGGAAGCCTGGCCTCTGCTTTTGGAAGAGTTGACTTACTATAGTCGGTTGTAGTATTTTGGTTTGCCACTTGTAGCAGTTATGAGTTTCACTTTATATCTTGATAATGTTATGTAATGACAATTTTCTAAGTATCTATATAATGAGAAGTTTAAATTAGACGCTCTGGTTCCTTTATGATTTCATGTGAGTTTGTGGTTTGAAAAAGAAAAAAGGATTGTTTTATTTATGATTTTCTCTGCAGCTTGTTACATTTAATTATGTAATATTAATGTCACGTGTGAATTAATTAGATAATTTCACTTATGACTTGTGTTTAAAAGTCAGGGGGTTGCAAACTGAAATTTTTTATTTTTATTTTTATTTTTATTAAGAACAAACTGTATGTTCATGCTTAAGTAATGCAAAATGCTATTTGTATAAAATTGCCCTAAGGAAAGTCTGTTTGAATTGAAAGTGTTTACAAAGTATAACTTTTAATAGAGGACCAGATGCGTCATAAGTCAAGTGGCTTTTTATTTCTTTATCTTCCTCTCTCCTTTTTTTTTTTTTTTTTTTTTAAGCAATATCCCTATGGTTAGGATTATAAGCTTCCAAATATGCTATTATTAACTTAATAAGTAATTTCTATCAAAATTAATCTAAAGTTGTTTTTTTATTACGAACTTGTGAATAATTTTGATAAAAAAGTAACAATGTATTCAATGATATCCCTTGTTTGAATTCTTTAAAAAAAAAAAAAAAAAAAGAGAAAAGAAGAAGAAGAAGAAGGAATCCCTTGTTTGAAAGGCTGAAAGGGCTAATTCCTTTCAGTTTTAGGCACGATTTCATCTCAAACTTTTTGATTATATAGAGTCATTTGGTAATTCCTCGTATTAATTTTTTGAAAAAAATTATAATTTAGTCATTCAAACTATCAGTCATTTCATAGATAATTTTTGAAACTATAAAGACTTGGACTCTAACCCTCAAACTATCAAAACGTTTAAAAAATGCAATTTTTGGTGAAATATACT